>OU342941.1:45750348-46950348 GCA_910592295.1 Andrena haemorrhoa
AACCGAGGATTTCTATTCTCCAAAAAAAAAAACTTGAAAGAACCGTGGTCAGCCAAGTGCGATATGTAAATGCTCGCCTACTGGGCACATCCTCCCAATTCCCCTCTGATAGCTACTCGAAAAGCCACGAATTTCGTAACGCCCGAGGCTACGAGACGGTTCGGCGATTATGCAAACTGGGAAGTTAATGAATTTCTGCTCGTTAACCCGTTTCCAGCGGGGAACGATCTGCAATTGTGCTGGTCGTTCGACGCTGCTCCAATCGAGATTGCGTGGCGGAGAGACTGCGCATTTATAGAGAGCCAATGGTCATAGTCCCATCTTTAAAGGAATCGTTTTCTACCTTCCGAAGACTTCTGGTTAACAACCTACAATGAAAATCGTTTGCTATTCGCAAGGCTCGCTTCGACGATTCGCCAGATGGGAGTCTTTTCATCGATAGAGTGAATTGATCCCGGCGACAGGAAGTTGGCTGGCGTGGCCAACGATCGGTTACGTCGCCGATATGTTATGCCGCTCGTGTTCATCGCGGTGCATTAAAATCTCACGCACGGAAGCCACAGAACGGTTGCATAACTGTGCGTCCCGCCGCGCCATCTTTTCGATGATATTCTTCGAATACATCGAGACTCGATGGACACCGGATTCGTCGGGCCACGGTGTTCCCTAACTTCTAAGCTTCCTACACACCGTGAGTTATCTCGAGCTAACCTCCGCTTAACCACCTCCCACTGGTGGTTCGAGGAACCCATTCCTCCCATCGGCGGTCTCAGAGAACATCGGCAGAAATTCGCAATTAAATCCCCGGCTCTTACACAGCAGCTGCCACCGCACAAAGAAACTACGCAGGAATCCTGTTCCCTGAGAGAGGCATTCGCGAGTTAAATCGGTAGACACGTGCTCGCGCGCCGGAAGTCGAAGGTACTTGACCTTAAGGTCCGCTTTCGTGAGCGCAGGACGCAAGAGTCGCCTTTGCCGCGCGTTCCGCCTTCGATTTCCCTTTCTTTTTCCATTTCTCTCGGTACTATCTAGCCACGGGGATCCTCCTCGTCTCCGGCGTGGCGACTGAGTCACCGCGAGGTCTCGCGGGGTGAAACAAAGGCGTGTACCCGGCGAGCACCATTTGCAAACGACACGCGAGCGGCTCGGTTTCCGGTACACGGGTTCCTCTCCTTCCAAACGCCCGCCGCGACCCGTGAGAAGGAGAAAAGACGCGCGAAACTCTTTCCTCGAATCGCTCGGCTTCGGTTCTTTAAGCTCCACGCACAGGTATCGCTTCCGTCTGACTCATCGTCAGTACTGATTGTGAGTACCGGACAGAGGGCTGGCGCGAGGATAGTTGGCGCCCTTATGCAAGAAATTTTATGGCGCCTCGAATTTTGGCACCCTGTTTTCCACTTAATATACCCCCAAAAATGTGCCAAACCTCTTGTTCTCAAACCCCGAAGCTGCGAACCTTCCTATATCTCTTCTAGCTACTGTAACCGACCTACGTAACCGTTAACGTAGACCATTAACCTTCCCAGAACCAATCTCCCAAGCAAACTACTTGCCCGAAAGAATACCCACAGAACGCACGAGCCAGCAATTTCGGAGGAACGAGAGGAGCGTTTCCTCGAGCGCCGAGATCGACTCGTGACGCAGCAGTTAGTCGCAAAAATCATTGCTACCAGGAAACAGATGGGTTGTCCGGGAGCGTGCAGAATCCTTCGGTTTCCTGTTGCTTCTCCGTCCAGCGGGAATCCGCCACGGAGGCGAGGGGACCGTTGAAAAAGCCGAAATGAATCGCGCGGAAGCGTGAAGAAGATTGGCCCCAGGTCGACGAACCCGCGCGCGGTTTTTTCGGCTCCCCCTTCGATACTTCCGTCGAGGGAACGATCGAGCGAAGCGGCGGCCTGTTGCGAGAAACCCTCGCTGGATATTCGCGTGCGGCTAATTGGCTCTTTCTCTCTTTCTCGGCCGCGCCGGGGAAACGTTCGTATCATTCGCTAAGAAACGACGGCTTGATTGCGCCTGGGAAACGCTTGTCAACCTTAAATGTCCCCGCGAGTGTGCCAATCACGACTTCCTTAATTACCCCCGCGCCACCCCTTGTTTCGCTAATCAGGACCTCCTCTGCGAAACTCGCGGTCGCGGCTCTCGTGTTCCATCGATCATCGCCAAGCATAACCGCTGACAGGAATACCTTCGATTAAACAGCTAGTTGGCTGCGATCCGAGGATAAACGAATTGAGACAACACTGTCAGGGTCCGGGGAAGAATCGAGGAAGAATTGAAATTTCTCCAAGCAAATTGGCGTCGTTAGAGGTAATAGAATTTGATTGCATCGATCCTGCTGGCCAGGGAATCGAACGCCTTATTCGGCCTTTAACGACAGCGTTTCCTTTCTGATATATCTGCGGCCACGCGATCCTTTTATTGCCCGTCGATCAGCTGCTCCCGCGGTATACGGTTGGTGGAGTATCGGTGATTAGGTGAGCCAGGTTTGGGCCGAGGTAAGGCGAGGAAGAAGCCGCGAGGAGTCAAGTTCACGACTCTCTCATCATTGTCTCGGGTCCCGAGTCCACGATAATACTAAGTCAAAGATGATTATTGTCATCGCGACCGCTGGCTGCGACACCGAGGATCCTCTAAACGAAGACGCCGTTAAGCACGCGCAAATTAATTGCACGCGAGCCACGAACCCCGGAATTCTGTCTCCATTCAAGAGCCGCGCTGTGCAATTAACGTTACGTACTTTCGTAATCGAGTTACCGCGTTTCGCAGGCTTTGTTCGGAGCGCAGGTGAAGATGGGACTATTTTTGTCAGTGGAGCACTCAGAGGGAGGCGAGCACCCAAAGAAAACTGAATTTTATTCTTTAAAAAAATTCTTACAATCACCTAATGAATTTTATTGAATTAGCATTACAAATATTTTGATCCCTTTAACTTGGCTCCCCCAAGATTAAATCCTGAGCGCGCCACTGCTTTTCGGAGCTGCGGAGGTCCTTTTGTGTATTAAACAGAAGTGAATCTTCGGTGAGTTTCATTTTCTACTTCGCTTCTAGAATTCCTGGTACCTACTCCAGGTAGCAGAGGATTGTGGAGAAGTCAGGGCACAGTTCTGCCTCATCTTCTAATTAAAAGAAGCCACGATTATGTGCCGGTGTAACGGTGATCACAAAGCCAGCGACTAAAGTAATATCGTTAGATTGCCGGGCCATTAAGCGCGCCGCGGCGCGAGGCTGCTATTTCAGGGTGAACGTACTCGCGCGACTAATTGGTCGCAGGTCATCGAATAATACGGACCAGGCCTTCGTGGCCGACAAATTGCAGGATTTTCCACGATCGAACGGTGGAAGTGTTCCACCTTTCCTCCGGAGGTCCCGTAAAAACGGTTACCTTATCCCAGCACTTCCTCGAGCATCCTTCGAATCGCCCTTCTGTCACGCCGTCACGCGCATCAATCGATTCTTCGTCTCGGGATGGATGACTGCCGTTCAATAGAAAATAGATCCTGATCGAATCGAGTGGGCCTCGAGAAGAAAAATGCCAACTGTTTGTAACCGATTGGACAGGGGTACCGTTACCCCATTCACACTCGATGATCGAGTCGAAATTTACTGTAGGCATTTACTGTTAAATGTGTACGGGAATTTTCGAGTGGATAGATTCGTCGATCCACAAGCAATCGATACTTCTGTCCTGCCCATTTCTCATGTTTCCAAGTTGATTTATTGGTTTATGGAGCTTATCAAAGAGGCCCATAATCTTTAATTCCTAATTCTTAACTACGAGCCCTGGAAATATGTAAAATTTCACTAAATCCCTGCTCTTTCTGATATTTCACAGCGACCGTGGCGATAGCGAGCACCGTGCAAATCGAGTGCGCGAGCGAATCGATAATCGTCCACATCTCGACCGAGGGCAACACGGATTTCCATGGTCTGGTGTATCCGAGGGGTCTGTCCAAGAACAGCTCCTGCCTGCAGGAGTACAGGAGCCAGGCCACCCCCATCACTTACAACCTGCCCCTCAGGTCCTGCAACACGATGCCCACCGAGCTGGTAAGTGCTAGAAAACGCGTAAAAATGCCTGCATCGAGGATCGTGACAGCGTGGCATGGCCGGCGATCACGGGATCGAAGGTGTGCTCGCGATAATCACAGACAGATCGACCATATTGTAACTTATTACCCTGATCGATGAGACCAAATTGCCGCTTGGATTGCGTGCTTTACGATAGGCGTAGATCCAACACCGCCTCGACGGAGGCGATATATTAGCTTCTCGCTTGTTCAAGCTGTGAACACTAGCCGACGATGACGATAATTGCGACGGCTTCTCGAGAGATTTACTATTTTATGCGATCTCTTGCCGAGGTTAACGCTGATCGATGGTTCCTTGCAGCTTCGATCTGAGAGTTTTTCTTCCGAACAGCTATGCTATTTTCAAGCTCGCTCTAAGAACTCCTCTTTCCTCTCGAAATTCTTTCTCCGCCAGACGAATCATGCTCGTGAGTACAAGTGCGCCTCGAGTACACCGTGACACGTGCAGCATGACGTCTCGCGGCGTTACGCGCAGCGGAGCCGCGAAAGAAGCGGAGTACAAGCACGAGGAAGCTCGATCGGCGATCACGATCGCTCATGCGACTCGACGTGTACACGCGTACCGTACACGCCGGGCGAAAAAACCCACGGAGGCGTGAATGCACGCGTGAGTACACGCTGGCGAGGGAGAGAGATGGAGAAGAGAAAGAAGAAGAAGAAGAGAGGAGGAACGAAGAGGAGGAAGGAGCATAGGCCAAGAGGAGGCGATAGAGTAGGAAGACCGGCAAGGGAGGAAGGGAAATACAGAGTGGCGGAGGAGGGCAGGTTCGTGTAACGAGGGAATCGTGTGTCGAGGCGAGAGATCGCTTCCTCGCCATACCATAACTGGACCGTTATGTGACCGGACTTACGGCCTTCTTCTTACGAGCGTTACCAGAGATATGTAGTATGCCAGCAGCAGCAACGGCAGCAGCCAGCGTTGCTACGCCTTATGTCAGCCGCAGATACATGCAGCGCGCATACAAACGCATGCTCGTGTCCTTAACGGACCGCTGGTTCCTTCCAACCAGGCCCGATAATGAACTGCTGAATCACGATCCGCAGCAGAGTAGCTAGATACCAGTTGGCCGGTGCATCTACTTGTTCGAATTTCCAAACACTTCTCTGCCCAATCGACGAGCCTATTCTTTCCAAGTTCCAGCTTCTCAAAGGATGTTGGTCACTCGAACGACCCGAATAGACGCTCGCAGAGTAATCTGGACCTGTTCGATTTCTAATACCAGCAGGACGCAAGAAAGGCCACTTTTGCCATTCGCCACGATCGCTTTCCCAGATACGTTCGATCACTGCGCCCCGGGTGCTCCGTGAAATGTTAGATCGCCCCGAGGATCCAGCAATTTTTCGCCGCACGGTGTGTATTTCTCCGCGGCGAATGCCCGATCCCTATCGCGGGGCCTCGCCGGAGCGATCGGGCGTTTCGTGGATCGATGGAGCATTCGGAGCAGCCGTTCGATTTCTTTCCAATTTCGTACCGCGAGCCCATTGTCTCCGGACAACGCCCACCAGCGAGAAACGCGGAAGAAGCGGGCCAGCCCTCTAATGCGTACCTGTGAAAGACTCTGAATCTTTAACAGACCCCTTTAAAGCCGGTATCGCGAGCTGACAATGATTGCGAGCCTCCCGGAGGGCAAGGCGCCTTGGCATATCGATGATGGAAGCGTTCAGCGAGCATCGTAATTATAATCGCTCTATCGTATCTCTGGCCGAGTAGGAGCGAGTCTCAACACCTGGTGGTTAGCTCCGCCGTCCACCAACAGAGGAATATACCTTCGAGATACACTTTGTGGCTGGAAACAAGGATAATTCCTTGGCGGGAGTTGAGAATGAGTGAGAGGTAGGATCGAAGGAAGGAAAAGGAAGTTGCTTTTCGTCCCGGGTCTGTTGGTGGACTCATCGATGAGGCTTACACCTAGCAGCCGCAGGCTGCAACGAATATGTTTGTGTTTATCTACTTTTTAATTTTATATTTTATATTTTTATATTTCATACTTCTTGTACAATATGTTTTATATTTTGTATTCTAAAGGGTTCTCCCGTTTATATTATAATAATAATAATAATAATAATAATAATAATAATAATAATAATAATAATAATAATAATAATAATAATAATAATAATAATATTCGATTACCAGAGATTCGAATACCAGAGAATTTGAGATTCGAATATTCGAATAATCAGAAGTATTCGAATTCTCAAATATTCAAATATTCGAATAATCAAGAGTGCATTCGAATAATTACAGCTCTACCTTAGTCGCTGGGATGCTAGGAGATAGAACGGAACGGGTATATACACGAATGAGTAGATGAGGGAGAACTTACGGGAGAGCGGGAACGGTCGAGTGGCCATCTGTTGGCGGAGTCGGAGGTATCGCTACAGTTCCTTCAGTCCCCATCCCTTCGCGCCCCAAGTGTCTCGAAAACCTGACGAGGCAACGCTAGATCTGATTCCCTTTGTTCCCCGATGTACCTATGTACCTCTGAAGTGGCCAAGCATTTCCGTGGCGGCTCTATCTTCAACTCCATCGGAAGCATCCAAGAAAAAGAATTTCGCGTGCGCGCGATTGGAGAGATCGCCTCCGCGGGACTAATGGCGACGGGCACGAGGGTGTATAATTTAAGGGCTGGGGCGCCGTGGGGAACAATTTGTCCCGCAGGAAGCGGCCGGGCCTCGGCAAGGTTGAGGAAGGTGAGCAGAGTCTTTGACCTCCCGCGGATGGGTGATTCCTCGAGATCGTAGTGGGCGTCGGGGGGACTGTGGGCAGCCCCGACATCCTGGACGCCGGCGATCCTCTCGCGTGGATCGTAAACTGAACGGTTTTACGGCGCGTTGGTACTTCTGCGAATTACTGCCGCGGGGCTATCGACTTCCCTCTTGAACCGCTGATACGGTGTAATTGGTAGGAATATCGGTACTGCTAGCTCGCGAGAGGCACGGCGATCGGAATACCTCGAGCACTTGGAATATTTAAATGCTTGATTCATCCTCTCGTCTAAACCGTCCGCGGCAATTGTAGCTTCAATGTTCCCATTCTATCCGAGCGGATCGTGTACCCGCGATATCGAGGCGTGTAGTACTTTATTTCTCAGATGCCTGGGCGATGTGAGTACACCGTCCGGCCTGATTGCTACGGACGTCCATCCTATCGAGGATACCCCAGCGCGTCCAGGTGCTGTCTAATCGATCCCGAGCATTCGCGGGGCAGTAAAGTGCGCGCGGCAACGAAATATTCAGCTTATCTGACAAGCTAAGCGATGCTTGCGTTGTATGAAGCTCGTTCTTGGCTGTGCGAGCAGCGGCTGCATGGTAACGGGACGGCGCATTAAAATGGCACCGGGCGAAACGGCGGCCTAATATGGCCAAGCCGGGGCCAACAGCGTTTTCGATGCTTACGCAATCGCGCTCGCGTGGCGAGTCGCTCGAGCGTCGGTCCAGTACCCCGTTACGTAACGGAGATACTCATCGCGAGCAGGGAATAACAAGATTACCATTTCTTTCGCCTCTCCGTGCGGTTCTTATCTCGCCCCGAGAGCAATTTACTTCGCTAATTTCGATCTGAAACGTTCGGGATGGTCAGGATCCACTCTGTAACCGCGAACCTTTCGCGAAGGTACTCGCAGCGGACTAAAAGCATGCAGAACGACCGAGTAACTTCGCTTGCGTTACTCATTAAGGGGACTAGGCAGTCAGATCGCTCGAAAATCAAGTATTTTTTGCGAATTAATTACAAGGAGATGAATACAAATTGTGACTTGTACTTTTGGGTAATGTTTATTAATACTATAAACAGTGAAAAAAAAATGATTTGAATAATATATACATATGCATGACAGCGCTACAGTCATCTGATGTGTCGGCATTTTTTCTGGAGCCGCTGTAATTTTGCAGTGATTTTGGCCGTGATAAATTGAATTGTGACGTATTCTCTGAAATTTACACTTTGACCTGACCCCCATTCTGCCCTGAACCTATTGAAAAAGAAAAAAAATCAAAATTATACAAATGGCGGCTATAAAATGGCAAATTTTGAAGAAACGTGATTTTTCGCCAGGGAAAAGAGCCATTTTATTTTTTTTTTGGCAAAACAGAAGTTTTCACAGACTTATGCTTAGGTTTAGGTCGTAACAAGACATGTTTTACATATGCTCAATTTTTTTCAAATTGATTCGGACCTCCGTTTTTTCGCAATCACTGCAAAACGAAGAGGAAACGTGATTCTGAGAAAAACGCGTTCAAAGTTTCAGAAGAGGAATGAATCTACCTGCGTGCGCGCAGAAACGGTTTCTGGCGCGCTCGGCCTTTTCGACTGTAGAATCCTTAATTTTGCGAGTTTTGACATTAACCAAACGACATTTCACTCGGGAAGGGTGGTGCTTTCGAAAAATCCAATAAAAAAAAATCGAATTTCTGACTGCCTAGTCCCCTTAGTGGCGTCCTATCTACACTTGCGCTTAGCCTCTCGCCTCCATTTGTATTCCTTAGCTGGGAATATGTGGGAGCTTGTGGATGCCAGAGGTCGGACGTGGAATCGTTGCTTCGCCAGTGGCCCGTGCTAATTTCTTCGATTTTCGATAACTCAGATTTTTAGAGTCGATTGGACGGGGAGAAACGAAAGGTCACTCAGAGCGGAATTAAGAATGAAACTTTCAAAACATCCAGCGAGATTGTCCTCGCGACGTTTGCATCGTCGACAGGACCATTTCGGAAGTGTCTCGTGTTGCGAAAGTGCCCTCATGCATAATTCCATGTAAAATCGATGACGAAAGCTGGGTAGGAGACCATCGTTGGTTCGCCGTCCTGGGCGTGCAAAGGTCGTTTGTGTTTTTGGCGAGGTGACCAACGCGAAAAGTCCTTTAGCCGACTGTCGAGTGGGTCGATATCTCGTGGGCAGCGAGGCGAGCATTGCCCACGCTCGAATCGTAAAAGTAAAAGTCTACGGTCGATTCCCCTTGCCGTGTGCAATTCCACGTATTCCAGGCTGTATCTGTGCTATTTAGATACGCACGCATCACACCGATACAGGATGCTCCAGGGAACCTGGACAAACATTTTGCTGTCCCACGCCTGTCCTTGGCGAGTCGACTCTGCTTTAGGTGAAGGGAATTAATGCAGTCCTCCAAGCGTTTCCAGCTTGTACAATTAACATAATGATATTCGTGGAAGAATTCACTGGCCAAGAGGAGAAGAACTGAAATCGTTCAGCCAGTTTCTCGAAACCGATAACTTTCCCTGCGCATCCAAAACGGTGGACCTGTTTCGCGAACTTTAAACACTGTTACGTAAACCGTTGCGAGGTTGCCCTTCATACCTACCACGAAATTTCTGGTCCCACAGCTGCTTCTGCAACTGACTTCTGACAGAAGCTGGATGACTGAAGATCAAGCATACCAGTGCCGTCAGTGACAATAGTCAACAAACTGCTCCATTCCAAAACAGGGAGAACTACGCGTGCATAGGCTTTTAACGGCTGCTTTGAACAAGACTGTAGATGTGATAACTCTATCGAAGGGACCACTTCGACTGATTGAAATTAAACAGCATCAGCTGCAACACCGCCGCCCCCGCGATCCCGCGAATAGCTATCCGCAATATTTATCCTGATCTGCGTCTCTCTACCTCTCTACCTCCGTGTCTTTCATAAAAGAACACACCAATGCGAAGATGACTCCGTCGCATCTTCAACCCGTATCCACTCCAGAAAGCCTCCCCGCCACAAAGCATTACCCAGAACCAGTCGCGCGTTTTTCCGCGTCCGTTTAACAAGAAGCAAATTAAATGTTTTTCAGCCGTCCGGTTGATGAATCGAGCCGACGTTAATCATTCCCCGCGCGGAGTGAAACCGGCCAATCGGGCCGCCGGACCTCCTTCCAATAAATCTCGCACCGCGGAAAAACGCCGCAACAGTCGCGAGGACGGGCGACGATCTATCATTTCTCGGCCGCAGTCGGACGGTTAACGAGATCGTGGAAAATCGTCGGCGATAAACGGCGAAATGGCATCCAGTTTCTACGTTGCCGCCGCTGGTATCCTTGAGGATGGCCTTGCCGAGCCGCACTCCGATGCTCGCCACGCATCCCCGTACCGGCCACGCCACGTACAGTTAGCGGTGTCTGTGTTACGTTAAATCGCCGGAAATTCGCGCACCGAGAGTCGCGGGCTGCTTGGCGCGCCGAGATTTTCCAAGCCGCGCTAATTGACGCGCGCGTGAATTGAGACTAGTTGGACGACGCCTTCCGCGCCGCGACACGCCGCTGATTTTATTGCTAGGCGGTCTCTGGCCAGGGGCGGGGTGGATCGCGTGGATGTTGCGCCATGGAAGGTGCTTCGGAGTGCACTGGGTGCGGTGGAAGCAACAGTTTATTTATTTAAATTTTTTTTTTTTTTTTTTTTTTTATTATTTAAATCTCATAAGAGACTTATTAAAACAATATTACAGGTAATACATAGTATTTCAGGGAAGATACAACAAAATGAAAGATATCAGTACAATGTTCATACAGAAGTATACAGTAAGGTTGAACCATTATTCATTCTAGATACGCAGATTACAATTTTTTAAAAGGGTTAAAATGTAGTGGCAAGCTTTAATGTTAGGAGCAGCAATTAACGATGCAACATCGAGTGGTAAATGAAGATTCATTTTACGTAAATTGAAAATTAGTTTCATTCTTTGAACATTATATAAATTACATTGCCATAGGACGTGATTGAGAGTTTCGTCTTCAAGATTACACTTGCATTTAGGACTATCAATAAAGCCAATACGAGCTAAGGAAGCGGCCAAGTGATAGTGATCCGCTCTGCTTCTGTTTATAGTAACAAATTTATTTAAATTCTCAGGGGGTCGGCTCCTTCCCTGTTCCCTTCTTAATCCTCCATTTATCCATACACTCAAGCACGTTAAATCCATTCCCGCTGAAAGGGTTTCCCAGAAGCCCCCATATCGGTCTCCCAACATCCAGCTAGCAGTTTTTTCACTTTCCTGTCCGCACACACGGCTTAAACAGCTTTTCCGCCGCGCTATCTGTCCCATCACGAACTGATTCGCACATAAAGAACGATCGGAGCAAATCGTTTCCCAGACGCTAGTTACTAGTAGAATCGTGCCAGGATCGATGGGAGGGGTTCGGTTTTTTCTGTAGACTATAGTAGGATTTGCCTATTGGGCTCGGGGGCAGGTGCGGCGCGTCCGTTTGCAGCCACCATTAACCGAGCAAATGTTGCCCTTGCCGGGTTGGATAGGCCAAGGTGGATAATATCTTCCTAGTAGCGAGGTGTAACCACCGGTTGCAAACGGGGATGGCGAGCATCCTTCTCCGCGAGGTCCAATTACATCATAAAATCGCGTAGCCCGGGGCCCGCAAATTACGCGCGAGCTTCGCCCCCTCTGGCCCCTTTGGGCCCCTCTTTCCTTTGCTAAACGACGAGCACCGTTTTTGCCCCCGACTCTCCGCCCAGAGGGATGCGTTTCTTCGAGAAAACTGTAATTCGTGACGGGAACAGCTGCAACTTTGTATCTCACGGAGGACTTCCCGTTTTACGTAGCCCCGTAATCTTTGCGCACCCAAGGGGACGGGCGCAGCTTTTCGAATATCACTATACATAATAGATTCCGCTACGGAATCGATGGAGCACGAACCATCTAATTGCCGATCGCTTTTTGGGCGTTTTGCAGGGAAGACCGAGAGGCCGCGTGGTGAAAATTAAAAGCAGGGTACGAGGGATGGTTCTCCCTGCAATCAATCGCGTGTGGAATTATCGTGAGAATGAAAGAACTCTGGGATGTCCAAGGTGGTCATCTCGCGATTATCCATACTCGCTGGCTACGTAAGGATTAATGGTCGACTTTCACCTCGTTCGTTTCCCCGCCGGTGACTTCTCGCTTCGACTCTCGCCCGTGTCCCGCTCGCTCCTCGCTCGAGTGCTATTATCGTTGTCCGAGAGGATCTCCATCGGCGAACCCTGATATTCATCCGATCCAATCATTTGTCCAAGTTAACGACGCTTACGCAACACGCTGCTCTCTCAAACATCTTCGGAGCTACCATTTCGTGGGCGAAGGAGAATCTCTTCAGATTTATTCTAAATGAAAGTTGAAGACTACTGTCCACTTATATATTCATCCACACTTTCGATGAATTGAATTATTTGAATTAATTAATCGTCAAACTTTCATCTTGATTCACTGTAAGTGTCCTCCATAATTCAGTGTCTGAACACCGCGATACATCGTTTAAACGTGACGACCCCTGACCCTCCATGGAAGAGCCGACTCTCAGGGCGTGGAGGAGCGCACGCAACCCTAGCGCCCATTTGCTCGTCCCTTAAGCAGAAACGAGGTGTTAAATCGGGCAGGGCTGCTCGTGGAATTGGCTTCTCCGGCGAATCAGGGGGCTCCAATCACCTCAAGGTCACTCGTCCGGCAACACCGTGCAGCTAAGTGGCATAATGGCCGACTGCCGTCCGCTCCAGCAAAAAGGAACACGGGGAATTTTAATGCCAGGCAGAGCTTCTCTGTCACGCCGTCTTAACCCTCCGATGGAAACACCGTTACGTCACCCGTTACATTTTCCCTCCCACGATAATCGGCTGGATAAAAATGCATCGATCCACTACCGATTTCCTGTGCTCAAAGGATCGATCAGCCGAGGGAACCTTCGCGGATCCTCCAGGGTAAAGGAAGATGGTGCCTCTCTCGAAATGTGATCGTAGGGAAGAAGAGTACACAGAAAGGGGTGGATGAGAACCGCTGACGAAGAGACTGCAGACCTTCTAGGGTCGAAGAAGCTGCATAGTTGTTGCCCACACAGTGGATCAGGCCTGTTTGCTGCAGGACGCTTCATCAAATAGCCTATTGTTCGCAATTTCAGGCCCTTAAAGTGAAACTGGTGCCCTGGCTTGCCAACGGCGTCTATCGACGTTGTAGTATCGGTATTGAGGGCGCATTTTTGAATAACAATGGGACTGTGGGTGGTGGAATGTCGCACAGGGGTTCAGGGTGGTGCACAGGCTTCGGAGGAGCGAATTATTCTCTGCTGGAAGCCGGAGGTAGGAGGTTCAGCAGTTTCGACCTACTGAGCTACTGCGATCTTCGCTGCTCGGATAGCGAGACAGTAGGTCGAGGGTGCAGTGTGACGTGTTGAAATTCACTAAGTTATCAGAACCATTAATAAGATCACCAAGACGGGAATTCACACAATTATGAAACTTTGGGGATATGTAGAGGATAAATGTATCACGCAATCTTTTTGGCGCCCAATATTCACCCTAAGAATGTGAAACTGACCCCTGAAAATCCGGCTACTTTTCGATTTTCTATTATAACTCGCGAACTGTAAAAGGTAGAAATAAAGTTTTCAGACAAAAGTTACTTCTTTTAATTACAAAAGATCCACCGTTTGGTAACTTAAAGTTCTTTCAGATCGTAAGTTATAACAGAAAATCGGAAAATATCCGAATTTTCAGGGGTCAATTTCGCCCCATTAGAGTGAATTTGGGAAGCAAACCATTTTTTTTTTTAATTTCCCGGTTGGGGATCTTTCCTTGTGAGCGCACACTTAAAGAGCAGAGTGTGAAACGATGAACGATACAGGTGGTACCGCTCGGAACAGCCAATTATCTGGCGATCTTGTCACCCTGGAGGGCCCATTTGTCGCTTCATGACGAGGAAACGAGATCAAGGCCTCTGAGAGCCACTGACAAGCGCAGAGAGGAGAGGAGAGGCGAGAGACTGTATCGGGCCACGAGGTACAGGTCCTCCAACCTCGTTGACCTCTGACTGAGGGCGAGCAGCCATATCTGCCGGCCAGTTTTTTCAGACGGAGGACGCTCGGAACGCTGGCGCAAGGATACGGCACAGCATCGCCCTGTTCAGACCGGTCTCGTCGTCTCCTCTTTTGCTGAAGAGTCTCGCCCTCTCTGTTCCCCGCGCCGACGAGCCTCCGCCGCTGTCTTTTCCTCCTTGTCCCGACGAGACGGCAGCCTGATCCGCTGGACAATGCTGGCGCCGAGGTATCGACGACCCCGAACAACTAGAGGTCGTCGCACCAGCTTCGAACGGATAACCCTAAACCCTGCCGATTTCCCTCCGACGATCGATCACTCGCTCAGTCGTCACGAACACGATGCTCCTCGAGTCCAAACCCAGCGACCGTGGCTTATCGATCACTGAGACCATGGGACATGATCTCCGAGCACTCTCAGTTATTAATAATAGAAGGTTAGAGCCAAGCAAGTGGTGCAGCTCAATCTCAGCCGCGTCAGCCAGTGGAACGAACACAAGGGTCAAAACCAAGTGCCTTAAACCTCCCCGACAGTTTGACGACAAGTGAAAGGAAGAAACTGATTAATGCAGCGATTAATAAGCCCAGCGAGCCATTTGCCCGCGATTACTCGCGATCGGATGATTTCTCCCGGATCGTTGAACCCCGCCATGTTCGGTATCATCGTGAATCGATGCATAAAGGAATCCCGTGGCTTATCGTCCATCTCAGCCTCTCCCCCTTCCGCCCCTGCGCCACCTATATGGAAGTAATCGCGGTAATCGAAGCTCCTAAAGGTCCTCCGTCGATCCCTCCCCGGGGGGCGCACCCGCTACACGGTGGGAAGAATTAATTGCGAGTAACGTAACACCGAGTCGCGGGCCCTCGCCAGCGCGGATAATGATACACGCTTCCCGGCGTGCCTGCTCGACCCAGCGAGCTCATCCTGTTGTAAAATCGAGCATCGGCGGGTCGCGTTTTAATCAGCAGAACCGGATCTTCGGGAAACGAGCGGGATCGGGTTCGCCCATCCCGCCTGGCCCATAAATCCTTCGGCTGGATCACGGAATCGTAGTTCCCGGCCGGGAACAGTCCTATGATTACGAGCTTGCCTAGTGGAGGCCAACAAAGGACAGGGCGAGCGACGCACCGTTGATTAAGTCGTACCATCCCGGCCACGATTTATGTTCGATTCTATTCGACTCCTTGAGACGCGGTCTCAAGATTATTCCGCAGTCGACGTCCGCAGGAAGCTGGCCATCGAGGCGCAGTGAGTTACTCCCGACGAACAATCGTGGGGGACGGTCGCATCGCGCTTAGAATATCCCTGGCGTCAGGAGAGACTACCAAGGACTTTATAAACGATCCACAGGGTCTCTAGGAGCTGTAGGACCGCTTGGAGGAGAGGAGCTGATAAGGAGGCGCTACGAGACCGAGATACACAGATTGTTTTATGCTCTAGCGAGGCTTTTTATTTTATCAAGCTTCCTGCTTTGAGAAGACACGGAGAGATGCTACGAAAGCAATCACCCTCGAGGGTGTTCCATCTTTGCTTAAACAAAGATGCCATTAAATCGATCGAGAAGCCGGGGAAGCCTGTTTGCCCCGATGGGAGTTCCCGTTCGAGGAAACTCGCCACTGTTCGCCACGCCAGGGGAACGGTTACGCGTTTTTCCTGCCGGCGAATAATTGTTTATTAAGCGTGGAACGTTGCGGAGGAGACGGGGCGAGAAGACGGGACGGCAAAGAGAGAAAATGGGGGGAGTGGACGAGAAGAAAGCAACCCCGGCGACAACGTCCAGGCTAGCTGCTTCTTCGCGTTCTCGCGTCATTAACTCGCTGCCCGGGCTCTCTTCTTCGTCCGCCCTTTTTCCTCCTTTTCGTCGTTAACCCGTTTCTTACCCGGGGCCTCGATTTTCTATTTATCTTCCGTGTTCGATACGCGGGGCTACGTCCCTCCGCCGAGCGACGTTTCGTTCCAGAAGAGGAGAAAAACTCGCGTACAAAGTGCCTCTATCAGCTTCTCCCGGAAATTTAATTCGCGATAAATCCTCGGCCAGCTTCATCATCCGGGGATCCAGTTGCGCAGCTTCCAGATCACTTCTCGCGTGAGAAGCGATCTTCAGGCCACAGGACACTTTACTCCACAACTTCCAGAAATACTGTTACCCTGTAACATCCTCGTTGAACGACGAACTATGCAACAGAGAATGCAAGAGCAAATTCCCGACCGGTGAGTACCCCGTCCAGCAGCGAGCGTGTTACGAAATCGACAAATAATTAGAGGACCCGAGGTAACCAAGAGCGTGTTTGAGAGAAGCTGAACGACTTCGCCAAACATTACGTTCGTCGATAACCGAGAGGAAGAGGACGTGGGCCGAAGAGGACGGTTTCGACCACGAGACACTTCTGTCGCCAACCAGGGAGCACTCGATTTCTCTGGAAAGGCGGGGTCCAAGGCCACCAGGGAGGTCAGAATCACGGGTACTTTATAAGTGGCGTCCACGCCCACGTTGCAATACCAGTTTTGGGGTGTCGGTGCAGCTCCGCTGGAGTTTGACTTTCACCTGCCGATTAGAATTAATTCCCACGACGACGAAGATGCATCCTTCCGCCCACGTGCTCCCTAAACGACTCGCCTCGAGCATCCAGCTGTGGACAAATAATCCACGACTCCAAAAGTCCGGAGTGGATGGACGAAACAGTGATAAGACGATTAGAGACGGATTCCACTGGAATTTCGCGCGGAATAATTGAGCCGCCTCGTACGTACAACGTGAAATCGCGTGTACACACTTTCGAATGCCCTGATCGACCAGTCCAGCTGCGTTTCACTTGACAGTGGCTGTGTGCAAACTTCGCTGGCTGCGGGCCTTTTTCATTTTCGTGGATGGCGAGGCGTGCGGAGGTGCTCGAAGCTAGTTGGCAAGTAGATTATGTAAGGAGGTTCCTCTTTGGTCAGACAGCCCAGTCTTCCTAGCCAGCCCTCGCGGCATCCCAGTTGCCGCGTACAAGGCGCATTATGTCTGCTCTCTGATTGCTACGCGTTCCACGGCACATTTCGAATTTCATTGACACACTTCGGAAAACTGCAGTCCAAGGTGCGCTCTTCGTCATATCGATGAGGCCTCTTCAGTCATTTCTTTCGAACAATCCGATGACTCGTGCGTTACGCAACGCTTGTTAACGACACGCAGTAAGGATGCGATAATGGTAACACTTGCGATCGTGCCACGATTTCTCTTAATTGGAATTCAATTGAATTCGACGATCTCTGTTAGGTAATGGAGCATGTGGAAGTTATGGTGTAGCTTTTATGGTATAAGAGTCCATTGACAGTTTCGTGTAATACGTGTCGTAAAGGCTTGCCGATCGTGGTGTACAACATAAAATAATAACGCAGTAATAACGCTTGGAATAATAATGACTTCTGAGCGTGTTCGAGGTACGATCCCGTAACCGGCACCATTAAGTCACCAGGGAATTCAATCTTGTCCGCTATCAGAGATCGGTAGCCTCAATTTTCCTTCAATTTTCATGTCACCCAGGACCTCTCGCGTGCCTCTTAATTTCCGGTCTCGATTGCAGCCGGCAATTAGCCGCGATCCACAAAGCTTCTCCCTACCAGACGCGATCGTATCGGCGGGCGATTGAGTGCTCTCGCGAGTAGTAAAAAGGGAGTGGAATTGTTGCTGGGGGAACTGAGAGGGGTACTGTTACATTCAATTTATATATATGGAAATTTCTTATAGATTAAGTATTATTATTCAGCAAAGATCCTTCTTGCAAAAATTCCACAATATGGGAAAAGTATGGCGATGAACTGATTTTGCAGGGTTTCATGGAAATTCCCTCTACATTCGGTGTTGTTAATCATTAGAATTCCATAATATGGGAAAAGGTACGGTGACGAAATGATTTCGAAGAGTTCTTAAAACAGCTCTTTACACTAGTCCCAGTCGGCGCTGGAGGCTTTCTGCGCGGCTGCAAACACGAGGCCGACATTCCTGCATACGCAACGAACGACAAATATTGACGAGGGACATATTTCCACGCGACCGGCGTGTCTTCCTTTATCGTTTACCCGACGTGCACACGCAGAGCGTGACATCATCGGTTGTAGTCCGGCTCTCGCGGACGCGCCAACTGCGTCAGGATTATTTATAGCGACACATCCTCCCAGAGAAACTGTAACTGTACTTTTACCGCGATTCGATTAATCCGAGTGTCCCGCGGAGCGCGCCCTGGTCATCTCGTTGCACGAGAAACTCGTTCGATGCCATCAGATGAAAGGAACTCGATAAAAATTTCCAAACTTTCCTGCGTAATTCCACGCCGTGCAATTCCAAGGAATTCCAGTCTACTAGCTGCCAACCAAACACAGATCTACGATCCATTACCGCTCAGGAGCCAAGCTGCTTAACGATCGCAAACCAAAGTATCCTCTCCATTAAAATCGCTCCCCCGCGGCTCTCCTCCCCCGGAATCACCACCTAATGGGGCAGCAGCTCCCAGAATAGAGTATCAACAAGCAGATATCCAACGCAGCGAGGATGACTCACTATCATTCGCGAGTCCCATCTGTACTTTAAGCCTCGCGTTCAAAGAATCCTCGAGCACCATCAAAACCCCTGGACCGTGAATCTTCCTCCCCCTAGGGACGGTCAGAAATCGGTTTGGACCAGGCGGGCGCGCCGAGGAGAGGGAGCCGGAAATGTTTGAGCGGTGCTCGAAGGAGCAGAGGGAAGCAAGTCCAGCTGGGGAGCATACCCGAGATCGTGTTTACAAGGATTACAGTTGGTAGCGCGTGGCGCGAGACTTGGTGCAGCTGCAGCTGGCAGTGGCAGCCTCGACTGACCGGACGTCGAACCCAAGAAATGCTCCAGCCCGCTAGATGGATCGTAATAAGTCGGCAAAGTATCCCGCGGGCAGGGCGAATCCCGCGAGGATGCTCTCTCGCATTTGCATACGTCTTGCCGACTGCTCGATCCATCTTCGAGCCGCAGCTCGCGGCGCAACGGCTCCAAAACGACACCGACTGCTCGGCAGCGCTCGGTATCCCTTCAGGAAGTAGGTACCCTGCGCCGCGGAGTTTGCGGCCAGCCCTCGGTGCCTCGATCTGGTCCCGCGGCAGTCGCACCCACGCGCATTCCGGGGATACTGAAAAGCTTCCTGCAGCCGAGCCACGGAAAACGGCCACTTCTCGCGGACGTTACGTAAATTCCGGATAATAAGATCTCCATCTGGGTTCCTGGTCGAGGCGGAATTAATATCGCCGTCGCGGGTGCATATAAATCTCTGACAAGGATCGCGCTCGTGTAGCAGCTCGGCAGAGTGGGCCCCTGTGTGCAATTTGTGGCGCGGTTGCGGAGGATCTACCCTCTCGAGGGCCTTCGAGACGTATCCTAGGAAGATTAGTTTAGGAATTTTTGTTAACGCTCTATTGGCTTCCTTAGGGGTAAATTAATTCTCTAAAAAGCGGAGGAAGCTGCAGTAAATTTTGGTTCGAGGTATGTAGCTTAGGTACTAATGGAACTAATATTAAAACATCCCCGTGCAATCTCCTTCCTTTCATCTCCTTTCAGCGATCCCAGCGTCCAGCTTTATCTCTCCAGCGTTATCGGTGCAACGGTAAATTTTTGCAACCTTTCCAACATTCCTGGCGCGTCGAAGGAACGCCGGCCAGGTTGCTATTAAAATTATCCTAATTACAGGTGTGGGGAACGATAAACATTGCCCAGAGGCGGGCAGCGAGTACCGCGGGTGAGAAAGTCGTAGGGACATTAATAATAATAATCAAGAGGCGGTACTGATGAGTCGGATGATAGTTAATTTGCATGGGACCTCTGGCTACTGTGGCCCTACAGCACCACGGGCCAAAAGGCGTACATTTTAAACCCTACACTCTGGGATCCTTCAACCGCCGCAGCGAATTCTCACGACAGGATCATGTGCTCATCCGAAGATCCGGAGATAACCACGATAATCCACCTTCGCGCCATTTCGCGCGGCGCAAAATCTCTTCCCCGCGCGATTTTACGAAATTCCACCGTGGAGTATGCTGTCGCGAACGTTCAGAGCCCTCAGAATTCCTCTACATACCAAAACTACCAATACGATCGCCAAGAGGAATGCGCCGTATCCGAAGCTCTCATCGAACGAGGATAAACTCAATCACCGAGCGCCTGGAGATCCACCGGAGGATATAATCCGGCGCAGGAAGTGGCCTGGGAATATCAGAGACGCATGCCGGGATAGTGGCGTGTCTTTGAGGGCACTACCGCTTCTGCGCCAAGAATAGCGGCATTTTTCCCCGATACTCGCATTGGGTGGTCGAGGATCGCTGTTAAACTTTGACTCTACCGTAAGCCCGATTATCTCCCGATGCTCCGCGGCTCGTTTTCCCTGCGGCGGTGGACGCTGCCACGGGATTCCAGCGGCGGGATTCCCGCCGAGTGAGTCGTCATAGAGCGCGTGGACAAAGGATCACCGGTTGGGAATCGACGTATCCAATGTCGGACGTATGTACGTGTATATGCCTACGTGACCGTGCAAGAAGGGAATACCGTGGATGCCTTGCGGTCTGATAACTCCTCATCCGCGATGGAATTCCGACTCCTGCCGTTCCTGCTGCCTCGTCACTGGCTCACGGAGGGCCCGGGCGTCGCGATAAACCGGCAACGGTATACCATGCGGCCGATACTTTTTCAAGAATTTTTCAACCGTTAGAGCACGTACCGCGGAACAATGCCCGAGCCTCCTGGGGGAAACGGAACGACGTACGATCGGCGGGCAACGGTACTTCATAAGAAATTCCGGCTTTCGGCCGATTCGCTACGCGGCGAAGCGGAGTCCGCGAGGAAGCCACGAGGTACGAGCTGGGTGCGCCCGCTTGAAACCAGAGTGAATTCCTGCCGGCGCTCGAGCGAACTTCTTTTCACGGCGGAGGATGCGAGTTGCAGAAATTGGCTTCGAGGTACTAATTCCTCCAGCGACCATCGATCATCGGCTTATTCCAGCTATTAGCGGGGAGGTTGGTGCGCGAAGTAGCTTTCGAGTCCATCAGACGTGTCCGCGGAAAGCTATCGTCAAGTCCCTGGCCACGTCCACTTGGAGGTTCCTCTCAGACTCATCCTCTTTTTGCTCGTCCCTCTTTCCCTTTCCGTCCGTCTCCTCCGGAGCCCTCCGTCCCCTCGCCGTGCCTCTACGTATAAAGGCATGCAGGCTCGCTCCTATGGCCGTAAACGCGCGATTCCTCGGCCTCGCCAGACCCGTTCGTGTAGGTGGGATTCTCATATTGGCGACCTCGAAAGCTCCCAGCCTCCCTTCCAGGATGTACCAAGTCCAGACGAATCGCGGGGAGACCAAAGGCCACGCAGGCTTGAATACATTAGGCACGATGGATGGACTTCTTTCGCGACTAATCGATGCTGTTTCACCGAGCTTTTCCGCGGGAGACTATTATAGCAGTATTATACCGGTATTTCCGGGGATGATTCGTTAAGCAGCGATCTGTGTCTGCTTACCATTACTCTTCCCCAAAATGTCCCTTCCTTTGAGCCAAGTCCGAAATTCAGGAAATTTAGATTGAAAGTACGTCTATATTTCTTGTTATTGTTTCACAATGTTTCTTAATGGGTTATTAAATAGTGAGTAATATAATTAATATTATTTTCTGTAGCTTTTGCTTTTTAAGCCTAAAATGGGACTATGGCTTGGTAGCTTTAATAATTGTATAATGTATTTATAATCTTTTGCAAAATGAAGATCACAAAATAAATGGAATCCATGCTGGCTTTTGCTTTCCGCAGAAGTTAGTCCAATTAATCCTACGCCTCGCGAGGAGTTTCGATGCCGAAAGCTCAGTGTAATCGGCAGAATATCCGAGGAAGTAGATCAAGAACAAGATCGCGAAGGAAGGGGCTGGTAGGCCCCCGATGAAACAGCCAGCGATCTAAGACGAAGATCGATGGCCACAGGCCGTTACGTAACGCCGTGGATCGAATTAATCGAGGACCCGTGCGACCTCATCCCAGGCAATGAGCACCTAGTGGTAACCACGGCGCTGCAGGCACGTTTATTGCGTAGCCATCGACCTTCGGTAATGATCCTCGCAATTTGTGGTAATACAGATTCAGGTGTACTCCATCAGCGATAACCAACCGCGCCGATCCGATCTGCGGAGGCTTAGACGCGATCTCGGGAGTGTCCAGGCACCGCCCAGCCTCAAATCTACATCATCAGCCGCGGAAATTAGCAGGCTGCTGTACATTGCCGGGCTGGTGCGAACTTTAACACCTTCCGCGAATGCTCGCGCGATCTATGGGCCCTCTATGCGATTCCTCCGACGAGCGCTAATGAAATTACATCACCGAAGCCCCGCTCCTCTAATCGCCAGCCTATCCCTCAGCTTCCAACAGCGCAACATCTTTCCCTCCGAATACAATTCCCTATTTCGAATTCCCGAAGGGACGCGAGACACCTTCGAAGAATCCCCGCGACTCTTGGATCGCAGAAAAAGACGCGACTCCCAGAGCAGAGAAACGGATACACTCGATCGAGCGAGCGACAAAGAAGAACCACCGCGTTGCTCGAGGAATTTTCCTTCCTCGTCGCGTCGCAGGGTCCGCGGCTAAACCGCAGAAAAATCCTGCCCTCTGGCGAGCACCGGATCGCAAAAATCCGAGAACCTCGGCAGGGTGGTCTGCAGGAATACAATACCGAAAAAAGCCCCTCTAAGTGCTCCTTTTGCTCGCGTCGGATCCGAGTGTGGGGATCGTGTGACAGGAGCATACCCGACTTCGGGGTGTGCGGTATACTGGAGAAATCATGGTCAGCCGTGTAAACAGAGGCCTCTGGTCCCATACCAGCCCGGCCGACCGTAAACGCGCTGTGCGTGCGCTGGTCCCCGGCTAGGTGTGAAACGTAAAGTCAGCGATCTGACGAGGCTCCCTCGGGCCGATGCACCGCAGATTGCGAGTATCCTTGCTGAGGTCGGACGCCAGGCTTCGTCGAAGGTCGTTGCCTGCTCCATGTACACGGTGTCCCGCGAGAATCTGCGTCCGGGGCTCTTATCGATTCGATGTGGATCTCGAGGGTTGAAGGGAATCTATTCGCGCGGTCTTACAGTTCCTCGGCTCCCCTTGTGGAGTAGCGTGGATCGGTGAATCCAGGCTCTGCGGTACGCGGTGAGCTTCGTACCATCCTAACGCGATTAATCTTCGACGTAGATCCATCGACTTCGCAGCAAACTGGCCGCCATAATCGATCCCCCCACGAAAGGACATCCGCGCCAATACGTAACCGCGAGGAAGACCTTGGGGCGTCCGGTATCCGATGATCCGCGTCCTTGGAGGACGATCATCCTCCGCTGATTACCCTCATTGTCCGCGGAAGCGGCAGGAAGGCCTGATTGCGAATCACCCTCATTAACGACGATTATCGTCGGCATTAACGGTAATGGCCCAGCGGCCAGCTCGTTCGAGCAGTTCGAAACTATCTCGTCGATGGGGAAAATGAAATACCCAGTTACATGTCCTCGCGAAAAGAACGAGGCATGGAACTCGAGGAGAAGAGCTTGGCGGGCTGAAACTTTCCTGCGTGACGTGCTCGCGTGAGACGGTTGCCGGTGACTCACTAACCAGCGAGCGCGAGGCTCGAGAGGATTAATAAGTAATCAATTTCATCGGTTCCGCGAAGCTCCAGGGGCAGAAGAACAATGGCGGAAAAAGGACGACGAGGCTGATCCTGTCTTGGCAAGGCAGTTTGTAAGAGAGGGGCGAGGAGAGGAGGCGAGGAGAGAGAGCGGTCTGGTTTTTGCCGGCCGGGTGCAAGGACAGACGGATTGCTCGCAGGACTGAGAGTCCGGGGGAATGCAGCCTCGGTTACTGTGCCCGAAATGGTCGTAAACGTGACGAGAAATTGCGACGCGGGCCGGACTGCGGACGCCGATCGACCGCGTTCGAACAATCGCCGAAACAGTTGCGATACCTGGTCTCGTATATGTAGAAAGGGTGTCAGATAAGGATCGGTCGGACAGATTAGCTCGATTTACAGTACTCAGGAGGAATATAGTGGTCGTAAAAGTTGCGAGGGTCCCAAAGTTTACAGATTTAATAATCATAGTTTTGGCATTTTTGGGGGAGGTAAAGTTTTGAGACCTCAAACCTGTAAACTTTGGGACCCCCGGAGCTCGAGTTCTGCGGCGTTGAGAATGGAACTAGGGTGGAGCGTTAGGTCGCTAGATGACAATGCGAATGCTTGAAATTCTGATACAATAGTTATCAATGGTGTTATTCTACTACTCCAGATAGGTGTCTGCAAGAGGGTCTATTTATAGATGGTTATGTATTCTGTTCCAGGACGACGGTGGAATCGAGTATTTCAACACGATAGTGGTGCAGCCACATTTGAAGCTGGTCACGAACCAGGGCAGAGGGTTCCACGTGAGATGCCGGTACCAAACCCGGGACAAGGTGGTGACGAACGACCAGACCCACGTGGCCATGCTGCAGTCCCTGCCGTTACAGGTACGAGTCCCTTTCTTTTTCCATCTCCGTGAAAAAAACAGTGAAGACAAGAACTTCCGCGGACCTTTTTTGCGGGGAAGGGAGAGGGAGGGAGCAAGTTTGAGAAACGGTCAAGTCGACAGGTTGTGGGGCCAATTGAATTAAAGATTTAAAATTGAGATCTCGGAAAGTAGCTACAATATCTTAGGGTTCAACGATCCACAAGCGTCCAGAGACGAGTAATAAATATTCTCGACAGGCAACAGCCCCTATGCCGGGATGCACGATGAAGATCTTCAGCGGAGATCCAACGAGGCATCAAGTGGCGGCAAACGTGAAGATCGGGGACCCCCTGACCCTGGTCATTAGCATCGACGAGCAGGAAATGTTCGGCCTCAAGATCTCCGATTGCCTGGTGCGCGACGGCCTAGGATGGGGGGAGCAGAGGCTCATAAACGACGAGGGGTAATTTTCTATTGCGATACTATAAAGCGAGTCCCCGCGCGAAAACCGTCGCGTACCCTTCTCGCCCCGTCGGCCATGTCCCATTCCCTCCACGAACACCTCTGATAATAGGCAGGAAAACGAGGAGAGGAGAACAAACGAATTGCCCGCGTCAGAGCGTACGATGAATTATTCAAGGGCCCGGAATTCAGGGTACAATAGCGGGCCCCGGTTCACCGACTTCTTTTCATAAGCAAATCAGCTGATGCGACGACAGGTTGCACGAGCACTTTCCCTCTCGACCTGTCCCTGCCGCGTCCGCAGCCGAATTTCTGGTTCCGAGGACCCCCGATCCCATAGATCCACTCCTCCCATTTATGTAATTCGCGTATAAGTGTACTGAAAAAAAAAACTACATAGCTGCCTCTGCGGTTCTCGAAGTGGAGCGAGTATAGGAATCGCGCGGATGTTTCAGTTGCCCGGTGGATGGCGAGATCATGGGGCAATTCACGTACAGCGAGGACAAAACCGAGGCGAAGGTGAACTTCCAGGCGCACAAGTTCCCGTACACGGCCAGCGTCTACTATCAGTGCAACGTCAGACTGTGCGTCAAGCACGGCGGAGGATGCATCAGCACGGTAACTAGAATTCCTCCGAATTTAGGGAAACGAGGACTGCTCTTGCGAACTCGGAGGGCACGGTAGAGCGATTAAGCTGTTGCGCAATCGTGTCCCGAGTGAACGAGCAGCCTCGTTTGGAGGCTCTCCAAAAGAGATCATCGATATTCTATGGTTGCAGCCGCCGGCGTGTAATTCGGTATCGAGACGACGCAGGGACACTACGAACGAGAATATGGTGAAGGGTGTCGAGGGCTTGGACGGAGGCACCCCGGCCACTATCGAAGTTTACAGCGGGCTATACGTGAACGAAGCCTCGGACGTTGGCACCAAGTCGGAGTTCACCGATGACGTCTTCAGAGAAAGGGTAAGGCCCCGTTTGTATTCGTCGCTCGCTGAAAGGCTTCGCGAATGGAAGCCTCGAGATCTTGATTGATTGTACCTAGTTCGCGGTAGTTGGCCTTGGGGGGTAGTGATGAAAGAGAGAAATTGGGCTAGTAGGTTTACGGCCGCAAACTTTGGGCCTTGAGTGTCGAGCTTTAAACGACTACGCAATTCCTATTTCAATGCAAATAATGGCCACTCAACCTCCAACCTATTTGTACCATTACATCTCCTTTATGTTCATTAATTATTTCGAAATTGACGATGTACGATTTAGGCAACCATTACGATATTGCCAACTCTCCCCTGTCACGCACAACGACGCAGCCAAGTCTCACTGTCCCTGTTCCCGTTTCCAGGCAAACGACGACCCCAACAGTATCTGCATATCGCAGAGGAGCTTCGCCATCGGCATCGCGATCGCTGGTCTGATCCTCATGCTGGCGGTGGTCGCGGCGATCTTGGTGCTGCTCGCCAAGAGACGGCACAAGAGCATCTCGACCACGGGATCCTCCATCTACAGCGGGCCCTACACGAACACCGCGTACAGTCACAGCAGCTAAGTTCAGCCGCGAAGGGACCCCTCGATGCGAGAAATATGATACGAACGCGGAGCTCCGACTGCCAGCCCGTGTCGGAGCGATCGAGGAAGAAACTCGGGATAGCTCACCCGAGCATCGGTTCTACCCCGTCGGAATTTAGCTGGAATAGGCGAGGATACCTTTTGCTCAACCGCCGACGCTACTATCGTTTCCAATCGTTTTGTATTCCCGAGGAAGTAGCTCAGACACGATGGGTCCAGACACGTGTTCAAACGTATCAGACCGGAACGAGTCCCTGCGCATTTCTGACGACCTTGCCACGGTCTTTTGGTAATCTGTCGCAACGCTACACTGCCCCTTTTGATACTCGGGTAACCCGAGAGTCTGTTAATCGAGCACGTGTCCGTGACCCGCGCGCTTTAGAGAAATCGTAGCCCAGCTCGTCTCGGCCTGGAACGAATCGACGAACGAATCCTTAGCGTTAACTTTAATATATATACTTTATATATATATATTATTATTATTATTGTTATTATTATATACATATTGTATACTAGTCCGGTATACGCTGTCCTAGCTAACCTAGCAGCCGCACTTGGCAACGCGCTCTACGCGAGCATCCTTTGCCCGTCATACGGTCATCCCGGTAATTCAACTTAATCACCCGTGCAGAACGACTCACTGTAGCGTTTAAGGCGAAGTCAAGTGGTACGCGGGGACTGTTAAGCGAATCAAACGCCCCGGTGGTTCTAACGACCGTTCCTTTTTTCCTTCCACTTCCGCGCCAGAGCTGGCGCGTTCCCTTCTCGCGTCCATGGCTGTCTTTCCTCGTATTTATAGTCACTGCAGTTTTCCACGCGTTCTTCGTGCTCTAGAAACGGTCTCTCAGTTATGGGGCTGGGGTGACTCGGGGAAGGTGGTACAGGGTTTGGAATTTTTGAGTCTAATGTCCGAAGCGCGGCGGAGCTACGTGGGCCCTCAGCGCTGATGCCGCTTGGTGTAGCCGAGCAACTTGTTGGGGAGGATGGAATTAATGATTGCGAGCTTCTAATTTCCTTGAGGAAGGATACCTAGCTCCAGATAATCGATTAGAGACGAGTTTCTACGAGTTTAAACGAATTATAGTTCTCTTAACGGGCAACCGGAGAGTTGCATGGGATGTATTGGTTATTATGTGCTTCCGACGAGGCGGCGTGCTTCGTGTTACGTGAGATCAGATCCCGTTGCCGCAGACGCGAGGGAACCAACGTCGTGATGTGTAATTTTTAGGTATATAGGAAAGGAGTTTTTTTGGAAAATTCTCTGAACATGTTTCCTCGTGTTTGCGGCGGCGAGGTGCTCGCATGAGTGTGGCGATAAGCGAGTGTATAATCCGATTGCAATTCATTATAACGCTTAAATGTAAATTAGTTTAATTGAATCGAGGTGCTGCTCCGACGTCGGTATTCGAAGCCTGAGGTGTTTCTGGTTTCACATGGACCAAGTCCGAAAGCGTATAAAAGTATGGGAAATTTTTCGAAATTCTCAGTGATTGGGTAAGCACCTTGTAATGACCCTGAAGAGACCTTGAAGAGCACCTTGAAGAGACCCTGAAGAGACCTTGAAGAGCACCTTGAAGAGACCCTGAAGAGACCCTAAAAACCCTGGAGGGACCCTGAAGAAACCCTGAAGATATCCTCCCTTTCCCATTTTGTATGCTTACACGCTTCGGGTATTTCTCCATGGAAATCATAAATACCTCTACGCTTCTCGCTGTCTATTCGATTCCTCAGCGGTGAAAAGAAAAACATAGACTCTCCTAAGGCAAACATTTCTAGCAACTGGTTTAGCAGTTACTTTTGCGAAGAAGAATGGAAAATAAAGCCCGAGTACTGACGCGCGGAGCGTTTTCTAGTTGTTAATTGTCGAACAGGTGGAGATAAAGCTGCCGAAGCAGTCGCGTAACTGGGTCCAACGTGGTGGTGGGTACAGATCGTAAAATTTACATTTAAACAGAGAAAGGGGGTGAAAAAAAATAAGAGAGGACGGACACGCGAACGTAACTCGTAACCCATGAAACCGCTATTGTGCGACGATTTGGAGAGGAGAAGAAAACACAAATGTCGATTCGGTTTTTACAGAAGCGATTATTGCGCTGGCGACGTGTCGTTCTCTGCGGACTGGTCTTCGTCAGAGACTATGCATCTCAACTGTTAAACATCGTGGCCTGAGAATTTCTGTTTTTGTACTCTTCGGACGTCTTCGCGTCGAAAGGCAAACGTTTCACGGACTTAACTTTCCTGTCACGAGATGACGATTGTATAAATTTCTGTTGACTATGGACTTTGCGTCACGATGTTTCGCGAATATCTACCCCAAGTGCAATAACTTCGAGCAATCGACAGTCCAGAGAACTTCAGTCGCGGAATGTGAAAAGACAAGCGAACGGATAACGAAGGGACGTTATCGCTCGCATGTGATACGTGTGGCATTGGTTCATAGCGACATTGGGGACGAAAATGCCTGTATAGAGACTCTTTTTTGTAAGGATACGCGATTCTACTTAGGTCCCGCAATGTTTCTCTGGACCCTTGTCAAATGAACTTACAACGAACTTGTGTAAATAACGACAAAACAATAAATCTTGTAACCATAAACTAACATGGCTACTTAATACCCCGAAAAACATTGCGCCTCCACGATGACGTCATAAATCACAAATACAGGCGCTGTGAAATAGATCGGTTATTGTCTTGTAAGAAATAACATGTCCCGACAAAATAATACCAGGTTAGCGCGTTTAAGCATTCTACTCGTTACAGTTCGAAACGGTGTTTCCTATTAGCGCCGCTAGGAAGCGCTGTGATTTTCAGGGCTGTGCAATACAAGATCCTATGAGCTACTGAATATTTCTGTTTTTCAGAATAGTCTACTTTCTTGATCAATTTTTCCTCGATTTAGAATTGATTCTTTCTTCTATTGCCTGCTATGTTAAATGCTCGCCTATAGCTTGCTGACTGAAAGAGTTAAATTGTAGAAATTTGATGTATTCTAGAGGGTACCACTCGTGCTACGACACTGGCTAGCTACCTACGAAAGAGGCGGGAAATTTGATTACGGTAAATAAGATAGCACTGTAATGTGGCTATTTCAAAATAGGATATAAAGAGAACAAGTCTGTAAATGATAAATATAAGTAGAAATAATAGAGATTTGGGTTGGATCGCGGGAATAATTCACAGGTCTCGCGAAGTATCAAACGAGAGTGTCTTTTTTTTATTGAATTATATATAATTCGTTTTTGGAAAATATGATATATATATGTATATAATATAACAAGAAATATAATTAGACTGACATGAGTTCTATCAAATTGTCCGGCTCTCTATGATGTTGTGCATCTTTGGGTTGGTAGTATAGCTCTTTGTTTTATTTCTTTCCACCATACGATTTCCAAATCGCGTTCACCTTCTCGGTCACCTTCGCGATGCAATTTGCAAACGAATCCTCCCTCCGATTCGTCGTAGCTCTTCTCGCTGTTTTCCCTTTCGTTCCACGCACGCTCTTCCATTCGTTCCGTTATCAATTCCCTCCTGCAACTCTTTCAAAACCAGAGTGTACCCCTTCTTCGACATTCTGTAACTCCGTCCATCCCTCTTCGAACTACACAAGCTGGCCCACTGCAAACAGAACACTCTGGACCGCGGAAATTGTACAACTCCTTGCTCAAACACTGGCAAATATGGTCGCGGAAGAGATCACTCCAGCTCTTAAAAAGTTAACATCGTCTCGGCAGAGTACTTGGCTCACGACCAGCGAACATGTTTTAACATCCCTTCTGACAAATATAAAGTATATTCAATTGATCCACCGACAATGCTGCCCCGACGGCAGACAGGGGACAAGGTACAAGCTCAACACATCCTGCACGTAGATCTCAGTCTAAAAACAAAACTCTAAACTATATAGCGTTAAGCATAAAGGCACAGCCATCGTTCGTTCTTGTACCATGTGATATGTCCAACGGAAAAGAAACAATACAGGTATGAGAAAGAATGCAAGTACGCGGCGCGACCGGCTTGGAGCTTGTCCCCGTCGTTTGATGCTCGATTGAGATCGGTCCAGGGATGCTGGCCCCAAACATATTCGCTGCCCGAGCATCGTACCCCGAGCATCTGGCTCGCTCTTCAACAACGAGACGTCGAGTTCACGCCAGGCTAAGGTCTAAAGAGATCGGCGACGAACGAATCCGGTATCTGTTTCCTGCGTCCCGCACAGTGTATGAACAGAAAATTAGAAAAGAATGCGAGATAACGAGGACGAGATGTCACCGATCTCTGATCTAATGCTCTACTTATTCAGCGTCGCGCGAGAAGCAGCTGAGAAGAAGCTGGCGGAACCTGTTGGAACTAAAACTGAACGGTGATCGATTCTCAGAATGAATGTGCCCTTCCAGAAACCATTTACAAAAAGATCCAGCTACTTCTCGCGATGCACCGGGCTTCCTACGACGAGTTGTACAGACAGTTCAATGTTCCATCACGTTCCGCGCGTGGACGCGAACTTCCTGCCGCATTCTGTGTATCGAGGATCCGCTAATCAAGCGCAGAAATCATACAATTTCGCTTAAAGGCTAAACGCGAGTCTTCGACGTGGCGGCGCGACCAACGGAAGGTGATCAGGAAGATGCGAAATTTTCCAACGAAAAACTCCCACAATGTTCCACGCGCACTAGTCTCTCTTTTCTCAGCCCCTTACGCGCATTCTCATCCATTTCTCTCGCTCTCGCGCTATCTCACGCTCTCACAAACTCTTCGCTCTCGCTACCGTGTCAATCTCCTTTTATGTCGCATACAAAAATAGTAGGAAACGAACGTGAGGTCTTGCGAAACTTACAATGACATTTATCACCCGTTCTCCTCCGATCGTTAGTTTAATAATTCCTCGAGCTGGTCGCCCGGCGAGCGGGCGACTTCATCGGCGTGTCCCCCCCAGCGACTCCCTCCTCTCTGCTGCCCCGGTTTTTTTAGAATAGCCCAGGCGATGTTACGAAATCACTTGTGGCGATCGAACGACGCTCGGTGCACCAGCCGACGAGCACTTTTTTGGAACCCTTCCCTTCGATATTTCTCGCCAAGCTTCCTCTGCCGATCGAAATAAATATAAAGCGTTTCCCAGACGCACACGATTCAACGAAACGGAGTAGCGTACGTACCGGGGAGCGGGTGCATCGAGCGTCCGATTAAAAGCGTACACGCGAGCAAAATGAATATATAAATAAATAAACGTGACCGTGCAATTGGCGATTATGACTTTGGTTCAGCTGCTCCGTTTGCACGACGTAAGCGGGAACCGCATCTGCGAGTAGCGCCCGTCGATAACTATAAAGAGTCTCTTTTGCCACCCCGTTGTTTTCCCGCGTCTCTGTCTCGGAGATTCAATGAAAATACCGAGACTCGTGTGAATGGGCATTGCTTAAAATATACACTGTCGATTCCTCGTTTCTTATCCCTTTTACAGGAAAGAATCACTTCCACTTCACAAGGGTTGATACGATCAGATGCAGGGCGATAGTCGCAGGCGGTTTCTCTCGATAGCCGATTAATCCTTGTTTCGTATCTTTTTTTTTCGCTTTTTTTCCCTCCTTAATTACGACTTAGAGAGATTCGTGAACTGCTCTTCTTTCCTTCTGTGTCTGTTATAGGTACAATTATCTTCATTAATCACTACGACGACTTTAGGTACGGTTAAACACTACAGTTGTGCGCCCATCTCTTTACAATCGAAACGTCGGATAGCTCTTTTTAATCTGCCTAATGTATACCGCTCAGGTCGCTCTCGTTTTTCATCGCTGTTTTAAACCTAACGACGCTCTAATTAAATTTATCACGCTCCCTTTCGAAGAGAGTAGAATATATCTTTCTCTGTTTCCCTCCCCTCGTACCTGTTCCTCGATCGTTCGCCAACTATCGATAAAAAGATAGGCACACCTTCACCTACGTCCTGAAGTACAATTCACCGTAAGCGAAGCTTCTGGATGGATTCCACTTGGTTTCTCTCTCGCAGAGCAACGTGCACCCCTTGCTCTTGCATGAAACGATTAGGATCGAATGACAAACGAAAATCGAAGCTTCCCTTCGCGTCGGGTTCAGAATCCGAACCAGAACGAATAAATAAGTGGCCATGGCGCGAGAAGTGGTCCACGTTGAGCCGCAGATCGTTATTTTTTTTCACAGACGGAGACATTATTTGTAATTACGACGATCACGCGTCACCATCACCGCTGACGAACTGATACACGCGTATTGGATTGTTCGAGAAAATCGGGCATGAAAATTATCGTCAATTATCCTGCGTTCTTGTAGCTTTTACAGTGGCTCAGACATCTATAGGATTCAGAAGCGTGCCGTGAAGCTTGGAAGACGAATCATAGTTACACCGTTTGTGTGCTCTTTAGTCGCGTCTCAGCTTTAAAGTAAAAGATCCTCGTCTCGGCTAAACTTCAACGTCGCGGCCCGTTACGGGCGAAATGAAACGGAAGGGAAACCAATCGTGTCGAAGAATACGCATGCGAGGCAGGTTTCTCTCGTGATAGCTAAGCTGTGATGGTTTCGCGCTACTTAACTACTGTGTCGAACTAGATATATAGACCATGGTACTGAATACGTTCACAGATTCACGGGATTATCCTTGGACGCGAAAAGTGTCCGATTCCGGGGAGTCTAGGGAGCGTAAGTGCCTTCGGTGTTGAAACGAAAGGAGCCAGAAGCGTTCTGCTGAGATCAAGGGCATCAAGTTCGAGAGGTGGATGATGTTCAATATAAAAACGAGGTGGCAAGTAATTTGATTCGGGGATCGTGAATCGCAACTGATAGCAATTTTTCTTCGGTGGCAGTATACAGAAGAATCAGTGAGCAGTGATTATATTCCTGATTAGACAGCGTTAGCAAGTTGCTGGTTGTAAACGTACTCAGTAACATGTACATTATAATACTCGTACATTAGTTCTATTATAATTATTATAGAAGGATTCCCTTGATGGCCCCGCAGATCATTGCGATGGTCGTCCAAAGTAATCCCTGTACGTGTGTGTGTTTTGTGTGTGTTCGTTTTAAAAGTACCTTTTCCTTAAAAGTAAATCTCACATTCATATAGTTATCTGTAAAACCGCGATTAAAATATCTCCAGATATAATATAATATACTGTATATATATATAATATATATAATAATTGTAATAGGTAAAATTCTGTTTCAGTAACTCTGTTTTGGTGTACCACTGTGTGCCTGCTCGTGCCACCACGCAGAAAACAACGCACACGTTTTATCCTTTCAATTTGTACACATATATATATTATATATATATCCCTCTGTTTTTTTTCTCTCTCCGATTATCGTGATAGCTCAGATATTATTATTCGATACGCAACTCTTTAAGTTTAATCGTTCCCGAACTCCGCGTTTTTTTTTATCAAAAGGGATGTAACGTACTTTGTTCTCGTTCTTCGTTTCGTCGATTTCGTGACGTGAATGATTATACTCTAACGGTGGTGTGCTTTTTACCCTCTTCGCTTAGACGATTAAAAGTACAATTAATATTAATTAATAAGAATGGTGTGTACGTGTGTGGGTGTGTGTGGATAGCGATAAATCACGCGTTCGTCGTTCGGTTCCCCTTATCAGCCCGTAACCAGTTGTCTCCTCCGTTCTCCCAGTTCAACGCTGCTTCTCTGCCCTCCCCCAGCTGTCCCAGTTACCTAATATTGTACCAGTTGATTTCGACGGGTGATTGTCACCTTCACGGTCCCTGCAAGTCAGAAGATTATTTGCTGAGAGCAGCGTCGGCCTCCTCGCATCGATCCTCGCGACACAATATGCCAGTGAATTGCTGCTTTGTGCAAATCAGGATTTTGCGTTTAACGGGTGTCCCGAGGCTACACTGATCACGGCTGATCTATAAGCGGAGTTGAATGGATAAACCGCGCGGCGGATTTGCAAACTTGTGTGGAACGGTAACTGATACCGAAAGTATAATAAAAGACACGCACGCTTAAAAGAAGGAAATAAGAAAGGAACAACTGATCGTTGTACGATAAACACATTCATTGTTAACTAATTAGTAACATGTCTGCATAGTAGTGTACCACCTGTGCGCGTGACTATGTGAAGCGTACAGTGCTGTAGTAAAATGTGCTCTGAAAACTTCTGCTCCCTGTGCGTCCGTCTTTCAAATGGACCAGCGGCGATACTATAGATTAGTCTCAAGGAAATGGGAAGAATTTTCCAGGCACATTTCCACGTGACGGACAGATATCGACTAAAGCGGGAGTAAACGCGCGTGAAGAAGCGTCTATGTTGCGTGATGTGGAATACGTCGTGTTCGTTTGTAGTATTTTATACTGAATATCTGTACCTTATATCATATTGTCTTCCACAGGTCTCGCTTTTAAGGGGGATACAAGAACGTGTGAAAAAGTTGTGTCACATATGGTTCTTCGTAAGCGGAACAAAAGTAGAATTGTAACAGAACCGTTCAAGCAACGTACCGAACGAGAGAGAGAGAGAGAGACGAACATCTAACTTAGACTCCCGTACAGATTTAATCGTCGGTCCTTACCTTCTCTCAGATCTTTCGGCATGTTCGACGAGAGCGACGGCATGGAAGGAGTCTGATAAAGATTGGGCCGAGCGCCGGTCGGTGGCAACGGTGCTACTTTGGACCTAACGAACAAGTTACATTGCTACTCTCTGTTTCCTAGCGTTCATAGTAGGATACAAGCGTAATCACTTCGAACAATCACCTCTGTTTACGAATCTTCGGGTTCCTCCCGTCGAACGAGGTGGGTGTACCGGCGCCCGAGTTGTTCGACGAGTACGATGGTGGCCGGTACGGTCGTGGGCAACCTTGAACAACAGGCGGTGATGGTACTGGTGCATACTGCAGCCGCGGATTAGCCGGCACTCCCGGATGCATCAATCTCATATCCCCTGGGACAAGAATCGTGCAACAATCACTCCACAGACCCGCGCCTGATGAATTCTCGCGAAGCGTAGAGTCATGAAACGGAGCTATCGTACCTTGCACAATATGGACACCCTGATACATTGGCAGTGGGTAGCGTGATTGGGGTTGTGCGCTTCTGTCCCCGCTCCCACTTCCGAACAGCTCGTGTGCTGGAGTCGGCGACCTGCTAGTCCTCTGAGAGTTGCCTGGCGTCGAGGCTCGAACACCAGCAACAACCTATGGCACGCGTTCAACGAAGTTTATCAGCGAATTGCTGCGTCGTGTACCGCACGGTGCTTCAACACTTACAGGAACGTTTTGCCTGAAAACGAGATTGGGAACCAGCGTGGGAGTCATGTACGTCCCAGGTGGCGCAGGGGACGCTCCACTGTGCCCGACTTGGTGGCCAAAGGTACCATTCGACACCATCGTCGGCGGTGGATAACTGCCGGAGTTGACGTACATCAACGGCATCCCGGGCATCTGAAGATTAACCAGTTGCTGTTTACAAAAACACTTCTACTGGTAGGATAAGCGGCGTGCCCCGATGGAATACCTGATTAGAGGTCGGAGTGTTTGGTGGCGTAGGTACTCTGTACATGACAGGTGGTGGCTGAATGGTCGCTTGCCCTTGTGGATAATACGTGGGAACCATGTGAACCGGTGGCTGATACGTGTAGTCGCTTGGTGCCGGTGTCACGGCGGGCATCGAATTGTAGGGAACCGGGTAGCTGCCCACGTAATTGGCTGAAATAGAAACGGTATAATTAGATAATCGATAAACGGGTGACGCTAAAAAGAAGAGAATGTTTCGATTTACAATTCGATTGACTCGGGGGAGTCATAGTTTGCGCGTTAAAAGAATAATTCGACGTGAATCGTTGCTGCTGGTGCAGCTGCTGCCTATCACCTGGACCCTGACTGACCGAAAGCGCTGTACCAGGTGGAGGTACAAAGTACATCGTTTGTTGCGGCTGAAATAAAGTAACAATAAATATAGATGTAACATCCAGTTACGTCGATATACATAGCGTAAGAAAGCACTCCCTACTGGCATTGAATTTGGTGGAGGCTGCCAGTAATTCTGCGGCATCGTCTGCACGCTTTGCACCGTCTGATTCGTAGACGGTTGCGGTTGGGGATAGGAGTGCGGTGGCGTGGAGTGATTCTCACCGGGTACGCGCTGATCGTAGATACTCATGCCCATAAAATATCCAGACAATTCAGTTACTTCCTAAATCAAAGAGCACCACCATGTAACAATAGCCTTGGGCGACCACTCTCGTCCCTCCGGTATAGAAACAAGTCCCTTACCGTTGTCTGCGACACTGGTCCTTGCTGCACAGGTACTGCATAATTAGCGTAAACAGAGTTCTGATTATACAAGACGTCCCCCTGACCATTGTTCTGTACATTCGCCTGACTCGGATGAGGAGCCATCATCACAGCCTGCTGGCCTACAGGGGGTTGGTAGACACCCTGGTTGTACGGTTCTGAGGTAGGTATGTAGCTGGTGTACGGTTGAGCTGTTTGGTTATGGTTACATGTTTGCACCGTCGACGACGATTTGACTAGAGTTTGTTGCTGGGGTTGCTGTTGCGGCTGATGCTGCTGCAGTTGCTGTTGCTGCGGTTGTTGTTGCTGCTGCTGCTGCTGCTGCTGCTGCTGCTGCTGCTGAGGAGGCCCTGGGTTCTGCTGAGGCGGTGGCGTGAACGGTAGACTCGGTGACGTAGCTGTGTTCGTCACGTGAGTCACCGTCGTGTTACCACCGTTACAGTTCTTGCTCGACTGCGCTTTCTTTTTACCCTCGTTCTTCCCATTATTCGTTACTTTCGATGGCTCGGATGGCTCCGCGTTTTTCACGGGCGACGCGTTATTGCCCTCGTCCTCGCGCGGCGACGCAGCGGCGGCGTAAAACTTGGGTGGATTCTCGGGATCGAACCGGTATATCGACCCGTCCGGGTTGGTGCACGGCTGATTTGTTTGTGGATTGATGATTATGCTACCGGGTGGCACGCTGGATATACTGGTGACCGCCCACATCACCGTTTGGTTGTTTGCTTCCGGGGAGGCGAGATCCTGACTAGATACTTGGGTGTGGTTGCACGTCATGTTCGCCACGGGCGATGGCGACGGGGAAGGCGAGATCGTCGCGTCGCTGCGCTGGCTCTGCGATTTGTAGCCGCTGCTCGAAGGGCTCAGTCGTGAACACATGCTAGCTCCCGAGTCTGTAACACGCCAATTCAATCCTCCATTCATGAATGAAAACATTTAACCGCTGTTTCCACAGAAATGTAACATAGTTAGTACCTTAGTACCGAGTAGCTAAGAACTTGAGACGAACCTTGCTTCATAAGACGAGCTCCTGCGCTGTGAGTAGACGTGACGCTGTCCCCTCTGGACAGCATGCCTCTGGTATAGCCACCGAAGCTGAAGGATTTCGAAACTGATGGCCTTAGGACTCCGCCCCGACAAGACTCTCTCCCGTCGAAGGACTCCCCCTTCAGGAGCTTCGTTTGCCTGTTACATAGACAGCGTTAGAATTTACACAACCGCCCGATAACGTTCAGCGAAGCGAGGTTCACCTCATTGTATGGTCCGAAGGATGCAATAAACGATATCTCGCTGAGGCGTCGGAGCTCTCCGTAGATGACCAGTAGGGCCAGGAAGTAACCTCGCCGCTGTCTCCACTACTATCCTTGAATATCCTTCTCCTGGCACGCTCGTACTCCTCTTCCCTCTCCTCGAAACTCTTGTTCTGCCGGCAATAATCGCCGGACAGCCTGTCGGGCGACTTGAAATTGAAACTATCCTCGAAGGAACTCGAGTCTCTCTTCAGGATACTCCTGCGCGGCTCCTCCGACAGTATCAGGTCGTCCCTGATGTGCTCCTTGAAACGGGTGTTCGGGATCCGCATGTTCTTCGTCCTGGTCACTATCACGCTCGACCCAGATTGGTCGACGTTGTGCTCCATGCCGAAGTACGCCGCTACCCGGTGTACCAGCATCCTGTTGTACGAGGACATGTTCGGGAACTTGTGGCAGACCTTCTGCTTGTCCTTGGCGAACTCGATCAGGTCCTTCTCGATCTTCAGCAGCACCGTGCGATCCTTCTGATTCCGGTTTATGGTCTCCGCGATGAAGTGCTCCAGGTCGATGCCAGTGCTGTCCGTGTACAGCTCCGTGCTGCTATCTGCGAAGGGGAAGATTCATGCTTCTTGAACACAGAGTGCTTACAAATTTACAATTAGTGGCAACGTGATACACGAGAACGAACCTCGCGAGAGGCACGGAGACGCGCTGTCGAAGCTACCCTGGGAGGAATTCTGGTGCCTCAGCTTGTGCCTGGAGCCAGGTCTGCTCACGGACAGGGTGTTGCCGCACTGGTTCGAGCATTGATTGTTGCAAATGTTCAAAGTGTTCGGTCTCCGTTGCTCCGACTTCTGATTGTTCTGCGCGTTCTGGGCCAGGTTGGTGCACTTGGGCGAATGCTGCAGCGCCTGGCCCGACTTCGACGGTGACACTGGCGTCTGCAGCAGTCCGGGTCGCTCGCTCTGATTGTTCTTCGCGCAGTTGTTGCATTTCTGGATCACGTTCGAGCCTGTCATCTTGGAGCGCTGCGACTCCGACTTGTTGCCGTTCGTTGGCGAGGTGTTGTTCTTTGGCGAGTGGACTTGAGAAGGACTAGATCGACCTGCGACCAACATAAGGCATACCTTAACGCGTGCACAGTACCCCGGACGAATGAAGGAGCTTCTACTGTAAATTAGGAACGCTTACCATTTCGTGACGGAGCTCGGCAGGTGGGCGAGGTGGCCGTGTTGCGCATTTGCTTCGGGGACTGGTTCGGGCAGAGGTTGCTGTTGAACATCGGCTCGTTGTTGTTGAGCTTGGCGTTGGTGGAGCTGGGGGACAGATTGCCCGCGAACTTCTTCTCGCCGTCCACCGACTGAGGGCTATGCGGTGACGACGAACCGTTGTGTGGCTCCCTCGGGGGAGACGTCGACTCTCTCATGGCATGGCTCCTCACCAGCAACTTCACTTTCGTATTCGCCTGAAAGACGTACGCGCCATTAGACCAGCCCCCGGAATCTTCTAAAGAGCAGGCCCGCGAGCGAGCCTCGGGGTGAACTGGCGACACGTACCCTATTACGCAAGTTTTTGTTCTCAGTGTCAGGTTTATCGGGTGGACAGGAGGGCGAGGCGCGGTGGAGCGAGGGAGAAGAGCCGACATTGGGATTGGCATTCCCGTCTATCATATCCGAGTCCGTGATGCTCTGGTAGGACACGTTCGGGCCACCTATGACGAAGCCTTGCCTGGAGGACGGCACCGAGGGCATTCCTCCTCGCACCACCACCGTGGGACTCTCAGGTCGACTATGCGACCTGCTGCCTTTATGCACCACTATGCTTGGTACTGCAACAACCAAACCCAATGCTCACTCCGTCCTTCCCCTGATCTCCAAGCTCAGCATTCACCGCAATTCCACGGGAGACAAGCTGTTTAAGATATCCGAGGATTTCACGGGTATTCTTCGAGTCTCCCGTGTCCTTTTGGAAGAGGATTCCAAGAGGGTTCTGCCCGACACTTTTCCAAAAGAACACAGCCTACGTCTCAGCTGATCCGAGCTCACCTAAGCTGGTCAGCCAATAGACAGCGAAGAAAGGAGTCTCTGGGACACGGTGGGGCAACGACTACGAAGGAAGAGGCGAAGGGAAGTATCGTGAGCGTGATTGTACACTTACTCTCCAGGCGGGCCATGTGTTAAATGCGTCATGGGGTTACGGTGCAGGGCTCTGCAACTGGTGGGTTCAAACGGGTGCAACTGGGTTAGTACGTGAATCTTTTGGGTGGCGTGCAGCTCGTGGGGCTGATACAAGGAGCCAGACCACTGCACGTCCACCTTCCAACATCGTACACTCTGTAAGCAGATACAACACAACGGTCATGAGTTGGCTGAAAACGCGGGATGCGGTCGTCGTTCAGGCATGAATGGATACTGAAGCACTGCGGGCGTCTGAAAAGTCGCTTGGTTCCTAGATTCTTTCATTGCAGTCGTTACTCTCCCAAATTAACGTTTACATTTCGGTACTAATTTTCAGATACCCTGTACTCGGTGGCGGATTTAGCGGGCGGCTGATAAGCAGTTATGAAATTATGATTTTATCCAAATAGTATATTTTTTCTTTTCCGTAAGTTTCATACCACACGCGCGTAAATTTCCTCGCAATTCTGTTACGTATACAGCCTGTCCCAGCAAGGAGCACTTGAACCATTTGCTTTAAATCTGCCACTGCACGTACTCCAGCATTGTATTAAACTAGTGACAGTTAGTTGGAATGAAAAAGCACGGTTGCAATGCTATTAGTGACGAAGGAGTCGTTAGAACAGCGTTCCCCAAAAGCTTCGCTCCTTGGAGTGCTCGTTTGTAAAGCACCAAGATTAAAAGCGAACTAGCCTAGTCAGTAACCAAGCAAAGTCCACGACTGATGCTCCACAAGCAGCGTGACCGCGACTGCACGCGTGCGTTCGAAAATATCGCTGGTCACTGACAACAAAAGCTGTTCACCCGTTCCATTCAAGCCAAACATCGATTCATAAATCCGCCCTCCCCACGGCGGAAGGAAAGCGATGTGAACGAGGCATCGTAGTCCGATCGATGTCGATCGTAGAGCCACAACCAACCTCCACAAGCCAGCCTCCACGACAAGCAATTGACAAGCAGCGGGAAGCATCGCGGTAAAGTGGCACGAGAACAGCCGCGTCTTCCACTACGACATCCTCGCCATCCCGCTTCTCACAAAACCTTGTCGATCCACCCTTACTCCGGGATTCTGTACACGCGAACGTCAGTAAATCTCTTGCAACGCACTAGCGGATCGTCGATCATCGTCGTCGCAGAGGAACCTGCACTTTTCACGTGTCTAAGGATGCTCTTCTAGCTCGTTATCCCCATTGGAGTCAGCAGGGTTTCTCGCGACAGAGACATGGACGTCGAGCCTTCTAAATCGTGCGATGAAGGTAGGTCAGTTCTGGAGACTCCGAGGAGCAAGATGCAGGGGACCGCTCGCAGCAAGTGGCACCGCAAACAAGGTACCCCGTTGCACAGGAGGAATTTTGACGAGTTGGTCAGAGGTTAACGCGGGTTAACGCTCCGATCGTGGGATCGCCTCGAAGATCACTGGCGTAACAGGACGAGATCGGCGAAGAATCAGAGAGCTCTCCCTCGACCGTTCAACTTTCATCGCGCTCCTCGGCGGTCGACCATCCGCGGCGCTCTGTTTCCACTTTCCTGCGGCTCGCCACTCGCGTGCACGGATCTCCTCGAGCCCGCAGGATCGCTGGATCGGAGTGGATCGTGGCCCTCGGCGACCTTCCACCCGCGGCTTCCTCCTCCTCGTGGCGTGAACGCGGAGACGCGCGTTGGCAAGCCACCGCGGAGAGTCTCGAAAATAGCAGAACACTCTTTCTCTGTCGTCCCGCGGTCCCTTCCTCGCCGCTTGGCCGCGCGGTCCTTCGCGCCTCTTTTCCGCGATCTATCGGCCTGCCCCTTCGACGGGGGCAGAACCGCGATATCCTGCTCGCCCGCTGCGGGGGAGGGTGGGTGGTCGAAATCGAACTCGCGGAGCACGGGGTGACTGCGGAGCCGTCCACCGGGAGCACAGAGACACGGGGAGGATAACAGAAAAAATAGAGAGAGGCGGAGAGATCGAGGATAGAGAAAGGGGAGAGAGAGAGAGAGAGAGAGAGAGAAAGAGAGAGACGCGACACGAAGAGACCTGGACCAGCCGCAACTCGTCGAGTGGTACAACGGCACGTCGCCACGAAACCGCGTCGCGCGAGAGACTGAGAGACCGAGAGAGGAAACGCGCGCCTCGTCGGCTCCCCCCCTCGATCGCGGGCTCGACGTGGAGAGCGGTATCGAGAGCAACGACGGACAGAGAGGGAAGCAGCCAACTCACTCGACCAGCCAGCGAGCGACGGGGCGACGGGACAGAGGGTAGGGGATGAAGAAGTCTGAGGAAGGGGGGAGGGGGCGAGCGCGCCAAGGGAGGGAAAATTTTTAGACAGAGAGGCAAACGGGAAACGATAAAGCGGGGATAGACCGAGGAAAAATGATTCTGGAGAAGGACAGAGGGGGTGCAGCGGGGGCGGGAAAGGGGCTACGTATGTCGGGCAAGTGCACGCGTGCGCGTGCCACGGTTCTACCGGGTGTGCAGAGAATAATGGCCCCGGTGATTCTAAGCGACGACGCTACTCCACCCGTGGGTCCTGTGCTTTCAGGGTGTCCCGACCACTTGCACCCTGGAGGTTCGACTTCTGGGTGATTCTAACACGAACGCAAAGTCGAGATCCTTCGGGGGAGGGTGACCGAGTTACGGGGAGCAACGCGGGACGAAGGGGAGGCTACTCGACGAGAAGTCTGCAACGACTTACGCTTTTCTCGATCTGAATATTTTCGGGGATGATCTTAAGCTGAGCGACTAAAAGGGCCAACGTGGAGGGTTGAATTCGAGCAAGAATGAGAAGAACTTCGTAAGCTAGCCTGCGCGCTGCAAAGGAAACTTTGGAACTCCTTCGCCGGGCTACACAAATTTTGCATGCACTTTCGAATATGCCCCTGGGGGAGGATCGTTTCGCGACTCGAGCAACCCCTTTCCCGTATCCTTCCCTTGAAATGGCCGAGCGTACGTCCTTCGCCAACTTACATTTATTTCATCGTTAGCAGTACGTTCCCACAGAGTTTCGACGGCCTTGCATGAATCACGACCGCGCCACTTCGTTGCCAGAAATTTATTCCCAGGGAAAAAAGCCGATTTAAGTGAGAATGATCGATGCGGCCACTGTTAGCCGTGATTATGGCGGGGCTGCAGGTTACCATGCACACGCAAGCCTGAGGACAGAGTCCGGCTGTTGAGCTTCACTTTGTCAGAGACTTCCTCGACGCTCCGTTCAGCGGGAAATCTCCGGAAGAATTGTTTCTAAAGGCGTCCCCCGTGGAAAGCGCTGCTTTTTCATTTTTCAAATCCATTGAAGCCGAGTATCCGCCGCACTCGTTTCCCTAAGACGATTTCGAGGACGCTGCTTTGATCAGCCAACGATACGATCGGCCAATTGTGGCAGAAGCCGATAGCGAGTCCTCCGAAACGGGGACACATTTGTTTCGTGATTTCGAGGGTCCCTGTGAAAACGACGGCTCAAAAGCGAAGGGAAAAGAATCCCAACAGCTCGTCCCGGCTGGCCGTAGTTGTGCCCGCATTTCCGCTCGCAGGAACAATCCGCTCGATCACCGTTGATAATTGCAAGGAGGACCGTGCCCCTAGGTCGACTGTAAAACTTTTACTGCCCCATATTCGGCAGCCCGTGTTTCCGTGGCAACTACTATAATCCCAGAGCGTGGATGTGGCTGCGTGTACGTATGACTGGCCGCGAATGGTGTCTATGACCCATATAACACGCCCAAGCGTAACTAGGTCGTGCACCTCTGTATCCCCTGGAATAATACAGGGTGTCCTCCTTTGAAAAAGCACAGCGAGCGGCGACAAGCCTCCACCGAGTGATCATAAGTAATTCAAGCGACTCCGAGGACCCGGCGAATCCTCTAAACCCCAACCTGATCTTCAACGAAAGGAAACAAGCGTGTTTTACAGAGAGACAGGGAGCTCGACACCGAATCGAGCAATTTCTCTGCGAGATAAGATGCTACTCAAGGCAACGCGGTTGCCCTGAACGACTCGCGTTGCCCCCGCCGTAATTGCCCCCATGTTTTATTCAAAGAAAACGGTGCCCCTCGCAACCCCTCTAGATCGATCTGAGCACGCGACAGCCCAGGCTATTCCTCCTGATGACGACACCCCGAGCCAGGCGGGACCGTGGACAGCTACACCACCGCAGGATGCCGCCCACGGAAGGGCAGACACGGGGCGCGCTCCGTTTACCGATATCTCGGCGGGCCACGTTCCGCAAACATTCCCTTCGGCAAGCCTAGGAACGCCTAAAAAACGCGTTAGAGCGATCGATGTAGAAGGAAGCGCGAAGGAACGCGGCAAGAAGCTTGCCAATCCCTCGGCGATCCCCCGTAGCACGGGAGCAGAAGAGAAAGAACAAGCCGCTGTTGGCTGAGCGTTTAACGCGCGAAAGGGGGTGGCGAGGAAAGTAGGTCGGGGCTATTATCGGTGGAACAGAATTAATTCGACCGGGAGGAGTGTTAATTAATCGCTTCGTCTGGGACGGAGGATCGTCAGGCCAGACTTAGACCAGCCCCAGCGAAGCCCGCGGGCCGAGTGGCTGGCCCCGAGCGGAGCTGCCCCGAAGGGGCCAGGTGCGCGGCCCGTCCAAGGTGGCCCAGGAGTCCTTGCCGCCCGAGGAATCGCCCGGAAAACCCAATTCCAGGAAGTAACCTAATTCCTGCGGGAGGGATGACCCAGCCAGCGAGGAGGCGGCCACAGTACGCCAGGATATTCCGCAGGAGGCGGGATATATGGGGGAGGTTAGAGGCCGCCAGGGGGGTACGTTCAGTTTAGCGATACGTGCCAGTCCGATGCACCCCCTTGTCGCCATGGAAACGACCTACTCTCCCTGGACAGACGCATCGGCCACCCTCCGCGTGTTAAACATTCGAATAAGGATATCTGCCTGCTCTTTGAACCCGATGGCTAACCGCTTCGGGAGGATTTCTAATCAAAACTGACAGCCCCCGGCGACACCCTCGCAACGATTTCCATTTACCGTGCAGCTACGTCGAATGGCGATTTGAACGTTAGCACCGCGGCGAGGTAGATGTTCGGTGAGGAAGGTTTAACCAAAGGATTTCTATGGAGTTCACAGGACTTCGGCGTAAACGTTCCACGCGACGTCCCATCGCTCTTGCCAAAGGGGATTTCTCATCGAATTGTTAATCACGCGTTGTAGGTTCGATCGATGCGCGTGCCCCTTCTATAAATACACCGTAGAGCGTCTATTTTCCTCGGCGATTATCGAGCTTCCGGTGTCATCTCGCGCCTCTTCGAGGCTATTACCTTGTCAGCTAATTTCCTATAAGAACATCCCTTTCCCGGGAGGACGTTCTTCGCGATGTGGACCGAGGAAAGCTGCCGCCATCCACGAATTCACTGTCGGCTCATCGAGATCGGCAGAGATGAGTGATACACGGTCGCTTCCTCTTCAAGCCCTGCTTCATGACTTGAGGATCTGCTCTCTACCTCCTTCGCAGCTTCTTAATTACTGCGACAAGCTGCCAATCCACGTTGGCACGCGCTCCTCGTCGATACGTGCAGTTATTAGGAAATTTCTCTGACACGGGAACAAGGCCCGTCTCCAACGACTCTGAAATACTAATCCCTCCCGAGCCAGGATCAATCCTCCGCGGCGCCGATCTCCAGGTGGCGAGTTCCGAGTCGCTGTCGCGAACCTGGACGCAAAATTATCGACCGAGGTTCGCCGCTATTCTAGAACAGCAGAAGGTGGACGCCTGTTTCTCGCGCCTGATTTCCATCGGCGCCCGCGAAGGCAGGATAAATTCGCGCGTTGGATTTCCTGCTGCCGATCTAGCGTCACCGTTCGGCAGCTAAAACGACAATGGTGGGACCGGTTGGCGCGGCTCCAAGCTGTATTATTTCAGCTGTGTATTCGACGGCATATGGCGACGTGTCGATCGCCTATTACGACATTATAACGATCATTGACGTCCGTCGCCCCGCAATCTCGATCATCTCGCAAGCGCGGACGCTCGATACGCCCCGGCTTCGGAAATAGACGCTTGGGATACTCGCCGAGTGGAAGCAGCAGGGCCTCGATGGCCGCCGAAATTCCAACTGCTTCTCCCCGACGCCGCGTCGCGATTTCCACCGAGGCCGTGGATGAACTTGGTGACTGCACGGGGGTCAGAGGGTAGGACGCTTAGCGACGGTGTCGGTAACGGCGGGAATGGAAAGCGAGTAAAGTGGGGCAGGGAGGGAAGTCATGGGGAATCGGTGTGCCGGGTGAATTTTATTCAGGTCAACCCGTACAGTGGTCGGACCCGGGGTGCCGGAGGGTTGCTGAACCCCGTGACCCATATTCCCGCAAATGGGCCAGGGAATAAACGACGAAGACGGATCGAGCTCATCCCCGAGCGTAAAGGTGCTCTCGCGCTCCACCCCTTCGACGTGCAAACCGATTCGCTCGACAAGCATCTTCTCCGGGAGATGTGTTTGCTAGAAAGCCGGGCCACTTCGACTGGCCACCTCGGGGAGGACGACGGAGCTGATCTATGGGCAGTTGTGTATTTGGAGCGGCGCGAGGAAAGCGTAAAACTGCAACTAGCGAAAGCACCGCCTCTTGTCCATTGTGCAAGGAAACTCGCGATCGCTGGAAAAATGCTTGTTGATTTTGGCAGCAGGATGCCGGTGAACATTGCCGACTTGCCGTACTTGTTGAACGCTTTTAGAACAGTGACTCCGTGTCTCAGATCTTGCGAGGTAAACACTGACTTGACGCGGCGGTATGTACATTCTGTGTTCAAGTTCCCTTCCGGATGATATACATTTGGGTAAATCTGTACTAGAATCGACCGCGAGCGGAGGCATCTCCGCCTCCTTCCACGCATAAATCTTCATAATCTCAGGGAGGGGCTGTTGTACAGCCTCTAGGTGGGAAAGCAAATCCTTCTTCGAAAACAAATCTACCCGACGCGGGGGCGAGATGCACTCGTCTGTGTATCTTGTGGCTCCCGCGGCCGCGGATATTGGGTCGCGATTGATTCCCGGGGAAAAAAGCATCCCGCTCGATGAGATTCGAGGGAGAGCATGCGAGGGGATGAAAGAACCCGCGCAGTCATAGTTTCATTCGTCGCGCTGAAAATAAAAGAGACGGAGAGCAAAAGCTATTCCACCTTCCCTGCAAAACCGCAACTTTCGCTCGACAAGTACTAATTGAACGGAAGTTTAGCTCGCAGAGCTGGAACAATAAATTAAAAGGTCTTCTAGCGTGACGGCTGAAGCAAACTTAATCGTTCGGGAATTAGAAAAAGAAACACTTATTACATTTTTAAATTTAAGATTAAGAAAAATTTGTAAGTGAAAATATTCAAATAGGAGCATCGCGAGGAGAACTATATTCTTATGTATATTTTTACTTACAAACAATTTTTTATCATAGAATCAAGCGAAAAGTTTGCAAAAGGGTACGTGCAATACTTGTTTCCTTTTTTAATCCTCGAAAAAATAAGTTCCTTTCAGCCGTCACGCTAGGAAGGCCACTTAATAGAGGAAGAAGATTTTCTTATCGACCAGAGCAAATGAAAACTTCTTCATCTCGAAGGGAAGTGTCCCCGAGACGAGTGATAAGAGTCGCAGGCTAACCGCTGGCCAATAATCTCGTCAGGGTGAATATTTCCCGACGACAAACACGCCAGACGAGCAGGCGCTCGCCGCCGCGAGGAAGACACGCTCGAGCATTCAGCCCAAGCCACGAGCTTCCGTGCCGGCCCACCGCTATTTATAATGAAAATATTTTCACGACGGACCACGATGTCCGACCGCTGCCCACGTATCTATCGACGGATATATATCTCGCCGCGCATTTAGCACCTACGCCCATCGATCTCTCGACGCTTTTTTCTCCCCCTTCGCATGACGACGTCGTCGATAAGTAATCTTATTACGAACTCCTCGGCCTACGCTTCGTCACCTATCAATGCTTACTCTCCACTATAAGACGACTGATTAATTACGCTCTCTTGAATTTCAATTAAACAAATTATGCCCAAAGTAACTGCAACGAAGGGAACTCGAGTGTTTGCGGCGGGAGTGCTTGAACGTCGTTGAATTTCAATTAAATAAATTATGTCGGAAGTAAGTCTAGTGAAGGAAACTCGAGTGCTTACGGTGGCATTGAAGTGTCGCGAAACGATAGAGCTACACTACTTGGTCCAGCGCAAGTAGAACGAGTCAAGCAGTGAGACGGTAGCCGCGAGCTCCCAGGGTTAATCAACGCGGTTGTTCCTCTAGCAACCCGCCTCCAATCCCCCGAGCATTATCTCCGCGTAATTCCATACCCTCCCTTTCATTCCTTACTAAAATCTTCGACTCGCATGATCCTCGGCGTGGGACGAAGAAAGAAACGAGGGAAGAATGGGAATTTGAGAATGCAGAGGAGTCGACAATGGGCAGGGGTTTCCACGAACTACGTATCCGTTCTCGATACTGTTTTCCTGGCAGAGGGACTGGTGGTAAAAGGGAAGCAACACGTGCCTCCACTCGTCGCGGGACATAAATTCGCGGATGGACGATCGGGAAGAATGCGGTGAAATTGAAAGGAGCTATAGGAAGAGAGGAGGTTTTCGGCTCGTGGCGGATCAATACCGTTCCCATCCGATTCCTCTCCGTCGACAGTTGCACCCCGCGTCCTTTCCACGTCCGTCGCTAACAGCTTCGCATCAGAGCCCATTAAGCCCGCGAAATTTCGAGGATCGCGGTAATTCGCTGGGATCTGCACCGCTCGGACGTTCGCGCGCGAGAACCTACCACGTCCGCCGAGTCCCAGCGGAATAATCCACTTAACGACTGGCAATAATCCCTCTTCGACATTCCCCGCGGAAACAGTCGCTCAAGAGTGACTACGATTTCTGTGGGATCCAGAACTGCTATAAGAAGCCCGGAATACGAGACCTCGGAGGATCAGCTTTGGCGACATTGGTAAGGCGGCTGACTAGTAGATCCGAAGATCGCGGGTTCGAGTCCCGTCGTCCGAGGACCGTTTTTTCTGTGGCTTCCGAACAGGAATTTACGGAACCTATTCCTACAAGTTTTCCATGGCTGCTTACCAAACTTCTACTAATGTGCACCACGGGGAAACGCCGTCGACAACGAATTGTGTTTATCATCCCTTGAGATTCTAGCAGCTTTGGGGAGATTAGGCACTCGGAGAACAGTTACTGGAATACATCCCCTCGTCTGTGATACTAGAAGATTTGTTTCTCTGAATCGATCTGATATTTGATCACCGCCATGGCTGTTGATAGAACAGCCTCGCCGAGGGACGGCGAGCAGAATGAAAGGGGGAAGAAGGGGTCAAGTGCGAGGGACGAAAAGAGTCGTGGGAAGGCAGAAATGGACACCCTGTTGATTCCGGTATCCGCGACAGTGTAGCCGGAGCTGTATTTAACGAAGAAAACCGCCACTAATTCGTGCGTTCCCGACGAGGCTTGGTCAATCTTGGCCCTGGTCCAGGGCTACGTCAGGACGGTCTCTGACGCCAGCATCAATGAAAGAACGTGAAAGAGGAAGAGAGAAGGCGAGAAACTCGACCGGTTGACAGGTTATATCTCTCTGTAGGCCTCTCGACCAAAAATAACGCGGGTGTTTTAACGCCGCGGCGATTTTCACCGAGACTCCTTGGCCGTGCTAGACAGCCCACCTCTGTGTAATCATCCGCGGGTCTTCGCTAACTCAGGCCTGACCATCGCCACCCGAACGCCCCTGGCAGCCCGATCCTACGCACTGCTACTTACGATGCTCCGTGTCGCCTTGTGTTAGCGCACTCTTCTTTGCTTCCCGGGAGAATATGTCTAGTCTTCAGCTGCGGACGAACGTATGCGCAAGGTAAGGCTGCTCGAAGGAGGAGTACCCCGAGCAAGACGGATGAACGAGTGCTCGACTGAAGCACAGCTAACGGCGAGAATTGCCCACCCGCGATACGTTTATATAGAAGATCGCTCGGAGCCTGTGCATCTCGCTGGTCGTTGCTGCATTATTCAGCCGTTCAGCTGCACTTCGCAGCGAGTTCGCAGGCACACGTGAGGGAATACAGACGTACCGAGGCAGACGGTTGCTTCTGGTCGAACGACAAGCTACATCCACACTTGGCGACGCGGCTTCCGGGCTTCGAGATTGAAAGGGAACGCCGAGGAGCCGATTTTTCTCCGAGAAAGGAGGGTCGTCTCTGGCTGAATGCGAAGTGACTCGAGAAGCACCATGGAACCTCCAGAAAGATTGCCAGATATTTCTGCCTGGTCGAATTCAGTTCGGTTATGAACGTAGCTTCAACTATAGGCCCTATTCGGCGGAGGAAACGCGTGTCGTCCACGCTGCACTTCCTCCTCGGGCGGTCTCAAGCAACGGCAATTGTCGTATGAAAAATTCAGCGTGCACGTGCGGTGCACGCGGTCATTGTATCTTGCGATCCGGGGGCGAGACGCCAGTCCGCGATCGAGCAAGGGATTCATGCAAATTTCAGGTCGTTGCCTCGGTATTCCCCATCGTCCACCGATCCGCCTCTCGCTCCCCCGCCGGCTGGTCTTTGGAAAACCGAGGGAAAGCCGAGCGCCCGCAGCTGAATCGCGAGGATCGATAATTCGACGATTTCATCGCCAGCCTATTCATTTTTCCTTCGGCAAACAGCGGCGGCCGGCGATGTGTAATTATCGGTTCCGCGAAGCTCTGTTGTTCCCGCGACTCCGCCGGCCGACGGACCGATAGGAAGCGCCTGCCCACGCGAATTGGTAAACACGCCACGATTCGACCAGTCACGATTCATTGTGGCACCGTGACGCGACGGCGCGCCCTTCGCTATTCCACATTTTCCCGAACCACTCGGCCACCCACGCCTAGAGGCCACGGCTGCGCGAACCCGGCGGCATTTTGCGATAAAGTCTTATTAAATGTCAGCGGGCGGTCTTATCGGGCCTATCAAGCTTAACTGTGCTCGGTGACGGTGGCAAGGAGGCAACGAGGTATGTACTTGGGTATTACCCATGGATCAAACGAGGAGCTACACAAGAATTACCAGAGTCGGCGTCAGCTATTTTCCCAGTTACAAGTAACGGATAGCTTTCCGCCTGGATTCTAGTCGCTGCTGGCATTCCGCCGACGAATAATAATCTCATCTAACCCTTCGAACCGTAGACCCACTCGCAGCTCGTGTGTGAAACAAGGGGTCACGCGAATTAACCGAGTGAAAAAGCTCTGCCTCCGCCTGGATCAATTGGTGGCAGGTAGCTCGCTGACAAAGGGCAGGCTCGAGGAGAGTGAAATCACAGCCAGCCACCCCGACTGAGTAATCAATTGCCTTTTTTGTCCTCGTTAAAGCTGCCGTGCTACGAATCGTCAACATCTACATGAGCGGGGGCAGGGCGAGGTGGGAGAGAAATTAACGATGTAACGTGACCCTGTTGGTGGGATGGCTCAGAATTCGTAGCCGAGGAAGGAAGTTCCTGGAACCGACAGGGAACGATTCAAGGATGTCTGACTATAGACGCACGTGTTCTACTCGCGTGACCCGAGCCGCGGATAAAACTTCCAATTCCCGTGGCTTTCAGAAGTTCGAAGTTTCATCCAGTCACGCTATTAAATCTTCGAAACAGATGAGATTGGAAAACGGTTTTTGGTTCGGAGGAGCCGCGAGCCTTGCGGATTTGGAAATGCTGCGAGTGGACGTCGCGGGACCCGTTCGGATCGCAGGGAAGTCGATACTGGATTCTAGGAAGCGGTAGGTGCAGAAGAAGCCAACAGCTCATTAGGGGGATGGCTGGCAGGTCCTCAGAGGAGCAATTTTCGTTCTTATAGGGCACGAACACGCCACCCTCCTCGCCTCGAGGGCCATCGCAGCCACTTCTTATCCTCGCGGACCTCGATGAGCCTCCTACACGCCCGCTATCGTGCTTTTATCGTCGGGCATCGACTGTTTTTGTTTATTGTCCCTGCTCCGCCAGGCCACCCCCTCTTAATCGCCCTCGACGAGGATTTATCGGCCCGAAACGATCCCCCGAACCCGGCTGCCTCTAATCCGCGTATCTGCTAGATGACCGTCATTCCGTTAATGAAAGGGAATTGCCTCGGGCGGGGGTCCTGATCGGAGATTAGAAAGCAAGCTTGTCTACTGGGCGTAGAATCCTCGGGGTTTAACTGGGGCAGATTTCAGAAGCAATACTTGCAGGAAATGGTAGACTCTTTGCCTTTGCAATATTTGCTCGAGGATCTATTGCTGAAAAATGAGAAACGGTTCCTCTGGTGACTCGTAGCTACGTACACGGAGCTAGGAAAAGCTGCTTTCAAATTTCGAAGGTGAAGATTGGGCTGTTCTGCTTATTTCGGGTCCTGCACAAAAGCGCGCGGAAGAATCCGCGGGGCGAACGGTAGTGGGGTATTAATGAAGGAAATGTGCCAGCCAGGGGAGGATCGTTGGAGCGGCGGCTAGAATCTAGAAGGTTGCAACGATGCGCGAATCACGGAGATAGGCCGAGTCCGACTGGCGAACTTGACCTTCACCTCGAACCGCGGGCCACCTTCGATCGAATCTTGCCGCTCGGGGGGGGGTCGGGAATTCCCCGAAAGAAGGTTAACAGAAGCTTCTCGGAGGGCGCGTGCCACGTGCGGTGCCGCATTAAGCGGAAGGGCCAGGCGCGCACGGGGCTGTCGTGACGGCTACCGCCGAGCGATTCACGTGCGAGACCGGCCCTCCCTAAAAATCGGCGGGGCCACCCCACCGGCCTGCAGCGATCCCACCCCCTCCCAGCAATTCGCCTCGGCGAGGGGGGGTTACAACGGTGGATCGATCCCGCCACGATTCGGCCAATGGTGAAAGCATTCGGCGAATCCCGCGTGAGTCATCTCGTTTCGTTCGCGCTGGCGATGACCTTGCTGGATAAAGGCTCGTGTGCACTGCGACGCCGAGGACTACCGCGTGTAGCGAATGCGATTCTCATCGACGCCGAGGGCCCTGATCGCGATCGTTACACGCGATTTCGCGCGGCGGGCTCGATGCCTGGCTCCGGAGATCCGATCGCTTCGAGGAATCGGCCCGCGGGCGGAGCTGACGAGGAACATACAGCTTGATGTAACGAGCTTGTTGGCTGGGACGTGCCCACCGCCACTAATTCCACGGGAGACTTACATCTGCGTCTTGGCCTTGCTGTAAGTTTTCAGGGTACGATGATCGAGGAAGCCGCAAGACTGCGGAGTCAAGGATTCGACGGATCTGCGCCGGGAACACCATGGGCGTGCAGCGGCCGACCAATTCGTGGCGTCGCCGCTTGGAAAGGATGAACGCGTGGATTTAATAACCGCGAACACAGTGGTGATCTAAGTCACCGTGAAATTGTTATCACACACTTAGAGGAACGCGGAGACGATTCTCTAATAAAGTTCCAACGAGACGCGACACGACAGGGAAACGTTTCCAGTGTTCGCGCGTACTCGAGGCAAGTAACGGCTGGAGCTCGAGGAACAGCGGCGAAATCGTCTGGCGATAAGTAGCGGCCCAGGAGCCGGGAGGCCGACGAATAAGAGAAAAGAAACGTCTGGCGAGTCGAAAGAGCTATCAGCGAATCGATAAGCTAAAAAAAGAAATTTCCGTTCGCGTCGACACGCCACTCGGCAATAATTACTCGTCGCATCGTTCCCATCGACACCGCGGATCCTCGGTGAAGCAAGGAATAACGCCTCCTCCGTGTCGAGTGTGCCTCTGCGATCGGGACGAGGCGACTAATTAGCCGTCGGTCGATCCGAAAACGACAAACAACCGGGGGAACGAGACAGAGGCTAGGGAGGAAAGCTGTATCCGTAATAGCGGCGCGTTACCATGAGACCATTACAGTCTGACAAGGTGGAAAACGGAGAACCGTATAAATATCCCGAGGCTGCACGCAAGACGATGGAAAAAAAGCCTTGCTCCTCGGGGCGGCTCGTTACAGGCTCTTCAGAAATAAACCAGCACCACGTGCAGCCTTGATCCTGTGCACGCAACAGTGCCGTACACACATGTCGCACACGTTAGCGCGTGCACACACCTCCCCGGCGGCGCATAGCATTATAAGGCGATTTATGGATGCTCAGGGAGAGCCTTCGCGAATTTACTACCGGCACACGCGATTCGTGGCTCTCGAACGGCACGCGGGGGGGGGCCTCTCCGCTAGGTTCGCTCCTCGTGGACCGCCGAGCGTCGCCGAATGGGGCTTAAAAGTAGCATGCCCTCCTCTGATCGCGAATGCAGCAGGAGGAATGAAAATACTGAATTCGCAATCTGATATTTATAAGCCAGGGCCATCGAACGATAACGGCATTATCGTGCCCGAGCTGCCGGAGCAGTTCGGAACGCCATTCGGCCACTGTGCCGCCGCGGAGGAGGGAACTTTAATTGCGGAGAGCGCGCGGAAATTCCGCGAATTCGGCTAAAATCGGCACGCTTCCGCATAGCGGTGCAGCCGAAAAAGCCCGCTTTCGATAAACAGAGAACAAGATCCAGGATTCCAGTGTGTGTCTATGACTCCGCGATACGCCGACGAAGGGAGCGCGGGGAAGTAGGGGAAGCACGGCGGTAGGGAAGGAGGGATGAGGGGGTGGAGTAAAGTCATAAAAGTAGGGCAGTAGTGCGGTAGAGCAATCAATAGAGGCCGGATCGCGGCGGGGAGGGGGGCATTAAGCCACCGTGGAATTTTGGCCTTCCCAGGGGTGGAGGGAAGCTCCCACAACCGAGCAAAAACAATCGTTTTCAGCGCTTCAATTTCCTTCCAACTGAAATCGCATCCCTTCGACGGGGATCGCGTTATCGAGATGCACACATACGGGGCGGGTGTAAAGTTGAACGCGAGGAAATTTATTAGCCAGTTACTATCTACGGAAACTCGCGCTGCTTTTCTTTCACGAAACTTGTATGCTAACTAAGGAATACGATAAAAATAGCCTGGAAGCAGTGCGTTTTCTTTGGACAGGTCACGGGATGCTTGTAACCACGTGCTACTTTAACTTCCCGCGGAAATCAGCGAGCATTAGTGAATGCTGAGCAGTCCTGCTCTAATCACGTTTATTGATCTCTCGCGGGGATATTCGTAAAATTGTCCTAACGCGATTTATCTACGGTCTCTGATCTTCTGTATATGATTAAAGCGTCGAATCTAATGTCAACGAACAGAGTACGCGTTCCCCATTGCCATTCGTGCATTGTCAATGTCGTTGTCGAAAAAGGGGAACAATTGATAACGATCGTAAATGCGAAATCGCTCTGTTGATCGAACCGAGAAACAAACGATTGACGGTAATCTCAATTCTACCAGTTTCTACGTGCCCCGTAACGAACGCGATTCCTCGTTTCCTATTTTCCTCTGTCCGCTACCAGTAAACTGCACCCTGCTTTTATCTACGAGAGGCACGTACGATATCAAATCGCCGTGCGTAGAGAAATGTTCATACCTGTCGCGACGATCATGTGCGCCCAGAGTCGTGAAACGGTTCACGATGTTATGCGCGGGTTGCGAAGAGGTTATGATCCACGAAGGTGCATAGTAACGGACGACGAGCACGATGCGGTTCGAGGACCAACAATGCAATGTTTCCCGACCGACGAAACGGGCGACCTTAACGTTCTCATCCTTAAATGCACAACAAGCGAGCGATAAGACTTAGCAAGCAGACACCTACGGGGCTTGGTAAAATGTTTTGCAGCGGATTAAGGTGTGCTTGAACGATCACGGGTGAAAAGATGTGTCCTACGTTGAACGCACAGCACGCACCATAGATTGGCGTTCAGCGAACACGAAACCATGCCGTTGATTAACGAATAAAGTGCTCACCTGGTTCTAAATATACCCGCGACACAACTCCACCATTTCACCGATTTTTCACCGCACTCGAACGCGTTATTGTTGTCCTTTGCTTTTTTTCAAACGTGCTCGGCTAATCGGTGACGCTATCTGTCCTCGCGTGCCCGTATTAAAAAACTCGTCGTCGAGGTGGCAGCACCCTGGCCACCTAGATGTCTCCACGGTACATGGCAACGCTTTCAAATTTCTTGTGGTCAACTTTCCCGCCACTCTAAAATGCACAATTCCCTCAGATCTTTTTCGAACTGTTTCGGCACAAGTAAACAGAAAATGTAATGTGGCACCTTTCCTTTGAGCCGTGGTCTCTCTGAAAAACATGTTGCTGAAAAACTATATCCTAAAATTTTCATATAATTCTATTGCATGAACTATACCGCGTCTTCTACGATTTCCTGCATTCTCCTTTAATTGTCAGTGTCCAAGGGAGGACCCGTGTTTCTTGTAGCGCAGGAAATAGCTGAAACGATGATTTGTAAAGAACATAAGATTGTTTATTGGATATCAAGTTTTACAAATATTATCACACACTTGTTTATGAATGTTTCATTGGAGATGGCTGCCTTACACGTATTGTACAAATATAATAATTGTATTTTATAATGGCTGTATATATAATATATATATATATATTTATATATATATATATAAATACTTAATTATCTTATAAAGTGGCGGTGTTCCTGTTTATATACATCAGTGGCCTGTAGCTTTTTAGTCTTGATTATCGACGAGCCTCGATAATTAACCCTAACAAATCCGTGAGCTGTTGATCGAAGAGAAGAAGAACGATGAATGACAATGAGAGAAATGGCATGAGAATGGCAGTGGTCGTGGCGATGATAGATGGTACACTACGTTCGTGTTGATGGAAATGATTAAAAGCAACCAGCCTCTAGCATCTCGCAACATTCATTTATCCTCAATATTCCCAGCATACATAAAAATCAATAAATAATAATCATATAGATAAATATATATATACTATATATATATAATTATCCTACTATACTTTTGTGGTAAAATATTTCCGCAGGCCTTGTCGTAGGCCCATTTTCTTCCCCTTACAAAGAGCTAACCGCCCCTCCAATACCGCGAATAGTTACAAATTTTATGTATATATTACATATATATATATGTATACTTAATATACAAGCTGTTCTTTTTTTATCGGTATAGCTCGCACTTGCGCGTTTCCATTGGCGCCAATCGTAAATGTTCATAAAATAAATACTTCATATTTCGAAGCGAGTGAACGATATTCAAAAGTACTTGGAATTATCTCTCGGTTCATCTTACGGCCGCTTCGTTTCTAAATCCACTTATTTAATTAAAGATTTAATCAGGGAATGAACGCAATCCGTAAATCTGCATGCATGTGCGTATGGGTCGAATGTCCTTTTATAATACTATTTTTCGTTAACTTATACCGAGCTAAGCCGACGGCAAAAGAACTTCGTTCGCTTCGTGTTCCTCGAAATCGGGTGGGTATCCCCCCCGTGTAGCAGCAAATATTCGAGTAATATGCAATACTCTGGGCATCAATGTCGAGGATTCCTAAAGCAGGAGTATCACATATTCCTTTGTACTGTATCCATATTAGACTGTCGCCACAACGGGAACGCTCGCTGGCGCGTTTCCCATCTCTCACAGTACAGAACTTTTGTACAGTACCATATCCAATGTTAGGAAAATACAAAAGTGCTTAAAAAGATGGTATAGTACGGAATACTACAAGCGCCGTTGCCCTCGCTCAACTTTCTCGCTACATTATCCTGCAATCCCGGAGTCTCGCTTTCCATTAATACTAAAGAGACTTCTATCGCAGTAAAAACGGTGTACAAAATTTACGGTTAGCAAATTTTCTAGCGCTGGAAGGAAGTAATGTATATATCTATGTATATCTCGACGGATATGGTAAAAAACTGTTTGCTTACTAGTCTATGTGAAATTCGCTGTAAATATGCGTGTCAATCTGATAATCGAGCGATAGAAAAAATCGATCCGTCGCTTCTGGCAATTGTACGTGGCGCGTGCACGTAATACGCGATTCGTCGTCACTGACAAATTGGTTTAGAACGTTCTCGAAAGAAACAACGTATATCTTACAAAATAACGATTTGTAAATATTCGTTAAAAAATATTTCGTAAAGACGAGTCTCGAATTTAATTTACTCTATTAATTAGACCGACACACGTACCCTTACCTGGACGTTTAGAACGTAATCGTTATTTAAGATAAATCAACCTCGTCGAGACGGTGACCGTCTCGACGCGAAGAAAAGTTACTGTCGCTCTCTGCGAAGATCGAATCACTGCTTTCTCGTACGCTGTACAGCTTATATCGTAATACCCATACTCGATGTTCGCTTTCATTAATTCTAAAATAATATTTCTCGATGAGATCGTAATACTACATTGTTTTGTATATTCTCCCGGTGAATGAAACAATCTCTTAGCAAGCTGCCGAAGCCACTGAGTATAGGGCAACTCAACACAAAAGTTTTTAAGGCCGCCGCGCACAGTGTCCCGAAAAAACGAATATTAAAGGTCTTAACAGCGATGAGAATCTCAGCCTGTTAAATAAAATTTATAAGATCACAGGCAATTCTCTTCGTAAAATTTACAAGCTACCGGTTTCTGTATCGATGAGACCCCTTAACGATCAGTTGCCCTTTAATCGATTAATACTAAATTAACTAGCCTGAAAGTACTGTACCGTACTGAAACCTACGATCAGAACTGTTACAAGAAAAGATTCTGACGGATAAGAAAATAGAAATGACATTCCTACCATCCGTCGTTTATACATTAAACTGTAAATTCATCAATTAAGAGGCTCACGTGGTCTCGCCATCCTAAGCGTAAGTATGGCAGTCGACAGTATCGATATACAAAATGTACTCTCATGAGTATAAATTATAGAATCAACGTGGCAAAGAGCACGTGAGCTTTCGGGTATAGTACGATTTCTTCTTTTTTTTCTTTAGGCAAGATCGTCATTTTCATCAAAGCACATAGAAGGCAATCCCGTTTGATCACCCAGAACTTTTACACACGTATAAGAAGTGAAAAACGTTAAAACCGTTTCTCTCCGCTACGGATTCATTGAGTTATTAATTTAACATATCCTAACTCTCAGGAAAGAATCCCAGATAAGAGTCGAACTTATCGGTGCCCTTTCGTCTCGACTGGCTTGCACACGCCCTATGCAATCTCACACGAAAATACACCGTCAATACTTTCGTAATAAAACGTCCGATCCTCGCGTGAAAAACACTTTCAAACCGTACCACTCACGATCTTGCGAAATACAGGTTCACTACAATAGTGTGGCAGTGTCAAATTACATTGGCAAGTATACATTACGCTTCGCCGTAGAAAACAACGTTAGTACCGGAGGGGAAAGAAAAATTGACTAGGAAACACTCGCGTTCCAGCCCAGCGATACTTGGATGATATATAAATTTTCAGGCAAAAACCAGGGTCCGAAATGCTCGATACTGACGCCGTTCATCGGCCATCGATTTATCCGCTGCCAAATTCTATCGTATTTCCGTTGTACCGAAATATGATCGTCGCGCAGAGGCTTCGCCGTGCAACGTGGTCATCGCACCTCTATCTCTCAGGTACTAACATTGAGAATGTATCATTGCAGTCTATTGAATTGAGATGGCACAAGGTTTAGGAACCTCTTCTAGCACTCAAACTCTGACGCTGTTATGGCATTTAGATCTTTCATCAGACCCTCTAAATTAGCCATCTCTTGATTCAGTTCTTCCGTACTGTACGAAGGCTGGAAGAAACGGCGAGATTAATCTAGGTGTCTTACCTTACACGGGTGACTTATAAAGGAACTGACACGTCGAGCCCGCTTCAACAGCGGATTCTGTAATACGGGACTAAAAGTGGCTCTTCTCCGTTTTACATCGCTCAAGCGCACAGTTCAAATGGTGTGTCCATTACCTTCAACCGTTCTACTTCCTCCGACGTGTGCGCCGGATTTGAAACGGAGGCTAATCGATTCTTGGCTAATTGCGCGGTACTTTGTGGCTTCTTGTAGGGGCTACCGGACATCGTGGGTCTTACCGTTACTTGAGAAACTGCGTAAAGTAGAAGCCATATCGTAATACAATATCGTAATCATGGATGATCAGATAAAGAGAATGTAAAGTGTGACTAACCACCGTGTTTCTGCTGCGCAGGTGTCGAGGGTGCAGACTGAGGCGGTGGTGCTGGCACGCTAAAGCTTTTCAAAGGATGGCCCTGCATCCTCTTACTACTGCCGCTGCTGTCTGTTCCTCCGCCGCTACTTGACGGTTGATTGCTGTTGCCGTAATGGCCCGAAGCGTACTGAGTACTACCGGTATAGGGTTGGCCGCTCGCGCCGTACGATAATTGCTTCAAATGACAATTGTTCGTATAAAATTGGGCGCGTTGTTTATAGCGAATAGGAATGACGTTGTGAAAATCTTACTTGGCTTTGCAGGGGCTCGTAAGAGGTCGAAATGTTGCAAGAATCTGGACTCGATTCTGGCGTTGGTTCTAACGTTATGTGGGCTCGACTTAAGCTATACTGCGCCACTGTTCGAGGGTAGTTTTGTCTCACGGTTGGCGTGTCGCTGCAGGAAGTGTGGATTGTTGGCTGCGACATGCTCGTGTTCACGATCGGTGTGGCAGTCGCTATGGCTGTAACAGGCCCAAGCACTTTATCATATAGCTTAAACATCGTTGCTTCACAATCCAAGTATGCTTTTAATAGTGCATCATCGGGTATCCGCTTTTTGTGTTGAAAATTAATACCGCTACGGATAGCAAGACACTAGCTTTCCCGCGCCATTTAATTCACGATTTTACTTACGTTGATGTAAGGATGCACTGTCAACGGGAAGTGTAATGAGTTTAGGTTTGTGGCTTCCTCGACTATGCTGCCTGCTTAGGGTCGAGCACTTCTCGTCGGTGTTACCTAATATTGAGTGAACGAACAAAAACCGACACACAAAAATCAGGAAAACAGCGAACCAAATAGAATGTTGCTTGAATATTAGTACCTTTAAACTAAGGCGTCAAGAAGAAATCATTAGAATTGTGTACTCAATTATGTTGGAAGTAAATCGGATCAGTTTCAGCTGTAGTGATAATTATAAGGAAACTCATTTCTGGCAATTCAATTAGACGAACAAAATACTGTGCAGTTGTGTTTCCATATGTCATGGCACGTGGAGTTATCTTCTGGAACTTACCCATGTAACTTGGGACGTAAGTACGTTTGTCCAATGAGCTAGAGTTCCCGCGTACACTTTCTTCATTGTAATCCTGATTACTTGGTCTGGGTAACGTGTTACTAGTCACGCCACTGGTAGATGCTTCCCCATTTATCGAAGATTTCTCTAGGGCCTTGAGCTCCATCTGATCGTGATGAATCCACAAGTCAGGCGGTTTGATGTTCGTTTTTTGATTCGCGTCTTTCATGTATCTAAAACAGTTAATTGTACCATTAGCTGAAATAAGGTGCTCCATAACCATGGAAATTGAACACATGTATGAGGATACGCACCCCTTTTTCCGATCGGGGGTGTCTGGATTGCGCTTACAGCACATTACTACGACTACAACTGCTACACCAGTGATGAGCACAATAGAACAGCCCACAATAATGTAGATCAGTATATTCGACAGTCCTCGTCCGTCTGTAAATTCAATTAACTGTTTAGCTATTATGTAAATATTCTAGCATTCTAACAAAATAATGAAAGTGATTCACAGTAAAATAAATGTTCACGTTACTTTATCATTCGCTACGCTGACTACGTGCTGTACTAATACACTAATATGATCGATAATCTGAAGGAGAATAATATCTTACCTCGAACATGCAATTCATCATAGACATCCATGCCATTGCCTAACATAGAAATAAGAAATTGCGATACTAAACAGACTCTTTTACAACCAACAGATTATCAAATACGTGCAGGTACGCGTGTACACTGAAATATTTACTTTGCGGTGTCTTGAACGGGACAGTCGTAGAGAAAGGGCCGTATCCTTTTGAATTGCGTGCTTGAATCTTGAAATAGTAAGTTGTACTCGGTTTAAGGTCCTTCACGATGAAGTCGATTTTATCACCGATAACAGCTTCGATCGACCACTCCCTATCCCATTTTGTGTTATCGGTAGAATAAAAAATAATATACCCTGGAACAAATTCATCTCAACCTCCGTTGTAAACTTAACGCTTCGATTGGAGAAAGTTAAAGAAATACCTGTGATTGGTCCATTAGGCTGTTTAGGGGGTTGCCATCGCAATAAAACGGAAGTAGGACGGTCTTCGATAGTTTGAATTACCAAATCCCTTGGAGCAGAGCTTGGGACAGCTTCCTGGGTCTGATTCGAAACCACCATGCTCCACGGTGATTCTCGTTTTCCCTAAGAACAATGGTGAACATCTCATTACCTAAACACTCCTAGCTATTAATTAAAAAACTCTTTAAATGGCAAATTATACCCACCTTAATAAGTTTCACTGCGAATTCGTATAGCGTGTTTGGTTTCAAATCGTGTATCATGCAATTGAGATCAGTGGCATTGTGATACCTGTACCGTGGACTACTGCTATGGTGATGCGTATAACGCACAACGTAGTACCGATTATCCGTTACGAACTACAAAATTATTCTCCGTTAATAGAATTCATTGATTTACGATACATCGCTCGCGGTAATTCACGCTGTACTATCGACATACTTGTGTTTTCGGTAAAGTGGTGTCAGTCCAATACAGTACTACCGTAGTATCCGAGAGAACAGCAGCTTTAAGACCAACCGGCGGTATCAAAGGCACAGAAGTTTCAGACGCAGAACGTTCGGTTGTTCTCACATTCGCATATGCCGGTTGGCCGTCGCCGGCATCGTTTGTTGCTCTTAAGGATATAACGTACTCTGTCATTGATTCTGAGGGTAAAGAAGAAGTAATTATCTACCCAATTACTCAATGTTTTACTGTAGGCATTAATAAATCAACACAATCAAAATGTTCACCTAATTGGTCTATAGTGAAAGAACGTTCTTTCCCATCGAGGATTCGAACTTCAACGTCAGGCACTCCCCTTCCCCAGCCAAGCTTGTACCCCTTTACTTTGATACTTTGATCCTTTGGAGGGTTCCAAAAGACTTGTATATAATCCGACATCACTTTTGCTATAATACACGCGTGCAAAATGGGTTTAGTGTCTCTGCGCTGTTTTTACCATCAAATTAATTAAGAATGCTTAAAGACCGACTGACTTCTTAAATTGCTGGGCGTATTTGGCACTCTTTTCTCGTCCGACTCGGTTTCGTACGTCTCTATCGGTATCCATTCGGTCCAAGGTCCAGTCCCATTCACGTTTAAGGCACATATGCGAACTTGATAGACTACATGCTTCTCAAGCCCCGTGAGCACTCGTGAGCGTTGATTCCCTTCAGTCGTTATAGTAACCGGCTGCGAACCCCGATCGTGTCGGCGGTAACGGATTTTATAGCCAGTGATAATCCCGTTTTGTCCCTCAAGCGGTGGTTCCCATCTTATTAAAATACTCTGTTAAGAAAAAGGTAGACAGTCAGTGATATTTCCGAACTTTCGCCTCAGGCTTGTAGAATCTTAAGTACGATACGCACTGTAGGACTAGCCGGTTCTACTGTAACATTGTGCGGTGGTTGAGTAGGTTGTGCACTATAAGTCCGCACTACGATATCTCTACTAAACGCGCCAGGACCGTTCTCATTTACAGCTTGAACTCTAATACTGTATTCTGTATAAGGCACGAGGTCTACCAATTCGTGCATGGTACTAGTGATTTCGCGCGTTATTTCCTCATTGTCACCCTTCAATTGAAACATCAGATATTCATTCGTGAAGCAATGCGGAGTTAATTAGTAATGGTTTCACATCGAAGCTATATACCTCTACGAACGTAATAATGTATTTAGAAATTCTGCCATTAACGACTTGCGGCTTTTCCCAAGACAGTGCGACGCTCACGCTGCTTGTAGCGTGGCCCTCTATATTCAGCGGAGGTCCAGGAACATTTGCCTGTTACAATACATTTACGGCGTTACAGTTGTAAAGCAGCTGAATCGAAGATTTACTAGTTTCTCTTAAATTCTGAACAGACCTCTGTGAGCGTAGTGACTTGCAACACCTCGCTAGAGATCCCAGGACCTTTTGCGTTCAAAGCGACCACTCGAAACTGATACGTCATACTCGGCTGTAAACCTGATATCATTGCTTGCAACTTTCGCTGCGTATTTATAACTCTTTCTCTGTAAGATATGACTGTTATGCACGAAATACGATCTGGGATGTTTTGAGAGGGCAATCTGTCGTGGAATTGGTAATCACCTTTGAGCGCCCTCCTGCTTGTAATAAATATAGTAATTTAGAATATCCCCGTTTGTGTTTTCTGGTTCTTGCCACCGTAAAGTTACGAATCGGGCAGTGACAATGACGAGACTTAGATTCCTCGGGGCCGACGGGACGCTTCCTTCTATCGACTCCAGGCTGTCTGTGTCGTCTACAAAACGGGATTTCGGGTCGTAAAGGGAGTTGGGGAATCTAACAGATCCAGGAAGATCTGCAGGATCATCGGACGGACTAATGGAAAGCGGCGGATTCGGGGTGAACGCGGACAGCGTGTGACCTAAAAGGGTGCTCGGATGCTGCCAGGTTTTATTGTACAATTGACGATGCAGCAGCAGCTTCTTTTTGGGAGCTGTCTTTGGAGTGGTTGTCTTATGGGAATTCGCTTTTCCTGGATACATTTGTTAGCATGCAACACAGTTAACAAGGAGGAAACACAAATGGAAAAAAGAACGAAGATAAAATTAAAATTTCTAGCGGAAAGAAATGCAAACGATAATGTATGTCAAGCTTTTAAGCGAACAAAAAGATTGTAAATTAATAAATTGATAGATATGTACAGAAAAGAATGTTACTACGTAAACTTTACACCTTCAAGAATTAGAGGCACGAAACTATGAAACGGTTGGAACAACTCACTAGGTTGATTGATCGTTAGCCGTGCCGCGGCTTGTACACTCCCGGCGGAATTCGTTCCGATACATTGAAAGATTCCAGCGTCTATAGCTAGTAGGCCGTTAATTCTAAGATAACTGCTGAAAGTAATTACGTAAGAGAAATATATTTCGAGGAGTTGTTAAACTACTTCGGTCTGGTACAAGTTACAGCTCATAGACTCACCCATTTATGATCTGCCAATACGCACTAAACGTAATGCGTTCTCCGTTCTTGAGCCACGTAATTTTTGGCTCCGGTTTCCCATAAATTTCGCATTCAAATTCTAAATCTTGATTCTCGCTAGCTACTTTGTCGTCCGGCTTTTTTAGAAATCTCGGTGGCACTAGAAATGTAAGAACAAGGTATATAGCATTTGAAGACAAAATAAATATTATCCACTTAGCGGAAAAGAAAATACCTTGTATGATTAAATCAGCAGCTGCATCCAGCGTCTCAACTTCGTTTTCTGCGCGACACTGGTAAGAACCATCGTCTATTTCTTGGACATTACTAATTACAAGACTGGATGCGGCAACTTTACGATACCTGGACAATAAAATACAACGTTCCAATGCTTCACATTTTTTTACATTTCATTATACATACTTCCTCGTGCAATCTTTCCTGCTCACCTAGAATCAAGAGATGCTAGATCAATAGCGACACCGTCTTTCAGCCAGAGTATGCTTGGCTTTGGATAGCCATTGGCAGCGCACTCTAGGGTAACCGTTGATCCTTCGGTAACCATTTGTTGCAATGGTTTGGCAATGAAGACCGGCGGTGTACTTTCTTGATCTGCGACACAACATTCCCTCTTTCACAAATCCCACGTCCGTTACATGTTAATAGTTTTCAAGCATTATACTAACCAATATCGCTCGTCAATAATCCTAATTGTGCTTTATTACTGAGCCTATATTGTCCATAACTGCTGGCATTACACCTGTACGAACCGACATCCTGTATGTTAACATCGTCGATCTCCAATGCACCTGCCCAAGCATAGAACGGAACATGTATCTCTCAATTAAACACTTACAACAATGCAAGTAACGCATACCTGATGGTAACACTGTCATTCTACTATCATCAAGTATCAACGGGCGCTCATCTTTCAGCCATTGTATAGTCAATGAACTGTACGACGTAGGAAGCGTACAACTTAAATAAGCAATCTGCCCCGGGTAGATCATTGTATCCTGAGGTTCCTTTTCAAATCCTGGCAAACCTTTAAACAAAGCACTCGCTGTAAATCTAGCTTCTAATCACCCAGTTCGTGTGAACTGCGCACACTAACTTGCGAGTTTAATTGTAGCTGTGCGAGAGACAATAGCTCCGACATCGTCCACAGAAGCTAAACACTGATAGCTGCCAGTTAATTCTGGAATACTGCCGTAAACAGCAGCTGTATTTATATACAAGGATCCATTCGCTAGCTGAGATCTGTAAAGAGACAAACAGGTATGGAAGAAGGTTTCCATAATACCAAGACGTCATCTTGAAACTCGACATTCTTACCTATAAGTGTCCCCGATAAAATTAATTGGTTGGCCATCGTCGGTTCGCCATTGAATAGTCTGTTTCCCAAGATCACTCCTCGCTTCGCAGTCCAGTCTAGCTGAACTTCCTTGCTCGACCACCACATCTTGCGGTTCGATGGTAAAGTACAATCCACCTGCGCTAGCTGCGAGGAGTAAATTCGACTTGTAATTTTAACAAATAAAGAAATAATCAGAAATCACAGGTTCGTAATCATATCCTTTATTGAGACGAAAGATTTTCAAGGACGGCTTAGTTCTAGATTCTAGATCGTTAGCCAATGCGAGGGTGAATTTGATACGAGCCACAGGTATATCAAATTTCCCTTGCATTTCACAAGTTATTCAACACGCACAGGCGTTAAGTATTAGAATGGTAGATGTTGTGAAAACTGGCGGAGCTTTATCTAGGGAAGATGTGGATGTGCGTAGTAGTCGGGGAGGGCAGAGGGGATAAAGGGTCGGCAACCCTACAGAGGCACCCTTTGGCCCTTTGGGCGAGACACCCGAGCCGAGTACCTAAATTCTCTTTTCTTCCCTTTCTTTCTTTTCCCTCCTTTCCAGGGGCTTTGCGATCGCCCGATACGACGTACGCAACCGCGATGCAGGACGATTCAACGTCGTTTCTGAATAGCCCTTCGCCGGGAACAAAGAAATAAGAGAATCTCGACAGGGCAATTTTATGGGACGCGATCCGAATGATTTCTAGCGAACGCAAGCTTCTTTCGCTGAAATACCGCGCAATCGATACGCCGTGAAGCGTTCCCTTCGCGGAATTATCCGCGGCAGATAAAAGAAGGTTATCTCTCCATATAGATTCCTATCAATTACAAAAGTAACTTGCTTAGGATGCCGCGCATTATCGATGACGTCTCCGCTGGAAAGAGTTGTTTAAATTGCTCAACATCACTGCCATTATTTTTGCGTGGAAACGTCTCGCGTCCATACAACGGGCACTGAAGATCGACTCGGCCGCAGAAATTCCATCCAGCTCGTTAAATTCTTTTCAAGAAATTCTTAAGACTCCCCGTGAAAGAGATACGCATTATATGCAGACAATTATGAATATCTTCCCGGGCTAACAATCTTCCGGTAGAAATCCTTCGCCTCTAGACCCCGGCACACTGCGAAAACCGTTACAAAAGCGCCAAGAAATTCAATACGAACGGGGAGAGCGTATAAAAAAATCCCGCGTGCCTATCGAAACTTACGCTGAGGAGAAGAAATGGAAGCCTCCGGGGCGATGGTCGAATACGAGACCACGTATCCGTTTTTGGCGGGAAATCGGAGAGTACGCGCAATCGGCATCGGACCGTTGATCGCCGGTGGATCGACTAATGCAATCGACACCTCCAGAAAATTGAGAGACACTGTCTACGGTTATTGGGTTACAGTTTCACGCTCACGGTGGTCTGTCACCTTTCCGTGCAACCTTCGCGAACAAGCGAAACACGTCTTCAACGATCGACACGTAGAGAGATAATTCTCTTTCGCCGAGTACATTTCTTTCGCAACTCGGACAAATCTCGTCGCTTCTCGATATCGCGTGTCTAACGATCGTTTGAATTTTTACCGCCATTGTTTGCCACAAGTTGGTCACGCGGATTAATCGAAAATATATCGATAGATTCGTGCTTGCGATTCTCGAATCTTTCCCTCCGAAAAGCCGTCACGCTTCAGTTCCGTTCTGCTCTCTTGGCCGTGGAGGGACGCGCGAAGTTAAACGTCGATAAATAAAAGGATAGGGAAGAAGGGACGGGGATGGAACGTGCGAAATCTCGCGCCCTATAGCGCCACGAAGCTGCATTCTCAAGAAAATAAACCGTTTGCCGTCTGACTATTTGATTTATGAGTGCGGGCGACAACCTACCGCACGGCATACCGAAATAGATCAAGAGGAGAACCATTGCGGCGTACGCGCGAGGTAAATCTGTCGCGGAAACAACCACTGCACCGTATTACATACAGAGCGTCCAGTAATTCATCGTGCAACCGAAACGGGGCGATCCCTCAAAATGTGGGATGAAGCTTGCCTGCGTCAGACTTCGTTTTCGGCAGCCATCGAAGCTTTACGACATTTCGAGGCACCGGACGGCAAAACTTTATCGTACATTCTTTACTGATTTCTGCGTAAAGAATCATCCCCCGTTTCGAGGCATCATCAATTACTCGACAACACCTTGTACATAGGGTGTTTCTCAGACATCGGTTCATACATCTTTAGTAGCATAACGGGAGCGGAAGAAAGAGAGAGAGAGAGGAGTCAGAGAGGGGGAACGAATGTATCATGTACAAACTTACAGCAGAGTCTTGAAGTTGCTACCTCGGACGAGCTAAATGTATCGGATAATTTCCTGCAGATAAGGTTCACACGATCGATGCGGGAATCGTTTCGCGAGGTGTTTTCTCGATGCTCGTGGAGCGATTACGCTGCCGCAAAAATGCTTAGAAAGCCGGCATACTTTCACCCTCTATCGGTAACCATGACTTTTCTTCAAAACTGCCCGCCCGAAAAATGGCAAACACCATGTTACCAGCTGGGCAGTGGTGTACCTTTCGTTTCCTGTTCTCAGCGTGGCGCTCGTCCCTTCGTCCCCGATATTTCCACGCGATAATAAATCCAGGGAATTTTTTCGCAGGCGTGGATTAATTCGCGGGGCGAGTTTGCATGCCCGCGGTGGAAGGAGAGGGAGAATGTTGAAAAACGCGGTAAAAGTACTCGACATGTGACGAACAGACCGTGAAGGAAGGCAAGGTACGTATAACACCGCGCCACCACGGATCTACGGGGTGCGCGCATAAATACTGATAGAGCAGGGGGACGAGGGTGAAGGATATTACGATCCCCCCCTGCGAGGGAATCAATTAATCGCTCGCGACAGTTGGGGATCGCAGGGAGCAACCGTTTAGATACAGGGAAAGCCACCGGGGGCAAAATCTAGGCTCGACTTTAGCGATCGATAAATGAATTCCTCGAACCGGGTTTCTTCTGTCCTTCTCCCTCTTGTACTTCTCCGTACCGTGACTGTTACTTCCGTTCAAGGAGGTACAACTGTTCCGCGAAACACGTCCAAGAAAGACGAGAATCGGGGAAACGATGTACTGCCTTGAAAGGATAACACACACGACGGTATCGCGGTAATGGAATTACTGCCGTGACGCAACGACTTTAAGCGAACGTGATTCCTTTGTGAGATACAGAAAGAGTAATGTGACCAGATTTACCAAACTCTAATGGGGGGAGCAGCGTGAACTGAAACTCCTTTCCTCCTCCCTTCAGAAGAAATACTCCAGGTGCATCGTAAATCCGTTTAGAAAATCTGTACGTTTCCAAGCAGTGGATATAAAAAATTCAGGATATCTGGCCATGTCGCGGGAGGGTAAAGGTGAAGGCATCTAAACGAAATCAATCGGCGATCGATTTCGTTTTAGATGCAGAGAGTGTCTCAGGTAAATCACCCTATACATCAATATGCACGCGCGTACGCCGCGTGGGCGCTGACCATTAAGGTGTCGTTACGACATCGGTCCCGGGGTACACACGTTTGTAAATACCACTTTACATGGAACGCATTTGGACGCGCTCGTGTTGCACGATCGTCCCGTATTTGGACTACCAACGCTAGCGTACATCTTCCATGTGTCGAATCTACATCACCGGCGAGCCCTTATACGAGCACGTTTCGCGCAACCGGTACTCGAGTGCGCGAAAATCTCTGTTTCCATTTCTACTCGCTCGTCTCTGTTTAAACGGTACACATATACTTGAGTACGTTCAACGAGAGATCGATGAACCAAAATCGAGGGGGTTGACGTCGGTGTTGAACTCATCATGTTCTGTTTGCACGGGCCCCATAATTGTTCTGCAGTATGCTGCGCGCCGGTAGAGAGCTATATCTCGGCAGACAAAGCTAACTGGTTTATTTGAAGAACGCACCCTTTTAAGACCCCCCCTTTCATTGTTTGAACGCCTCGCCACCGCGATGAGCCGGAAATGGATCTTTATATCTAACTACGCGACGTATATTCTAATAATGGAAAGCAAATAACAAGAATAATAAGGGGGACGATACTCGCGAAAAGCCAGTCGTAAATACCGGCGAGTCGATCAGCGAAGATAGATTCAATTTTTAACGTAGGCCGTTGGTACTGGTTGCGATTGACGCAACGACATTGGACGTTTAGTAGATGCATTTTCTATCGCGATAAAATCGCTAGGAGAGGCTTGCCGCATTGTCGGAATACTTTTCCTGCAGCGTTTAACGCGAATGCTTCTAGTAGTGCAACCGCTTTTAATGAATCTGCTCTATGGACGGTGGTAGGATTTTTATATGTATTCGCGTGTGTAGCATGCTACGGGATAGAACAATGCTGTCCCTAAGCTTGCCTTGGAAACCTCTCCCAATTCATTGTTACTTTTATCAGGGGACCTATTCCGCCCTCGTTATTGCGGGAGTATTGCCAAGGGATGTGTCTCCGCTCAGATCGTTGCAATCGGAAATACACCCCGAATCACCCCCTTATACGACGACATAACCTTCTCTGCATCAATAATAGTCGTCCGTACCGCAGTGCTTCTCAACTTAATTCCCGAAAATAATTCGAGACACCAAAATTCCATACAAAAGCTGCACAATTGTGCCCTTAACATCGTATCTAATAAAATCTTTCTCTTGACAATCATATCTTAAAATTCTTGGGTACAGGAAATCGTCCAGATTCGTTTACGATTCTTTGTTCGCATTGTTGTCTTTCGTCTGCTTCGGTATGCAGAGTCCCGATCGTTAAACGGCTCATTATTTAATTCAAAGTCGTAACGGTGGTAAACGGTTTAATGAAACAACCACTTGCATAATAATTGCACGTTATAAAGGTATATTGTGCGTAATGAATAGAGGTACAGTTTCCATTCCTGCGATCCGATCGAGATACTTCGCCAGGTTCCCATCGTGGGTTTGCAACTTTTCGACAATTAACGGAATGCCCCCGAGCCCTGACAACTCCGGCGCGTGGCTGCGAGTTGCGATTCGCGAAAAATCAATCAGGTATTTCTCGCGGCCGGACAGATGAAATCGTCGGGGCAACGGTTCGAGAACGGTTCTCCGTGGAGTAATCTCGCGTCGAGCGTTAAGAGATTAGCAAACAGAAAATCGCGGAACGGCCTCGTAAATATTTGCCTACTGCTAGGATCAGACCAGATGCAAACAGTGGCAACCGTGAACCGATACGCGACGATGTCCCCCGTTTCCACGTTCATCGATAAAACACCGGATAGAGCGCGAGAAAAAATCCCATTTTACGCTCTTATCTGTAGCAATCGGCGAGAAGGCGTGTTTTTACGGTATATACGCGAATGACAATGCCGTCCTGCGCAGACACTGCATTTTCTCTTTCAAGACGCACGGGCACCTGCGATTTAAATGAATTTCCGATGCAGAGGGGCATTTCTGAGGGGTAATACGCAAAGGTACGACTGCTTAGGGGGAAGTAACGTTGGGGAATGTGCGTTTCTGGTGGGCATATATCGGACTTACCCAGTACGACGAATGTCAACAAAGCCAACGGGACAGCGAGAATACGCGGCTCCATTGGGCCAGCGGGTGTCACAGACTCCGACGCGTACGAAAACCCAGCGTTATTTCTTCACGCGATCGCTGCACAAGCATACAATGTCCTGCTGAACGAATACATGCCAAGTCCCTTTGACTCACCGTCGTCCGTGAAACGACAGATCGAGTCTCACATCCGTAAACTTCATTCTCGCACAGCACTGTCGCGAACTCGGCGATAGAACATGGCTAAAGGACGGCTATACACCTCCGCATTGTCTCGAGTCGCTCGACGATCTGACTCTCGCCGCCATTTTGTACCACCTCGCGATCATACCGCCGCCGACTCGAGCCCGCGGTATTAGCAGGTGGTTTGAACGTTTCTTGATGCTTCAACAGCTCTTTCCATTACTTTGAAAGAGAAATGGAGATAGCAATCTTTTTTCGATGATAAATTTGTTTATAGATATAAACTGAAGCTTGGGGAGTAGATATTCTTATTCCTTGCGATATGTTTCGATTGCCCCGATCAATCGAATATTAGCGTTCGTATATAATTGATTTGTGTGATTGAAGAGAATTTTGGGATATGAATTTGATTCGTTTATGTAATCGACGTTATTCTTCGAATTGGAGGGAGAATTAGGTACAAAGCTTTTCGTTTCGCGATAATTAATATAAAGTTTATAAAACGGGTTGAACATCTTTTTCATGGTACAATTCTATCGAATAGCTTGTTAACCTATCTATCGTTGATTCCATGGTGGCGGCACCAAGCGTCTTTCTAAGTTGAGGTTATGTTTCTGTTGTATTAAAAAAAAATACATAAATAAACGTTCATGTAGCCGTCAAGTACATATATTTTTGTCGTTTCATTGAGTTATTTTTGTAGAGAAGTTACGGTGAGTCGTGAAATCAAAATAGGGACGTTCTTCTATCCTTTTGATTCGGTTGGAATTGTTGCTGTTCCGGCTTATGTGTGGTTAATTTAGCATTTGTGTCGTTTCTATGACAAAAGTTGGTTTTTGCATTATTCTTTGCCGCCGAGAAGGGAGGACTCGTCAATACAGGCGATCGTATTGTTCTCGCAGATATTTTCGAAACCAGCAAAATGTCAGGAGGCATGCTTTATGGGGGAGATGAAATCGGTGCTTTGGTGTTTGACTTGGGCCATCATTCTTTGAGAGTCGGCTATGCCCAGGAGGACACTCCGAAAGCCGAGATCCCAGCTGTCGTGGGTATAGGGGAAGATGGCAATTGTACAGCGACGAAAACCGAACCCATGGACATCGATGATAAAAAGCCAGATAATAACATTACGCAGTCTGGGACCAAGTATTACATCGACACTACCATTCTTCATGTCCCACGAAAGAATATGGAAGTTGTGAGTTACATGAAGGATGGTATGATCGAGGATTGGGATCATTTTGAAAAGGTATCATAAAACTGGGACCAAATGGTCTCCAAATAACCTTTAAGTTCTTCTGGTCGCGCGAGCATCGACTACAATCATGCATCCTGTGATAGGTTTTAGATTACACTTACTCTAAAGTAATTCAGTCAGACGCGGAGTATCACCCAGTGCTGTTTTCCGAATCGCCGTGGAACGTGCGTAGTAAAAGGGAAAGGCTGACTGAATTAATGTTCGAGAAATATAATGTGCCAGCATATTTCCTGGTGAAGAACGCAGTTCTTGCTGCTTTCGCGAATGGCAGGGCAACTGGCATTGTTGTCGATAGCGGCGCGACGCATACTTCCGCTGTGCCGGTTCAAGACGGTTTCGTGTTGACGCAGGCGATAGTTAAGTCCCCGCTCGGGGGAGACTACATAACTATGCAGTGTAGACAGTTTCTTCAGGTACAGATATAATTGGAAATACTATTTCAGAGAGGTATAACAATGGAATAATTGTGTGCTTCGAATAACAGGACAATGACATTGACCTGTCTCCCTCTTACATGGTGGGTAGCAAAGAAGTTGTTAAAGATCATGACAAACCGAGGTGGGTAAAAAAGAAAGGCTTGCCCGAGGTTACTAAATCCTGGCATAACTACATGGTGAAAAAACTGATCCAAGATTTCCAAGCTACGGTGCTACAGGTATCAGAATCTCCGTTTGATGAGAAAATAGTTTCCACGATTCCTGCAGTTCAATACGAGTTTCCTACTGGATATCATCAGGTACTTAGAAGTAGCACACGCGCGTACGGGCGATCTTAAAATGTATCGATGCTTGACGAATGTTAATAACGTTTTAAGGACTTTGGGAGCGAAAGATTTCGTATGCCAGAAGCGCTTTTTGATCCTAGCATGGTACAAATGCGTGGCGGTATGGTTGGTAATACTATGCTCGGTGTAGGACACATTGTACAGACCAGCGTGGGCATGTGTGACGTCGACGTGAGGCCAGCGCTTTATGGAAGCGTCGTTGTTACCGGTGGTAATTCGTTTATTCAGGTAATAGCTTTGGTCGATATTTACAGCCGCGCGACTTTCGAAGACACTTTATTGACATTGCTTTTAATACGACGCTTAGGGATTCCCGGAGCGTTTAAACAGAGATCTTTCTACGAGAATACCGTCTAGCATGAGGTTGAAATTGATTAGCGTAAATGGATGTGCCGAGCGACGATTCGGGGCTTGGATCGGCGGGTCTATTTTGGCGTCGATTGGTACCTTCCAGCAAATGTGGATCTCAAGTCAGGAGTACGAGGAAAGTGGAAAGAGCCAAGTAGAACGGAAATGTCCTTAAACTATTAAGTTATTTTCATTTATCTTCACCTAATAATACTATTGATAATTGTACAAACACCTCTTCGACGATCTTTTCTTAAGTAAACGGTCATGAAAGATTACACTGTGCATTACATTCAAACAAATCGAACGCTATACATAACGATGAGAGATATCATTTCTTCTGACATTTGTTTAAGACACGCGTGTTTTGAATATTGACCTGAGACGTGGATAAGTATATTTTACTTATACGTGATATTGAATAATGACTTGTAAAATATGCAGTCAAAAGTGGGAGTTTTATTTATTATCAGTGCACCACGTAAACGCAATAAAATTTTATAATTAATAGTGTATAAAAAGTTGTATTAAAATTTTTATAAAAACTTACGCCGAAATTATGCTGTTTCTTAAATTAATGTACACGATCACCACGGATCCTATGTCACGTATATTCACCTCTGAAATATACTTCGAATGTTAGACTGCTCTGCTCTCACGGGTACGGCAGCAAAGTATAGTTTTCTGTTCAAGGCACATCTTTCTTGTCATCAAGCGTGGAAGTGTTCCGCGGTAGAATTATGGGGTGTAAATAATGTATGACTAAAAGCTCCAACTTCAAACGAAACCTTTCATTACACTAAACACATTTAATGAGCTGCGGTACTCGTGAAATGAGCGGTTTATGTACAACTATGTATTTACTTCTTTCTTAAACACTTCGGCACAAGATCAAAGCACAGAATATTCCACAAAGCTGATGCATCATTATGTCTTTAACTATTTACGCTACAGTGAAATTAGTCTAATATACGGATGAAGTCCAAATTGTCCGATGAACTAGTCATTCAGACTATCGATTTTGTGAACAGCCTAACGCTGTTTCCTGAGAATATATTCATTGCACTTGATCAAGTGTAAAGTCAAAATATACTGCTCCATTGTGTCACCATTTTTTTTTTTTATCAAAGTTCGCGACACAAATATAATGAATATTGAAACTTATACATCTATCAATCAATTAGTTCTAAAGTTTGTTGGACTTTATCCAATAAATATTGTGAGATATATTACATGCATCAGTGCTATTATTCTTATTGTCATACCGCTAATCGCACAAATATACAATAATTTGGAAGATTTAAACGTTATTTTGGAAACAAGGTTTGAACGTGTATAGTATAAGTGTTCGAAGTTGAATGGGAATAGAAACGAACTAATTGTCAACTCCATTTTTTCTAGTTCAGTATTACTTACAATTTCACTCGCTATACTTAAATCATTGATTTGGATTTTTAATAGAAAGAATCTGGAAGTCTTGATCGATTTCATGTTAATAGATTATTGGGGAATAGTTCAAGCTGACGTTTTCAAACACCTACAAGGATATGCAACGTAAATAATCATTAGTGTCCAGACGAATACTATTTAATGGATTTTAAATATAAACCGAGTCTCGCGTCTTTTCAGATGCGCTAAAAACATCACAAAGGGTTACTTGTTTTTAATTTTGAATGCATTATTATTCTTCTTCAGTTTGCCTACTATTGAAATACTTATTACGGCAAATCAAGCTTCAACGAATAATCTTACTACAAAGAATTTTCCATTTGTTGCGTCGTATCCTTTGGCTTTTTACAACTTTCCTTTCTATCAGGTACTATTCACCAATAGTTTAATTCATTAGTATGACGTTACGATTTTCAATTTAATCTGTATATAGATTGTTTATGTATCTCAAATGTTGGCAACTAGTATGTGTGGTCTTATGATTCTTGCGACAGACACCTTAATTGCTACTGCTTTGCTCCATACTTGTGGACATTTCGAGATACTTAAAGAAAATTTGAAGCAACTCAATTCGGGTATTCACAGTGTACGTAAAATATTATCCATCAGACGAGCCATAGCGGCCTTTCTAAAAAGCTCATGTATTACAGGGAAATAATTTAAAGATTCAAGTGGAACACGTAATTAAGCATCATCAAGTAATTCTTTGGTAAATAAATTTAATGTAGATAAATGAGTTTCGGTGTTTTCTCATCTGCTCGAATGAAATTCAGGTTCTGCGACAATATGGAAAAGAATTTTCATTTAATGCTCTTTTTGCAAACTGTGACTAGCAGTCTGTTACTTTGTTTCGTCGGATTTCAAGTTTCCACAGTAAGCATGACCTTAAAAGTTCCACAAATTGGAATGGGATACAGGGTGTTATATAACGTCTGTCGTACATTCTTTAATTGCAGACGTTAATGGAACAATCGAAAGTAATAAAATACTCCTCTCATTTAGTGATGGCACTTTTCCAACTATTGCTATTCTGTTTCCCTGGAGATATTTTAATCTATCTGGTAAACAATCTCATAAAAAACTCTACTGTCTTATAATACGAGCATTGCATTTGAAATTATGTCCTTATTATGGCAGAGTTCTAGTATAAGTAGAGCTGTATACTCTATGCAGTGGTACGAACCGCAAACTCGCATTAAGACCGAAGTGTGCATGATCATGTTACGTTCTCAGAAGCCTAGTTGCATTACAGCAGGAAAAATATATGTGATGCATTTAGAAAACTTCAGTTCGGTAAAAAAAAAGATGTAAAACGTCGTTACGTAGTACTTGTCAGATTATGAGGCAATTACTTATCTACCTACATTCGCAGACACTCAGTACTGCACTATCATACTTCATGATGCTTCGAAGCTTGGGTGTAGAAGCTTAGAACTCAAGACTCCTCTACCTACCTCCAAGTGTTTGATTAATTATCATATTACGTACGAGTAACGAGGTATCAGGTATTTCACAGATTGTAACACTCATTACATATATCCACCCCAGCCAAAGTACATTTGGCAAAGATTATCTATGTTCGTGGCTTCTAGAATCAGGTTATTCGTTTGCCCCTCGACGCTGAGATTTAAGGCGATATTTTCTAATTTCTTCCCGTGCGATCGAATAAGTCCTTTGAGCCGTTGTTCAATATTCTTTATGTTCTCCACGGCCTGAAATATTCATTATACCGATGATTTCTTGTATCATCGTACATTTTAGACCTTACCTTCTCATTCGTTTTCTCGCCGCCGTCGCTGATCTGATTTTTATTCCAGCTTACAAGTGGGTCGTATACAAATGGAGTGAGAATACTCAGCAATGTGCTACACTGTTGCCGAAGAACCCTCATAGTTATCTCACAAGCACGCCTAAACGGCCCTTCAGTTTTTAACGTTCCCATAGCGTCTACCATGTTGTGTGTTAAACGAAACGGTACTCTTTCTGGCCAGTCAAACAGCTCCCCCTGATAATTAAGATTTCATTTTATAGAGAAGCATCTATTCCTTTCTACCATGGTGGTAAACATATACTGTTCAGCTGACATTCTGTTTAACTAGACACGGCATTTAATAAACGGAATCAGTACATTTAGATTTGCTTTTCATACGTACCCTGTTAAATAAACAATTGAAATCCACGTGCACGCAATCCCCACATTTAGAGTCAAATAGTATATTCTCTCCATGCCGATCTCCGAGACCAAGAATGTATCCTACCATGGACATCACCGCTGTAGTTCTAATGTACGCAGTACGTGCTTCGTACCTGTTTTCAAACCTCTTTTTCATGAGTGTTATTCTAAAACAAAATATTTCTATTCTGTTCGCAGAAGCTTACCATCCATATGGATCAGGGAACGTAAGGCGGAACCAGTCTCCAAGAACGGAAGGATGCTTCGGCAGGAGTTGCTCCAAGAACACCCTCCTCTTCTTCTCCAGTGGATCTTTCAACGCTAAAAAGCAACAGGCACGTAAGTCCCATTTTTATAGTATGTTACTACCTCTACTTACCGCACAACATACTCCTGAGTTCTCTATTTGACACTCCAATGCCTCTTTCTTTATACAAATTTATTATAATAGGTCTGAAACCGACCAGATTCGGTACCCATTCTATCAGACCGCATTCCTCATTTAAAGGCACAACACTCTGTAATGTTTACAATGTGGATTGCATTGGGTAGTAGCGTTTTATCTAGCCTATTTAAACACTTACGTATGTTCGGATATACAATCTTCTTTGACGCGATTCCGGATCATTTTGAAGATATTTATTTACGATGTCGTTGAATTCCATTAGTCTGAAATCCCTTCGCAAATCGTCCTTTGGCTTGCACATGAAAAGATACTGCTTACCATCCGATCCTCTTAAAGCAATGCGCCGTGGTCTTTGAAGGGATGGCATAATGGCTACGTTGTCTTCTATCCCCGATATATGAACCCAGTTACTGTATATCAAAGAACAGTCTTGTATTATTTGCAACAGACAAGTTATAATCCTATACGTACGTCGAAAATGGATTATGATTATCCAACGATACACCTTTGGACGGTAAATGGAGTTGTCTAAACTTGGTGGTCGGCATCATAATTGAACTAAATTCCTTGTTCGCAAGTAAACGAGGAAGATTGCGCGACAACTGGTGCACCGTAGTATTCGTGATACCCTGTTACAAAATCATGACTGCGTAACATTTTCTTTACTGCAATATTCTTCTAACTTACATCCGGAATTGCTTTGTTGGACAGTTCAATTAGTCTCTCCCACAGTTTGTGAAAGTCTTGGATAAGTTTTATCATCTCTGGCGACTTAAGCTTGGCATTATTCAGAATCTCTTGGCAGCGTCTCTGGCGTGCTGGATACGAAGACTGAGAAGGCGCCTGAAGTCAGAATCTATTCAAACTGTTAACTGTTTAAGCACTCACATTGATAACTGATGCCATCATCCACAAGCAATGTTGGGGATAAACGTGAATTAGCTTCACTACAATTCCACAGATGGTGTTCTGCACTTCTGAAGAAGGATGACAAATTCTAGATACAAGCTGGCTGAATGCTGTCAGCCACATAAAGATCGGCAGCCTTTCTTGGTATACTTCTGCACCATGAAAGAAGAATATTACTTAATCCTTCAATCGCAAAATTGCATTTGGTCTGTTTAACACTCACCCATAATTTTCGTCATTTTCAGTAAAGCGTCTTTACTAAGTTTCGTAAGTTCTTGATTCCCGGAAAAGCTAGTTCGAGATGTCACGCGGGAAGCGAAGTCCAACCAGATAGTTAACATTCTTGGTATAGATTGATGAATGTACTTGCAGCCATATTGAAGCGACTTCCCATAGTAGTTCATTGTGTGAACTTGCAAGTCTCTAAGAATATCGTACTCTAATATAATTATTTCCATTAAACGCACTATTTACCGCTGCTTACCGCCCTTTACTGTCTTTCTCTTCATCAGTCATCCTGTCTATGATAGATTCATAGTACTGGGCACAGAGAAGCAAGCTCTTCTCCCATTCTCTCCAAACTTCAATAGCTTCCTTATAATTGATGATGTTGGCATCGGTGTCCACATTAACTGTTTCATCGTTATACTTCGCGTACAGAAGCTTCGCCTAAAAGCAGGTGAAAATTAATATCACTTCTCGATATTCTTCTTCTTTGCGAGCACACCTTCGCGCATTGTTTCCTCTCTTCCAAGCATTCCCCTGGTGGCAAAGATTTGTAATATGAAGCTGATTGAAAGCAGTTGGAGAACGATCGCTTCAATGTCGTGAAAGCATCCTCCTGGCAGCCCTTCTGCCAATATAACTGAGCTTGTTCTATGTAAAGTTGTTGCGGCGGGCAAGAATCGCTGGCTGACAAGGTATACATATACGCTTGCTGATGCAGTCCCCTCCTGGCAAAACACTTGGCTTGAGCACTTAATAAAATGGGTAAGGGTAATTAGTATTTGTAAGAAGATATGCATACTTCCTAGCAATTTTGGCACTTTTAAGCCAAATTTTGCCAATTTCCTGCTTAAGTACAGAGTTTTCTGAATTGTTCGTCGCTTTCTGTAACTGGACTGCTAAATCTAACGAGGCTCTACGCATACTCAATACAAATTCCACTCCACGGGAAGCTCTGACAAGTTGACCACGTTCTTCCCACTCTTCGAATATCATTGGTAGCTGCTCCACGCTAGTTAGCATCGTAGAAACTGCTTTGTCAAACTCATTCAAGATGTGTAGTCTGTTCGTCATAGAAAGGTGTCATAAATTTGTTCACAATAGTCTTCAGCTTCGAAGACAACTATATATACCAGTCTTACTTCATAATGTACGAGTAACATTGCTGATAAGCTCCTGGGCGCGAAGCGTCTTCGAGCAACGACACTAGATTCTTCTTTAACGATAGCAAATCTGGTTTTGCACCTTTCTTGAGGTCTTCAAGCAGGGTATGCTTTATATTCTTTTGCGAAGTATCATCAAGTCCAGTAAAATGAGCCAGTCTCCAAAAGGGCTCGTTTTCGATTATCAGTGGCTCTAGCTCTGGTCTAGGACACACGATTTAATGTATTATTAAATCAACCAATTGTGCAGTAACTGCATCTAATTACCTGCTGTTTAAAACTCCTTCAGTGATATGTTTGGCGGTGAAAGGCTGATCAAGGTCAAGGTAACACTGGATCATGCCTTGTAAATACGTGTGCTTTAAAGCTTTCTTCTGCGCCAGCCTTTCGTAACACGTAGCAGCGTCCTACATGTTTTGCAAAATTTTTAGAACAATGTATACCAATTGGTACGCTCAAAGATTCGTTCTGTTGTACCTGAAGCTGTCCATTAACTTCATGAGCCAGAACCAATTGCTGAACCGTGGGAGTTTGATCCTGGCTAGCTAGTATACCAGATATACCATCTGGTTCATCCAGTTGTGCATAGATTTTCTAGAGGGAAACGTTCGCTGAGCTGTCTACAAATTTACATCGATTTAGAGCTTACTTACAGCCAGTAATCCACCCTCCAGTGCTTCTGATAATCCTTTATTAGAGGAATCCATATGCTGCTCTAAATACATTAGCGCTCGATGATATTCTCGGGACTGATAACAGCCTTCAGCCACTATTAATTTATCCAGTTTCTCGCAGAACTCTAAACGCGCATGAAAAGGATATATGTTAGATGTATCCTCTGCTGTTAGTAATTCAGATTAAAAGACTCACGTTTCACTGCTCCATACTTATAGTTGCGATTTAACCGTTGCTCCCAAAGCCATCTTTGCAAGTGATCTAATACCGAAAATACGATCTGTACAAAAATTATAAAACAAATTATTCATCAACTGGCAGGAATGATGTTCTTTGATTTGTGTACCTGTGCACAACGCGTGCGTCTGGTTTCTTCAGAAATTCTCGTATCGTCTGCCTTCACGCTATGTCCATGCCTGAGCGGTCGATGGCGCGATAACTCCGGATCAAGCGTAGGTTTCTTCCTGACATCGATTATTGTCAACATTTCTTCTCGTATTGCGGCGTGTTCTTCTTTCGTGCCATTGGTTATTATGTATGCTGGTGAATAGAAAATGTACGTAAAGGCATGTACGTGCATTGCCAGAGTATTCATTAATGATATTACTTACTCACAACATGGGGCAAACAGAATGTTAGTATTTTTATATCTCGCTTGAGTGCTAATTTACACGCACGCAATACACTATTAAGCGTTTCATCCTCAATATTGTGGAACATACTGCAAAGCCAATTAAAGGCCCAATTTTCAACTGAAGAGCCAGCTTCAGAACTGCAAAATAAAGAATATACATTTTGTGGAATTGGATTTGCGAAAGACCATGTCCGAAGTTCTTATATACCCGTAAATGGGATGAGGAAACTTTTCGTCGTCGCTGACGGCCGCTATCCTGTAATGCGAAGTCAAAAAGGGAGAGATAATCTGCTTCACCGTTGAAGTTAGATTATTCCATAGATTACTATTTCTCCCTTGAGGTGAAATATCGTACGTTTTCAAGATTTCCTAAAATCATATAGTGCGTTAAAATCTAGACAGGCTCATACAAAATGACGTAGAGTATTCTATTACGTACTTGAATGGCAAGTGAGAAACAGTCCATGCTCTGGCTACTCTTTTGCATTTGAAATGCACTTACATGTTCGAGCAGCATGGCACGAGCAAATTCTTCATTCACGTCGGGGATAAAACTACTGTCATCTACAACGTAGAAGCGTTTGGTAGCATAAAGAACACATAGATGACGAAGGAATTAGTTGCATACCTCTAGAAATAATTCTACGAGGAAGAAGGCTTGGTTCAATGGCACCCAATTCTCCTAAACACTCTCCATACAGTAAGCGGATGAATTCATCCTTATGCTGACACCCGATTAATAATGTATCTAGTAACTGAAAGATTAATTCTGATCATTATGCATATATTATTAGTATATTTATCGTATTTCGAAAGGCAATCATACATCAACGATCAGTGGATGAATGTCCGTTTCACTTAAGATCATTTCGTTCAATTGGCTACGATGTTCTGCGAGGAATTTCTGCAAATACATCAGAGCTTTGATTCGCACTTCATCCGTTTCGTGAGTAATCCGTTTCAACCACAACTCTAAATTTGCTTCGAAACCTTTGGGCCTGAAATTTACATACCTCTCAATATGGTGAACACATTTAACGGATACAAGGAAAAATATTTTCTCTGTACCTGGCTTGCAAAATACGCGCTTTAATTATATTGGAAATCTCATTGGGGACTTCTATATCGTCCATAAAGAACAATTCCGCAATGTGATCAGAATTTTCTTCATTGCACTCAATGATAAGGAACTTCAACATGGGAATTATTTTTTGCGGATAAACTTTCAGTAATGATATTAATGATACGCATATGGTTGGCAATAATGGACCGAGCTCCTTAATGTCGATGCTGAAACATCGAATAGAAAAGCGGTTACACCTTTTTAAGCCGTATGACTTATTTCAATTGCTGTTTTACATACTTGTGAACGAATGCATTCCATGCATCGCATATCAGAAGCCCAAATCCTGGTCTCTTAAAACCAAGCGAAGTTCGCAATGTTGCTAGGATCTTGTACAGCAATGGTGTCAAATATTGTGCACCCATATACCTCATTAGTGCAGCTAATGAGGCAAGCGCGGATTGCTGTGTATGCTCATCTGATTTGGACCCGAGTTTTATATCAAAGTTTACTAGTACACCGTGTAAACGTAGATTCAAATAAGATTCCTGAAAGTATTGCGAATATAATGCACTCGTCTTAAATTTCATGCTTCTTTTGTAGAAGAACATAGGCAAAGATGCGGGCTTACAATTCCTTTCTGTGTAATGAAATTCTTCTCTGAACTACTATCATAGTCAGATATAATTTTTAATAATCCAACTATCTTCTCTGGAGATTCGTGAAAGTGTAACATCAGTTCTTCAAATATACCCTATCAATCATGTTTAGAGACAGTGTTAGAATTGAATTTTAATAATACCGTAACTGTATTTGCATTACCATGAATGACTGCCTTGTCAGGAGTGATAAATTCGTCTGGGTGATTCTTGACACTAATTTTAAACATTCTGTGACACTCGCTAGAGACATATTTAAGAAGGCGTAGCTGCAAATTTGCTGAATAAAACCATATGAAGTGTTATTAAATAATTACACTAAGAAAATTAGGTAAATTCTCCGTTCTCTATACGTACAGGAAAATATTCCTTTAACATTTGCTTTTCATCCATGCTGATTAACTCAGCGATGTCGTCGAGAAGAGCTTTCGCATCTGGCACGTCCACAATGAAGGAAAGCAAAAAGCAGACTGCATAATGACCATCTTTGCGTAATAATTGACGCGATCCCTCGTATCCAATACACTTTGCAACGCGGTGTATCGATGTGGCGATGTTGTAGGATTTATTTATAAAATTATGGACTGCGCATTGCATTATAAGCTGAAATTAGTGGAACATATTACTTGAAATTACTTCTTCGTACTTTATAATCTTACTTTATAACTTTCTGCATACCCTCAGGAAATCCGTTTTATATCGAACGTACAATACTTTAGGGGAAACGTTTAAAGATTTCGCAATGTCGTGGTACGCGGTTGTAGCAAACGCCACCGCTGCTGGAGATGACGTTGAATATAATATAGAAATGAGAAATACATTCAAAATTCTCCTCTCAGTTATATACAGTGGGACGCTAAAAGTAAATGACAGCAATTTATACATTATACGTAAGATACGTAAGATAAATGCCTTCATGGTATTCGCCTTACCTTGCGCAATTTCTTGCTGTAACAAGTAAACTATCATGCAGAGCATGATTGGAACTTTTTAGAGCTTTCATGAGGGCATTTGCTATAGTGTTAATTAGTAAATCGACAAATTCGTCTAAAGAATCAGGCATATCATTTTCTACTGCTATCCCAGATTTTGCCACTAAATGTATCTTATTAGTCAGTAGTCCATTAATCCCCGCAGCGATGTTAAAACGGACCGCAGGATTCTCATCTTCCATATATAAAACCCATATTTTTGCTATTTTATTGTCGTTGAACGACTTCATGTGATTTGAAAAGGAAAGAATGTTTTCCGAAATGCGTAAACGCACTGAAACAAAGTCTGAAGATAATAAACTGAAGTAGCGACTAAGAACAGAATCGTGTTTGTCCGAGACATTAAAATTGACGTTGCTTTCGGAACTCTCGATGCAACGTTTGCATCGTATTGTCCATTTTGTGCTGTCTGGTGCTCTGTAGAGGAAAACGCTCTGATTAATCTTTTCATAAAATGGCAAAGTAATTAATAAAAAGTTACCTTATAAAGTCTGCACATCCTGATAAGTAACAACTTAATCTGCTCAAAACAATTACGAGCGCTTCGTGAACTCTTTCTTCCTTTGAATATAAGGCATGTTCGAGAACATATTTCGAAATGTCTTCCAATTTCACTTCTCTACTGTTTAGAAGTAGAACACTATTCCTAAAAAATTTTTCTGTGTAAAATTGCATATAAATTTGCGAGTACTGGATACTTACAGTAATGCCCCCACAGCCAATTCAGGTTCACGGTTTAATATACAAGTGTTTAATATTTTTAAACGCTCCTTTCCACTACCAAATTCGCATAGGACTTCAAGACATTTTAACTTTGTCGCAATGTCAAGGGATGCAGCAGCTTCTTTCACGTGATTATTCACAATTTCCTTAGGAATTTCATTATGTTGAACAAATGGCAACGTTATTAGTTTCTGAATTAATTGTTTATTTGATTCATCGTGCGCCATCATGTGAATGAAGCTTTCAAAAATAATCTTCTTTTGCTCACAGTGCTCTGAACTTAAATTCTGCAAAAGTATCTTCAGTATATCGTCTAAATCACTTGTATACAATTTCGTTTGCAATTTCAATTCTCTCAGCCAACATTGTAAAATACGCGAGGCTTTCAAAATATGCATAAGTCTCTCAAATTTTTCCACTTGGGTTGCGGATGTTAATTCGTTTTTCAGTAAACTCCATGATTCACAGACATCACTGATCGAGTTACCAGTACTAGCAGTGCGTTTGATGTCAATTAAAATACAATGCATAAAAATGATAATGAGGTCCTGGAAAAATTTTATATCGTCACTATATATTTTGCATAAAAACCTAAGTAGATAGACTCGTATAATCTTAGCTGTTACGAACCGGGCAATATTCGAAACACGAGATAAATTTGATTGCCTCGGGAAGAGTACAGATTCTTGGTTCCCTGACAAAGTAATGTCTAATTTTGTTACACGCTTCCTCTTTAAGTATTTTTATAGCCTCCAGATTAACGGTGCACCCTATACATTAATTTTTAATTTGAAGTTTATCGAGGAAAACAATCAAAACCATTCCGTTCCAGTTAACTTACCTGTTAATTCATGAACTACTAGGTCAATCACCTGAAAGCATAATTCAATACTATTCGGAAGTATCGGCGACAACTGGATGAATCGAGCAAGTGTCTGTATAAATTCATGTAACTCATTTCCCGCTAGCTCGTTCGAGCCTAGCCAGGTGGGAATTACTTTGACAGTCTCAAGAACATAGAGAATCAAACTGTGGAGTTCCTTAAAACCCAAAGGAGAAATGCAATTATTAACGCAAACATTTAACATCTACTTACAATTAGAGGATACTTGCCTGCTTACTCAGTAAAGAGAATTCCATTATTTCTACGCAAACATTTAAAGCTGTAAACTTCACAGTTGGGACGGATACGACGATAACTTTTAATATTGTATCTGAGAGCAGTTCCTGCTGCCAAACTGTGACTCCTGTTTTCATAATGATCTGAAAAGAGATGGAATTTTTATCGCCTCGATGTAAAACCCAAAGATGTAGTATAGACATAGATATATTACTTTTAGAATGGACATTTGTACTAGCGGTATATTAGAATACTTTATTGAGACGGGAAATGCTTGTAGATCCAAATTCTCTATAACATTTCTTTCTGTATTGAACTTAGCCAACACAATTTCCTTCCCGTCTGCACTCGTCTTATAAAATTCTGACATTTCTGAAATCCGTAACAATTAGTTTCCAAAGATTCACTCTTATCGTAATTACTTACCTTGTAGAATATTCATATATTCAATACTGATAGTCTCAAACATTGTGACATGATGCCTGGACAATATTCTAAGCATACAAGCTTGTATTTCAGTACTGTTAACTAGGATCTCGTTGCTTAAGGGCTCTCCAACTACGTAGAACATTGCGCCAAACAACCAAGTAGTAAATGCTACAAATACAACACGATATAAACAAGATCAGAGTATTCCAATCGTCGCTCGTACCCGTCGTGTTCCTTACCAGCATATTGACATCTTATAGCTTCGTCTTGTATTCCATTACTAAACGGGGGAACCAAGACTGTAGTCAGAGTAGCAGAACCCTTCAGAATAGACTCCAGAAGGGAACGCAGCATTTGTTCTGCTGTTGCATTCTTCAAGTCGGCAAAGATTGTGATTATAGGGCTGTTGATGAACTTCCATACCGAATCTGCCACTGTTATTCTGGAGGAATACAATTTTATTTCTTAATCGTCATAAAACACAGTATCTCAAATGAACTTTAAAATGATTTACCCGCTATTGTTTTGACGGATAAATGATTGATCATTTACTTCCATGTTATGTCATCAGTTTTCACGCATCATAGAAAACGATAGAAAACACAGTACCATTTCGTGCCAGTTAATCCCGCCGAAGATGAGACGTTTTGAACCGATTATTGAACATTGCGCTAAACGGCGGGCTTTAAGTATGACATAAATAGATAGTGCGCTGATGACTGTGCCGAGTGAACGTGAAACGTAAACGCCCCTTTTCATTCGCTGAAAGTGCAATTCCCCTTGGCCAGATGTCTAGGGTTTCAATTCAGCGGTAAAATCATCAACATTTGAATTAGCGTCATTCGAATCAATTCGAATCCTCTCCATGAGAAGTCGGCTTTAGTGTTTATGCCAATCAACTTTAATGATTATGTAGTTCCCTCGATATGTTATTTCTGTCATGAAAAATTAATTTTTCTTCCCAAAGTACACGTCGTACACGTTGCCGTGCCACACCGGTCATGATTCAGTGCTACGTTTCATTTGCATTCGGTTGCAAGAGTGTTGTTGTCAACACCTTCGTCGTTTAACCTATTACGTTATCGTTAAATGAACCTACGCGCCAGGTTCATTAAAAATATATTGATCACAGTAAGTATTAAATCTTGCCACAATCAGCCGTCCAGCTTCTCTTTATAAAACGCTATTGCACTTTGCATAACCTTCCAGGCAATAATGCAGTTATAGTTTTGAGCCTGAAGTGATCAGTTATGTGCTTTACCTGAAACTATCAAAACATTGCAGCAAGGGAACAGCGTATATTAGGGAAAATGAGCGAGAATACACCAATTAATGATGTGCCTGAAAGCAATGGAGGGCCAGAGCAACCTACTTTCAATGGGGAGACCGAAGAGCATATTAGTAACTTGACTTCCACTAATCTTCAAGAATAGCATTTTGTTTCTTAATAATAATGATTCGTTTGTTAGACAAGTCACCAGCCAGCGGGGAGGATAAAGTACCAGACTCTGTGTGCGACAATGGGGTGAAAAAGAATAATACAGCTTCTGGCATTGGGAGTAATACAACTAATACAACTAACAGAGCAAAGAAGCGTAAGAAAGCTCCTAGGGACGCCACCGCGCCCAAGCAACCACTCACAGGCTACTTCAGGTATGGCTTTACGCAACCAGTACGGAGGACGTAAAAAGAATACCATTTAACAAACTGTGATGTAGGTTTTTAAATGACCGAAGAGAAAAAGTGAGGACCGACAACCCGACTTTGTCGTTTGCTGAAATTACCAAACTCCTGGCCTCCGAGTGGAGTTCATTGCCCGTTGATCAGAAACAGCAGTACCTGGATGCAGCGGAGCAGGACAAAGAGCGTTATAATCGTGAATTTAGCGACTACAAGCAGACAGAGGCGTATCGTTTGTTCAGCGAAAAGCAGTCGTCGGAGAAGCAGCATGAGAAGAAAGAAAGGAACGGGACTGACATGAATTCGGAGCAAAATGTATGACGCTTGCTTTAATTCTCTGCTAGTTAGTTTGTCGTTACAACCGTTCTGATATTCGTTTGGTTATTAGGATATTCAACAGGACAAGGACAACGACTTTACAGGCTTCGACATACCGATCTTTACGGAAGAATTCTTGGATCACAATAAAGGTGAGCAACACAGCAGCTTGTATACTTGTATAAAAGAATATTTACAATTTTATTGCTGTCACGTTTCGTGTGTATTTACAATAATCCTTTATGCGTGCAGCATGTGAAACGGAATTAAGACAATTAAGAAAAGCTACATCAGATTACGAGGCTCAGAATGCTGTTCTGCAACGGCACGTTGATAGTCTTTACGCAGCTGTAAATCGCCTGGAATCTGAAACAAATCAACAACGCACGACAAATCAAGCTCTACAACGTCACTTGGATTCCCTTCGTTCGCAATTAGCTGGTTGCTTCGCGACGATACCCCTTCCAGGTTGGATTTGTGTATAAAGAACAGGATAACTTTTTAATCGTTACAGCAAAAATGATGACCCGCTTACTTTCAGGCACAAACGAGGGCGCAACGTTACAAAATATCGACAGTTACGTTGAAAGACTCGAATCATTACTGAGCAGCAGTACAGAGCAATCCTTGCGAAATGCTGTGCGTAGTGCTGTATCTCGCCTTGAGTTAATTGGATGACGATCGCCTCCCGGTAGTACGACTACTACTTCGCTAAAACATCATCGTTCAAGACACTCGCATCGAAAATAGAGAAAAAAAAAGTGACTGTATTGTTTTTTACATGTTTTGTAAAATGCACTCTTTTCCTCCTGAAGCAGAAATTCTCCCCTATGTATCGGTCAAAGTTGCGTATGCTTCCTAGCTTGATAATTAACGTGTCTGTACCATATGTAATATTAAATTCATCTTTTCATTTATAGCTTTATGTTTATACAATTTCTTTTTAGGTGAGTATAATTTATAAAAATGTACTTTCAGGCATCTATCCGTTATTATACAATTTAAGTATACATAATCGCTCTGTAGCATAATAACAAATTATCATCATGGTATTACCGACTATTTATTAATAAATTTTTTAAACTTACTACTGATTTCCTTTTACGTTTTTCATAGCACACTGAAGTTGATTCCAGGAATACCTGAAAGTTGAATGAGACATTTACGATAGTCGGAAATGCTTCGCGAAGAACACTTCTCGCTATGTACTTAGGTTCTTACCTTAAAGATGCCGCGTTCGGACGTCGATTCCTTTCCAAGTCAGTTAAGGTATGTTCAATTTTTGACGATAAGAATTGTACTATTTCAGCCCTCACTGGCAAAACCGATCGCAAAAATTCGAAAGTATTATGCTGATTCGTTATTAGTGATTTCGCAATGGTACCGGATATGGCATTGTTAAACTTTTCCCTGAAATTGTAAATTTCTTGAAACATAGTCGGAGCATATTTGTGGAAGCGACTGAGAATAAGAGTACTAACTGTAAAGTAGGATTTTCTTTGTAATACGAGTTCTTAACGACACTATTTATAAAATCGATGGTGTGTTGCTTATGCGGATGATGATCGTGAACTTTCATGTAGCCTCCAATAATATAAGGTGTACAAATTGAAATAATATATTCTGTTACGTAACACGCGTAATTTCTTTCACCTTTGAGCAGACTTTGTAGAAATATCATTACCTGCATTCAGAGCATTTCATTTTAATTGGGAATCGCAGTAGATTTATAAGAAATGCGAAATTCCACTTACCAAGTAAGAGTGTTTATGCATCATGTTATCGCTGGAGATGCTAAAAAAGTTCGACATCAATATCTCAAACACTAGACATAAGAAATCTGACTTTGCATCTCTGAAGCACTTTAACAATGAATCGGATACTTTGAAATTGTTTGTGTTGGTGGTGGAAGTGATTAAAAGTGACATGTACTGATCGAAGAGATCGCGAATTAGTATCTGAAGCGATATGTCACTTTTAACATTCAGAGCCTCCATGCCCAAAAGTATCATGGAAAATGTCTTCTTCCCTAAATTTTTCAAGAACGGATGATCCAGTGAAAGAATAGTTTTATTCAATAACATTTTGAACATGTTATTGGGTTGATTCTAAAAGAGAATTCAGATTAATATAAACTATTTAGCACTAGCTACACTTTTTCTATTTATGGACACCTAAACTCTGCTCACCTTGGAATACAACATTGTGGAAGTACAAAGGATTAATGTTCCAATACACCTGTATACCCACAAAGCTAATTTCGAGTCTTTAGTCTCTTCTGTAATTGGCGTGAGAATCCACTTTTCTAAATGATTAAAGTACGATCGCCACTTCGCGTCATGTTGCATTCGCTCTTGTTCCGTCTGAAACGCATAAACAATTACCATTTCATCATCGATATTAACTTTATAAACGTATACCTTTAAAGTATTTCGTTTCTTCATAGAGTACATCATGAACATTAGGATGGACTCGTCACTGTCTTGAAATTCTTGAATATCTTGCGGTGTCACAAACATCTGTTGTATTTCGCTTGATCGTAACATGTAATCTTGTATAATTTTTATTTCGTCGTCGCTGGTATCATGGCCGATGATGGAACATTTTATCCACGCCTGAAATTAGTGCACGATGTTGAAATCTTATTACTAAACATGTATCTACGCACGTATATCGAATTTTTACTGACTTGCACGAGTATCGTATCAAAATTTTTGATTTCTCTCTTGAAAGACTCAACTGCTTGCTCCTGTTCGAGTATTAATACCAAGTACCGCTTCGTGATCCTAAAATGCAATTTTTATATGAGGTGCTTTGTCATTATATTAGAAATAATTCGTGATTTTACCTGATGTCTTTAACAATTATGGACGACGCGAAGTGTTGGAACAAAGACATGGCTGAATGCTTATGCTTTTTCGCTGTTGCTGGATTCCTCAATGCTTCCAAAGTGAATTCAACAGCAAGTTTAGAGACATCTCGATAATGATTACCAGTTCTTGCAGGATCAAACACAAGTTGCCGTACTCTGCACGCAACATAACACCATAAAGCATCTAACATTTTTCCTACACCATCTATACGTGACAAATAAACGAACCACTAAAAAACGAGGGGGGAAGAACATCGATATACAATTAAGAAGCAACGAACCTGAATTAGAGGGCTTAAGATTAAGGGAAGTACACTTCTCGAAAATGTTAATTAGCGTTTTTGTCAATGTCCCGACCATTTTACTTGGACATTCTAATAGATACCGATCTACCCAACCGCTGAGTAGTAAATGTTCTCCCAATTCCACTCTACTAGACGACATTATTATACTAAATACATCAACAAAATTAATCATCATCGAGCGGGAGGTATCATCTTTACGGCAACTTATTGCATTCACCTGTGAATATAATTAAAGATTAGCGAGGGTGTGAAACACAGAACCTGGTGAATGTAAATCGTACACACCGTATCTATGTAGTAAGGCGCAATATTCGCAAAACTGAGTCTAAGCTCGCTGTGCAACAGAAGAATAGCTAATTTTCCTTTCCAAATTAAATTATACTTTTTACTGGTCTCATTATTGTATTCTTTTGTCACTGGTAAGAGATCCGACAACACTGAACACTGTAAAGAAAGAAGAATCGTGTACTTGTTGTACAAAAGAGAAGGCAATTAAACAGATCGTAATACTCACTACGTTTGTGGTATCTGCAGTAACAGCTAGCGTTAAAAATAACGAAATGAAATTATACAAGCCTGTTACAGAAAATTCTTGGACTTTGCTCTTAGAAAATTTCGAATAAATACGACCCTTAATTTGGTTCCAATGCTTCGTATCACTGCTGCTATAATTTATTCGCAAGAAGGATCCTGCAATACGTTCTTGAAATTAATACATTCGGTGATACAATTAACACGCGATACTTACCGAGCAAACGTAAAAACATTCCATAACTGGATTCTTTGCCACATTCTATGTTACTAATCCTGTCTCTTACTTGTTTCAAAATGTCCACAGCAGTCTTCCTATTAGAAACCTTTGTCATAGATCGTAATAAAACGAACGCATAGACGTTACATAGAATCAGTTACTTACTTTTCCACTGATAAAGTCCAAGGACCAGATGTCTGCAATAAGAAGGGCTCGTCTAATCTTTTATGAAAGCAATCCCAAAGGAGAGAAATCACTGAGACTCGTGGCTGCCACCAATTGATAACTATAGTATCTAATAAGGGTATCATTATGCGTAATTCTTCATCAATTTCGTCCCTTTCGCCGTCTTTCCCGCCCTTGGAGATGTACGTCTTCAATATCTTCTCAAGCTGCTCGTAGTTAGGTCTAATCTTTAAAGGTGCAAATAAATAAGTACATTATCATCGTGACTTTGAATCACAGTGATTAAAAAATTAAAACTATTACCCTAGAACACTTAGGTCCTAAATATGTACCGTCACTGTTGTATCCGTACAAAAGTGAAAGATTGTAGATAATCCAAAGGCAGAACAATTCAGAGTTCTTACAGGGCCCTAAAGTATAGCACGAAGATTGCTGCTTACTGTTGGGTGTATTCCTATTTAATAATCCATTGATACAATCATTTACATAGTCCCAAAATGTCTGGAAATAGATAAATGTTTTACAGTTGAATTCGAGAATGTAGTCTTAAGGCGGGAGGCCTACCTAGAACGGTCAAAACAACATGCTTCTTGGGGAATTTTTTCTAGAAAATCTGATAAACTTTTATTATTAAACATTAGTCTATTGGAAAGAGTACATCTTACGGATATTTCAGTATTTTTTGTGGTAAAAAGTATTGAAGAGTTTGTGAGTTATAGGCGATGCCCGAGACGGCATATACACTTGACACTTTCAGGGAATATTTTCAAGATATTGTACTTCAAGGAAATATAAAAATCGAAAAATCGATGTTTCCAAAATTTCTAGGTAGGCCTCCTTAAGGAGTAGCAGTATGTAGTACCTTTGTCTTCATCCTTTCAGACAAGCTATCAGTGAATACTTGAACCATCAGCCATAATTCACGAATACATGTACAATTATACGGTGTTTTCTGTTGTATGTTTATTAGAGGCATCTGAAACATATTGGAAGAAATATACAGTAAATATATACGAGTATTTAAGCGCCACATTTTTTCTTGCAAAGAAGATGATCTCTTACCGTTTCAAATATTTTCAAGGAAATACAAATAAGATCATTTACTATCATCGCTTGTATATTTTCCAATTCACCAAATTGATTTTCCACTGAATAGTACATACTACGTGTATATACCAAGGAAATAAATAGCCATCGTAATTCTATGTGTGTATGGTACATATGATACTCGGATTGTTTACACTGCAATACAAACGACTCGTGTGAGTAATATAAGCAGCGCTGTAACTTCACACACGTTTTTAATACAAACCTGATTGCCTAGCTTAGAAGTTGCATAATGAAATGTCGCATCTGGGATATTCCGCAATCTCTGAAGGAAACGTTTTATAGTAATAAGTAGTGTATTAAATTCCTCTTCGATATCTTCATTTACAACTTGCAAAGATTGAAGATCCCATTTAATACTGGAAATTCATATATCATTAGAGGCATAACTTAAATAACCAAGGTAGTTTTAAATAGCAAATCATCTCGCCTGTTTAAATACGTCCGAATGTATAAAATGAATTCACATATAGTACGTCTAATATAATAAAAATCGATGTCATCTGTCTTGGAGTATAAAACTTGGTTGTAAGTCTCGTGCCTGCTGAGTATTTTTAATTGCATGCTGCGAAAGAATTAGATGAAAAGATTAAAAGAATCGATATAATGTAGAATAAACACTTATACTATTATTGCTTCTTACTCCAAGCACTTGGTAAAATGTTTCAAGTCGAACACGGCTGTTGCAGCAGGCACAGTGCAGTCGAATAGTTGTATATCCATATTGGACAATGAATATTCATCTTGTGGGTAAAGAACGTTCTCCAGTTCACCGCGTAAGAACAGACTCTCCTTGCTCAATTCCCAATCGTTAGAATTCACCTTTCCATTGCAGTTAAAAGTTAAACACAAATCCATCTGTACAGTGTGCCTTTCCAAACAGAATACGAATCGTTCAGTGTTAATGTTTATTCCAATCAAGACTCGTGACATACATTTGCCTAATAATCAATTTGTCTAATAATAAAACTTAACAAGCACAATTTACGAACTGCATTCTTTGGAGCATATGAAATGCATGTAAATGTTGTCAGCGAAAAAAGCAGACGCTTTTTCCCAAGTTTTGGCGGCAAGAGAACCGCCATCTACAGAGTGCACTATAATGAGTGCAGATTTTGGAAGTATATACTAGAATTTGCATTATGTTAAAGTAAAATTCTTCTGTATTTCTGTGGTACGCGGATTTATTAATGTAACTTGAAAATGTAGTTTAACAATTGGATATCGAACACCGTTATCTTCCGTGGCAGATCACATGACCCTATTCCATTCGAAGAACGGTCAAAGTAAATTCGAAATAATCTTACGATCGACGACGCTTCGCTTCCTTTCTTATTAAAAATTTTCTTTAAATGGTTCTTGAAACGCAACAACTGATTCGCTCGTCAACTGTCGTAATTTTTCAAGTACATTCAACAATCTGTTCCTTAATACAATTTTACGGGCCGCTTGAAGAAAGGGGAGCAGCTTGCAATAACGGAGAAGCGACTGTCCATTTTGAGGCGATGTTAGAGCGACATGGGGATACTAGGAATAAATGCACGAAAAAACTGAACGCCGAATTTTGAGAATATTACCAGCGTCATTGTCTAATAATTAAGAAAACGCGTACTTTCTCAGAAGCTCTTAAAATTCTTTGTTTTATGCCTCTGGCCTCCTCTCGCTGCAACAAGTCTTCATCCACGCTCGTCTTCATTGACTCTTTATAATCGTTCCATTCTTGTTCCCGCTGTATCTTAATTTCAATTGCTCGAATCTCGCCAGCGCCACGTGTTCCGTAATTTACTTTCGGCCTATGATGAATTCTCGCCTGTTCGTTTTCTTCGCGATAACTCTGCACTTTTAGCAAGAATTCCTTTAGCTTTCGTGCTTTCTGTTCTACAATCTGGTACATGTACGCGTTCAGTGGACCTAGTCGCACGAAACAGTTTAATCATTTCGTAGTCCGTACAAAATTCTTTAAAGTCCTAACCTTTTAATTCGTGCTCGCCGTATGGCTTACGAATATTCGAATTCAAGACGCAATTAACAGTATGCAGTGCATATAAAGGAAAATAACAGCATTTCTTCACTAAATCTTTCTCGAAGCTCGTGCATGGCTTAGCAGGCTTTTTTATATGTAGCTTCGGTGCAGATCTCTCTTGGGAAATTGGTTTTCTTTTTTTACAGGACACTACGATCATTTTTGCTGGCTGCGTCGTTCTCTTAGCTCTCGGTTCGACATTCTCCAGCGATTCTCTAATTAAACCATAGTCACTTTAATTACAGGACTAATTGCATCTCTTTGCATAATTCTTTTCAGTTGTCTCACCGCAGAAGACCCGGCCGAGTGTACGCATGGAAATTTACAACGTGGGGTGTTTTGCATAAGTCAGAAATGAATATCCGAATTTGGAAGTTCATACTTATGTATCGAAGGGGTCTGTAAATAATCATGAGTATTACAGGCCTCTGTCCTGGTTTTATATGACCTAAAAATCAATTAAATATGCATTATGATGATGCATATTCTAAGACAGCTTGGTAAAGAACCCCTGCATAGAAAATATAAGTTTACCACACCGAGGATAGATGTCGACACATGGCTCATCTTTGGATGGTAAAACCGCGAAGGAGAATTTTTTCTCCGCGCATGAGGATATCGGTATTTTACAGCAGGCCCTTAAACAATGAACAATGATACTTTCCACGTGAATTGTATGGGCATCGAACGAGTAACTTACGCTCGACCCAGCGGTACATTTCCGAAGTTCACGTTAGTAGGAAAAGAAAAGTGACTTCTTATCTTTGCAGTAATTTTAATTCGTAACATTCGATCGTCGAAATAACGGATACTCAAGATATCGTTATAATCCCTCGATTCGTCGGGAATGAAAAGAACTTTTATCTTGAGCACCGATCCTGAACTAAGCCATCTTCTCTGCAATAAATGCGTTTCTCAATCTCTCCGCATCTTCAATTTCTCATACAAGTCTTTCTTCACCTGAGAAGCACCTCCAACCCGGAAGTAATTGGTCTCTAATGGGAAAGGCTGAACGGGGCATAATTTAGAGAAATAATTTGTGATTTCTATCGCTTTCTCTTGAACTTTAAGGTTTCCAGCACTGAAAGTGAATTTTAAACTCGGCGGCGCCACGCTTAAGAAAGCGTTCTTTGAGTTCTCCTCGGGATAACTCGAAATCTTTTTCCTGTTCATGAGACATTGGGATGGGTCGATCGCATCAGCATCCATTTCGAACTAAACGCGTCACGATATTATCGGCGTACGATTGCCGAGAAGATTCCATTCGCTTGGACATTAGCAGAAACAAATGAAAGTTAAATGCGCAGTACTTCACGAGAGTCCGTGGCGAAAAGGACCGATGCTATTTTAAATTTCGCAGAATAGCACCGCAGTAGGCAAGGACTTGTGAAATTATGTTTTCCAGCAACGCCTGAGATAAGTCTCGCTTGAATAAGTGGGAAGTTATAGCAAACCTTATATTTTTTAATCATGCAAAACACCGAGAAATGTTTATTCTTTGTCGAATAGGGGGGGAATGCATAAAGCCCTTCAACTTTCGCGCGATCGCTTTGTACATATGTATATGCATCTGTTTACAAGCTTCTGATAACTTGTCAGAAACAAAGATGGAGTCCGCAGGGAGATAGCTGGATCTGTTTATACCTGAAGATAGGATCGTTATGCATATTTTGATAGTTATTTTCACGTAGGCGACGCCGGTGTTCGCCCGAAACGACGGCCGATTTTAATGACACGCTTGTAAGAAATCGTCGACTGTGAAATGAAAGTAATATATTCGGCTGCATGCATTGCGGTATGACTCACACAGTACCATGTCAGTTATTCGCAGTCTCGTAGCTGTGTTTTTATAAATACTTCCGTATCTGTATAAATCGAGAAAGCGGTTAATCATGAACGTGCAGGACCTACACGACGGGGTATGTTGTTTGATTTCTTCTTGCGAATGCATTTCTCCGTACAGTCTTTGAATACATTAACGGAACCGCAAAGCCGGAGGTTAGACTCATGTGTCAATCGTTCAATTTCGTTTCAATTCCCCGCGGTACAGTAGACCTACTACAGTTCTACTAATTTATATTTCCTTCTTACGTATTAACAGTCTCGGGAAATCGCAGTTAATGGAAATGATTTGCAGCATTATGCGTTATGACAGTACGTGTCTGCGGGGCTGATTATAATTTACTGTTAATCTCTTTGCAGTCTCCCCTGTTGAGAGCTATATTTTTCGGAGACGTAGAGGAAGTTCTAGCATTATTGTCTAAGCAAGAGGATCCGAATTGGCAAGATTCCGAACAGCGCTCTCTTCTGCACGCAGCCGCGTATTGGGGGGACGCGACGATCGTGAAGCTGCTCCTACTGCACGGAGCCGCGGTGAACGCTAAAGATAAGAATTGGTTAACTCCGTTGCATAGGGCTTGTCGCTCAGGGAATCATAATGTAGTGGAAGTTTTATTACACCGTAAAGCGAACGTGAATATGAGGGATCGTAGCTGGCAAACGCCTTTACACGTAGCAGCAGCGAATAATGCGATACAGTGCGCGAAACTGATAGTTCCGTATTTAAGGAACGTTAACGTAGCGGACAGGTTTGTGTCTTAGGTATTCCCTTATCGATCGATTTGGGCACATATCGATAAGAACGCGAATGTTTCCAGGAGCGGTAGAACAAGCTTGCACCATGCAGTTTACAATGGACATCACGAAATGACGGAATACTTAATAAAAATTGGCTGCGTAGTGAACGCTTATGATAAAAAGAATCGCAGGGCTTTACATTTCGCAGCGTACATGGGGCATGATAATGTCGTGAAGACGCTTATAGAGCAAGGGGCAGATGTGAACGTAAAAGTAATATCATTTTTCTAGAAACATTCACGCGAGTTGCAAGATGATATTTACGTATTCGTTTGTGTGTTAAGGATCGAGATTTGTACACTCCATTGCACGCAGCCGCAGCTTCCGGTAGCATAGAATGTATGCAGATATTAATTAAGGCTCGGGCGGACGTCGAAGCGAAGAATGAATATGGAAACACACCTCTACATATTGCTTGTCTGAACGGCCATGCAGACGCAGTTAAAGAATTAATCAGTAATACCGTGAACGTTGGTGAGATGGCATAAAAGTTTGTCGAGATCAATGTTCCTTTCCATTCAATTTCTAACAAATTATCGCCCGAACAGAGGCTGTCAACTATCGACGACTGACTCCGCTACACGTTGCCGCTGTTAGCACTCGTGGCGTTCATTGTTTAGAAGTACTTTTACAAGCTGGCGCAAAAATAAACGTCCAATCGATAGACAAACGCACGCCTTTGCATATGACCGCGATCCACGGAAGATTCACGCGATCGAAAAGCTTATTGGACGCGGGGGCATCGCCGCACACCAGGGATAAAATTAGAAATACCGCTTTACACATAGCTGCTTGGTAAAGTACAATGTAAAATACTAGTCTCGTCTGTTGTTTGTCATTTCTTTCGGTGTCTATTTAAAGTTCAAATTTCCTCCAGGTTCGGCCACGAGTGCTTAACAACAACTTTACTACAGTATGGTGCATCTCCAACGGCGTGCAACGCTGAACTACGCACGGCGTTGCATCTAAGCTGTTTAGCAGGACATATCGAGGTAAAGCATCCATACAAGTACGTCCCATGGACCCATCGTTAATTCTCCAAATAATAACATCCGCAGGTCTGTAGGAAATTGTTGCAAGTCGATAGCCGACACATAGACTCGTGGGACTTCGGTGGTAAGACACCGTTGCATTTGGCAGCATTCAAGGGTTCTGTCGGCTGTCTAGATCTGCTGTTGTCTAGCGGAGCTAATTTTCGATTAACCGATAACGACAAGAGGTTGGCGCTTCATTACGCTGCCAGTCAGGGCCACTATCTTTGCGTTTTCACGCTGATCGGATTCGGAAGTGATTCTAATGCACAGGACGTAGACGGCGCGACCCCTTTGCATTTAGCAGCGGCAGCATCGAATCCCATGGATTCTGATGCTCAGTAAGCGTTCAATCATTATCGTACAGCTTGTCCAAGAAAGTCGCGTCTTTGTGATATGATTAACACCGTACTTTCTTTTTCAGATGCGTACAGTATTTATTGAAGCATAGAGCAGATCCACGTTTGCGTGACAAACGTGGCTTCACTGCGATTCATTACGCGGTTGCTGGTGGAAATCAGTCGGCTTTAGAAGCTCTTCTAGAAGCTTGCCCACAAGTGAACTTGACGACTTCGTCCAATTCCACAGACAAACAAGAAGCTATATCCCCAGCGTTGACGCCTCTACACCTTGCCGTAATGATTAAAAGCATTTTGGAAAGCTACTTTAACGCGTTCTGTCCTCCAACGTACGACTTTTTAATATCCGTGCCTTCTATTTGTAGGCATATTACGGGCACAGTGAGATACTGAGCTTATTGCTGCCGTTGTTCCCCAACACTAACATTAAAGAGGATACCGGTAAAACGCCTTTACATCTAGCTTCTTGTAAAGGCCATCGCCAGTGTGTTCAACTGTTGTTAAGACACGGATCTTTCGTATCAGTTCAAGTATGACCTCAAAAGATCCTTTTCGCTATCGCACGATTCTCTCGTACTGACGATTGCCAATGATCTTGCAGGATTCTATCGCAAGGCGCACTCCATTGCACTGTGCAGCTGCGACAGGTTACTCTGGCTGTCTGGTACTTCTTCTGGAAAATGCAGAAGACCCAAGCGTTGTCGATCGCTACGACGCAAAACAGCGTACTGCTTTAACGTTAGCGGTGGCGAACAGTAATACAGAGTGCGTCAATTTACTTTTGAAATATAAAGCTGATTGTAATTTGCCAGACGTAAACAAACACACGCCATTATTTCGAGCAGTGTTTAGCGAACGTGATCACCAGCTAGTGAAGTTGTTATTGTCGCACGGTGCGCGAGTAGCGGTACAAGATACGAATGGTAAAACGCCATTGCATTTAGCCTCTGCGTGCGGAAGGTTGGTTCCTTTTATTCGATCGAGAGATCGCCGCATATTTCCACCCCACTTCAACTTCATTTCCCCCGCAGAGTGAAAGCACTAGCCGCTCTCGTTAAAGCTGACCCCGGGGCTGTTACCTCGAAGGACGATCAAGATTGTACGGTTCTTCATTGGGCTTGCTACAATGGCAACTCCAATTGCGTGGAGTACCTCCTGGATCAAAATGTAATCGATTCGTTAGAGGGTAAATATCTGTCGCCCACACGAGCTCGCATTCCCAAGACCTCAATCTAAACCTCCTATTACACGTGCAGGTAACCCATTCTCCGCTGTCCACTGCGCGGTGTACCAGGGATCGGTAGATTGCTTGAAGTTATTAATAAACAAATTCGGAGGGAAAGCTGTCGCTGCTTTAAGAGATAGTACGGGCGATCGACTGCCCTTACACGTCGCGGCTAGTGCAGGGACCCTTGATTGCGCGAGGCTTATCTTGAACTCTGTCGGTGCAGAATTAGCTGGACTGGAGGTTCCAGATTATTCAGGTCGAACACCTCTCCTTTGCGCCGCTGTTACTGGCCAGTGCGGCGTTATCGGTAAGTTTCATTAAGTAACGAGTACTCCTTCCTCGATATCTTTGTATGAATCGTCTTGATGTCTCTCGATGGCAGAGCTATTGCTCGAGCGGGAAGCCGACGTGAGTGCTGTCGACTGTAACAGGAACACGGCGTTGCATTTGGCTTGCCAAAGGCGTCATTCCGCTGCCGCGTCGTTATTACTCAATTGGATAGACCCGGCCAATACGAATCCCGAGAACACGTCGCAGTCGCAACAGCAGCGCATCGCTGTCATTAACATGACCAATAAGCAACAGCGGACTCCTTTACACTTGGCAGCGAGGAACGGCCTCGTAAAGGTAAACGAGCAAGCCCTACGAATTAAGTTGGTCCATTAAGAAGTACATTATTCTGCAAAGTGAACGAGACTTATTTTTGCAGGTGACACGACGCTTGTTGCAATTAGGAGCTAGCGTAGTAGCTGTCGATGCGGAGGGCCTTACTCCTGCACTAGCTTGCGCACCGAATCGCGCCGTGGCACGCTGTTTGGCTACAATCTTAGCTGCACACGGTATGTAGAGAGTCACGATCGTTTTCAGCGTTCGACAAAGTGTATCCAGTTTCTGAGAAATCGACCCTGTTGCTCTTACAGGCCAGCATTGGGAGGCTGCGCAACATTCGCCGTCGATTCAGCAAACGTCGGAAGTGTATTTGAACGGCAGAAGCGGTGACTCGCAACACAGTTCGGATTCAGAGTTTTACTGACAATAGTTCTCGCGTTTAGATCATCGAGCGTTTCGAATACTAACCGTCGACTCGGCGTATGAAAATGTCGACACTGCGAGATCAGCGTTCGTTCGACGGTGCCTGGAGATTTTTACACCTGGGCTTATGAGAGCCTGGCTTCACTGCTCCGCACGTAATAACGTGAAAGACACATTTATATTGGACACTCGACACGCCATGCCAGTATTCGTTCTACAGATTATAAAGAAACGGATGTTCATTTCTTATTTCTTTAAGTATTAGCATTGTTGATGCCTGCGAGGGTTGAACAGCTTTGCCGGCGATGCTAATGCGGAGAGAAAAGAAGAAGACTTCTCTTGTCAAGTCAGCACAGTATCCGAAAAATCAAGGTGCAGTGATTACGGCTGTGAAGTGCCCCCTTTTTCCTTTTTTTACCGAAAACACTGGGTTCGCACATAGAGGCACTTAATAAATGTGTGTTTCAATCGTTGTTACGTGTCATTCTATACTAATTATGACTTTTAACGTATATATATATATATATATATACAGAGCACCCAGAACGCTCAGCGGATTGTATTCTTCTTTTTTCTTTTGAATGTCGAGCGGTCGAGAAAGGTGTCGAATCATATCGTGTATGCTAAACAATGTATTTTTATTGTACATATTGATCGCAATAATTATCGCTTTAAAGAGACACGTTATCGTGTGCGCGAGACGATAGAAATGATAGGTAATAATCTACGATTTGTACGTAGTCTTTCGCGAACAGTGCGAGATTCAAATACATTATTTTTCTCTACAGAACAGGAGACCGTATGCGCTGTACATATTGATAAATATTTTTCAATACCAACAACCGTACAATATATAAACGTGAGTTCCGAGGATTTAATACCGTATCACATCGAAACTGCGCTATAATTTAAGTGCTAACTGCCAATATCATGCATCTGTACTACATGACCATTTGTAATCAATAAACGACGTTACGTTTTATTTTTATATAAGCGTCTTATAATTTCTTCAGCCCGGTATTCCCTTTCCTTCGTAACAGTCATTTATCTTTATCGCAAATTCTAATGCCGTTATTCTTCCTATTCCTACTTCAATTATTCAGTAATTTATCAAGTGTGGAAGGATCATTTTAGGTGTTCTTTTTAGCATGGCTTTTATATATGATATGGAATAGGAAGGAGTAAGTAGTGGATGAAAGGCTCATTAAATAAAAAAACTCGTACCACTTAGCTGCATTTTATTCAAATAAGTGAAATGGCAATACAATGAAATGTTACAAGTGTAATTGGGTAATTCGGGTGAAGCAGTATACATGAAACTGCAAAAGTTGATAAAACTACATCTAGAAAATGTACCAACAATCGACTCAGCTTAGTGCCTACATAGGACCGCGGCACTGTTCTCGTCAGCGTGTTAAAGAACCGTTAATAATTCATTAATTATAACTAAGATCTGCGCAAAGACCACATAGGAAAGTGCCCAAGGGTCTATTCTTTGAGAGGCGACTTTAAAAGTCCATAGAATATTCGCCGGAAACGAGAAATTCGTTAATTTCCAGTGGCTGTGTAATGTTTTTATCTCCCTCCTTATTGCGCACTCTAGCGCTCCCTCTCACACGCTTCATCTATCTTCCTCCTTGTTGCACGCACTGGCTCGCTCTTTCTCCCCTCCTCCCTCATAGCTCGGCCGTGCCACCTCCTCCAGCATCATGTACTCCTATTACTTTAAAAGATTTTCAGCCCCAATTCCGACCACAGGCCAGCCCTATTGTCAGTAATACAGGATGCTGCGGCGCAGCGCGGGCATTACCTCGCGAAGAAATTTTGAATAATTACTTACCTTTAAGTAGAATATGCGCATATTCTATACCTCGTCTGTGATATGCGTAAGTAACGTTGCTAACGAAACTGAAAGGGCCGAATAGGTAATAGGAATAGCCGAATAGGAGTAGGAAGAATAACGACACAAGGAGTTAGGATACAGATGAATTTATTAATACCTAATCAATTATAATAAAGATATAATAAAAGTATTATAATTGATTAGTTATTCAAAGGTGAAATCAAGGGCACAGCTCCTTCTGAAAAAAGAAAAAATGTATTCATCATTGTTCGATACGAAATAACATTATTTACAGTTTGATCGAGCAGAATATATGTACAAATATCACGAAATATATATAATATATATAATGTAATGGGCAACAAGACACACGTTTCAACATATAAACACCTCCATAAATATAACTGTACTCGTATACGCGTAATTAATTACGATAGACGCACAAGCGGTCGCTGACGATGCTCCTATACATATAGTTCATCTCCATACAGAATACACGCCTCCAGTCGCGTATTATCCTTAACAATAGCAACCAGTATCGCTGGCCTTTCACTTTGTCCATTAAATAACGAAAGAACACACTCGGAACAGACGTAGGAATGTTTGTAATACTGGCGAGTCGCTCGGCGAACGTGTGATACCAATTATTTAATAAATAACGTCGCGTCGACAGTATCGGGAATATCACAAAGTGCGAGTGGAGTTCGCGAGCACCGTCACGCAATGTCTGCTCCCCTCGGAGCGTCAACAGTTGCACTCGCATTAACCAAGGATTGTTCGCGCGACACTCCATAGGAGACGGAGCACCTGATTGCTCCTTCGACCGTCAGAAACAAGAATCTCGATAAAAAAATACGACACGCAGTGTGGGCCATGTGCGAAACAAACTGACCTATCAAACTATTCACAATTAGGTGCTCCATATCTAACGGACCAGCTAGCAGAGTTACCCCGTAGCTGCGACCCTTCTACTTTGGTTTACAATCAGAAAAATCAAGCCCCCCGTTCGTTGCATAACATCAGAGATAAACGTGCTCCAAGGAGATGGCATGGGCAACGTCTCCCTTCGGCTCCGAGTCTTTCCTACTCTTTTCCGCGTCGTCTTGAGACAGATCCAAACAAAAGTTGTCGTATGCGTACACGTTGGTCACCATGTTCGGGTGCTTCTCTTCAGAGATCGACGCGAACTTCTGAAGCGTGACATTCCTCGGCTGCGAGACCACGCTCGGCCAGCTCTGGCTATCAATGCCCGGCTCCGGTTTGCTCAAGAATCCGCTTTCAATCTGGTCCAGACTGCGGCCCCTGGTCTCCGGGAGGATCGTCAGGGCGAACAAAGCTCCCAGGAGGCTAGCGCCAGCGAACATCCACATGGTGCTCTCGATACCGACTATCGCTCGCGCGTCCGGGTACATCTTGATCATCGTGAACGTCAGCAACTGCACCATGCTGGTGGTGATGCCGCCCAGCGGCCCCCTGAACCTCAGCGGGTACAGCTCCGAGGTCATCACCCAGGGTAACGTGAGGTAGCCCAGCATAGACGACCCCACGTGTCCTCCTACGAACGCCAGAGTAGCGGCGGACGGTAATTTGAACCTGGAAGCCGAAGGAATCGTGTCAGCGGATTCGTGTCAAGGCGAGGAAACGCGTCCCAGCGTCTTAACTCGCTGATCTACATATTAATTAGGATGTTCGTTAGCTACAAGTCCGTGGGTCTCGTGTGCGAACCAGGACACAGATTTTTCTCAGGACCCTGCAATCGCTGATATACATATTCCTCTCGTCCGGGCGCTAATCGCCTGCGTATTGGATTGGCTCGCTTATCTAAGCGAGGAGCAATGTGGGAAACCGGCGGAAGCTTTACAGCGGTTAATTCGCGCTCGGGGGCAAGTCTAATTTGCACTCGCGGCGAGTGACGTTCAAGGTACCTATCCGGGAAGGTCTCCGGCGGCCTTTGGTATTATTTATCAGCGGCCTGATAACGTATCAAAGGGACGTTTTAAGCTCGCCTCTATGCTCTCTGGAATGATACTGCGCAGCGAGGCTCGAGATAGCCGCTGGCTCGGCTGCCGTCTTGAACTTGGCCTGCCCTATCAATTAAAGAGTCCTAGTTAAGAGAGGAGCGCGCACCTGAAGGACGCCGCGACGCCTGCGGCAGAGATCGCCATTCCTAGGCCGCTGACGAAGGCCAGCGTTTTCCTGCCGAAGCTGTTGGCCAGGCCAGCACCGGCTATCGACGCGAACAGCCTGATCACGCCGATCCCGACGCTCGCGGAGTACTCGTTCAGGTCGATCCCGATGTCTTCGAGAACGTTCACGGCGTAGAACAGGATTATATATATCCCGGACATCTGCTGAAGCGCGAAGAAGGTGAGCAGGATGAGGAAGGGCTTCCAGACGCTGGGCATGTGAAGTGCCTTCAGGAGGCTCTCCTTCTTCTCCTCTCTCTTCACGTTCGTCTCGCAGAGCTCCTGGTATTCTTTATCGGTGGTAAGGCCTGGCCCTCGGAGCCACAGCAGCGACTCCTTCGCCTCCTCCTTTCGCCCTCTCGCCACCAGCCAGCCCGGGGTCTCAGGGATCATGCTGCAAGAAACACGAGCCATCGTCAGGCGTGCGTTCTTAGGGTTATTTTCGTATTTCTTAAAAAACTAAAGTCTAATTAAAGCACCCTTTCCCGGTGTCCGTTTGCAATAAAGTTGGGGACAATGGGCGAGGGGGTGTGAGCAAAAGAAATCGCATGTTGCAAATAAGGGCCACCCTAGTGCGATCTGCAACCTGAGTCGCAACAGCCGCGGCGTGACAGATGATGCGATATTTTATCTAACAATTACCGTGTCAGTGCCAAGGAGAGGATCGCTGGACCGATGCTAATCGCCGCGGCTCTCTGCCACGTGGTGAACGCTCCCAGCGTGTAGACCATCAGGACGCCTACGGAAACCAGAACGGGGCCGCAGCTTCCTAACCAGGCCCGCTGATCCGCCGCCGCTGCCTGAAATGGTGGCCGCGTCGATTTAAAGAACACGCACGTCCGAGTATCCTACTCTCGTAATCTCTAATCTAAGGACGATAACCGTTGCGATGCAACCACTGTTACGCACCTCGCTGACGTAAAGGTACAGGCCGTTCGCCATACCGATCCCGATGCCACTGATGAATCTGCCTGCGTACAGCATCGGCACGTCCTTCGATAACGCTATCAGTAGCCAGCCGGCGGCGTGAGGCAGGCTGGCCAGCGCGATCGCTGACCTCCTGCCGAACCATTCCGCGCACAGTCCAGCGATCACGGATCCCAGAGGATTCGAAACGACGCCCAGCGATGCTATCCAAGAGGTTTCCGACTGGTCCGCGAACCCGGTCTCCAGGAGCTTCGGTATCAGGATCGCGCTGAATCCCTGGCCCAGTCCCACGGACACCTGGCCAGAGTGGGCTGCCAGTCCCGCGAATATCTGCAATCGCAAGTTCCCATGAGATGATAGACCTTCGAGCGAGTCTCTATCGTTTCCCTTTTAAAGGAACAAACTCTCGGAGCGGGGTTAACGAACGCGGCGCGCGTAGGGCGTGAATGTTACGTGGGTAGAGTCCGGAACTCCGAAGATCCCAACAGCTGGACTCGGTAAGGCACGATCTTCATCGGTTCAAAACTCCATGATGAACCAATTAGGATTAGCATCTCCGGTGAGCGCTACGTGGCCAGAAATGATCCCGGAGTTCCGCGAACGTGCGCTGAAACGGTGATACCAGGTAGCGCCGAATCGCGCACCGTTCACGTAACCGACGCACGAATCGTTCGGGAGATTATTCGCGCGGGAACGATCGTTGTCTGACGAAGAATGGAAGGAATTTTGAGTGTTCCTGGTGACGATAAATCGGCCGAGAGCGCGCGGAATAAGAAGCCGTGACGCAAGCCGTCGAGTTATCGTTTCTGGGATACGTGCGCGAGGACGATGCAGTCGATCGTTCTCGGGTTAATAAAATTGCAGGTAAAATTCGCCAGCGAAGGAGACCAAGCAGGGTTTCACCTTGCTCTTTCGCGAGCACCCGAAAATTGGTAAGAAGAATATTCTCGGCGGAGCTGCTCGAAGAGGGAAACGGAGATTGATGTACCCACGACTGAAGTAATTTAAGAGCTTTGAAAAAAGAAAAGAAATTTCGATTTTATTCTTTAAATTTTTGTCACCCGGTTGGAAATCACTGAGCTAATGAATTTGATTGAATTTTCATTAAACCTTGATTGCGCCGCTGAGAAGGACTATGTACGCGCGCGGTTGCCGTGGAGGTCGATCTCGAAGGCACAGGCTCGTTCGGAGCGAGGATCAACGTAAAAAGTGGCGATCGCGCGAGAAGTCGCCGACGGTTGACGGGTTTTAGAAGTGGGATCGCGAAAATCCCCCTGAACGGAAGGACGAGCCGCTGCGACTCTACAGCTCTGCGCGGACGAGTCGTCGCGTTCTCTCCCTTCGCTGGCCTCGTTTAGCGAAGCCTGGAGAGATGTTCTCGACAGATACGCGCAGGATCGGAATAATTAACGGACAGATTGCAATCGTTGGAGTGCATTGTTGTTACGCGTACACTTGTGCAACGGCCGCCACCGGCGATTCCCCGTTTCTTCGTCGTGGACACCATGGACGTCGAGCTGCCCGATTCCCGCCTCCGCTGCCTCCTGCACCCGACCATATTTCGAACGAACCGATTTGCCCGGTGACCGCCCGCTACCACGGATTACTAACCACTGCAACATTGAGCCCCGGTTCTCCTCTAACTAGTACCACCAAACCGCCACTATCTTCGTCGTCGATATCGAACGATAAGGCGTTTTCAAGGGACTAGCCGACCAGCGGCTACCAATAAGCAATAAGTGACGTGGAATCACTGATGACACAGGTGGCAGGGAGCTACTAACGTCGAAGGCGCTCAAGGGTGTCATAGATCACCGGGTAGGAAGGTTAAATTGCCTTACACCTTTGTGCTGTCCAGAATTCAGGAGCTTCCACCAGAGTTTCGCTCGGATAATCATCGTGCTCGACGGGCCCTGGCCGGTATCTGTAACACCAACGGGAAAAGAATACTCACAGCAGCCACTCGACGATACAATCGGCCAAGTAGTTAAGAAATCTTATCTAAATGAATTTTCCCGTTTGAGAATGGATCGATCGAGTTCCCCAGAAAAATCCGCAATAATTCTTCCCGTTTCCTGCTACGTGCCGTTTCTATCTGCTCTTGTGCAACGACGATTCGATGAAACTGCACTATCTCGGAGTAAAAAACTCGTTCTGACGTTTCGTGACAAGTACCAGAAGAGTCCCTCACGATCGCGAGCACTTCTTTCGAGTACCCTTTTCATTATGACTTGCAGAGTCACCGTACTCCGCTGGCTCGACGAGCACGCATACTTTCTGCGGCTGCCGAAACATTGTCCGGTGTTTTTCTCGGCCACGCGTGAATGCGCGCAGGAATTGGATAATAGGCCCCGTTTAAACGGCCGCTCGCCCCTGAGCGCTTAATCCAGGAGCACGCAGCGTCCCGTGACTCATGGAACGCACGTGAATCCTATCGCCAGTGGCAAGAGTGCGACGATCCAAGTCGAAATCGCACGTGAGCTCGCAATTTGCCCATTAACGAATCTGCCCGGCCATTGGATTTCGACATTATCTCGTTCTTCGATTAACACCGCGGGTTGATTCACCGCCTCCTGCGCATCTTCGACGCGAGAAACTTGCGGTGGTAGGGTAAAGGGCCCAATTACTGACACCAAACCAATTACTGTCACCTTAAGCTATTTTGCATAAAATAACGAATAAATAAATTATAGTATATAATCTATAGTCTAGATTACAGATTGACTTACATAATTCTTTTTTTGTATGATTTTACAACGTTTATTTATCCGTTATTTTAAATAAAATAGCTTAAGGTGACAGTAATTGGTTAGGTGTCAGTAATTGGGTCCTTTACCCTAGGACTCGTTGCATCAGATGGTTCCAGAGACTCCAAAATCGCAGTATACTTTCGCGTGGGTGCCGTTCTTAAATTGAGTATGGAAGACCGGGGTAAAGTGAACCTCGGGGTAAAGTGAGCTTTCTTAATTTATTCTTTAACAATAGAATATACTTACAAATTTTGGTGACGTAATAAATGTAAGTAATATAACAATGACAATTATGCATATTCAAATATCGAAAAATCTAAATTCATATAAAGAATTAAAATTCAAGTTTTAGAGACTTGCTTTGCAAGCTTGTTGTTTGCAAGATTGTTGAGCAAACTCTGTCACGCGAGCGCCATTATACCAGAATTTCTAATCTTCTAATAGCTCGCGCATACACTCGGCTGACACCGGTGATTACGAGTCGACTAATTCTACGTTAATGCACCGCCCATTTTCCGTTCTTGTTCCTTCCAAACGTACCTCATCTTCTTGTCTGTGCATTGTCCGCTCTTGTCCGCGATGTTTTCCGTGCGCGCGCGGCGAACAAACGGGACGTCGGCGTGGGTTGAAACGCAACCGATCGAATTGCCTCCTACCTCTTCTCCTCGGGCGACAAACACGACGTGCCACTAATTCACGTAAGACCCGAGACGTAAGCATTGCGATACAACGACGGGACCGCTTGCATAAAGTCCGCGTTATGACCGGTATCGTGAGCCGGTGCAATTACAAATATCGTGGACGTTCAGCAGGAAAACATAGGATAATGCCGATTCGTCGCGGAGATTGGCGATAGGCCGCGAGGCAGGCGTTGTTTGCGCGAAACACGAGGAACGGTGAAACAGAAGCCTCGCTTTCAGAACAAACCAGACCTTTGTCGGCTCCGAGCGATTACGTTCTAATAACACAGGACATTTAATTGCGGACGCCGCAGACTCTAAAAGCTTCTTTTCAGGCCAAATCGGCTGTTGTGCCGTCGAAACTCCGCGCAAAAAAGACACTGTTACTTAACAGAGGCAAATGAATGTCGAAAGGAATGAGTAATGTCACTATTGCTCGCGTACTAAATACCGCAAGCTGGTTTTGCCTCGAGAGCAGACAATCGTTCCCTCTTTCCGCGCGTTTAGCAGGCCTTCCAACATTGTCCCGAGCGACAGGTCGTGTCCGCGACAGCTGGAGCCGCGTAGCAGGGTTGCGATCGAAGAAGGATCGATCGATCGTGCTGGCTGCAAGGCTGAAATGTCAACCGAGCGGTACCTACGATTCGCGCGTCAATTCAGAGACGTGCACCCAGCTCGTCTATTCTAATTCGAGAGACGCGGCTCCGCAATGGTTTTGTTTTCGAGTCGGCGTGTTTACGTCGGCTATTTTTACCGTGCTTGAAAAGCTGGCTCGATGCACGCGCAGCTCAGAGTTCATTGTGAAGCTGCTTCGTTGGAAAAATAAGCTCGGGAGCAGGTGGAAGAGTACATGTCAACAAGTTTGTTGCCACGTTCATTTTAATCGAAACGAATTTAACAGAGCTACTACGTTTCGGCTTGTACACCCACTAGGTATCTAAAATGCCCGCCGCGGCACCAAACGCCTTGAATCTTAATACACCGCGAATGACGGAGGTGAGCCTCTCGATCCGATCTAATCTCAAACAGCCAGAAGGGTCTGATAATCACCAGAGCTCCTACCTTACAGATGCGTCTTCTCGCTCTTCTCAGTCTGCCAAAAGTTGCTGCTCTTCCCTTCAAACTATAGCGAGCCCAGAATGGATAAGGTCCCCCATGTCGCGCGAGGTGGCAAGGTACACGATGAATGGTAGCTGGCCTGGCTGATATCAGCCACCGCCGCGGGGATCGTAAGCCACTTCTAAGTACCCGCAGCCGACTGCTCGGGCAAGGATGTTACCGCGAGGCGAATTCTATGAATCAGCCTGGCTCATTCTCGGGCGGGCGGAACGTGGGGAGTCGGCCCCGCGAAATCGGATTGGAGAGCAGCGTCCTTGCCTCTTCCGCGTTCAAAATCGCGGGCCGGGAGTTTGCGCGCGTTCCGCGCACGTGCTGCGGAGCGACTCGGACAGCTCGAACACAGTCAGGTCCGCGGCGGGTTTTTTCGCACTCGGCACTGAGATGATTTTCGCCGGCGCGTTCGCATTTATAGTGGCGGGAAGGCGCCTCTCTCAAAACGGCGAGGCTCTTCGCGAAGCGCCCTTCCAGGGCCGTCTCGAGGTCTCCCAGTCTCCCTGCTCGCCACCTTCGCAGGTACCCCTGATCCTAACACCGCTCCACCATGCATTTCTGCCTTATTGTTGAACTCCAGATTCCGCGGATTTCCCAGCTAACTTCTTGATAGAACGAGGCTTCTCGAGGCTGCTCCGGATATTCGATAATTAGTAACGGTAACTTTCGGTGTCTAAGTTGTCTAGGGCCTTCGGATGGAAGGAAGGATGATTGCTAGAAGAGGTTATCAAACTTTTATCTAAATAATTCAGGTGATATCGTCCAAGGTAAAGTTAATTGTCGCAGCCGATTCCACGGTTTAATCTCGAAGGTCGCGCCCACTGTCATCACTTTTATCTAAATTAGCCATGGAAAGGACGATCTCGGAAGGGCGTCCATTCTGCCTGTCTCTGGGTCGACTCGATTATCAACGACCTTTCTTCCTCTGGGAGAGGTGGACGCGCTTTTAGCGGAGCTTATGATAAACAGACAGGGCTCGAGTGCGCTTTACACCTCTGGGATCGGTTCTCGTCGGCCGCGGCGCGATTCAACCTTTCGCGAGCTGTCGGTTCTTCCGCGTAGTTCGTAATTAAGGTTTCATCCATTGACACAACAATGGCCAAGTGTTTGCAGCTGGGACCTATCGCTGGCGGTGCATCTTTCCGAGAAGCACGCGTTGTTGAATCAAAGTGCGCTAGGACAGCATCCGCTCTTCTAAAATTCACGATGCAAGGACTTACTCGTTTTTCTCCGCTGAAGATCCGTCCGCGAGGAAATCAGAGGACAGAGGCCTCCCTTTTTCCGGAAACGAGCATCTCGCTACGAATTGCCGTAAATCTTGGAAGAACAGTGCCCGAAGTCCACTGAGAGACAACACGCGCCTTTCATCCAGATGCTAAATCCGGGCCTCTGTTATATAGTATCTGTTCTAGCGGAGATAAGACAGTTTCGCGAGACGGTTGCGTACCGTCCACTAGCTTACTGGTAAAAGGTGGCATTATATTATCCGTTGGCGACAAAATATGCGACCTCCACGGTGATTGCAAGTCCCCGAGCGCTCGCGATAAAAAGCGACGTTAATAACCACCCGTGAGTTAGTGTCTGACGATCGCAAGCTACTCGCTCGATGTTGGAACGACGATAGTGAGTGTCTCGAGGGGAACGGCTGATAGTCCTGCCAATGGCCTGTTTCCTAAGCGAATAAACAACGGTAACGGTGTGCATGGTTTCGTTTCTGAATTCACGTAATTTGGATAAGACTGTGTGGGTGCTGGAGGTTTGAAAGCTGAGACGATTCCTAAGCAGATATGTATGGGAACTGTTGGAAAAATTCATGGAGATTGTGTCTGATTGAATTATTAGACTTTGGAGGTAGATGAAGATAAGGGAATGTAAGAATCGATCGATCACGTGTTTTCCAAGGGTAAACTCGAAATCGCAGGGTTACTCAAGAATGAATGACGACACAAGCTGTAACAGCAAATATACGCGCAAAGTATTCGTGTTTGTTTTCGGATGAGTACTTATCACGTGGCATCATCGCCACCAAGAGACATGCCAGATCGTGAGGGGTTATATTCAGAATCGATCTCACGTTATCGATCGTTTGTTGTCCTTTTGCGATTGCGGTTAAGTGTTATACAGTCAGGGCCTTCGAAATCAATTTCTGACCCAAGGAGAGAATTCTCGCGATTGACCTGGAAATCATTCTTCCTTACCAGCCTCCGCGTCTCCCGAATCCTCTGAAAACGAGTGGTGCCTACGCGTTATACCTAGTCAGGAGGCCGAAAACAGGCGAATGTTTGTGAATTTTTTTTGAAAAAGCGGAAGCCTATATTTTTACAGAACTTTCTGCACTTAAGGGGACTAGGCAGTCAGATCGCTCGAAAATCAAGTAATTTTTGCGAATTAATTACAAGGAGATGAACACAAATTGTGACTAGTACTTTTGGGTAATGTTTATTAATACTATAAACAGTAAAAAAAAAAATTATTTCAATAATATATACATATGTATGACAACGCTACAGTCATCTGATGTGTAAGCGTTTTTTCTGGAGCCGCTGTAATTTTGCAGTGCTGCAGGCCGTAATAAATTGAATTTTGACCTATCCTTTCAAATTTACATTTTGCCCTAGCCCCATTCTGCCCTGAACCTATTGAAAAAGAAAAAAAATCAAAATTGTACAAATGGCGGCTATAAAACGGCAAATTTTAAAGAAACGTAATTTTTCGCCAGGAAAAAGAGCCATTTTATTTTCTGTTTGTCAAAACAGAAGTTTTCTCAGACTTATGTTTAGGTTTGGGTCGTAACAAGACATGTTTTACATATGCTCAATTTTTTTCAAATTGATTTGGACCTCCGTTTTTTCGCAATCACTGCAAAACGAAGAGGAAATGTGATTCTGAAAAAAACGCGTCCAAAGTTTCAGAAGAGGGACTAATCTACCTGCGTGCGCGTAGGCCTTTTCGACTGTAAAATCCTTAGTTTTGCGAGTTTTGACATAAACCAAACGGCATTTTACTCGGGAAGGGTGGTACTTTCGAAAAATGCAATAAAAAAAAAATCGAATTTCTGACTGCCTAGTCCCCTTAAGAAAGCAACATTTAAAGAATATTTGGTAATTTTTTTGTAGAAAAACATTTACGTTTATAATGAAAATACAACGACTTCCAAGAAGCCTGTTTAAAAACGGCGAGCAAGGTATCACGACCACCCACGACTCACTGCTAGCCGAGGAACAATCCAGGCACCGTCGACATAGCCCGCGACACACCGATTGATCTCTTAACGAATGCAAATCCCGCTCGGAAAGCGTCTAGCCTCCTGGAGGAATGGAATCGAGGAGGCGAAACTCGACGGAGAATCGACCTGCCCTTGCCTCCTCCTTCCAAGGCCGATTCACTTTTAAAGGCGAGATTCTGGGGATCCCAGCGCCTATCTGACGGAATAATGGTCACTCTCCAGCGAATCCATAACCGTGGAGGATGATCCGCGTGTCACCGTGCACGTGTCGCCGCGGCGCATCCTGTGCGCGGGTATTTTCGAGCGTCCAGTTATATAAATCAGTCGAAACCGTCTCTTTTATATCCACGATGATTGGCCAGGTTGACACGGGGAAGGAGCAGTCGACTTCCGGCGTGTAAGCCTCTTGGAAACTCGTTCTCGGGAGACTAACGCGGCTGAGTAGCGGCGGCGGGACGCCGAAGGAGAACCGATACGATCAAGGAAAAGAAAATGCGGAAGCATCAGGGCGAAACGAGGAAACGGGGCGAGGCAGAATCGAAGAGGGAAAGGGAAAGGCGGAGAGAAAGAAACTGGGTTAGGCTTCGCTTAGCTTCGTTTAGCTTCGCGGACCAACGTGCCGTGGGACCGCCGAATGTCGCGAGCGCTACGCCAATTCCAAGCGTACTCAACCTCGGGCCCATTTAGTCGTACATACTCGATCGCTATCTCGCTGCGATCGCATACTACTTCTTTTAATCTAATCTAAGAGATTAACGACCGAGCACCGCTATTGTCATTAGCTACTAACTGTTGCGCGTAGCTGGACAATGTGCGCTATTTCTAGATCCGTTTGGTACTCCGAGTCAATCTAAATCGGTTTACAGAGCTTCTAGGTAATCGCTGTTGATCCCTCGCTTAATGCCCTGTTATCTTTTTACCTCGCACTTAATCACTCCTTATCCTCCGTTTCCAGTCAATTATTTATCGCTTGCAGAATTATTCGGCTTTTTTCCTCGCCCCGCCAAGTATGCGCGCACTCTCAAGGCGTCGCGGACCATTTTTCCCCTTCCCCGACTGAGTTCTATAAATCGAGACAATAAATCGCCCGTTTTTCCCTGATTTTTCTTTCAAACGTCTGCGCTTCTTTCTTCCATTCCTCGCGAGGCATACCTTTCTTCCCAGAAGGATAATGCCGGATTGATTATATTCTTTCGTCACCCGCCGCGTCTTCTTTTTTCCCCCGTTTGTTAATGCCTTGCGATGTCGCGAGGACTGTGCGGCGCATAAAGTTGGAGAAAAAACGGCGCCAAGTGTGACCGGCACGCGCGTTGACGGAATTCTTCTGAGAGGCGGAGGGAGCTATGTTTATCGATCGCGCTCTAATTGATTTATTAGCCTAATCGTTCCATAATGCTTCCGCTCCTAATGACTAATGGATTCATTTGCATTTCACTCGATTGCCGGCTGGAGCCGGTCGCTACGAGTTACTACGTTCTCCGCCACGATGGGTTTTCTTCCGGTTGTCAGCGGCCAGAGGCAGATGAAAGTATCGGGGCAGGGTCAGCCGCGACATATGCGGAACACGCGCGAAGATAAATCGGAACGCTCTCGTTTCCATCGAGTAGTATGTAAAATTCGAAGGTATCGATCCTGAATGCAGCGCTCGGCATAAAATTCGCATAAATATCAAGTCGAGTTCGGCTATGTGGCTGCGACAGATTGGGGAGGAAATTGAAGGAGACACGAGTAAGTGGCATTTTGTGAATAAAAATTATTGTACGCCACCCTCTCTAATATTAGAGTTGAGCATTAATCAAATAATTATTTATTCGAAGATTATTCTTAGAGTAAATAACGAGTAAATATTTATTCGAATAATTTCAAATAAGATTTGCGGTCGAAACGGAGTTATTCGCGAATAACGAATAATTTTTTATTCGAATAAAAAAATTAAACTCGAGAGAATAGAAGGTAGATCCTTCCTTTCCCAGAATCACGCAAATTTCACGTGCGATTGCGTAAGAAGTACGGTGAGTGTATCAAGTATCCAAGACAGCAGGCTACTCGCAAGTATCGTTGATAGTATCGACGCAATCTCCTGTTTGGCCACACGGCGTCGCTTCCCGAGGCCTTGCCATTGATCGAGCACGATGTGAATGAACGAAAGTCCGACTGTCCCGACCAGGAAATAAGTCCAAGGACCCGCTTCGACTCAGGAAGCCGCTATCTCCGTGACGAATGGCTTTTATGCAAATCGAGACCCGCGAAAACCCTCTCGAGCCTTCCGTTTCCGATTGACCTTACCATCGATGACAATGCCTCCTTTTTTTTTTCAGTTTCTCCGGATTCTTTCGTCAGCGGATCGCTCGACCCGCTGCTCGCGGACGCGGGTCCTTAATTCGTCCGGAGCGATCGAGGTTTACGATCCTTAGATGCTAATCCCCGCGGAACTAGTTTCTCCGTGGGACGACGCGAAATGTTGCAAAACCTCGTAAAATGTCATCTCGCGACGATAGCTGACGTAACTTGGAGAAGGTAACCGCGATTAATTAATCAGCCGCGACCCTAAACGCTGCGAAACAACTTGTTCACCTACACTTGTACCTACATGGACGAAATAAATGACGACTGCTCGGTGACTTATCTCGAAACGTGCCATCATTCGACCGCCTCATTCGACGACCATCATTTTCGAGATTTAATAACTAGACATCTGGAGAAATTATCTCGGTCGGATGATCGCCAATTGACGGCGCTGACGTCGCCGCGTTTAGCCGATTACGTGGCTTATTAATCGCGCGATTACGTTAATTACATGCTCGACGAATTGCATAACGATTACTGGCGGCAGCTGAATTTTACCAGAGGCCTGTTCTCTTCCCCGCCGCTCGCCACAATGGCCTGTTTTGCGGAGCCGCGGATGGTTTTTCGAGCAAGGTGAAAAAAGATTGTCGCTTAGGTGATTACGAGATCGGCGCTGGCGAATGTTTGTTGTCAAGTGTGCGCGAAGGAGACGCGAAGGTACGATTCCAGAATGCGACCCGTCGGCTCCGACGCTTTTCGCGCGCGAAACGGTATCACGTAATACCGATGTAGGCATGTAATACGAAACGATTCAAAGAATAGGTTGCACCGCGGTCGCGGAGAGCCAGCCGCGAGACCGGGGTCAATTAATCTGCATCGTTGGTAATTTAGAATCGTGATTTAAAGAGCCGCGATTTACCGCGAGTGCGGACGGGCGATTAGTGGGAGTTATCCAACTAAAATCGCGCTAGCCGAAGCTTCGAGTGTGACCGAGCAACCAAATTCAATGTTTACACGCGCTGGATTGTTGAATCTTTACACGTTTCGCAACGCAAGCCGCACAAGCTTCGGTCACATAACGATGCAAGTGTGCGCTCGCCGTATAATACCTTTTGAATTCTGCGCACAAAACAATTGGATAATCAGTCCGCCGCAGATGCGTCGCGGCTCCGGAGGGGCGAGGGATGGGAATGAATCGCGACAAAGTCGCCGAGAGCGTCATTTTACTTGGCGAATTAATTTTCCTCGGCGAGCCGCGACGACGCCAGTAAACGGGCGGATTGAAATTGGAGAACGCGCCGCGTTCGTATATTGTGTATACACCTCTGTTTGCAACACTGACAGTGCAGCTTTGCCTTTTTTACTCGAGCTGAATTCTTCCAGTGGCACCCGAGGCAGGAAGCGAGTTATAAATTTCAATTTAACGAACGCGAAATGTTGCGCAATGCTTCTGAAGCGACCGGTGACTATCGGCTATTGGCTGCGATATCGAAGCAGAAACGGCGAAGAAAAATGAAAATGCGATGGGAAAAAAAAAAACGTGGAAATTCCGGTGGAACGGATGGAGTATCGTGTTTCGTTCGGCATTATTATGCAACGGCGATGAACCAGCGATAGAAGCGCTGTAACCATAGAAACCGTGGCCACGGTATACCACGTAATCACACATAATAGTTTTTTAGATTTTTCTAAATGATCCGCAATTTCCGCGATCTCCTGCTCGCCGCGCCGGGCAGAATGATTGCCCGCTCGAAAACGCGGCAACTCGTGACGGAAGCCGCCGATGATTCGCTTTCTTCGCCGCCTATAATCGTCTCCAGCGACTCGATTAATCCGGCGATCGGTAAGCTCGGCTGAAAGGGAGAAAGTCGCGTGCCACGTAATAGCTAATAATCAGCGAGGAACGAATGCTAATTGATCACCCGAATCGGTACAAGACACGTCGATTAGCGACTCGTTATAACATTCGTGAAATGACGAAAGCAGCGAAAACGATGAACTCCGAGGAACGCGTAGGTTGGAGATCGAGATTGATTCTGGCTGGAGCGTTTAAGCTTCGTGATCATTTCCCTGAATATCGATTCTGAGTTTACCTAATCATTTTTTTTCCTCCTACAATTACCTAGGTACTAACGTCGATCTTGCAAAAAATCCGACATGTTCCGTTGCGCGAAGACGTGCAAATTATCCGCTACTTTAATTGTCAACGGGCACAGGAGAACGGGGAACAGCAGCGATACAACACTGTAACGAGGTGCGATACAATCTTCCTGCAATTTATGTCGATTCATCTGGAACGCGAGTGTCCCCAGAGTTTCTTTATAAATATTCAGGAAGCAGCGCTGGGATCGGCACGAATCGTGTATCGCGAAACGATCACTAAGAGCACCCGCGAACATCGGAGAAACGATTCAGGTCCGTTTAATGCCGATTTTAATTGCGACCGCTTGAAGCCGCGGCGTTATTATTGCGCAATTAATACGTCAATTTCGATCGAGTTAGAACTGCCGCTACTACGTTGCGTTAATTAACGATCACGCAAGCCTGCCGCGAGCAATTTGCATCTATCGGCTGACATCGTCCGCCGCGCTGGGATCGGTTAACCGGGCCGCGATTAAAGCGACGAAACGGCCGCGAATTCGACGGATGCTGAACACTGGAGTTGCGACAGTGACCCCGTGCTTTGACTACCAGAATCCACGAGCCGACGCTTTCTAAAGTCTCTCGAGCGGAATGAAACTTTCCCCGCGAGCCGCTGAACCGTTTAACGAAATCATTAGGACCGTTTACAGTCGCGGCACGAAAGAGAGCCGATAAGAAGCGCGCCTCGTGTCCCGCGGTCACGCGGGGACACGTGAAAATCTGTAATCGTTCTGTTATTCCCGGCGCGGAATTATCGGCGTTTTTCTCTCCCATTCCCGATCGATCGGGCAGAACGAAGAAGAACGAGCTATCAGAGTCGAATTACTTAGGGAATTAGTAGCTTCTGCTGTATTAAAACACCTGCTGTAATTGCAGAATTTATAATTTAAAATACCAAATGAAGTAAAATTTGGAAGATCTGCCGATCCCATTAATCGTGCTATGGAGGAGCTGAACCGGTGCCCTGCGGAATTAGATATCTTCTTAGCCTCCTTTGCCTCGTTTAGGGCTCTGGTACTTAGGAGACTACCACCCCTGTAATTTGCGCTCAGTTGTATGGCGATGACGTCGTTTTTATTTTTATCGTTATGTTTTTCTCGTTACTTTATATTTTCCGTTCGATTTTATTTTTCGGTTTATGTTATGTTACGATATTTTATATATATTTATTGTTCTGAATTGTTTAAGCTTTGTACTCTAAAGGGTTCTCCCGTCGAAATAATAATAATAATAATAATAATAATAAAAAAAGACTTCTTCGCTAAGATTGCAACGTCTATCGTGATTATTATGAACGGCAGGTAGATTCTGACCGTCCTGCCCATGCACTTCGGTTGAAATGATTCTAGATCCCGAGGAAAGAGCGTGGGTTGTGCAGGTCGTGGCTGGGAAAATTCGGATTGCGCGAGAGACAATCCCGCGTGACGCGATGGGACCGGGTAATCGACGCGGCGGAAGGAGGAAAGGAGCGAGGAAGTGGTCCGAGCCGACGACGCTTGGCGTCGCGGCGCACGGAAATCGCCGGGCCGAGCGCGCGCGCGCGCGAATCCTCTCCGCGGGTTCGCCGGCGGAGGATTATGCAAGATGCAACAGTCAACCTTGGCAATGACCACTAACTACGAGTTGCGTTGCCACCGATGTACATACGTCGGTCTGTGTCATTAACTTGCCGCTAGAATGATCGCAGATGGCCGATCATGACAGCCACTGATTCGGCGGACGCTTTTCCGGTGTCTCGTGTAAAAATTCTGCCGTAAGGACCTTCTTTCGTAAAGCTTCCCTCGGTGACCCGAGGCTTTCCGCTCCGACATCCAGCGACAGGCTTCATCGATCTGTCTTAATTAATTGATTAGGAGCGGCGAAATCTGTGGCGATATGGATCACCTTCAGACGTCATCGTATCTACTGGCAGTTTACCTGCAAACTGGTTCGACACCGACGTAATCCTTTTTTGAGTAAAGATAGCATTAATTAGGATTCCTCTGTCCACCTGTTTTTGCGTGATTTAGACGCGATACATACCGATTTAATTAGCATGCGAGATGTTTGCGTGAATTACAGGCCGCGAAGGATGCGGTAGAAGTGAAAGGATGAACGGAGGGTTGCGCGAAGGAAACAGGAACAAAGATGCTTGAAAGAGTCGTTGATCTGATAATGCGAGGAGGTTTTAGATTGAAGAGGAGCATGACTCAGATCTAAGCACCGGTCAGCTTTCTACGGAAACTCGGTGGAAAATCTAAGAACCACCGGGACAGAGAGTTATGTAGATGTAGATCACTGTAACGGTACTCAAATCTACTGTGTAACGATCGTTGTACAGTATGTCCGGTTTGTTCGTAGGCACGCTATTATTTATCTAATTATGAAAAGAGTAGAAAAATGTTTCATGATACCTAGTCGTTTAATGGTAGGATTTGCGTTTAAGTTATTATTTACAGAGACTTTAGTATCAATGTATCTTTTTAAATGGAACAAAAATTTATATCGCACGCTAAGTAATAAAGGAACCCAACTCCCAAATAAACAAAATGTAAATGTAATTCTTTTCTTACTGTACTCCGTAAAGGCAAAACATATTAATTAGAAAACAGGTGTATAAAGCGTACGTTTGAATAATAATTTATCGGATATCATTCACCTCTCGCCAGTGCAAGCAAATGGAGCATAATTTATATTTTTCACAGTGCAACTTTATCCTTACCATTTGCGTAAAACGAATTTTTAAAGAGAAGATGCAGGCCGGTATTCATGGTCAATGCTTAAGAGTAAGTACCGACTGTGAATACCGGCCACAGTCTTCGTTTCTAACTCAGGGTTTTAACGATAGATGGCGGGTGGCGATAGAAGTCACGAGATCTGCATTTACCATTGATCGGTAAAGTAACGTTCTACTATACAAACCAGAGAGCAACGATGCAATTCCACCTCACTACACACAACTTCATCTCAAATCGCGCAAATATGTATTTGCAACAGCATAATCAGAATTTCACTGAATCCAACACAGAGCGCAGAAAACTTTCAGCGTTCTTTTATTGAACATTTTATGTAACGGATAATGTAATAATTCCACAAGACACTTGTCTGCATTACGTGTACATATCGCTTACAATAGAATCTAGGAAACTGCCGATCGCTCCAGCGAATTACAGTCTCTGCTCGTCGATACGTTTCCTATATTCCTTAACCATCGTGGCCTGTATACCACTGTGATAACCAAACGCTGGGTAGTCCTGCTCGTTCCTTATGTACTCTTTAACCTGACGTTGTAAGTCACGCAGTCGTTTCACGTCCATTTCGCGTACGATGAAGTACAATCCTTTCTCATACTCCTTTTGCGGTTGTGAGAACAAATACCTTGCGAAAAGCCTTACAACAGGCGACTGTAAGAAAGAGTGCTGGTTAAACTTTCGGCGTTCTGTCGAGCAAATATTTAGAACACCATTCAGAGGCAGGCTTACTCTATAATATTCCCAATATTTCGGAACGTAGCCTTCTGGTATTGGTTCCAACGTAGCGGGGCCTATGAACACGTTCATGAGGAAGACGAATATGCTTATCGGTATGGCACCCACGAAGAAGTAGAAATGAAGCCAATCCTTGGTTTTATGCCATTGCCAGCGAGTCGCTGTTATGGTTAAAGTTTTGTGCCCTGACATGCATCGTATGCTGTCTGTGGAGGAAGAAGTGGCACTAAATTATTCCTTGCCTGTGCCATGTAGGTAAACGGTACAGAATAATCTTGAGCGAATACATCAAAGACCCGAGAACCGGTCGCGACACACGGCCAAATTCTGTCGTCTTTCGAAGAGGACAGAGGAAAGGAACATTATTCTGTAGCATTGAATCATGACAGAAGGCTAGCTAAGGACGAGTCGGAGGGGCAGAGCATCGACAGTTCTACCAATGTCTGCAAGTGTTACTGACAAAGCAATAGCGTTATACGAATCGTTCGAATTCATCGAGCTTAGGAACGTTGCGTAACAAAACACTATCGGTTTTCGCGAGGTTGCATTTCTCACGGGACGAGCACACCCCGCTGTCGCTCCTTTGTTTCCGGAGCTCGTAATTACCGTTCTTTGGCACTGCCCTGGCCAAAATTCCACTGGGCTTCAACAATTGCTGACTACCCGTGAGGAAAAGCCTGCTCCACGCTGCCATGTTACACTCCTAACTATCGCAAACAAATCGAGACGCTCGATGGTAAAACAGGGCGTCGCGCGACTTACCGACGGAGACAGTCTCTCCTTGCCGCGCATTTTGAATTGCGAATTGACGTGAACGGTATTCGGACACTCGAAGGAAGAAGGGTGTCTCGAAGAAAGAAGAGCTTTGATTTTCTTTAAAAATGGTTTGCATCCCGACGTGGTTTCAATGATGAAGGGAAGGAATCGGCGCTAGGCTATCGTGATGCGACGTAATATAAACGTATACGTCGTCAATGATACGGAGTCAAGTGAGTAATTGAACTCGAGGAACGATTCTAAATTACGAACACTCGAGGCTCCTCGTGACGGCGTTCTCGTGGAAAGAGGAAACAGGCGGCGAGTTGTATCGGTAAACAAACGTGCGATTAACACTTGTTACGCGACGTTAAATATGGAACCGCCCCTATTAGTACCGTAATTAGCAGGCCAAGCGAAACGATACGAGGTGTACTTTGCCCGCGCCTTTGCTAACCGTATCGGCGAGCCGGGCAGAAGGTGGATCGCGTAGAATTTCTGCGCGACGGCCGTATCGATTGGCGCGGCGTGCTCGCGCCGGGCTTGTGCAAGTTCTCGCTTTCGAAGCGTAAACTGTTGCCAGCTGAGGACGAAAATTGGATCGGCCGAGAAACCGTCCCGATACCCCCTGCCCTCTTTTTGTTTACGTTCAATCCGAGACTCGTGCTTGATTATAAAGCCAATGGATCGTAATACACACACGCGCGTAACACGATACCCGACGATGGCAGCGGCCGATTCGTGGCCGCGAAAATGCTTCAAGAACGTCACGATAACGCCTAGCGTCTGCTACTTTCTCAGCGATAAGCCGATGGATCGGAGATAAGCCAAGTGCTAGCCAGTCGTTCGTTCTCGTATAAATCATACGATAGACACCACCAGCAAATTGCCTTCTGTCAGATACTTCGGAGCCTGCCGGTCTAAACTTGACGCGGTTTACAATCCACGTGACACGCAACCGTTCGTCATGCCGTTATCTCGCTCAGACAACGATTAAACGTTTTTTTGCTGTCGATTAAAATCGCGAGGCGATACCGCACGATCACGATGAGTGACGCAGTTAGAGAAACCGAAAGAAGAGGTCGATGATATTCCGCAGACAACCGAACGGGGGGTCTCAGAATGCTCGCGAAGATACACCCACTGATTCCACCCGACACGGCGACCCTGAGGAAATGGGTTAAAAACCGCGAGCCTTTCTCCGTCGTAACGCCTTCCGAGTTTCCTCGATCCTCCTTGCAGCCAGCCTCATCCACGCCGTGGAGCTGGTGAACCATTCTCGTCCACGTGATTCACACGCCCCCGTGGCCGTTTTCGTAACGCACGACGCCGAACACGTGAAGCCGTACAGCTGCGTCCGACGCCTCTTTGCAGAGCTAGTCTCAAACACTAGCTACTTCTAATTAGGTACCCCAAGCGAACCGAGCACTCGTATAAGGTCTTCGAAAAGCTTGGCTTGATTATGTATACGTATAGTCACCAGCTGGGGATTCAGTTGCTCCAGTTAGAAAAGAGTAGGTCGGAGATGTTCGAAGTTTCCTCAGTTGGAGTCCGCAGGGCCTTCGAGGCCAGAGATGCGCCAATTTTTATTTAAATAAAATTTCGAATAACGAATAAAAGTGAAAGAAATTATTCGTCGTTCGTTCGTTAACCCGAGTTAGCTTTATTCGACACATGGAAGAGTAATTTGTATAACTTTTATTTCATATTTGAAATTTTATATAAATAACAATTTTGCCCATCTCTATTCGAGGCAGAGCGTTGGAGCGGAACTCGAAGCTGGAGCGCGGAGCAGTGGGGCAATGGGATTTTGCCCGGAGCACGGACAATTTTTACTCCTCTGCTCCAGATTTATTTTCTTTATTTGAACTTTATTCTCCTTTATAAAAGCAGATGAATGAAATTTGTTTTAAATACTAATTCTCAATTTTGTATCATTGAATGAATATTATATCGCAGGGCCGCGAAGCTCTTCTAACACGGGCTCGCGCGGCGAAAAGGTAAACAGATACCTGTTGCCTAAAAATTGTGAAATTGCTCGCCGGCGTTGCCAGGTGCAAACGTTTCACTCGGAGCATAAAGCGGAGCTGGAGAAAGTATTTCGATGTCGGAGCAAAGCAGGAGCGGAACGATTAAAAAATGGATCTGCTCCGTTGTCTACGATACCCGAATTCAATCCGAACGTAGCAGATGGCTCGTCAATGTGATCGCATCGACTGGAATGACGAGTAGGGAATTACCAAACCGTTTGGAGAGCTGGAGGCCGCCAGTCATACTCCGAAATTAATTTCATCGCACACGATGATCCCGTGATACCGAGCCCCGCGGAGCTTTCTTTCCGCGCGCGCGCCAGCAACCCTTAAACTGTTCGCTTTGTCGCTGACGACGCACACCGGCACAGAGGATAGCGGTGGTCGCGAAACGATCGACCGGCTCGGGGCAGGCGTTCTCAAGCGTTCTCAGGCCTCAGTCGCGTACGGGCCAGCGCGCGTTACACACGTCGCGAGTAGTTCGTAGTCGTACGAACGAGGTTCTTGCTCCTCTGGAGTAATAGCCAGCAACGGAGAGGGCGAAACCGAGGGAGAGAACAACAGGCGGCACAAACGGCAACAGGAGAGAATAAGAGACAGAAGGGAAAGGGCAGTTTTCTCCAGGCTTTTCCCCGACTTTCTAATCGAACAGGGGTTGGTTCCGAGGCAGAGAAACGGAGGACAGGCTGAACGGTGAGTTCTATTCTAGACAACTGGCGTATACAAGCGTATTTACAAAGCGTTGCCGGCGTACGCGTCGAACGGGAGCTGCGGAGTCTCCTTCGAGTTGGCGGTGTACGATAATAGACGGCACGTAGAGGTGCCGTTGACTTTTCGAAGGTAGAGCCTTTCAATGTGCCTCGTCAATCATCGCCGTTGGAAAAATAACGATCGTTTCGACACCGTTGTCGATCCGAGAAACCGTCGAGGTACGCACTCGCTGCATCGGTGGATCGCGTTTGAAGCGAACGGCCACTTTCGAGAATAGTCCTCGCCGGAGACTTAGCAGAGCTGACGGCGAACGTTACGTGCGTTTCACGCTCAAGTAGCCATCAACTACTGTTTCGAAAATAGACACTCGGCGGTAATGGCCTGTGCTTATTTCAATACTGCGTCGAAGATAACAAGGGCTTTAAAATCGTTGAAGAACCTGATCTGTGGCTGAAAGAAACAGTCTCGGGAATCGTACACGCTCGGTCTATGGATCATTCGATCGGTTGATGTTTGGGTAACGTACGGGCGCAGCAGTGTCAGCCGTGTAATGTTTTGCTTCGCGGCCGACACAAAGCTCCTTCTAACGATTTAACGACACACGGCAACTACAATCTCCGTTAAGGTATCTCGACTTTAGCTCAGCTGATTTAATCGCGCAAATGACGTAAGTTTAGCCGTCGTGCCCCACCTGCGGCCTGCGGATATACGCGTTGCTTTGCCTGATGAGCTGCTCGGTTCGGCTCGACCTCTGACCTCGCACGGCGCACAATGCTCGGGAAATACGATTCGTGGCTTGCGATCGAACGACGAAATAAAGGAATTTCGTGTGCTCCGTGAGTCATCGACTCGAGAAGCACAAAGTATGTAATCTAAAAAATGTAGGAATTTATCTTGGTACTTGTCTTTCAGACAGACTTACGCGGCACTTGAAAAACATTTCGTGGTCCGCGGCCTGACGGAGCGAAATAGTTATTATTCTACTTCGACACGTTCAGGAGAGAGCTATCGATAACTCAAGATATTAGAGCCTCTAAGTGCCAGCTATCGTTTATTACTTAATTGGTATTACCGTATCGATGAGCCGAGATACGCGGAGGTGTAAAGTCAACCTTAAGCCACTATCGACCGATAATCAGCGGTAATAATTGGAAAGTAAACGTGTCGACCCCGGCACGCACATTCCGCTATTCCAAGTATCGTCGATCAGATCGGATATTAGATCGCCCGGAACATGGTGCCGCCTGTCCTTAATTGCAAATCACGTGGCCGGGTCCAGAGCACGTGAATCGCTTATGCAACTGGGCGCAAAGTCTCAGTAGATCGTGATTCATTATCGAATGATTTCAAGAATCGTGCTCTGCTCTTTAACCGATCTTGTTCTTGACGCATTGAAGCCGAGATAAAACAGACCTGGAGCGCGAAGAAACACTGAACAAACAATCCCCCAAACCCCGAGACACGGTCGATCGAAAGTCCAAACGCGATCGGATATCACCGGTTATAATTAGCTGGACAGGAGGTAAAGATTCCCGGGATAAATAATTCTCGGACAGGATTGATGTAGCTACAGAGGAAAGTCGCGAGACTTGAACGGCCCCATGCACGTCGAGATCTGTATCGATAAACGTTGTAATTTGTCTTTGTTGCACTTGACTGTCTCAGTATCGATGCATCGGTATCAACTGGTATCATTGCCTGCATCAGGAATTAAAACGTCGACAGCTCGAACATGCGATTGATTCGAATATTTACAATATTAGGGTTTGCTTTGATAATATCTTTACGTTTCATTTCGAATGTTATTAATTATTGCATACGACTGAAAATTGTGGGACAATGAGACACTCAGGATTTAATCTTAGGGGGAGCCGAATTGAAGGGATACAAATATTTTTAATGGAAATTCAATAAAATTCATTAGGTGATTATAAAAATTTATTTCAACAATAAAACAGTTGTGATTATAAACATTTATTTCAACAATAAAACAGTTTTCTTTTCTTTTCACAAATCTCTTGAATTACAATCTCCTTTTTCCTTTTTCTTTGGGGCTGCCAAGCCCCCTCTCTGAGTGCGCCACTGTAGTGAGCATTATGTTTTATTAAATATTTAGTGTCTCGGGGAACAGCAGCCTGAGAACTGAACCGATGTCTCATGATTGCGCCTCAACATGCATGTGTTTGATACTTAACACAAATAATAATAATAATTCATTACTGCACGGTAGACAGTACGGAAGAAAATATATGATAAGACAAGAAAGAGGAGAATAATAGTTAGAAATTGTATAGTGCATGCAAAGGTAGAAGAGTGCAAGAGGTGAGGTACAGCTGTCAGCTGTTACTAACTGCTTAAGCTTAAGGGGTCATTCCGGTTAGACGGGTTGAAAAAATCGATTTTTTTGAAAACATTTTTCGAAAGTACATATCCTCAAGAATGTACTGTTGAATTTTCATGGAAAAATTCCGATTATTTTAGCTTCTCCAGAGACATTTTGTAGGGAACGCAGAGGCTCGGCCTCTATAGATGAAAACTTTGAACGCGTCTTTCTCGAATCGTCATTTTTTCACATCGCGAAGATAAAATCTGACAATCTGTCGAACCGATTGCTTTATAAATTTTACTGCTTATTCTGCACACCTGTGACTCCCACAGGGACTACAATCAAGTATTTTCATCGAGTCTAACCTACTTTTAAAATCGAAAATAGCAAAATAAAGAAGCCGAAAAACATTTTTTTTTGCATATTTGCCCGCCATTGTGCTAATTTTGAAGATAAATCACTGTTTATAGTCCGAGCGATTGCGACAGACATTCTGATCAATAATCTGATTAGATTTTGGGTTTAGATAAGCCTTCACGAGCGAGGTAGGAATTTTTAAACATATCATTAAGACCACTTTCAAAAGCATTTAAAAAGCAATAATTTGATTACTTTTATATTTTTTATTTACGGTAGAATGACCCCTTAAACCCATGGGCGTCCGGAGGGGGTGCAAAAGGGGCAGTTGCCCCCCCTGGCTTTTGAGAAAAAATTGCTTATTTTCTAGAACTGATCTTTATTAAATTTATACTAAAAAATGAAATATTTTGAAATTTTTAATTAAATTGCCACTATAAAATGAGTTAAAAAAGCCGGAGGGGTATATTTTTCTTTACCATCATCCCAAAGTTGCGCCCCCCCCCAGCTTAAACTTACTTAAAACTAACACTAACAGTGTATACCAAACACAGATGTAGATATCCAAATAACGTAATCGCGAGGAAGGACTAAAGTCATATGTGTGGCGTTGAACAATAACAAGAGTCAGAGTCAAGAATTAATTGCTATTGTTAACTAGCAAAAAATAATGCCAATGCATAATTGGGGGCCCTTAAGGGCAATAGAATGAAGAAACTCGGTTAAAGAAACGCGCGGATGGAGGAAAAATGCGCGTCCCTCGCGGCGGTGCAGCGCGGTTGTCGCGAGTCTTGCGTCCGTCGCGTTTCGCGGTAGGTCCAAGGAGAAAAATCCGCGTTGCGTCGGACATAGAAAGTTAGTGTCCTGGCTAGGAGGCGGTCTCGACTACGAGATTACCGTATCATTAACGATGGTATTCAACGGTCTCCTTCGAGACGCGCGTTCGTGACCACGATACGTACATACCTATCGCGCACAGCGAGTTATGCAAGCTGAAAATCGCCGGCCGCGTGACGAACGATCGAACGGAAGCGTTCGCGTTCGATTTAACGACCCCGCGTGCGATTGGAAGACGTTACGCTTGGGAACAATTCACCGCGGCCGAGTAACCAACGATCCCCTCGCTTTCTGTCCCGCAGACCGTAAGATGGTGGCCAAGTGCGACAGATCCGACCTGAGTTGACGAAGGTTCTTTCCACGAGAGGTCGAATTGGCCAGCGCGTTAAGCAGAGAAGAGGAGAAGCAGCTGAGGGGACACGAGTCGAGGCTGTTGCACCGAGGAGCATAGAAAGCAATCATGGATCCGTATTCACTGAGGTTGGTAGTAACGCTCGAGGACACGCGTAGACCAAGCTCAAAGGAATTAAGGCAACGAATCGAGCATGCGGGATGAAAGAACCGCCCGTGCATTTAACGTCTAACGATCCAGTTAACTCCGGACTTAATTCTTTTGAGCGGCGTGAATTATAGATTGCACGTGTGTTGCTTCAAAGCAAGGGATGAACGTTCCCAGCCACCTCTGGGGCAATCCAGGGGCAACGAAATCTGGGCCTTACCTTTAAAATCCATCCCAGGTACGATCCGTCAAAGTCCTGGAACAGGTTCTCGAAAGGTGGTGGCGCAGCGATTCTTCCCTTTCCTTTTGTCACGACCAGGGCCATTCTTGAATGACCCAACAGGGTATCCAAGGATCCCGTCCACGTGAATCCAGCCTCCCTTTCCCGACTCAAGCTGCATGCTGCTCTCCCTGGGGACAAAAACCATCCCGTTACACGTGTTCCATTCAATAGAAACTGCCGATAATAACATCCCGCTGTAAGAAACATCCTCATTTTGTCCTCCGTCACGAGCCCGAATTTGGGGCAGGAATTCGTTGCTCGAAAAAATGGTTATCGAAAGCGCCGGGTCCGCGGGTCTATCGACCTCCGTTTCACAACATCGATCGAGAATTCAGAGGATGGCACGTCTCTGGAACTCGGGATAGACAACGCGCTTCGTATGGTGATTCCCCAGGTTGGCCTCGGCAGAGGTACCCGGGCGAGTCTGCTTTCGGCGCGGGTCACGCGATCTTTGGAAAGCGACCTTCGTGCCTGACGATCCCCGTGACCCTGTCTTTTATCGGCGGCCATCGCGGTACAGTTAAACATACTGTCCTCCAGCAGAGGCGTAACGCGATGGTAGAATTTGGTGGACGGTGTGATCGATTATTTCCAAGGCGGAGCGGAATCCTTCGTCGGCGTAACACGAAGACATCGTGCAGAACCAGTTTCTCTCTCGGCCGGTGTAAATCCGTATTTTCATTCTGGACGGCGGAGAAGCACGGTCGCTGAAACCGCTAGGCGTCAGCGTCTCTTTGGTCCCTCGTAGCCGTGCATAAAAAAAGATCGCACGCTTTGGATGATGTCAGAGGCGCGGAAGGAGTCCTTCCGTCTCGGAACGGTTCCAGTCTGACGAGGGGCAACTGGGGAGGGGACTGGAGATAATTTGTAGTCGTGTTTACACCGAGCTGTGCCCAGTGCCCGCCAGTCCATTTCGATAATTAACCTTACACCCAGCTCGGCCGGCCCACGCGTAGCTCGCGGTCCACTTGTGGCGCGAGTGACGCAATAACGATAAGGCGACGCGTAAACGCGGCTGGGTTAATATTTGAAGGTCAAATAGGTAGTTGCTGGCTGAGCAAGGTGGCATCCAGGGGCTTAATGAAAGTAGGAAGGGCGCGTCGGCTTTTTTTTTAATTAAAACCGTACGCGGGGGACCAGGCGCGTCGCTAAGGCTCGTTAAGGGAGCTGAACGGACCGGGTTGCATTCTTCAGGCGCGATATAGGAAAGAAGCGTGTACCGGTAGATGATCCACTTCTCGGGTTCACTAACGCGCCGCTGGTGAATAGGTCAATCACTGCTGCCGCCAGTGTTACCCTCCAGACTGACCAAACCGATCACACGCATCGATCGTGACGGCCAACGACGCCAGTCGACATAATCGAGATTTTCAATGTTACCGCTGAGTATCTCCTATCGCTCTATCTTATCATTCGAATTGAATTATCGTGACGAGAGACCGAGTAAACGCGCATTTTAAATCGCTCCATTTTCCTCCCCCATCGCGAATTACATATAGGTATCTGCTCGCGATAGTCGACTTGCAAGTGCCACGCAACGAGGAAGGTACGCGGAAAAATGAGAACTGTTATCTTTAGCCGCAGGGAAGTTACAGTTACGATGACAAAGCGCGATATCGCTCGTCATTGTAAACTGCAGATAATTAGAGTGCTGGATAAAGAGGTTCTTCAATAGCACCGACCGGCTTAATCTCCTTTGTCCGTGTCGATCCCGGGCGATAGCTGTTCGTCGTACGACGTTCGCGCCACTTCCTTCGGACACTTCCTATTAAACCGTGTGTCGTATTCGCCGGCCCGCTTCGCCAAAGATGCCAGCGCTAAAGGCATGTACCTATCTAGCCGATTCTATTCTTGGGCACCACACGCTATGATTAGGCAAGATCTTTCTTTCTAAAAGCGGTGACGCGCAGACCGTGTGTGGCAGTATTGCGCGAAGCACCGTGGGAACCATAGTGCCAATGATAACACGCTCGACATTCGCGGAAGGGAATTTCGACCCAGAGATTAGATATACGAGAGGCTAGAGCGAATTTGTTCGGCAGCGGGCGTGCAGATGCACGACTCGCCCAGCATATACGCACAGTACGTAGCTCATCGATAGCCGATGGAATTCCGTTATCGGTGTACCCAGCAAATATTTGCGAATATTTACGTAACCTGCTCGCGCTCCGTTCGATGTAAATGATAAAGGCACTTTCATTAGCCCCGTCTCCGTAGATTATTATTAGATAGATAGTTGGCGGTTACACGACGCTCGTGACGACATAGGAAGAGCTCATGACGTAGAACTGATCGTAGAAACGTGTTGCCAGGAGACGAGTGGCTACAGATGCTTTCGACACCGTCTTCGACGAGTCGGATCGATATAATACGCTCTCCAGACGAGTGCTAATTCATGGGGCGAGAGCTCGCCTTGATTCGACGAATAACGGCACTGTAACTGGCTCTGCATTTATTTCGAGTCGCTTCCCATTCGCAAATTTCGCAAGATGCTAGTTGTCCCTCCATCCAAGAGGCCGAAGGTTTGGCAAATTGGAAGAAAGAAAGTGGAACGAAGAGCCGATCGACCTTCGGCAGCAAGTGATTTCGCCCGGAGTATACTTTGTTGACGATCGCCGAGCAGGCAATGAAGACCTTTTTCAAACGATAAGTGTCCGGGCATAATAACGAGGCGCTGGGTTCCCTGGATGCGACCCGTTTCTTGCTTCTCGATCGCCAGTCGCCGTTCAATTGTACCGTCCAACGAGGAAATTACGTAATCCGTGTCTCTGTAACTTCCCACGTGCTTGCGAAAATTAACCCGCCGCATCGTTTCGAGCGGTAAATGGATTAAATTGAGGCGAATCATCAGGGCTCGTGTATATGTCGCTGGCTCGTATCGTGCCTCCATCAGCGACACGCGTGACGCCTTACACGCAGCAGCGGCTAGATTCATCCGCAACGAAATCCTCGAATTAACGCGAATTAATTCCACTCGGGAGGCTTAATTGCGTCGAGTTAAGGCTAGGCAGCATGGGCGGGAAACGTGGCCGCGAAAAGCCCGCGAGTGATCCGGGTGTCGTTACCCTTTCTTGGAACGGGAATGATCGAGAACGATCATCTGGCACTTCTCGGAGAAGTGTTCTGGCAGCGCTCGCCATCCGACGGAAGAGAGCTCGCGTAGTAGCGGCCGATCCGCAGATGGACGGATCTTTATCGCGGGGATTTAGGTATCACAGACGTCGATTAAACGCGTCTGGCGTATTTAAATGATGTTCGAGAGCTGTTGCCCGGTCGTCGGTACGGTTTAAGTACCGGCAACTTGTCGCAATAAATCGCCAGCTGCCATAAATCTATTCGCAATTACCACAGAGCGGCAGACATAAACATGGCGCGTGCTCGATAAACCGATCGACGCGTGATGTCATTGTTACGAAAGCCAGAATGCTTTTGACATTGCTGATAATGCGACAAGAGCAGCTGGCGCGCGTCCAGGCGGGAAGAGAGGCGGCGGGTCCTCCAGTGCGATAGTAATTAACGGGAAAGTAATAGGTACCTAAGCTCTGCTCGACTCTAGCCTCGAGATCGACGAGGAAATAGAGACGCGTCTCCCCTCGGCCATCATCAATATTTATCGATGACGGATCACGCAAGGTGAAACATCCTTGGCATCGGTTGTCGAAGATGCTCCAGAGCCGCCGAGAGCGAGCGAGATGCTGTACGATGTTGCGTTTGTCGTTTCAGTGTGGAGCGGGAGGCGTCGAAGAATATCGAGGAGAACGAGAGGGAATGCTTCAAAGACGCGATCGTATCGAGCAGGAGCCTCAACAAAGGCTTCGTCGAGCCGACCGCCATCAGAAATGCCATACCAGAGGTAAGTCTATCCCTCTCGAACGAATAGGATCGAGCCTGATATCTTGCCCTCCCTTAGATCGCCGCCTGCATCATATCCGCGTCCTTCCACATCTCGGTAGGACTGAGCATGGCCTACTCGGCGATCCTCATTCCTCACCTGGAGGCCGCGGACGCGGAAGTGCACGCCACGCTGGAGGAGACCTCGTGGATAGGTGAGTACACCGCGTGACGCAAGCTCGTACCTTAGACGGAGACAGCTATCGGAACGGCTAATGCTTTTATTGCAACCTACCCGTCTACCCGGCAATCCGGATACCAAGAAAATGTGCCAACAGGGCAGATAAGAATGTTTGCTCCCTTTTACGACCCGATTGCACCCGCTCATCCGGTTAGATCGTGTCGCACGCAGTTAGAGCGAACGAGAGAGAAATGGACCACTGATCCATGTTCCAGCGAGCGTGGTGGTGGTGTGCGCACCTTTGGGTGCGTTGATGGGCGGGTTCTTGATGGAGTCCTTCGGGAGGCTGAAAACTCTTCAGCTGGGTGCCATCCCTTGCGTGGCAGGCTGGATCTTGATAGCCCTGTCGACCAATATCCCGATGCTGTTGGTGGGCCGAGTGCTGACTGGCCTGGCCACTGCTCTGGCCACGTCGCCGGCTATCGTCTACATCACCGAAGTCGCGCGACCGGAGCTCCGGGGATCGATGATATCCTTCGGGCCGACTCTCGCCTCCTTCGGCATGGTGCTGTGTTACGTGAAAGGGGCCTACCTGGACTGGAGGCTGGTGGCGTGGCTCAACATCATTTACGCCGTGGTGCCTATCCTTCTAGTTCAGCTGTTCATCCCGGAGTCGCCTGTGTGGCTCGTGTCCAAGGGGCGAACGGAGGAAGCGAAGAAGTCTGTGCAATGGTAAGCGAGCTCTGCGGCTTCACCTCGCTACTTTGGAAATGAATTCTCTAGCCCTGTCGCAACGTATCGACCCTTAGGCTGAACAAGTGCGACGCGAAGGACGGCAAAGTGAGCGCGGCGGACGCGCAATTCACGACGATCATGAAGGAGAACGAGATCAAGCTGAGCGAGCAGAGGAAGAGCAAGCACGGCAGCGTGGCCGCTAAGCTTCGAGGGTTCCTCAAGCCGACGGGATGGAAGCCTATGCTGATACTCTTCCTGTTCTTCTTCTTCCAGCAGTTCTCCGGCATCTACATCACCCTGTTCTACGCCGTCACGTGGTTCCAGGTAAGCAGCCGATATCGCGTGCCGGCGTTTCGCCACTTTCCAACCGAGATTGCAGGTTGCGCGTGTGTCTCACGATTATTGTGATTATCGCGGTCCAGGAAGTCGGCTCGGGCGTGAACGAATACACCGCCTCGATTCTAGTCGGCGTGACCCGTTTCCTCTGCTCGATGGTGAACACGTGGCTGCTCAGGCGATACAAGAGGCGCCCGCTCTGCATGATCTCTTCCCTGGGCATGGCCGTTTGTATGAGCGTTTCCGGCTACTACACCCTGCGCATTAAAGAGGGCGATCAGTCTGGCTACTGGGTACGCATCGAACAGCCAATTAACGAGGCGGGGAGCTATTAAAATGGGGAGACCGCTCTGAACGTGTGCCTCTCTGTTCCCCAGGTGCCCGTCTTCTGCCTCTTGCTCTACGTGTGCACGTCTATGGTCGGCATGCTAACTATTCCCTGGACGATGACCGCGGAGCTGTTCCCGACCGAGATCAGAGGGATCGCCCATTCAATCAGCTACTCGATAGCCAACCTGCTCCTGTTTGCCGCGCTGCAGAGTTACAGGAGTCTGCAAAGCTTCCTGGGTGGTATGTCACTCGAATACGCTCAGCTTGGAGTGTCTTCCAAGATTGCGACTTCATATGTTCGTTGTTTCAAGGATCGTACGCCGTGCAGTGGTTCTTCGCTGGCGTGTCGCTGGGCGCGGTCGTGTTCGTGTGGCTCCTGCTGCCAGAAACTCACGGCAAGAAGCTCTCCGAGATCGAGGAGTACTTCCACAACAATTTCCTGGCCGCTGGGGCCGAGTCCAAGGCTAAGAAGGAACGAGCGAAGAGGAGAAACCAGAGGAACGGAAAGTCCTCCGCCACGGAACCCCTGAATCCATCGAAATCCAAGGCCCCGCAAAATGTATAGATAAAACGCCTTCTTCCGTAACGGGCTGGGACCACAACGAAGAAGAATCCCTGGCCAAGAGCAGTCCAATTGTATGTATAATGTTCATTCTACACCGTGGCGCGTGGATAACGGTTTCTGGTTCGAGTTATTCCTTTTGAAACGATAAGATTCCTGTGAACGAAGCACCGATCGCCTTGATATCGCCAAGTGTCGGCAAGTATCATCGATAGTAGAGCGTCAGAGTCGAGGGAGGAGTGTCGCGAATGCGTTACGAATATAGTTTCGTATCTAAGCTTTGCTTTCGCTTGAGTCGCTTGCTCGTTACCGATCACAAGGAGCTAGAAGTTGAGGCAGGAAGATGTGTGGAATGCCTAAAATCTTAGCAAGATCGAGTTGGTACCATGGAGGAAATGTTTTATCGTTTATTAACCGAAGAGCTTGTTTTTCCTCGTTTATTACCAGAGTGGGGGAAAGATTCCACGAAAAAAACCGTAATCGCGGTGTGATGCAACGAGACCAGTACATTGGCGGATTCCTGTGACTGTTCATTTTTCATTTCGTTTCGCGATAAGGGAGGAGCCATGAGAGGCACGCGTCAACTTCCGATGCGCACGTGTACGTGCGTGCAATGGGGGTAAATCGATGATAGGCGTTGCGCGGGCAACGGGAGCGGAGGAATTTCTACCAAAAATGAGGAAACCACACTGCACGCGAGGCACGAAACAGTATTACGCGTTGATCTGATACGGTCTTCCGCGCGTGCCCGCGCGAATGGCCGTAGAAGGGGACGATGAAAGTTCTTCGTTCGGAACAAACGTTGATTACGCGCTGTTTACAGACGGGCGGAGCATTCCTTTTGGAACCCGTTTTAACAACCTCACTGTGATCTAACAATATTTGCAAAGAAAATCGTACAATTGTACAGGGAGCGCCAAGAAACGTGATGCAGCCCGAAGGGCGGCGATTCGTTCGCGGGGAGGATTAGAAATAAAATGAATCGTGGCCCTGTGCAGACTGCGTCGCGCCTTCTTCGGGTGTCCTTTATCAAAGCGCAGGCGCTATGCTACGTAAACGCCATCTGTGGGTGGACTTACGGACTCGCTTGTCACTGTGGCGCCAATTCAAACTGGTACTTAAGACCGTAAACCTTTTTCTACGACCTTTACTCAAGTTCTACGTTCGCATGCAGAGACGCAACAACCTTTTCTACGCCTTTACACCGAATTCCGCGTTCCGGGCCATTAAACGACCGCACAAGGTACTTTTTTACGAGGTCATTGGAAACCAGAGAGTAAAGAATTAATCGAGTCACTGTCACAAGTTCGCGCGGATCGTTGACTAATAAGAACGTACATTTACTAGATGTGATAGTCGTAATCGATGGACCAGATTGAACACGTCCAATATAGCTGATGTTTCGGGCGAAGAGACTCGATAGATATGCTATAAATGCGATCGATAAGCTTCGCCGACGGTAGATAACGTCGAACGGAAGTTATCGACAGTCAGCTTGTCCGTAAATCGTTAGGAAATATTACCGTTACAATATAACCAAATTCTCGATGATCTTTTTGGCTGCCGCGAAGAGAGGAGCTCGCGATTATACTCGCTTATCGGGAGAACAGCGTTAATTTCATTTTTGAAGATCGATGGAAGGATCGTCGTCGAGATTTCTGGTTCGACAAGTGCCTTCCTTTTCTGCCGACTTGTTAGATGGTTTTTATAATATAAGCGTGCCTCGATGTGCGAGCAGAGTTTACGTACGTGTACTTTGTATCGCACTATACAGCACGCTTGTATCTTATAAGTACACATATGCCTACATCTATATGCGTATACCATTGTAAAATTCCGTAAAATGTTTCTAATAAAACCATATTTCTGGAAGCCAGAAAAGCCATTGTAGCCATTGTCTATTTATTGTCTATTTATTGTCTATTACACCAATTACAGTGGAAATTGTAACTTTAACTCACCGATCCATGAATTCCTCCCGTGGTCCTTTGCGTCCAGTCCCGTCCTGGTCAACACTCCGATAATCAATCAATTATTCGGCACAGAAAATAAATATATGATATAAGAACTGCTGAACATCTCTGTAATTGAATTCCATGTGCTGATGTTACATTAATTGTCAATAAATATATAAATTTAGGCGAACTTTTCGACAGATCGCGGTTCAACGACTACTCACGAGATCGACCGGTAAGAAACTGCGGGAAATTGGAACTGCGGAGTTCTGATTGGTCAGCGTAGTGATTCTCCCGCGCATAATTGCATCTTTCGATAATCGAATAAGATTACTTAAGAATACTTTGATATTATTTGATAAATGGAAATTTATCATGTTTTGAATGAAAGAAATTTGTCGTTAATAACGCGGCATATTAATGAGACTTGCAAAAATTGTACTGACACACGAAAAGCAGAATATTAAACGGTGGCATGTATCGATATCGTGCGATACTTATGGCGGTTCAGACTGAAAAATATAAATTGAAACTGTTTGAAAGTATACGACAATTGGCTTTATTCAGACGCGATATCGTCAATCAGCGAACGGAAATTAAATACGGGATTTAATTACATGAGCTCCGTAAATGTACGCATACGTATATATACCATATAAGATCGACATTCAATGATAAATTATAGCCAGACGAAATCTCGCAACGTAATATAGACGCATCGTACAGCTTTTCATTTCGCGACTTTTTGCAGCAGTATTGCATATTAATTCTGTCAATCCCGATGCCGTTTCGTCCGCCAAAGGAGTATTATCTATATCATCGACTACCGAGTCTTTATCTTTGATGATACGTCTACAGAAGGCAGAAGAGTTACAAAATAAAAGACAGACGATGCCATACGCTCAACACGGGACTAAGAGATATTTTCAAATTTCGTTTATTGACAGACATATGAAGCAATCGACTATTCATCGGTCGCATATAAAATATATATTCTCTAATACTAGTAAGATCAGCGTTATTAAATATATGTATCGGCGATTAAAACAATTCTCCTTTATGCTTCTATCTCTCGACGATTTCCCGTCCCTACGGGGATCGAAAGAAACATCACGATCACGGGTGGTAGATCCAACATATTCAACAAGTATGTCTGTGCGTGCGAGAACTAGCAGGGGAAGGAAAAACGAATATTAACAGAATTAATAGCCATGTCTGCGGTGCAAAAGTTTATCCTACGTTCCGTTTGGTTGCTGCTCGAACCAATTGTTAGACAAAAGCGAGAAGAATCGATCCTAGGTTTTCGTGCGAGAACTGTAACGCCGAAACGGCCATTCTCTTTTACGTGGTCGAGAGATTTAGAATTTCTGTAGATTTCATTTTCGAACGCCAATACCATTATCGATACGCCGCGGCTCCGTTAAAGCGTATTTTTGCTGCTCTCTTTTCTTTTTACATCGCAACGATTTCTCACGACGGACATGTCCACGCTTTGTCCCTTCCATGCTTCCTCTTAGTCGTTCAAAACAGTTAAAGCGCATCTGGTTTCTAACGGTGCAAAATTGAGCGCATGGACTCACCGACGTAAAAATTCTTACGATTACAATCCCTCGTTAACCCGAATTACAATGAACTTCGCGCGCGTGCTTCTTTTCTTTTTCTTCTTTTATGGAGTAAAACAAACGGCAGATATATATACCGTGTAAGTATCGATGGAACGAGCGACCTTACGCACAGATCAAATTCTTGTAGCCTGATCGTAGTCTTCGTTAATGCAAAAGTGGCAAGGACCTCGATATACGTCGCAATATATACCCTACGGTATCATACACGCATTAGTAAATATAATGTAAATCCTGTTGTCGATAATAATGCTCGAAAACTTAACAAAACAAGCGATTCGATTGTTTTATAAACGATCGCGACACCACGCAGAGTCCAGCGGTGGCCAAGACCCGCAGGCAGTGACGGTGAGCTACCTAATCCGTATTAATATTACATTAGGTTCTATATTATTTTATAATATGTATATATATACACGATCCGCACACACCAGGTCAAATCCCAAAACGTTCTTAAATAAACGGTCAATGACGAATGGATTGGCGAGAAGAATTTACCAATAAACGAACGTAGACGTGGCTGAAGGTTTCACGTTAGAAGGTGCCCGTGACAGCGCTGCTCCCTCGAGAACCCACCCGTCGAAACGATATCGCAGAACATTGTAGCGTATTTCCTACGAAACGAAACTATCCACCCTGCCTGTGATCAAAGAGCAATTGGTGAAAACGATTCGCGTCCGTACAACTCGTCTCGCGGCTCTACGAAAATAGATGGATACAATTCTTAGACGATGTCGAGCACGTGGCAAACCGAGCTTGAAGAGGATAGAATAATCCGACTGATTTGCGTCACAAGACCAATGCGAAAGCTTTACGGAAAGTTTAATCGACTGTCCGTTCCACGCGGCATCGACAAAGTACGGGAGAGGCTTTCTACCTACTTGCAGACTACAATCGCGTTTCCCTTTCTTTTTACAAGACGATGAAAGACGATCCCCGAACAAATTCCCGCCCCGACGACGCCAAAGGCACCAAGTAAAATAGCCCTGACACCACACTCGAACGTTCGCATCCAATTGCTTTTTTCCCCTTTCTGTCACGCTTCGCCCGATACCGTTTTTTGGCACTATTTGGCCGTTTATTATAATTGAAATGCATCTGCCAACGTTATATCAGATCGAGTCAGGTGAGACGTCCGCGCTTTAATCCCGAGAACATTTATGCCCGTCAACTGAATCTTACACGCGCCGATACTCTCGTCTTCAAAAGGACATGGTCAAATTGTGTACGCGCAGTGTCTGTCCAATGTTTCGATGATACACTTGCAATTTCACCGTGAAATTGATTCACTATCCCGACCTAGCAGTAAGAAAAGACGAAGGGTGATCTCTATATATTAATATGTATAATTTTATCCTTATGTGGTAAAACAGAAACGACAATGGCACAGAATACGTTACTAAACTCGTTACGTTAGCTTTGATTCAGCGTTCGTTTAATTATTGGCAACGTGACGAATAGATTTTAAATATTAATGTTAGCTTCCAGTAAATCTTTTTCTCCCTAATCATTCCTAGTCTAGTGTTTGCTCGATTCTGCCGCACGTAATCTCTCATTCACTCGCTCGCATTCTCTCTGCTCCTCTCGCAGACTCTCCTTTCTTCGTCTTTATTATGCCTGTTTTCCCTTGGAAAGTCCCGAGCCACACTCTCGTCTGCGTTTCTTCGGTCATTGTGCGTCCTTGGGAGTCTGACTAGCACATGGATTTTCACGAACGAATAAACTAACGCCGTCCCTTTTCCACATTTCTATCTACATACACACAAAGAGCCACCGTAACGATCGTACATGCGCCCGCGTGAAACGTTGCTGGTAACAGATACGATAATCGCGCGCGGGCCTTCCGTTAATGTGCTGAAATGCGAAGAAAGGATGTTTCTTATTAAATTTATTCATCCCCACTGATCGTACACAGCCGATACCAAACATATCGCCCATCCTCAGTCCGGAGAAACTGTCCACGCCAATTGTGCCTGGCTCTTTCCGCAATCATTGCAAGGTGCATAGCAACCTATCTGCCCGCGTGTGGTACTGTCAGCGATGTTTGTAAATCGGGGAACGAAGCGTACAACGTCTCCCAGTACCGCGTACGGTCCGCTTACAATGTTTATATGATCCTCTCGGCAGTGATGTCGCACTGTCACCTCCAACTTTCACTCAGAACTGACAATCAGCAATTAATAACTCATGGAAAACACATCCCTCACGAAGCCTCGCGATCAACTCTAATAGACGCACAACAATACACTGAAATATCTAGATACGTATATATACAATATATCCTAACGAGTAGCAAATAAAAATCAAAGTATATAAAATCACAAACTGGACAAAGAGGCACGATACTGTTTTTTTTTCACGATTTTAAGATACGGAGGGAAGATCCTTAAAGCTTTCTTCGTCAGATACAACACTGCAACTTAATAGCAATATCTAACGCGCAACAATCAGAGCTACGCGTATCTCGAGTGAAAAAATCTTATATCTAAAGCGAGTCGCGATAGTCGTCCCTGCGTTTGTTGAATGAATATATAAAAATTGTTCCTACGTAACACGTATGTACTGGTGATACTTGATCGTCGTTTAAAAAAAAAGGGAGAATATCTGGAACACTTATTTCGCAACAGTTATAAATTTTTTTTGGCAAACAAAACAATATCCTTCGTAAACTTGCGCACACTAAACTTGCTTTCTGTGCAACATCACTGTCAGGAGTTCAGCTATGTCGCACTTGCACACGCACGCACCTTGCCGCGAAGCCGTACAGGCCAGTCTGTCGTGTCCGATAACTTCAACTGTGCTGGTCAGTTGCACTTTGACAGTCCTCACGGATCGGACTTACTGAGGAAGCTAATCAGCATTTGTTCATGCCTTGCACCCAGACGAGCGAATCTCTTAAGTATCGCGATCCTAAGTGTCGCGGAATTTGTTGTTAGTTAGTTCTTGCTGTTACTACGAGGGCTTGCCGGCTGACTGTTCGCCTGTTGCGCGCGTTGTATGTAAATATTTAAAAGCTTCAATTTGCTGGTGTACAACGAGCTGAGATGCGGCTTCAACGCTTCCTCGCCGACCGCCAAGTGTATCGCTACCATGCAGAACACAGCGCTCTTGCGCACCGCGCTTTCCTTCTCGTCGTAAGCCTAATAATCAAACTGATTGTTAAGAGTACAGTCGGAAAGATGGAAAGGAAAGGTGCACATCAACTTGCCTTAATAAGACCAGGCATAACTTTGGACAAATGAGGCTCTATCGCGTCGCGACCCCAATGCTCCACCACTTTGTGCAGCATTTTTATCGCGCCCATATTCAAGGGGAACGGTTCGGTGGTGATTATAGTCGAAACCAAGTGGATCACTTGTTCTGGCTGTAAAACCATCGCTATCGTAGCAGCACACTTCTCCGCTGTCCAAAGGACCTATTTACCAGTAGGATTAACTGAATTATCGAGCACTTCCTCCCATCCCTTATTTTACACACTTACTGGATTTCTCGAGTTGCTGCTGGTGGAAGTATCTTGCGCCTGGTCGTCCGTTTTGTACGCGTTAATCACTTTCAGGACGAGCAGCTCCGGGTAGAGGGAGAAACTGTCCACGAGCTCCGGGCACTTAAGCATCTCGATCAGCGTCTGTAGTACCTCCACCTGCATTTTCTTGTTATCGTTAGTCAAGCTATCTAGTAACATCTTGAGCAGTTTTCTGGACAAACGAGAACGGATGATTAGAATCGTAATAATCAGGATTTAAGAAACATACGCGAACGGAATCGTGTATACTTGAAATGTTGCTTGATGTAGGAGGCATCCCCATCACGAACGTATTGCTGGAAGTCTTGCAAAGCCGATACTTTTTCCTCTGTCTGTGTTACCTTCGACTGCAGTGTTTTGATCATATGATCTAGCACTTCTGGCCTAGTCGCCGAATCAGGCGATGATCCTGCAATAAACACCGAACGGATTAGATCGCTATGCCAACAGAATGATTATTCACATATTTGTCTGAACATGAAATGACAGACGTACCATGCGTTTTGTAACCATTGTTTTCCTGAGGTAGAATGAGATCTCCAGCCATCGTGTCGCTTGAACCATTTACCGTAATGTTCGTAACAGATCGACCTCTTTGCGTGGGCGAAGAAACGGAAGACGATCGACCCTGATAGTATCAGAATACAATATAAAATACTGACTATCTAGTAGACTATATGCTGTCTATCTAATTACCGAATTACACAACGTGAGACCCTCCATTTTCTCTTCCACATCGGCCATATTACTAATTCCACTGTCTTTGCTAGTGGTCGCCCTTTCTAAACGTTCGAAACCATAATTCTGTATCTCCGCTGTGGTGCGCCTTAGCGATCTGTGGGAAGTACTTTAAAATTAAAATAACAAAGAATGACAAACTACCGGATGCCCGTGGCAGCCATAAATCATCAGCTTACTTGTAGACTTCTTCCAAGTTCTCATCCGCGTTATCGATATCACCCTTGGGCTTGGAACGAGCCGGTGAACTTTGAGCTCTGGGAGGTGGAGTGCCAGGCGAGGCGGGATTACTCGAACCCGATGATTTTTTCAAATGATTTTGTACTAATGGTAGTGCCGCCTCCTGCAACATCCGATGTACATGTTAATAGGCGTAAGGATTAGCACGAATTTATTCAACAACCACTGTCGAATAGTCTCACTTGATAATATTTCGGTAACTCTGCCAAAATCATGGTCACTTTCGGAGGATTCAAGTTGTACAACGATATGACAGCGTTCTGTGCCTGCCTTCTAACGTCTTGACTTTTCACGTCGTTGGACCAGTCGAGTAACCTGGCCAAAGCCGTGCCCGCGGAGTTATTGAGAGCAGACGGTTCCGCCGTTTCGGCGATTTGCGTGATGAACGTGAGCGTGGCGACTTTTACACGGGAATTGGGCGTTTGCGTTGGATCCGTCAAATACCTCATCACTGCGGGAAGCAGTTGCTCTCCTGGGAAACATTCTCTACAGGAGAAAAGACGATTGAAATAGTTGCTAAGCATTTCAGGTGACTCCGAGGTTCATACTTCTCGTAATTACCTAACAACATCGAGCGTTTTGTGGATCTTCGCCTGTATCGATCCAAGCAAATCGGTGCCTAATTTATTCAAGAGTCTCGCGCACAGGACATATAGCCAATCACCGAGATCTTCGCTGTGAGTGGCCACCAGTTCGTTCAATGTGTCCAGAAACAGGCTGAACACCTTCGTATGGGAATCCATGAACATCTTGGTGAAAATGTCCGTGACTTTGCGCAGTTCCGACGCCGTCAGTGTGTTTCCATTCGACAGGAAGTGTTGCAATCCTATTAAACCTTCTTTCCTATCTCCCCAATGTTTATGCGCACAGTTTTCAATAATCTCTTTAATATCCTGCAAGGTAAGCATTCATTTTGCATAATAGCGAGTACTGAGGACACCGCAGCAACATATATGAATAGTTTTATACGGAAAGTAGTTTTGTATTTTCTGTATCTGGCAGAAGAGTATAGTATGAGCTATCGAATATATATTTATATATATAGTAAATGGATATGAATATTAAATTTAACAAACCTTCGGGATAGATTGATCCCACATATCACGATACAGTCTTTGCTGAGAGCCACTCCACGAGAACGACTAATGGGTAGATGGACGATGGACAGATATGGAGAACAGAACGGCGCATCGCGTTAGTCCAAACCAAACAAATACGCCGCAACAAAACCAAAAGAAAAAACCAGACATGCGTTATCTACACTGTCGTGGGATGCTAAAAGCGGCTCCTCTCTTAAGCCTCTAAGCATCTAACTCCTCTATTCTCGAAATGATACACTCTTACGATCGACGACGATAGACAAACCCAATTGTGAAATAAAATTATGCTCGGATAGTACGAATACGCGTACATTTAAAGCATCTTTAAACTGCACAGCAAACTAGAGACCCCACAAATAAATCTGATATCGCAGTAATGCCTTGTTGCGCATAAACATTAGAGAAGCATTAAATAAAGATAATAAAGAAGCGTAATGATATAACAATCGTTCAGTATAAGTCTGTAATGTTAATGCAGAGTGGTACTTGTTATATAATTCACATGAGGTCGATATACACATATTTCACTGGAATGTAATTTTGTCACTGCGGGTCAGTCGCTGGTTTATTACTGTACTCTTCTACTGTAATCATGTGACGACCGATACTCGCCATCGCCTTGCCAAAAGTCTGCGACTCTCGTTCTACTTACATCGTTCGGCCGCCTAAAGCTGTCCATGCTACGCTCCGAGCATATGCTGCTGGTTTCGCTGTCGTCGCTGTGATCACCCTTCCCCCGCGGTGTTCTCGTGTAGCTGTCGATATTATCCACCGTGAATGCTTCCGCCAACGCTGACTCCGCCTCGCGGGACTGCTGCAGCATCTTTTGCGCCATGACTGGTCTAGACTGGGGCCTGTCCGTTGGAGACATATGTAAACCTCTCCCACTAGAACAGCCAACGTTAGGTTAACACAGCGGTCTCTGTCGAGACCACTTGACGTGGAAACCAAGGTATCCAGGTGAATAGTAACTCACCGTATCTTGCTCGCAAAACTCCTGTCCATTCCAAACCTCTGCGGGCTCGGTTCGCGACTGTTCCCAGTGCTTCTGATCCCGTGTCCAGATAACCGCCTAGGTCTCGCAATCAGGGATTCCCCTTCGCGATTGTACGTGGCGTAACTCAGCCTAGACGACGGAGATCCCGACCGACTGCTAGCTGTTACGTGAAAATATACGGATCGATTAAATCGAAACCCATCTGATGCTTTTAGATGCATCATAAAAACCACTAAAATCGCCGAGAAGCTGTCTCCTTCCTTTTCACTTACGCTGAGATTGCGACACCCCGGACATCCTTGTTCTCGTCCTCGCGGATCTTTCTGGACTAGCAACCGTCGCGGTGTCCGGCGATTTACTGGGACGTGCTAAACGAAGAAATAATACTTGTCGCTTGGACGAAATGTAGGATAACGGTAACGATAGAGGCTTCAATAATTGCTACTCACGCAGAGATGCTTTTTGCCTACTGATATTTGCGTACACCATCCTGGCTTTTGCCCTTTGCGCGGCTTGCAAATCTATCGCGCTGGTGGATCTAACGCCCGGGGTTGCACGATCTGTGGAAAAGTTTCAGAGATGTTAATAAAACGAACAGGGACGTTGGCGTTATCTATGGAGTGCGTTAGTGCAGCGTTCTAAGTCGCGGTGATCGTTTAAAGCCATCGAGCAAGAACGTAACAATTACAGTGATTATCAGTGGGTCTTTGGAGGACTGGAATACCAGATTGGCGGTAAGACCGTGGCAAGGACGGAGTACGTCTGAGCGGGCCATGTGGCTGACCCGAAGAAGTTTGATGCAAATTTTCCGTACTACCTTCATACGTTTAATGTAAAGGAGAGTCACAAAAGCAGCATGAAAAAAAAGGTGAGAAGTGTTTTATACCCCATTGTTCGATTACTGATGCTCTTTATAATTTACATCTAGTCCAATTGCTATCCGTTAAAACTACCACATCTCCTTGCTACTGTAGAATAATAACAGGATTTACCTGTGGCGCTCATCGCTGGTCTGGATGTTCGGGGGCTGACACTCGCTGATCTCGTCACTACATTCAAGCTGTTAATACTACCGCTATTGCTAAGGGACATTAGGGACCGTTTGTACGCGGTGTCGAGGCTGTTGAGCAGTGCCTCTGCATGCTCCGGGAAATGATCTTTGAATGCCCAATACGATCTGAAAATATCCAGAATGGAGTAATGTTTTTTTTTAAAGATGAAAGGCACATTTATTAGGGTATTTACTTCCTAGCAAAGACTCTTGCTTCCGAGTCCGAGTCCGCGATGCCCTTTTTGATCGTGTCTTGCAATACTTGCACATGCTTCTGCAATATTTGAGTAGGCCACGTCTGTAGAATCAGAGTCAGGTATTCGCACGAAGCTCGACGTATATCTTTACTTTTGTTACTTAAACACGACGTGATAATTGGCACGTAACGACCGCAGTGTGTGTTTTGGAGGATAAACCTCACAGCCACAGCACCAGCTGATGCCACAACCTGGATACGCAAAATTGTTGATATAAGTCCCTCCGCGTCGTTACGGTTTCCCTGTCGACGTTAACGGCGATTTATCGCGAACCTCACCTTGGCACTATTTTGTATGAGGTTCATCAACGTGAGTAACACCGCTTCGCCGAAGCCGGCGAATTTGTTCTTCAGGTGCTGACTAACAAATGCTAAAGTGATACACGCCTCTCTCACCACCTGCGACCTCAGATCAGAGCACGCGATCTCGAAAGATCTTTGCAGGTTTTTCAAGCACTCCAGAAAATTCTCGTAATTCGTGCCGCCGGCGATAATGATCGACCGTAACTTCTTCATCTGCAAGACAAGCAACTTATTCTCCATACGCTCGCTCTCGATCGTTAGCTTTCCGTACATACGTATTCCGTTCTTTGTTTCCAGTCCTTCTTGTCGTCGCCGACGTTATCCTTTATAGCTTTCATTTGCTCCTCGAGATCCTTTGGCGAGAACAAATTCACAGATGGCACATCCTCGAACGCGGTAAGAAATGTCTCCTCGTCGACGGCCCCAGCTTGACCTAAGTATTAGATACCATTTTATACATCCGCGTAAACATAAGTCTATATGTTACTTATTACTAAATAACGTCATGTTTTTTCGTCTTGATTGTAGTATCTCAAAAGTTATTACCGTGAATGTATTTTTAGCGCAATCTTCATTGCATTTAGTAACATAAAAAGCGGTGCAAAGATAGACATATAGTATAAGCGTGTTATCAAACTTCACGCTCGTATCAAGTGAGATGCAAATGAATAGAGATAAAGCAGTGATGTTGCGAGGGTGTTGTACCAAAATATGCGTCATATTAGTTCGCTCGAATTTCAATAATTTGTTGTCCTCTGTATGTATACCATGATGGATGTTCGCAAGGAAGGATGGGAGAAAAGAATAACGTAAGAAGAATTCTCAAACAGAATACGTAACTGATCCCACGAGCCATCATGACATAATACAAAGCTAGTATAGCCAATGGAGTTTTTAGGTACCTGGTGTCGACTTTACTGACACGTTTCTTTTGACGGTTGCTGCCCTTGGAACCGCTTGAGGTGTATTCATACCAGGCTGAGCTGTCATGCAAGCGAATAATTAGCATTCTCGTCACCAAAACGTTGATACACTATCAACGTTTTTTTTTTAATTGGTGAACGATCGAGGTGCACCGTTAATACTGTTTAAACGGCTGAGCCACAATAAGGAGAAAGCGTAAGAGTAAGTTAGCACGCGTCACACCTGTGCACTAGTTGTAAGAGGAATATGTGCTCCGTTAAAGTTAGCCATAAGACTTGCAACATTCATACGAAATAAGTAAGGTACGTATTTTATGTGTAAACGGAGCATCCGCTTATAGCACACAAAGCATTTTTACACACCACCACAGTGAAGTAAACGAGAGTTCGTTGGCTAATGGTTAATAATTCAAACTGCTCGAAAAGTATAAATACAGTTGAATTGAAATATTGTGGTTCGTTTGTATCTACGTTACTTGCGATTTCTCGAAATAAATACGTTTAAAATATTCAAATACACTAGGCTCACAAATTGTATGTACTGTGCGTTTAGTAAAGTTGGCTACGAATTCAGAATTATTTTAAGATACACCTATTTTTTTTTATACGTATAATTTACCATGCTCAAAATAATCTAATTGAAGGATTATCCTCGTGATACAGTTTAGTCTTATTAATTCATACAGAATTACATTTAATATTAAATTTGTATAGAACCTATATGCACCTAAAGCGGACGATGAAGTCTTTGCAGGTCCAAATTGTCCTCGCTTTGGAGGAGCAGCCAACCTTTTCACGGGGGCTGACTTAATCTATAACAATTACATTAATTCCAATTCAAATTCATAGAGCTGGACTGTATAGTTTACTGATTCATTTAAATCTGACACTTACCGCCCTGTCTGTCTCGTCCGTGCCTTTCCCAACTGAAATTAAAAAGATTAAAGTGAACAGAAGTTTAGCAAAAGTATCTGTTCGAGCTTGAAGAAATTTTATATCTCTAAAAATACGTAATCAATTAATAGAGTATGTCGATGGCTTAGTGCACAAATATTGTATGTCCACCAGGGTGACTCTCAGTTACTCTTGGTGAAACTTTTGTTCAAGATTTTCTTCGCGGCATCCTCCAGAATAGTTCCAAATAATAAAAAAATCTGTGTAAAGTTTGAGCCCGATCCGATACCGGGGAATCAAAAGTTGCAGATCCAGACAAGGAGCATCTTTTATGCTCGATTCTCGTGCGACAAACGGTTTCCGAAAAAAGTATGAAAAACTAAAAGAAAATTTTATTTTTCAAATTTTGTAAGTTTAAATCCTTCTCGAACACTTTTTATATATGAAGGCCAAGAAAAAAAATGGTATTTTTTATTTTCCGAAACTATATTTTAAACATTTAAGGCGGAGCATATACCGAGATATGCCAAAAAGATACAAAAAAATTTCCTTATTTTCAGCGTTTGATATGTCATGAATGTTTCTTGAAAATTAAGGACCGAAATTTGCAAAAATATCGAATTTATAGACGTTAGAAGTAACATACAAAAAGTGGACATACAATACAGGGTGACAAAAAATAAATGCATATTGAGTTTTGGTTATGATTTTAGTGAATATAGATAAGTTGAAAAAGTGAACATACGTAATAATATATGGCTCTGAGTATTTATGCACTAAGCCACCGATGTTTTCTTGCACATCACGATGTATTTCGATCAGAGTCTACTTATTCTTAGAACAGTGTACCTAAGTCTGGATACAGCCACGGTGGTTTATGAATGTCACAATGGCACCCCCTCGCTCTAGCACCTGGGTGCTTAACAATATTATCCCACTGAAGGATCCACCTACTGCTCGGATCCCATATCTTGTGATCGATACTGGGATACTTTTTCAGTCCTCTGTGCAAGCAGCGGTGGCCGCTCGGCAGCAGCACGCCGGTATCATTCATTTTATACATAAAAGCTTCTTCAATGAAACGCGATCACTGAATCGCACAGTTTCTCAATGATCTCGCGCGGCGTATAAAGTGCAACTTATATTTCAACATGATTCCAAACACTGTCACAACGTGAGAAGCCGTCATTGCGAAACAGCAAGTGAGCGCAATCTTCCTGCATCCTTAAGAATTAACGTGTCGCTAATTAAGATGGCACACATCGATAAACGAACCCTAACAAACGAACTATTTTCGTAAGGTGGCGCAAAAGATCTCGCATTCGCTTAGAAACTCGTAAAAGACTTAACGAAGTCTTCTACGATCTCCGCTTTATCATATGTCACCTATGAAACCGTGAACAATTATCGACAACAGCATTAAACAGAGCAATACGTTTATGTATTCTAGAACGTAATACAAGGTAACGACTGAGACATATCGAAAGACGTCAGCGACGTCGGCATTTCACTTCAATGAAATTACAGTCGTTTCTCATTCACACTCTTAATTACCCTTCGTTACGTAAGTTCGGAAAAGCTGGTGCAACTATAATTAATGAAAAACCACTGAACAATCGTTCTCCATTGAGGCCTAGCGAGCAGAGTTCAACGCGCCAGCGTGTGAGAAACTAGATTTGCATTCGTGATATCATTCGTAATAACCGCGGCAATGAGACACTGGAGTTATTTTCTCACGTTACAGATAGAGCACGCCCGGCATCCTCGTAATGTTTAGTTAGCCGAGATTTCCAAGCGAGCGCGAAATTTCGCCGGGAATTAAAGCCAGAGATAAGAAGTCACCGTGTGATGCTTATTTCTGGAACGAAGCGTCGATTCGTGTCAAATAAAAAGAGACCCGACTGACATTTACTCGGCGACACCGTCTTTCCGTTTTACGTAAGAATTTTTCCGCGAGGCATAACGAAACAATCGTCCACGCATGTTAGGAAAAAATGAATTGCATTTCCAAGGATGATTGCGTCACGAGTACCGCGGCGACGTTTACGTGTAATTCATTACCGTGCACACACGTGTGTATACACGCGGTGTACGGGTGGATAACGAGGCTCGAGCATCCTCCATTTATCTCTAGAAACTTTACCTCCTGAATGGTGTAATAAAAATACTTCTAAGTATCGGCGAGGACGATAGTTTCGATGAAAGTGAAATTCCTTTGGCGAGCGCGTGCGCGAGAAAGTGCATTAATAATTCAAAAGCAGCGAATTATTTTTTCCATCTACCAGCTCGTTTTTTTACAGCCCCTCCAATTCTGCGTTGCGAACCATTTTCGCCGCAAAGGTGCCGATGGAAAGTCGAATGGTATCGGTCAATTTCCCGCGACCGAGCAACAATTCACGCGGTTATTTTCTTGCGAGTTCGAGGCAAGCCGTTTGCAGCCCGAAACAAATCGGCGACGCGTTTACGTAGAACGCTGGACGGCGGAACGAATTTCCATCGCGAAACTCCTCGGTCACGATGACTCTTCCATCGCGGCGACACAATCGTCGAGGACTTATTGCTTCGTTTCTTTTTCGCGAAATACCATCGGCGTCCGTTAGAAACAACTGAACAAAGGGAACCGCGTTCCACTGCAGCAGCACGCGTCACGTCTCCTTCGCCATCGCGCGCGTCGCGATCACTAAGAATTCGTTGGTTCGCAGTCGCGAAAACACCTTTGGTTCCGGCGCACAATATCGAAGCGTTCCCCTGAACGTCCTAGCGTGGAACTGGCGAGGGGCACGCTTCTGCAACGAGTGGATCGTCGAGGCGGTAGGGGCCAGATATCATTGGTGTGTATAACTCCGTCGCGTTTCGTCGCAGCTGCCGGCGATCAGGTAAACAAATAACGCGTGCCGGGAGAAACTAAAACCGATCGTCCTTGCCCATTGTCCGTGAACAGGCAACAGGGCACGGCTAGCGTAAGTACGTATACACGGCGGTGTGTGCGTGTATGCGTCTTGTTTAGGCACGCGCGTCACCTCCCCGAGACCCGATCTTGTTCGGCCCGTGACACAGAAAAAAAAGAACACGATCAAGATCACCGGCCAGAGACGGACACCGTGTGTCACGTATTCTGGACACCGTTCGCGACGAATCTAGCGAAACAGCCGCTTATAAAATGGCCTAGCTTCGACGGAGACACGCGACTCTCACGTTGCTAAATGGCGACTCGTTTACTCTACGGAACTCTCCCGGTAAGCGCTTACCGCTGTTCGCCCGGCCGGGGGGAAGGGGGCCACCTCTTCCCCTATCGTGGCCCTGATTGGGGGGCCATTTCGAGGGACCCATCGGGGATACATCCTGCACAGTTTTTCGGTGATTAGACGCTGACTGTTTTATGGAAATGTATTCTTCTGCGTTTGTGTTCTGGGTGACTTTCAGTCCTCCTTCGCATGCGAATTCTAGTGGATTATACCGAAGCAGAGCTATCGCGGAAATATCGCGTTCGAAGTATCGAGATATCGACCTCGGCGGTTTGAACAAAACGGCTGACATTTGATTCAGCAATTGGAAAGAGTATCGGAGCGGCGATCAGAAGAAAGCGTTGTAGTACGTCAGGCCCGACGCTGTTATCGTATTACCAAACACGATATCGAGGAATTGAGGGGAAATTTTATAGGCGGCGGCCATGTTCGAATATCAGGTTTAGGGAGAAGAAATCTGTCGACCGCGTGAATAGCTGAATTGGTCGGCGCAGTCGGCCGAGAAACAAAAGATCCATGGGGTTCGGAGTCCCCAGGGACCCCGGGCGCGGCAACTCGATCGGCCGATCATATTTTTCTCCCCGCAATTTCACCTCCCATATTCGACCGGGGCCGCGGTGTTTTTTTCCCCCATTAAGCTGGGCGTTATCGATCCATTTATCCGGGCCGAATGACATAATTAAAAGCGCGCTGGGCTCGCCGATCGCATCCGAATAAAAACGCTCATCCGCGGGGACAAGAGGGGGTATTATTGCCCGGTTGCGAAAGCACCGGGACAAATTGTCAGTCCAGGTGAAACAAGCGGCCGTTTAATGCCCAGGCCCCCATTCAATTTGCGCCCGTTTGAATGTGACGCGTTTCCACGCGCGTGGAGGGCCGGGAGAAGCAGCCGAATGAGAGAAAGAGAGGGGCGACGAAGATTAATGTTGCCCGAAACAAGAGAATCGGGTCGTCCAGCGAAAACGGCAAAACTCGTGCCTCGCGAGAACCTTTGCCGTCTCTCCACCACTGCGATCGAGCGCCTAACGACGCGGCCTTTGTCTAAAATTCGGCCGCCGGTGCCGAGACCACCTGGTGGCCTGACGCAACAAAAATCCTCTGATAATTCGCCAGGGACGGCGGCGTGCATCGGGGCAAGATTAAATCCGAGATCTACCGCAGCACGGCGAGGAGAGCCGGCGGGATCGCGGCGCAATTACAATGTTTAACTGTAATAAGCTGGTCTACTGACACAGCAAGAAGTTGATACGGGCAGGACCGTGAAAAAGGCGGCTCGCCGCCAGTCGGGGCTCTCTGATGAAGAAATAAACGTCATGTTCTGGATCATCAATTACCGTGAGACCGTAATTGCGCCTTCCAAATTGAACTCGCGGCGTGCAATTAACCTGATCGCTTCGCGTTTCAGGAAAGCAACCCTTTAAATCATTGGACGCGCGAATGCGTGCGCGCAGGGTCGCAGCCTCAAAGATGATCCGTGGAGCTGTGCGTCGAATGTAGGTCACCACGATTTGTCTCTCGTTTTTCTATCGGCGAACGACAATCGGAAAGAAACAGGAAACTCGGCCGAATGGTGGTCGCCAGCCTGCCCCAGGGGACAGACGGGCGGTTTTACGAGCGCGCGCTGGCAAAAATATCGGGCAATTACTCTCGTCGGTGCAATTAACGCGCAGCGTGGGCCCGCTGCTTCACTGCTCCATGGACTGGAGGATGCTCTGGCACTGCTTAGAAATTCAGTAGGAACAGAGGCGCCGGAATAAATTACGGATAGAAAACGAGCTGCCGCGGCGGCAATTTCTTCGGGGATCGTACTTGGCGTCTGTCATTCGTCGGTGAAAGTGACTCGTTATTTATTGTTCCCGACGGCCGACGAGATTCGCTTCCGATTTCCCGCCGTACGAGGAGCGCGTCCGCTTCTTGCCTCGGCGGTTTTTCTGCGGGCCGCGCGCGGCGACGATGAAAGGCAGGCGAGCACTGGTGAAAAAGGAAAACGTGAATGCCCATTCCGCGGATCGGTCATTAAATGTTGCTCAAAGGGGAATCTCGCCCACGCGACTCGCGCGCCGATGCCGATAATGGGTACCCTCGCGCGTTGCGCAACGCGAGCCGCGCGAGCGCTGGCGCGATAATGCGCTCGCGTCGCGGGTCAACCGAGCGATTATTCCCTCGCTCGGGTAATTTGTGGGGGAAAGGAGGATCGTTTTGCACGATTTGCAGCAGCTGGTCGATCGTTTACGCCCGATACACTTTCTTCACACCGATATCGCCCGATGCCAGAAGAAAGCGTGCGCGACGTATCCTCCTCCGCGGGCGTTCTCGCACTTTCGATTTTCCTGCGTGCACGCCGATGTGCATTCAGGCAGACCGAAGTCCTCCCGCTGTCCCCGCGATCGCACCTTTAGCGCTCGCCAGCGGAATGTCAGAGAGCCACCGCGCCGCAGGATAAAAAGGGCATCCCGCGCGCTATTCCGCGTTTAATATCTGATCGCGCAGAATCGTGCTTGATCGCAGCACGCTGAAGATAAATCCGCCACCCTCCTACCTTTCACTTGGCACGGGCGCACGTGTACGCGCGAGTCCGTCTCCGTTGCTGTCCTCGGGGTAAGGTCGCGCAACGCAGCGCGAGTTCAACGGCGAACGGTGTGGGTGCTAATTTCGATCGACCAGAGAACGGGCACAGGGTGAATAATCTCTCTCTCTCTTTCTCTCTCGCCTCCGTGTCGCCGGGGAACCGGTGTTGCAGAAATACACCTCGAGAGATTCCTGTCGCGCTTGCTGGGTAATAAGCGTGCACACTGTCGATACTGTATCCAGCTTCCTCGTACCAAGATAGACCCTACACGGTCCGTATGACGCAGTGAAAGATGCGAAGGGGTATTCCTTCGGGGAGTGAAGAACGTGGAGGAAATAATGGTTCAGAGGTCTCCAACCAGAAACCTTCTCCGCTCGAAGAATATCTTGCCGGTGATAAATATCGTGGGTCACCGGTGACCCACGTGGCGCGGAACGTGTTAAGTAGATGCAACGCTGACGAAACCAAGCGGTTAATACTCTTCTAAAAGGACACGGCTTGCACCTGGAACGCGACAGGGGCATGATTTCTCGGTTACGAGCGTGCCGGGGCATCGGGATGGAATTATGAACTTGTTTGCAGAAATGCTGCGGCCGGATAACGCGCGACACCGTTAAGCGGCAGAGAAATCGGATAGTGTAATCGCGATTCAACGCGGACCTCTAACGAACACAATCCCGCGGCGGGTCACAGGGAAAGAGAGAGCGAGAACACGAGGCCTATGCAAATTTTTCCTTCAGCCATGCTCGCTCAACCTTTCCGTGTCGCGCGTACGCGTCGTACAAAGACACTCGTGACCGCCGAGCTGTTGCGCGCCAATTCCGCGGATCCTGGTGAAAACGCGCGGCGCCGCTCGGCCAGAGCCATTCCCAAAGCCTCGGACACCGCTGCCTCTTCAAAATCAGAGCACAAGATCGAATGGGATAAGATCGCGCGAGCGAAACTTTCAACAGGAAAAGATTTAGAAGCCCGCCACACGGAAGCTCGTCGTTAGTTCTTCACGGCAATTTGGCGTTCTATTAATACACCTGAAATCAAGCGAAGAGCCGTAACTCCTGCTGCCAAGCCCATCTATGACCTAATCGTGATCGGCGTGCGTACGCACAAAGAAGAAGGAGAAGAAGAAGAAGAAGAAGAGGAAGCAAGCGTCCTCCAGTGTCCGCACCGAGGCCTCGTCGCTTGGGCGATTGCGATGGAATAGAAAAGAATACGAGCTGTATTTTTTATATACCATCAGGGTTTTCGCATACCAGGATACTGGGGGATCGTGACGAGCATAGACACTTTCACCCGAGGAATGGGTAGCGGTGTTTTGTAAGGAAGCGTCGAAGAAGCACGTTTGCAAAACAAGGCATCCTAAAAACACGCGTCCTTGGTACACACCGAGGCGGGTTTTTTTTTTCGAATGTTTACCTCGTCGGTTACCCAAGCAGAATCATACACGGTCCTTTGATTTATCGTTGCATAGGCGAAGTCGTGTACCGGCTGATTTTTTGCAACGAGACAAAGATTGATTATACAATGGAATGCGTGTGCACATCGTGAGTCATCAGGAATCTCGGTTTACCCGGCCACTTTTTCCCCCCTCTGTCTATCAGCCTCTCCTCCCTTCGTTCCATCCCCCTTTCTCTCCCCGCCCGGGCGTCGGAACTAACGCGCAAAGTATTCGGTTGCCGGGGACACGTAATATTTGCAATCGAAATTCGAACAGGCTGCCAGCAGTGTCTTACAATGTTACAAGGCCGCTGGTTCGAGGCGGGACGGCTTTAATCCGCGGTATGAATTACAGACATCGACTGAAACAATACACCCGGCGATATTGCATGGGTGCACCGTATCTATCGGCGTATGTAACATTATGTAATATCGCGGGGATAGATAACGCGAATTGCCGATCGCATTGTGCCGGCTGCCCTAGGGAATGACACTTAACGCGTCAGCCGGGAATGACACTTCAAAGTAATTGGATCGCGCCGGTCGTAGGGCCTCGGTAAGATGTCCCGCGGCATCAAGGAGACTTACGTACGATGCTGGAAACTGGCAGAAATGAGCGGCCGGCTCTCCCGAATCGCGCAGAAACCCGGCCCCATAATTGCGCCCAAATTTGTACGGCGGATCAATCTCGAGGAGCGACGCGACCCGTTATCCTTCCACACAAAGAAAGAAATCCGCGGACAATTGAACCGCAGGTACGCGCAGAAAACGTGCCAGGGCGGTGTAATTAAATTCAAATTGGCCGTGTTTTACCGTGGCCGGTCGGGCAGATATTCTTATCACGTCGAAGAACAAGCGGTCCTTGCTAAATATTCATCGTGTGTACCGGTGGCAACGTGCACAGTGAGTGAGTGAGAGACAGAGAGAGAGAGAGAGTGGCGAGGAAGGTGAGAGAGGAGAGAACGAAGGTGTGGGTCTTCTCGAATGCGAAGGCATGTGTTCGCAACGCGCTAGCGTTCATGGCTGCGGGATGGCAGCACGATCCAGCCGCGCCGGCTGAATAATATTACAGCGGTGGTGACGCGTGTTGTCACTCGCCTTTTTATGTACCTCCTGGCTCAATTTGCCGGATACCCGCTGAGAGAAGGAAACTCGATGGATGTACTCACCGTCCGAGGACATTGCCAGTGGCAGCAGGTCGCCGGCAGCCTTCAGCTGGTCGAACTTCTCTATTAGCAGCAGCAATCTGCAAGAGGAGAAGGTTGACTGTGAACCGGGCTGTTTCGATCAAAGTTCAGACGCTGGCGGATCGCAATCTTGGAGCACTGCTCAAAGGGATCAGAGGATTCGTTCTAATGGCAGCGAGCATTGGTCTCGAGAAAGAAGGACAAAAGTGGCCCCATTTGTTCGCCCCTCTGAGCGATCCTCTAATCAGTCTAATCGTTTAAAGCAGAGCATTCAGCGACCAGAAGGAAGCATTGTCTCGCCGAGCGCTCGCGGGCCAGAGGCCAAGAATCGATCTCGTTCTTTCCACTTACTTAGCCTGGGGTACGTTGTGCTTTCGCTGCAAATCCACGCGCAACCTCTCGCCGACGTGTCGGTAGATGTCGGCCAGCGTGTTCAGAGCAGTCTCCCGCACCTTTTCGGACGGGTCCGACAGCAGCTTGACGATGCTGGGGATTACGCCGGATAGAATCATCTCGTCCGCGCCATGCCTGCAAAAGGAATCGTCAACAGAGTTATTTGGCTAATCGATTCGATTCTTCGGATGAACTGGCGGCGGCTCCTTACTCGTTCAGCGTCGTCGTCAACAGAATTAGGGCCTCCTCTCTCAATTTGGCGTTTTTGTGGCTGAAACCCGGGCGTAGTCTATCCAGAAGCTGCTGCGGCGACATGCACCCCTTCTCCATGATCTTCAGCAGCACCAGCTGCGCCTTCTCTCGGGTCACATCTTTGCTGTCCCCTGTGCGACAAAGTACATCGATACTCCCAATTGCCACCTCTCGCAACGCGCAATCACGCGCATGAATCGAGGAAAAGTCCAGGGACCGGTTACGCGTGTATTTATATCACCTTCGTAATATCACGCTAAGTGCGGCCCGACTTCCGCGCCTGCTTTATCTAAAGCTGCAGGAGCACGCGGTGAAGTTCAACCGATACGAGAGATTACGAAACGGCCCCGTTTGATACGCGTGACGAAATGCAAAACACCGGAGCGTAAAGGATGCCGCGGGCAAGTTTCCTTTACCAAGAATAATTTATGAACGTCCCGAGGACAAATGGATACAAGATAGCTACAGCGACACCTACCCAGTCTATCTATTGTTGGCTGAATGATGGTGGAAATATAAGGCTTGAAGTCGTGACCCATTCGATCTGCGAGGAACGTAAGGACTTCTAAACCGTTCTGGACCACCTGCAACAAGAAAGCGAGAGAGCCGTTTAAACACGCCGCATAATCGGCCATTAACGGAATAACGATTGTCCTCTTTCGTTCGCGCGGACGTTGTTCTAAATTCTGAATCCTTCGCAGCTTTCCAGCGAGGCGATCGAGGTTTACCGGCCAATTTGCCGGGCACAGAAGACGCTTATGCGCCTCTCTGTGACGAGAGATTAATTAACGGCGCCGCTGGAAACGTGTGCAACGGGAGGCCGAATTATCGAAAGTGAATCGACCGAAATACCGATGCGAACGCATTAGCCGTAGCTCGTTAAGGATACGCATAGATTAAAGGCTCGAAGGTGTATCGGGGAGTTAATGGCCCCCGTGGGATGCAGGTGTCGAAGCCCCTTGCAAAGTTGTTTATGTTTCACCACAGGGTCCGGTATATTGATCCGCGCAAGGTAAACTCTGCAAAGCGCTTCCCTTAGAGCTAAAAAATCCCAGACCCCTCGCACTTTCCCTGTTGCTCGTAATTATGCTTCGTCTGCGAGCCCTCCCCCGTTGCACTCTTAATGATTACTTCCCAGCATTTCTTCTCCCCGCCGACCGCTCGGCGCTTTCATCGACACGTAATTGCGGAGGTTCCAGCGAATTACACGCATTCCAGCCTCGTGGCTGCACGCGAAAAAATCGGCAACAGCCCCTAACCGATGGAATTAAAGGAGCTCTGAAAGTGTCTGTCCATCTCGATGATAGATCCGGCCGAATTGTAAAACGATTAACAGCCGATTACTCAGCACGGTGACGCGATATACTCGTATAGATAGACGCGGTTAAATGGGTAATTATAGCTGTCGGCGATCTGAACGGCCAGCGTGTACGCGAGAAGTTGCACGTCGAACGCGTGAACCTGCGATTCGAGGGTGAACGAACTGCTCCTCCGGGAGGACGAGCAGATCAATATAGAAAGTGCAAGTGTAGCGGTGGCTGCATTTATCCTCGCTCAACCCCTCGGCGTAGAGCCGTCGACTGGCCTCCGTGTTCCACCAGCTAACGAGGGCTAAATTGATATTCCTCGGTGGTTCGAGGCGGTTTTCTTCGCGATTTTCTTAACGGTCGCGATCGACATTGACACCAAACTCGCCGCTGTGTCCTCAAGTACACACGGCCAGTCCAATGTCACAGTCCGTTACTCTGCCGTCGGTTTAAGTGCGTTTAACGAACAGACCGCTATAGATAGGCGTATAAACCTATTTTAGTGCCGCGCGGGGTAAACGTTCTCTCAGGGCTGTCGTCTGGCTGTGACATCATTGCTCAGCGCCGAGGCTTTTCGTTTTTCCCTCTGCCTTAACTTCCATATAATTAGCGCGCGGCCTGGTCATTAACTGCGCCGCGAGACGCGTTTCTCTCACCGTTTTCTGTGCCCGGGTTAATGGCTCCAGTGATGAAGATTACGCGTGTCGAGGTGCCTCGAAGGGCCAATCTCATCGGACTGATCAATTAAAACTCTGTGCCAAGGCTGCCGAAGAGCTGGCTACGAGGAGCCAGAGCACCTTGAACTTTACCCGACGAATCTGCCACCCTGCAGAACGGAGTCGAACAACAAGACCTCTCGGCACGGCGACAAAGTGGATCAGCGAAGTAGGGATAACAATAGATCGTACGTGCACATGCTACGATGGCTGGGAGTCGACGCATGGACGCGCGTCGCGTGGGCGAGTCGCCTGGTCTTAGCCGACGAAGTTGGGAGCAGGGCCCGTTAAAACTGTTAAAGCCACGTGGGAGGCGCCTCGCAGAAGCTCCGATATATCGGGTCGGAACCGCTTCGAGGCGCCGACCAGCCGAGCGACAAATGGAAAACTGACCTAGTCGAGGGGGTAAGGAATGCTCTGATCAAAGCTGCTTTCAGCGGAGAACGGAGGGACGGTGCTTTCTCTCAAGCAAATTCTGTGCTTTCGCCGCGGCAATTCTTCGCGAGCCTCGCACCATGTGTTCCAGGAAGAATACGATCTGAAGTACGAGCTCGCGCTAGGAAGACTGAGTTATTATAATCAGAGTGGAACAATGCTGGTTGTGGCAACGGGAGATAAAGCGCGCCGCGTCGATTATATAAGGAGCATTAAATAGCTACTGATGTAATAAATATCGATCGAAACTGGGTAATAAGCGCGGAGGAGCATTATCATCACCCTTTGGCTTTTCGGCAAGATTGCCCGCGCCTGACGGGGAGAATCTACTGGCGACCAGGCCTCTAGCCGCCTCCGAGTCGCTCCAGTTGGACACATAATTGTCGCCACGGGGATATTAATAATTTATGAAACAACACCAGTCGGCGCGGGGTGACGTGGGCGCCTCGAATTCTACGCGATGTTATCTTAATCGCCGTCGTTTTTACCGCGACCTTTCGCAGGAGCGTTATCGAGCGGGCCGAAGGTGCAGGACGCACGGGGCGACGTTATGCAAGGAACGAACCGTGCGTTAGCGCGCGGTGCATGCAAAAAGCATCGAGATCAGCCGCGAGGCGAGGGTGACGTCATGGTTTAAATTCGAAAAAGGAAACGTTCGCGACGGGGAAAAAGAACGGTGAGCAGTGGGCAGAGGGGAGCGGGCGGTTTCAATTCGCGGTGTCCCTGTGTCCTTGACACCGATACCGGTGGCTCGCGAAAATGGTGCAGCTAAGATCTTCCATAACGAGACGCATTGTGATCCAATTGCATCGGCACGACCGCGAGAAACGATGCCAGCGAGCCGAGGCGCAGCGTTTTGCTCGTTAACCCCGGGGGGGCACCCTTCGATCCAACGTTTCCCGAGACCTTTGCGAATCAGGGTGCTATTGGGCGCTGACCTAACTTAGATTTCGTCGGAATTAAATTCAGTCCCATCAGGTCCGATCTTGAGGCCCTAACCTGGACCTCCAGGGACCTGGCGCGGGGTGTAATGTAATAGGAAGACGCGCAGGGCCAACTGGGTTCGAAAAATTCGGCGTCGATGCTCAGTGGAGGGAGGGCTGGATACAGCCGCAGTATAAGAAACTTTCGACCAGATCGATAGGGCGAAATAGGGAGGCTCATCACGTAGCGGGCAGTAGGCTCCTTGCCAAAAGCACGACAATGCTGGGCCTTCCGAAAATTAAGAACGAACTGCAATCTGCCGTGTTGTGGATGCGTCTTCTGTAAGACATCGGTTCAAGGCAAAGATTCTTTCGAGTTTCAAAGACTCGTTCTACATTGTCTCTGAAGGAAGCTAGTGTACCACAAGGTTCCGCCGCGTGTCGCGGATATCTTCGAGCTAATAGCGAAGCCTACAGCAACAAGTGGCACTAGATAATGACGGGCGAGTGCTGTACGCTCCTCGAACCTGACTTGGGCGCTGATGTGGAGGTAGGGAAGTTCCCAAAGTTCTGGACCGCCGCGAGGAACTTTGAACCGCGCGCGGGTCTTCTTCCTCCTTTTTGTCCACGCCATGGGAGGCTCGCGGAAAGCAAGCAGTAATACGCGCGATAATGAAAAGCTACGCTAAATATAGGAGTGAACGGGCCATTGTGCGCCGCGTGCGTGTGCAGAGGCTACAGGAAGAAAATTGTAGGGAGTGCGGGGGTCTCATGAATTATGGAACACGCTGAATTCAGACGGCAGAGTTCGGTTTTAGTCATCTGCTGGATATCGCGACGGAGGGCAAGTTTCATGCGCTCCTCGCGCGGGTCCGAGAGCAAGATGACGCACAGCTTATTGACTGACGCATCTCGCCGGTGTCAATTTTTCGGTGTTCGCGCGACCTGACGTCAGCGCGTGCCGATTCCCGTCCACGGAATTTCAATGAGCCTCTAGCCGGCGCTTAAAAGTCGACGTGGCCCTGTTCCCTTTTAGAGGAACCGTTGCGAACCGTTCTCTTCTCGACGAGTGTTCTCGTAGGAACGGGCGAGAAACACTCCAGGCGTTTAACCCCGCGGGAGCGAACGCTTTGGGAGTGAGAGAAAGGGGCCAACATTCGGCCAGACACGAGGAAATTCAATCTCCTGGTCAATCCAGGAAAGTACTATTATCCTTATCCGTCTGCTATCTTTTTGGCAGCCATCCTGCGGGACACTCATCTCCAGATCTTATTTAGGAATGGAAACAATCCAAGCCTAGTCGCCAGGGACGACTCCCACCTCCCTTTATTAAGGGACAATTGTGCTTGCGAAATTGCTTTGCAATTAGGTCTGACGCAGGCGTATTTTCCGAATTCCTCTCTGTGAAATACCCTTATCGAACGCGCCTCAACCTATTACCGGAGAGCGTTTAACCGAGCCTAATGGCTCGAGCTAAACGCGAATCTTTCAGCGACATGCTCCGTGACATACTGTGCCAAAGGACACGCGCTACGTACATGGCGTGAAAGTTTCTCCCTTATACGTGCCTCGAGCAAAGCGGGGCCCGGGTTTCGTGGTATCTCCGGTAACAGGCGTATTCGCCGTAAATAATCGTTTTCATTTGTACGCCGCCCTGACATCCGGGCCAGCGATTATTCTAATTGGAAACAACTCGTCGCGATGCCGTCACGCGAGCAACGTTGTTAAAACTAAGGTCGTGATATCGATTTTGGGTCGGCTCAAACGAGGGAAACAAGCGGTTCAGAATGCAGATTGGCATATCACGACGTTCCCGAAACAGTAGCCGTACTTAATAAATTTGTGGCTTGAGAGATCTCGCGCGGGGCTCAAAATTGTCTGCTACGCTTCGCCCTGTCGTCTATAGATTTCCTCTGATTATTGTTGTGAGCACTCGAGTGATCTCAGCCTCTTGATTGCGTTGAGCAACGTATGTAGCTGATTCCCTTAAATAATCCAGGAATGCGATCCTGTATGCAATTAGTTTGAGCCACAGCCTGCCTCGTGTCATCCTCATAAGTGATCTAGAAACTTGATCCCCTAATGATTTCACCAGACATACAAAGTTCTAGGAACAGCCCGCCTGCACCAGCTAAAAATAATAATAATAACAGTAAGAATAAAGGATGATCTTCCGAGGGCCAAAATCGACCGTGATAACGCTCGCGAGTCAGACTGCTCGACATCGGATTGAACAATTGAAAGGTCGCGGGGACAAATCTTTCGTAAGATCCTTGTCTAAAGCGAGGCTTGCGGCACCTGCTTCTCGCATCAAAATGTTCTTTCTCCTCGATCTGTCCAGCGGGGATTGAAGATTTAATTTACAAATCGGTCACGTTGCTATCGCGATTAACGTATCGTTCATTCGTGGGTATCGAGCGTAGAAAGTTTCGAGTGCACGGAGATATAGGTCGACGAAAATAAAATGTACACAAATACGATTTTCGGCCGAGCCGACTCGCAATGACCGCGATCCCGTCCAGTGCACGCGATTTAGGGATCATTCCGATAACGTGTCAGTGAATATATCAAGGTATTCATGGGTTTGCTTGGCGATTAACGTTAAACGGACGATAAACGTGGATAACGAAATCTGGCAAATGAGCACCCCTGCTCGTACGCACACAATCCAGCCAGTTTGTCACCCGGCACACCCCACTGCCATTTCTATCCACGTCTCTAAGTATTTTTCTCATTAAGGATTACGGACGATTAGCATTCTCTAATATGCCCAACAAAATGGTCACAAATCGACGCAAGCGTCCTACTGTCGTCTATCTGTTAACGGTGATAAGTGGAAAAACGGTGGGCGCTCGGCACGGTCTTGTTTACATAGCCAAGAGCAGTGTCCACTCGTCGTAAATGAGATCGATCGAGATCCTTAGCGATATCTGAAGCTTAGCGCTTTGACAACCCAGATCCATGCTCGTATTAGGAGATACAGAAGCGACGAGGGGGCACCGTACATACTTTCTTTCGCGAGTCAGCTGTACTTGTAGGAATATCGAAGACCGTGCCGATTAAGCTGGCGTTAGAGAGATGTTGGGAAGGTGAACTAAATTCAGGTGGATAAGATCGTTACCTTGGGATTGCCGTTGGTGAGCCATGGTATGATGTTGTCGATGAACTGCCCAATATCTTGACACTCGATGCTCTTGTTACCATCGCCCAGATAATTCAGCAGCAGGCTGCCAACGTTCAACTTCTTCTTGATGTCCGTCGTTGACAGGAGCGGCATGAAACCGTCCATATCACGCGGATTCACCGCCATGGTGGCCGAACCGCACGTCGTATCCGCACACCCGCTCGCGAGTCTTTCAAACGAAACTGGATCTCACCCGACGCACTGGTCAAGGCACATAGTTGCCGGTGGGTTCACGATAAACGGAAATGTAACGCGCCACTCCTCTCGTCATGCCAACGACGTTTCTCGCCAGGAACACGGTTATCGGCGAAACGGGACTGTCCGTGCGATTTAAAAGCCATACGCAAAACAGTGTGCACCGTACCCCCCTTCGGGCTGTTTCCGCGACCAACGGTCGCGCCAGACACAACCGCGATCAATCGAGCACGCCCCAGCGATCTTATACGATCGTTAATTACCACAGATCCCGTTCAACATTCCGCGACCGTATGCACACCGCTCGCATTTTATTTCAACTTACTGCGGACAAAATAATAACGAACACACCAACGTAACGAAAACTATCGGCACCGTGCACGCGACGCCATTTTCATTTCACCGATCGTCCGTCTCTTTTCATCCGTCGCGATCGCAGCGCGCCGTAGTTCCAGCGGGCGTCGCTGCAACTCTGACTTTCGTTCGTAACTTGCATCCGGCGATATGCGTTTAAATCTCTCCTGGAATCTTGCTTTATTATCCTCGATCGTCAGGCTTCTGAGTATATTTCATTCATTACGATGTTTAATTACTCGATGTGGGAGTGGCAGAGATTAGGTGGATCTCGAGTCCACGCGAGATACGTCAGTTTCTGTGTGTAACTCGTGTAGCTCGTCTCATCCGCTTCGCTATTCTTCGAGATCCTTTTCTGTTGATCTTTCTTTGAATTTTAATGATATTCTTTTTAATGTGATCGGGTTTCGAACGGCGGAGTATTGTTAAGTAGTCGACGTGTCACGTTGATGAATTGAATTAAATGATATGTATAATGATTTTTTGGGATCGATGGTTTCGATGAATTTTTACGAAAAAACCGTTACTCGATACATATATTGGCAACGCAAAGGAGATGGTGTGGAACGCTTGTCGGTTAAATGTTTCTGCAACCGTATTTTAATGAAGATGACAATATATACATAGTTACAGTCACATATACAATATCATGTATTTACAGTCATTAATAATTATGCGCTCGCATTATATGCAACGTCGTCCCCATTGCACTTTAGCCAAGAAAATATCTAGTAAAATATTTAGGAGCATGGCCGCTTTCGACTCGCGTCGAATATAACAACGTGATTATGTTAAATTTCGACGGCAATCATTTCGTACTTCAATATAATTTATTTATACCATGGAATTGAAGAATCTCGCTTGGAGATTCTTGTTTAATTTATACAAAATTACGCGGCTACCGTATCGCGAATACAATAGCACTTCTTTTGACCAAAGAAGTCGGTTAAAAACGGAACCGGTTAAAATGAATTTTCATTTGAATTCGTCGAAAGAAATGCGGAATTGATGGTTTTAAAAAAATAGTTCCCATCAAAGGATATGAATTTCTGATATTTTTGTACAATTCGTGTATGTATATGTATACATATATATATATATATACATATAATGGATTAGTTTAGAACCTTACAAACAATTCAGTATAAGTTAATTTGAACTCATGGTCACTGTTCGCACTTTAAATAGCCTCATACTACATTCGATTAAGCAAGAACGAAAAGAAATGGGACTATTAGAAAACTTTCATTTTAGAGTTTCTGTCTCTCGATAAATTGCACTTTGTTCATCTTTGGTAGAGATCTCTGTACACGTAATGGAAAGGCCATCTACTTATTTTACCTAAGATTTCCTCGCAGAAAAATCCGTTAACGCCTTATTAGACATACCAACAAATATTGCTTACACAAAATTATGCAATGAAAATAAATAATATCTGCATATGTATATATTACTCTTTGTAAATGGCATATTGCATGCATCTTTCATTTACACTACTTTGTTACCGCGGTCAGACAATCCAACCCGATAGAAGACTGAATATGAACTCGAAAATGATTACTTCTACAACCGATTTGCGGTTGGACTGTCTACGCTCGTATATGATAATTACTTGAATATATTAATTATAATTTAATTACATATCTTGACACCTACAAGGTACTTAACCGATAAATATATCATCTATATAGGAAAGATTCATTCAAAATGTTCTGCTGAGCTTGGCGGATGAACACTATTACGATCGGTAATTATTATTAAAGCTTGGTATATGAAACAGTACGCTTATCGAAGCCGCCAATCTTCTATTTAGAATCATCTTCTCTTACCTAAACAACTGCTACTTAGCTGCCCCAAGAAGATCATACAACATTACCGAGATTATAATCGCTATATCATTATTTTCGGCTGACACTGCTCTCACATGCTCGGCAATATAAAAAACGAATTGCTTATACAGTTGTACTCTTAACACAGACAGACGAAACGTTTCTCTAATAACGATCGATGAAATTTTACTAGTCAATGGAAAAATTAGACTTCTTTATTAATCTCTCTTACAAAGGAAATAATTATTCTGCACCAACGATTTAACTATCTAACAATAAGACTCCCTAGGTATTGCTTCTCTTCCACTGTGTACTAAACACTACATGCCAAATGATCTTCATGGAATGATGCTTAAAGCGAACGTATGCACAAAAAGTCTCATTAGGCTGCAAGGTAGTCATATTATGCATACAGCTCGTCAATAATTAAAAACAAATAGTTATATATAGTATTAAAAAATCTCTACCGACGTCAAATATGTACAAATCATTTTTAATACGAGTGGAACGTAATTATCGTGTATGACAGCTCGTGTCAACGTCGTAGCTCGAGAAATCGGGTAGAAAGATTCTCCTCCAGAAATTAAATTCTCTTTCTCTACCATGTACGAGTAATAAAAGTGCAGGAACTAATTACGTGGCAAATTCAATGGTAAATAAGTCTATACCTTAACTACTTCGATCCGTTATCATTGTTCTTGAACACTTTCTGTTGTTGTATAGTCACAATTCAAACCAGTCGATGCGTTCAAAGAAAGGAGCGTTATTGTTGTTGCTGTAGTTGCTGTAACAATGGACAGACTTCGACTAAAGGAGTTCCTAGCACCTCCTGGCATACTTGGTTAATGTCGGGCTCCATCATCAGGGAAGATATCTGATCCTCCGTTAACATCTCCACGCTAATTTGATGAAATTAACTGGATGAAATTCAAGTACAGCGACTTGCGTGATAAGGTACTTGCTGGAAGAGCATACCTTGCTAAACTTTCGCTATCGGACGTCTCTTCGTCCGCATTTAGATAGGTCATTGTCTTTTCTAATGGACTAGGAACCTTCTTCCCTTTCCCTTCCAGTTTCTCGAATCTCTCAGACCTCTCTTTATCTTTCTCTATCGTCTTTGGTTCGCTAGATCGTCGTTCTGTAAGGCTGGATATGTTCAACATCATCATTCCATGACTTAGCAACTCTTTCACGCGCTCCCCCGTCCCTCCGCTCCATAACATGTCCAGCGACTGCCTTCTACTGGAGTTTGCTATAATATTTGCAATAGTATCAGCCTTCCATCGGAAGCCACACTTACAAAGTAGTAATCGCGACTGCTTACCTGAACTACCTCCACTAGCCTCACCACCTGCCGAACTTCGAGTTATCCAATTGGCTAAACTAGTGTCCAGCTTACTTTTACTCTTTACCGACGGACTCCTCGTAACTTCCGCCTTCATTTCGGCACTCAAAGTCACTTCGTTCCCCTTTGGCATAGCTGGCAAAGATTTTTGAGTCACCAGTTTCCTTCGACCAGCCTCTTCACCCAGCGGTTGAACACCCGCGCCACTATTCAGTAGATGGCCACCATCCGGACTCAAGTCCATCGGCAGCGGCTTGTAAGGGATTGGATCCTCTTCGTCGGAGTACATCTCGTTATTGTAGTAAATCTCGTCTGGGGAATTGTTCAGACTAATCTCCGTCCATTCCTCCCCATTCTGTACACTAGGATTACTTTTGCTCGTCTCCAGCGGCATCTGAATCGTCACTCGTTTCTCTACGGGAGAAATGATGCTCGACAGGTCCGACAAGCGGGATGTCGAAGAGCTCGTCTGATTTAACGATATGATATGTTTTGTGTCGGTGGTTGCGATGCTCTTTGGACGGTCTCGCTTGATATACTTCCGTGGTTCCGTGGATGAGAGGTTCAAGTTGATTAGGCCCAAATATTCGGAAGAAGGTTCTCTATCAATCTAGAGAACGATACGAACAGCAGTGGTGAATTAAGTGGGGCCTGTAGGTTTCTAATGCTGACTAATTTGTCCAAGCAACGTGGGATATTTACTCTAGTAGGCACAGGACACGGTGTAGTAGGACTCATTTTGTCAGGAAGGCGTAGATACTCATCACTAGTATAATCTGTACTATCAGGCGACCCAGTCACGCTAGAGTCCGTCGACGTTGCTGTATTAGCTTGGGCACCAGACTGGTCAACTGTATCTCTTGAATGCTTACTAAAATCATCCGCCCCGTCGTACCTTCTAGTCTGCAAACAGGAGTTTCCAAGATAATCATAGACAGCTACAGACGCAAAACGGTTAAGCGTTACAAAGATCGGAAAAAACAATTATACCCTATGAATTTCATCGCTAATCTTTTCTAAATTTCTCAGTGCTTCCGCATAAGTCATTTTAGCTTCACCCACTGATCTTTCTAGCGCGCTTACTCTCAACTTTTGCTCCTCTAACATTTGATTAAATTGCGCTTTCATTTCGTAGTACGGCCTGTATAACAAATCGTTTGGTAATTAATCTCTTGGCGAGGCTTGAAGCGCGCAAATCATTGTCCGAAGCTTACTACCCTTTAAAAATTTTGTTTACACGATATGGAGTAAAGTATATACTATAAGAAGCATGTTTAAGGAAAGCAGAATTTACGTATTCGTTTGTTAAAGAATTTCTTAAAAATATAAGTCGTGCGTAAAGAGGGTGATATCCAAAGAAGAAAATCATTAGAGGGGAGCTGTTCATAGCACACACATAAGAAATAAGTATCGTGTAAAAAAAATAAAAAAAGAATATCTATCCTACTTACAACATGAGCAAGTTGTGCCTGTAGGCGATACTGTTTATCAGAAGCAAGCTGCGGCGTGCACCCATACTGCCAACATGAATATAACCAAAAGACATAAATATTCTAATATCTATACAAAATTAACATAACGTAGTAAACATTCACAAATCAATTATTGAATACTTATGTGGGGGAAAAGTAAATTAAAATGTTAAGAATCACAGGGTAAAACATAAATATATTATTTTCAAAATGTCGCACTCTAAAACTCAGAGATATATATATATCTCAATTAAATACAATACATTCCATGCATTATTAAGTAGACTAGAAAATCATTCAATCTCACTAGCTGAAAATTAACAAACGTATATGTCAATTACGTACCAGGATTTCGCGATTGCGCGTTTTAAATCGCGTTGCAATCTCTGAACGTCATGTTCTGCCTTGTGGTATAAAGCAGTGGTATGTCTATGTTCAGCTTCGGACAGAGCTCTCTCATGCTCAGATTCATTGACTCGAGCAGTCGCATGATTTAACATTTCCTACAAGAATTTTCGACACTGGATTCCTTTGTGGATGGCTCGTAAGCCATGCAAAATCAAAGTAAACACTTACTAACTGCAACAGATTAATCTTATTTTAATTACCTGCCAAGCATGGTCGAAACACCTCCCCTCGGTTCTTAATCCTTCCTCAGCTAAATAGACCATTTCCTTAGCAGCCGCGTGCTGGCTATTTGCTCTCTCAAATCTAATGGCAGCTTTTTGCGTTTCTTGTAGAGCCTTAAAAAAGGGGTTTACAAGTTAGATCGACCCTTCATAGACGCATTGTTACTTAATTCATTTTGAAGCAATCGCACCTCTTTCGCTTTAAACCTGGCATCGTAGTAAGGTCTGGCTTTTTCGATGCAAGTGCCAAGTTTCTTAGCTAAGCTATCAATTTTCAATGTAGATTCACAAAGTAATTCCCTAAACGTTACTCTTGCCTCCTAGAAGTTAAGAAGGCAGTATTTAGAGATTTGTGAAACTCGGAAGGTACCGAGCATACGCGAAATCCAATACATAGCATGTTTCTTTAGACAGCGTTACAAATGACTATAAGACTGTCTTGAAAGCCATTATCCATTTACTCGTACGTTTCATAGCAATCACCTCAATGAAATGTAATCACAACCAGTTTCAAAACTTGCTACTAATTTAGGTCTCCCGGCGAGGAAGATACCGTTATTTTAATTTATCCTGATCAAGACTTATTCGTAGCACAAAAAGCATCCTATAAAAACAGTTTGATCGTACTCACGTCCAAATCAACTTCAAGCTTGTTGATGTCATCGGTAGCAGTGTTCAATCTTTCAAGTTCAATCTGCAACGATGATTATGAAAGAGTTAATTCTATTAGTCGCTAGAGGTTCAAAGCAAAGTCGCTGAAAAGAAATTATTCTAAAGAATGCAGTCGCACTGAAATACACTTATTCGCTCGCAGATTAATCGAGCAAGCTGGCATCGTGGTAGTATAGCGAATCGGCGACCATGGAAAGCAGGAATGACGAAAAATATAGAGCAATTTGCAACGTGGCAGGCGGGACGCACATCGGTAAACGGCATTAGACGTTCTCAAGATTCGGAAATGATTTGAGAAACTGGATGATCACGGTACGTTTCGACGACTAGTAAGGCGGAACTAAGCGTTTTACTCGGAGCAACGTGGAAATGTCAATATCACAAGTGGCTAGCTTCTGAAAGCTTATGAATTATTCTCCTAAGAGCGCGCTGATTTACCTGCACTCTAGGATCCACGGCATCGTCGAGACGATCAGAATCATCGGCGCTCTCCTTTTGCACACGTCCACTCATAATTAAGGCTAAAACCGAATTTTATTTACAATTTTTCATACCACCTGTATCGTCTGCTACATTATCAGGTGGCCATGTTGAATGTTAGAGCAAACTGACAGTGCCGTCCACGTCGAAACGGTCAAGGGCACTTGTAAACTAGGCGTTCTTCTAATCATTTCCTTTTTAAATAACCCCGCTAATTCTAGCTCACTTTCCGGAGCAAGTAAAAGTATCTTATTTTTATAAACACAACAATGTAATCGCTTTCCAATCTTTCACCCACCAATTCCAATATATCTATCATTATCGGTGTCTACGATCAGATCTCAGACAGAATTGGCTTCGTAGTTAAAAGAACAACGTAAAAACTCCCCTTTTGTATATTCCAAAACAATTTTAGTCTTACAGGGCTAACGCCGTGGTCATCCACTTTACTGATGACGATGAAAACGCTTGCAACGCTCGGTAAAGCTAAGGAGATTTCGAAAACTGTTTTGGGATGCGCAATAGCTGAAAGCATGCGTTCAAATACCAGCAGGTACATTGCACATTGAAAGAGGTCGTAGCTTCATGGAGCTTTCATCTATTTTCGGACAAGTACAGCGGCTGCTTTTAACCGGCCGTACGAAACATACCGCCAAACGGCGAAGGAACATGGCCACCGGGGCGATCCGACATGGCGACCAGCGTGTCCCTCGCTGATAGAGGGGGCTACGTACTCGCCAGTGCTCGCCAGGCCCGCCTGAACTCTGAAACAGACTTTTTCCCATTGCCATTCGCATCGGTGGGTTCTGTGCGGTCGGAACAGGTGGATACGTTCCAGGGGAAAGCGGACGACGCTCGTAGAAACGTCAGTCGCCGAGTAATTCATCGTTGTCGCGGTGAGTGAAACTATTAAATTGCACCACGATCGCGGGAGTGATCGAGGCTCGTTCTCGACCGTTCGGCACTCGCGCGGCGCACGAGAGAAAGACAAGATAAACGTAGTTTTTGATCCGGGGGGACTTTCTATTTCGGCATTTTTACGCGCGCCGCTGCCGCCGCGAACACCAGCGGAATAGCGAAAGGCAACGAATGCAGGGACCGAGGGGATAGGTTTCGAAGATGAAGTATAAACCGCGAAAGTCCGCGATCCTCGATCGAAACCGGCGAGAACAGCGCTTCCTTCCCTAAAACCCAATCCCACGGTTCGCACCTCTGGATCATTTTCAATCCTCGCCGGATTTTCTGCTTTCCACGCGACTCCAGCCGTCGAGGACGTTTCAAACTCCCCCGATTCGCGCTTCTTTCCCTCCTGCGACACGCGTACTGCCCCGAATATGTTTCGGTCCGAGCCGAGAGTGCAGGAATTAGAAAGTGAATTGAAGCTGGCACAGCAGTTCGGCCGGCGGCTCGAAATCGTAAACATTGGGAGCGGTTTCAGCGGATTAAATCGGACTTCCGATGTCGCGCGGGGAATCGACTCAAGGACGGAACGGGAACGGCGGTTCCGTGAATGCCCACGGAACGTGATAAAAGCCTGTTACCACTGGCGCTGCCCTGCCGTGCAGCCGTGTCACAGTTAGCTTATTTCGTATTCGTCCGGCGAGAATGTATCCTATGTCACGACAAACGCCACGGTACGTGAGCTCGTCTTCCCTTCTCGTCTCCGCGTAACCGATTCGGCCAAGTGGTCCCGTCGCTCCTGCGTGCCCACCGTGACGGGCAGATCGTTTACCGTTTTGGTCGTTGTTGGATGAATGCACGCGCGTCGCCAACGACGAGATAGCTCATTTCGTATCGCGCGAACGCCCACTCCTGGGCTCGAGTTCGAATTGTCATCGCTATTCGATTCGTTTCCACTTCTCCTCGACTTCTGGATCGCACCCGCTTCCGCGTTACACATCGCGGCACAGAGTCACGGGAAAAAGCTCGGGGTGTTTTGGAACCGCAGCTTCAAACTCGAACGCTCTCCTGTCGTCGATGACTACGTAAACAAACGGAATCGATAATAATATGTACATATTAGTCAGTGTCCACCCGAGCATTCATTTCCGAGGTCACCTATTAGTTGTTGACACGCTGAACTCTCGAGATATCGTTCCGAAGTATTCTACATAAGCGTGGTGGCAGAGAGAACGGCCCGGATATCGGAATTTGTGTCTCGGGGAAGATTAGTTCGCTGACCTACGCTCGTTAAAACGCCAGTTTTTTTTTCACCCGGTCGACTCTGCCCATCGGCTGCGCTCGCAGCCGCAGTTACGAAACACCGTTTGTACAATGGTTTAGCCGCACAGTAGATTGGTGCCATCTTGGGAGAGGAAATTTGCCGTTCTATCTTCAAATCGTGGATTACGTCAGACACCGTACGTGCAAAATCGTTGCGCCGTTTAATTCCCCGGTGAACATGGAACTCACAAAGCGGTTGATGTAACGCTCAATTCGTAGGCCTGGCCCATTACGTGACTGGTAGAAACGAGTAATAACGATCATATGGCGCGATCAACCATTTGCCTTTGGTTTTGCATGTGGCGCGCTCTTTTGTCCCGCGAATCCGAGTTCACCGTTCAAAGGGGGCCGGAGTCGGTCGCTTTTGTGATACGGAATTTAAAGAGTCACCCGATGCACGCGTGGGAAGATCCAAGGGGCAACGTTTCGAGGAATAAAGCCAACGAAAGGGGGAAAGGGGGCCTTATACCTGTCTTCGGGGAAAGCTTTTCCCTATCTCTACTCCATTGTGCGCCGCCTCTTACTAGCGCTGCGTTTCCACTTGTTGACACGCTAATCCGCCGAGGTTATTCAGTTGCAAAACACGAGGCGTCTGCTTAAGGAAATTACTTTTAAATCGAGCCATCTCTGGATGGACTAGAGGATTTCGACTCTGTGCTCCTGGGGACCTTGGCAACCCTAACAAGGCGTATTCTGTAGTCTACTCGAGGAATAGAAGCTTGTCCAAGGGACGATGGCTCCAGATTTCACACTCGAAGGGCTGCTGCTGTTTTATTCTTATGTTCACTGTCGGTAGAATCCTCTGCTTCTCTCTAGTACCTGAACGTTACCCGTAGACGTTTGCCTGCGACATTCCGAGATGTCAGCGGTGTCGAATGGGTCGTCGACACGGCGAGATCACCCGGTACATGAGCCGTCGACCTGTCGCGAGGCGGCACAATGTTAGCGCACCAAAAATGCGGGCAGGATGGTTGTTGGCGGTCAAGAGCATGGCCGGAGGAACCAGCTGATTACGTGCGCGGTATACGGGAGGAAGGTGTAATTAATGCGGGACGGTGTTTTTGCCCGCGCATTCGTGGATAGAAGAGCCTGGCGAGCGAACAGGCGCGTGGAAAAGGCCATTCCGAAGAATAACGTGCTGCACTGGTAGCCAGAATCGGAGCGTCGCCCGTTACAAACACGGAAATCGCATTCACTCTCTGACCATTAACGCGTTAATTACGCTGGCGACTTCCTCTCGCCATGGATGCACGCAAATTCGTTGTTGCGTACAGCTCTATTACGCCACGTGGATTCTCGGCCCCTAATCCGTCGTGGAAACGTTTCCTTTTCCGTTTCGAGCCGCAGGGAAATGGAAAGCGTTTAACTTTCCATCGACGAGGAGCCTCGGGATGCGGCGTTTAATAATTATTGTCGGAGCTAGTCGAATTCGTTGCGAGGAGTATCATAGCCGAATAGTTGCGCGTTAATCGCATCCATTCACGATTACGAAGCCCGGTTGCGAATAGAAAATAGTCCTTTACGGAAATGCTCGCCTCCGCTCGCGATAACCTTCCTCTACGTGTACCGTCGACGCGGAAATTACACGCCGCGAATCTATCAATTCCATTCCACGGGCTCTTCCCTCTTCCGTAATAATAATCGTTGGAAAATCGCGGGCCCAGAACCCCAGCGAGCATTTCAATTACACCAGCAGTTCGGTAACTCCGGCTTTCGTTCCAGCATTGGCAGAGGGGAGGCTCCTTTTCACGAGAAATGAATGTACAGGCCGAAAGGGACGAGTGTCGACGATGAGGACCTTCGCGAACGTAGCCGCTGCGTAGATAAGCGCAATCGTCCCCGACTATCTCTCTGGCTCGTATTTCCTTTGCGCGGAAAGTCTGCGAGTGCATCACACTAAAATTTGCCGCTTATCGAGTGGGCGTACATCTTCCATTAACAGTTTCTCGTGGAAATTCACGTATTAAAATGAAGCTTGCTGGCTGCTTCGAAAGGAGCACCTCTCGGCCCCTTCCCAGCCCTGGACGAAAAAGAAAAGCGATCTGCTTGTCCCTCCGCTCGCGGCCTCCTTCTCCACCGAACGCGAAAGAAGAGTGGCGGCGGCTCTCTCCTTCCTGCGCACGGGCGAAAAAAAGAGACCGGCGCGCGGCGACGTCGCGTCTCTTCCTTCCCCTAGTAAAAAGGAAAAAATTCTGCAACGCCAAAGGATAAGTCGGAACGGCATTCCATCTATTCTTAGAAGCTGCGCTCTCGATTTTCTTCTCACGGCCGTGCCTCGACTTTCCAAGCCAACCGAAATTCAAGCCGCGCCACGAAACGCGTTCCTTCGTCGCTCTGGGTCTATATAGATGTGTATCAAGCCGCGCGCGACCGTCGCTTATGCGTTCCCGCTAATATGTATGTGTGTCAAGCATAGCGAATCGAGATACACTTTCCCTGCTTTCGCGCGTGTCCACCGTCCCAAGACGAGTTCCCTAGCGATCCGGCATTGTCCGAGGTGTCCAGCGGGGCGCCAGTGAAACCGGAACCCGAGAAAGTTCCAAAAAGATGGAACTCTCGCACGAGGAAACTGCCCCGCGAGCGTAGCGGGTACAGAAATAACCTCTGCCTCGTGTTTCACCGCGGTTGCCTCCTCGTGGAAGGAGCCACCGTGCACCGGGAAGACGCTAGTCCGTCATCAAAACAAAAACTGTGCAACCGCATATGCCAAAAAAACCGGTTGCCCCGTCGATGCTGAATCATACCTGAAAACCTGTCCGTTTCTTTCACGTTCGCATTCACGCGTCGCGTTCGGGGTATAGGTACACGCGCGCCTCGAGGAAAACCCAACGACCTCTGTTAAAAAGACTCCTCCGCCTTTCGGGTCCTCTTCTGTTTCAACCAACGATATTGCATTATTATCTCTGGAGATTCGAAACCGGTTCGTTCCATCACGCCGCTGTTACGTCTGTACTCTGGAAATTCCGTCAATTGGGCGCGACTGATTGCAAGCCAGACACATGCCGGCACGTATCGCCGCGCGCGCGCGCGCGCCATTGATATCCACCGGATTCCGAATTCCCATTCGCACACTTCTAACGTCACACACATCTAAGCAGCTCGCACCGAAATCAGCTGGAAAACTTGTTACATAGTACCCTGTCGCCTCGATCCACGCCGCAAGAACTCGGCCAGCCATAACAAACGCAACATGCAAGGGAAACCCAAGGATTTCTCATTGTCCGAGATCCGCCAACGCGATGGCGCGTTCGCACGAAAACTTTTATGCGGCGTACAGCTACTTTCATACCCGTGCCCGGCGATTCTGTAATTCGGCGTGATTTTCTCACGCGCAGACGGCTGCGTTCCAGCCGCCGCGCCGTTCCCTCCCGCCGCGGAAAAAGGAAAGACGAGTCCGCGAGTAGCGCGAATCGGCCGACGCGCGTCGAATACAAGCGAGCACACCGCGTGCATCCTGTCGCGGCGGCGGACTCGTCCTAAATTTCTCTCGGTTTCTAGGAGACAATTCCATCCGCTCCCTCGGAATCTGCAGCATCGCTCCACCGACCAGCCATCTCCTCGGTTGCCATGCGAACGCGTCCCTGACACCGGTCGCCGGTTATTCAGTGTCACGTTTTCAAGCGATCCGCCGCGTCGTACACTCGATCCTCGGAGATGAGACGCGTCCGGATGGATTAGGAGAAAACTGCATCGATCTTGAGGTATATAAATGGAGCCGGTTGCAAGACACGCTATCCTTCGCTCTCGATCAGCCGCGACAGAGGAGGACGGACGGCTTTGGTCTCGGCCGTGGCTGGTACCGCCATCCTCCTATCCCTTCTCGTTCCATCGGATCATCTACGATCGCTGATCGCGCGTCTCCGTCTGGGTTCTGCCATTTTCCGTTCCGCGTCTCGGTCCTCGTCCTTCCACGATCTTGCGGACAGATCGACGAGCGTCGTCCCTTGGCGTGTCGGTTTCCCGGAATGGGCGCGGGGCTCGGTAGGGACGCTCGGGAACGGGCAATGGAGGAAGGGAGGTTTAATAGGAATGGATCTGAAAGTCGTAGGAAGGAAAGTAGATGAGGACAGAGGACCACGGTCTCGACCGTGGCTGGTACCACCACCTATCAGGCCTTCTCGTTCTACCGAATAATCAAGCAGCAACAGCAGCAGCAGCACCGATTCCCGACTCCCACGACTGGTTCCGCCAGTCGAGTCGGTCGAGATCGCTCGCGCTCGGCCCGGCCCGGCCCGATACCACTCGCTTTGCTACCAAGCTTGTCTGGTCGACTTGCTTCGGTTTCATTCGGTTAATCAACGCGCGCCCCGATCAGTCCACCACGAGCCGTCGAGCGGCTCGCGTTCTTCGTTTTTACAAATTCCTCGCCGTTCCCCCTTGCGCCCGGACTCGTGGACTCGTCTACTCCGGCCGCGTACCCTTTCAAGCCTCAGTTTTGCTCGCTCGCGAAGCCTCGCCAGTTCGACCGTGGGCATGTGTTACGCGCGGCTCCTTTGACTCTGTTGGATACACACCGCAAGCAGGATCCGTTCGGTAAGTCAGCGAGGCCTTCGCCTGCACGTTTGCGTCGCTCTAATGCGTGCCCGTCTCTGGAAGATGGGACAGCGTTGGCTGGTCGCGCCGCTGTTCCCTCGCGTCTCCGAGCGCAGGCTCGCCTTTGTCTCGCCAGCTTAATTGTCAGACCAGCCTGGGCTGTCGCGCGAATTCGAAAGTCATTGTTTCTAGCCGTTCGCAATTAACTGATCGAAACCACTGCAACGGTTGTAGCCGCGGCTGATTGGCCTTCTATTAATCAAGCGGTAATGAACTGATCCCTCTGCAAGGTACGAAAGAACTTTCTATTTCAAAGTTCAGATTGCGGCAAAGTCCTCAGCTGCTGGTGCAACGGCCCAGGTCTCAGGAGCTTGCTCTAGTCGAACGGAATTCTGACAGAAGCGCCGGTGAAAATCTGCTAGGCCTTTTTCGCAGCGGAAAACCAAGTCCGTCCACGGTTTCACTTTTCATTGACCAACATCGCGGCCGTTGAAATGGTTGACGAGCGGGATTACGTTATGCTTTTTGCAAGTGAAATCCCCGGCTCTTCTTTCGAACGTTCTACTTTCTACCAGCGTCGCGCTATTTGCTTTCTTGCGTAGAAATTGTCCGCGATTGATCAGCCTCGGCCAGTGGATAGTAACCCATGGAATCTCTCGAAGTCACATTTAGGTCCGTTTAGGTGAGCTCGCCGCGCAGCAGCTAAGATCTTACTCGTCTGACACTAATTGTTCAGATTTGTCGAGCATCTAAATTAAGGGTAATCTCTGTAATTCGATGGTCCCGTAAGAAGCTCGATGAAAATCGAGCGGAGACCATCGGTACCTCCGTTTCCCGATAAGCAATCTTAAAAACCACTCAGCAGTGCATTTCCATGTACTTAGCGCGTAATTGTTCAATTAACGAGCGTCTCAGTCCCCAGATTTATTGCGTCTCCGAACGAATAGTGCACGCCGTGTTCTCTGATAACTCCGAGGCTATCGTCGGCTGCAGCCGTCGATAATCGAATTTAAGAAACATCCAACGGTATATTTAGACGCAGTCGCCTCGCAATCGCCTAATGGAGTTTCATTTAGCCACCAATGAAACTGCCGTTCGCGGTATCTCCAAACTAACGACGCGTGACTCGTATGCAGGCCAAGAATTCGCAGTTTCCAAAGCGTCGTCGCGAAAAATCGCGTCGAGGCTGATCGCCGATAAGCGGGTTTAAAGACCACACTGCGCCGATTGTGGCGGAGCGCATACGAAGGCCAGACAGCGATCGGTGGCAAAAGGTCTGGACACGAAAACCGGAGTCATAGGTCGTCATTGAAAGGCAGGCACGTGGCTCGTCCGCGGAATTTAATCGAGCGATAACGAACCGGCTGGCGCCTCGATTAACTTCTTTCTTCCTTTTCCCCTTTTTTCCTACGCCTGATGCGTTCCAGCACTTTGAAACGGTGTTTGAAAGGCGCAATCGCCACGGACAAAGCACTTCCGCGGTTCCCATTCAAACACTAACTGGCGTTCTCGCCAGGAACATTGTTCGGAACGGACCATCTCTGGTCCAACGCGATTGCGCAACCGACTCGCAGTCCCCGAGGGAACCTCGAGCTTCCATCTTCTCTCGTCTCCCATTTTCCCTGCGTTTTCCTTGGACGATTACGGTAACGAGAGTAGGACAGAAGCGCGTTCAGAGCGCAGCGTCGCGGGTCAATTAAGCGACGGTGGTAACGAGTGACGGTGTCAGGGACAGTTTCTTGCTGGAAACGCGCGAGGCGACTTTAAACGGGGCGAGAAAGCAGGGGAATCAGAGGGATGCGTCGCCCGGGGCGCGTTTAATCCAACAGGAGACGAAACCTTAAGTTTCTTTTTCGCCAATCCGCGAGATGTGGGTCACGACCGCGAACCACCGCCTCTTTTTTTCTGTTCCCTCCTCTGAATGGAACCGCCGCGCCGCTCCGAGTCATTCACGCTGCGCAGGCCCGAGAGAAAGTGGGGCCGCGCATTTTCTAATTGTCCGCATCCGCTGGAAAAATAGTGGCGATTACGGTCCACCCCGTTGGATACGTGGCTAATCGCGGGCTAACGTCGCCGCGCAGATTCGCCGGGAGTAATGAGTCGCGAAAGGAGAGTGTCGGGATCGCGGATCGCCGTGCCGATTTTTCTTTTTCCTCTCCACGCGCCGACGGTCTCGCGCTCGATTTCACGCGCTCGTCGAAAACACTTTCGACGGATCCTCGGCGGCTTTGGGCGGCGAGCGTTCGTCCTAGCGAATGGCAGCGCGCAAATACTTAGGTCTGATCGGCCCGGGGGCTGAATGCACTTCGTTAAGTGGATAGCAATTGCCAGTGGAACTCGTTAATCACTCGCCTGACTGGGTCAGTAACACGGGGCGCTGGAAAATGCGCGGGGATGCTTGACTACCGAAGTATCGAAGACGACGCTTGCAGGCACTTGAATTAACAGAGGCAACTAATTGGCTGACCGTAGAGATGGTGACCGCAACGCTGGAACGGTGGGGAAGTCTCACCTTGAACGTTACGCAAGCCGTCATTAGCATAGGCACAGAGAGCCGGATTGGTTGGGGTTAGTTGGCAGAAAAACCGCGTCTGATGGCCATCCGAACGGTGCCAGTGCCTCCGCGGGACAATTAGAAAATGCCCATCTCTCTTGGAGCCACGCTTTTCCGCCTTCCGTCCTCTTCGGCAACCTCTGTCCATCCACGCGTTCTAACGGTCATCTAATAGAGCAATTACGCGGCTCGAGCGACATGTTTACAGTTACCTGTGCGCTCCGGTCGAAATTCCCCCTGGACATTTCTAATCGGCCAGAAGGAAAGTCGCATCCGTCGCTAAAGGAGACGAACTCGGTCCGGAGGGGCCAATTGCGCGGCGAGAGTTGTTGACATTATTCAGAGTACGAGTACGCAGTTGTCGCCCGCTAGCTGCTCAGCCCCGGTAATTAATTATTCATGGCAGGCACTTCTCGGTAATTATACATTTTAATGATTTGTAGATAGTGGATGCGTCGGTGAGGCATTGTTTGCGAAATGTGGCGTTGTAAGACGATGGTCGCGCGGCGAAGGTTGGTGTCTGTTGCGCGGAGGCAGCTGGGACCTTTGTCGAGCCAGAACGACTTAGGGAAGGTGGCTTGCAGTTAAACTGGACACCCGGTAACGCGATACTTAGCGAGTACACGCGGAACGGCTGTGACTTTCGCGTTCGCGGCGGTATTATTAGCATACATTGCTCGCACGCGATGCATCATCCGCGCGGAATGCAGAAAAACGCCGGTGCACCGGGCAGCCTGCGCGGCCTCTGTGATTTTCGTGGACACGGAACGATGCAGCAACCGGCTGCAGCACGCGCGGTCGCCCCGTTTCGGCTTTCTAACGCGTCTCCTCGTTTCCTTACACGCTTCCAGCCACGCTGGAATTTCGACACACTGCGCCAGCAAACTGCGGAATCACTCCGCAAGATTGCCGATAAGTGGTCGCTTTAACCCGTTACATTGATTATTCTTCGCCTCCGCTGCGTTGTTCGCGAAACACTTCGATTGGAGACACACGGTTACCCGAGGGAACTGAAAGACTTCTAGGCGATAGGTTTTAAAACAGCAGGGATGCTGAACCTCGCTCATTCAGCACTCGATTCATTGCGATTGATGTAATGAAATCAGACGCGGTGCCTCGAAGGAATACCGAGGCTCTTTCCACCCCTGCTCCTTGAAGGCTGCGATCTAAACGATTGTTCCTCAGTCGCGATGAATCTCAGGCCCCGCTTAGTGCATCCGTCCCACGTGAAGGCTCCTACAAAACTCGACTGCAGGTACCTGCTCGGTCAGACGGGGATCGGCGATTAACTGCAGCCTCTCACCAGGAGGTACCCGTTTGACACAGCCGCGTGCACATCATACACACATGCGTGGATGGCTGGCGAAGGATCCACTGCACGTGCTGTGCGTGCAACTTGCACGTGTCACACGTGGCACGTTTGCCAGCGACTCCTTGCACCCCGGCCTGCGGAGCGGCATCGCCAGGCGTTTCCAACGCAACCCTCCGTGCACCCGAGCGGTACAGGCTCCGCCAGTCTGCAACAGGTGGTGCACGGGCCGAACAGTTGTCCGCCGCCAGCTGTTCTGCGCGCAAATCCCGCGGTAATTCGTGACTCATGAAAATTCATTCGCTTCGCGCCGTCAGTTGCTTGAAGTATGTGTTATTTAATCCTTTGAATGTCTCCCAAATTCCAAAGGAACGTGGTCGTTCGAAATTAATAAATTCGGACATTCTTTCGAACAAAAGCAAGTTTTATTTCCAAATACTTTGTCACTAACGACTTTACAACTATTTTTCCTAATTTTACCCATATTTTGCTATAATTCACATGTAATATAAAATAAGAGAAATCTCAATTTTGGGTTTTTTTTCCACTTATGCCAGTTTCACAATCACCGGCACATTTAATACTTGTGAAAACGTGGGCCCTGTCGGTGGTGACTTACTACCAAGTACCTCGGCGCAAGTGTTCGTGGAGAGGTCAGCAGAAGCTTCGCTTCCCTGAAGAACGCATTCTGCTCCAATTAGACCGATGAACTCGGCGCGATAGGGGATTCTCAGAGCCGCTGCACGGCGTTCGTTTGGCCCCGGTTCTACGAACCGGCGGACGATGGGAAATCATTGTGTCACCGAGAACGACGAAGCCCAGTTCTCATGGGGCTGCTCGTGCGGGGCAGACACGCACGTAGCGCTGTATACGTGGCTGGGTAGCGTTCGAGGGAACGCCGAAGAATGGTGGCCCGCGCGGGAAGGGACCGGAGAGCGCGTGGCAAGGTAGACGAGGGAGCAGAGTCACGGGAAGGCACGGAAAGGCACGGAAAGGTATCGGGGTCCCATTCGGCCGTTGCGGTGGCCGCACGGGGCAACAAGAGCCGCGCACAATACGTACACACGTCGAGCCAGCCGCTTTGGCCCGACCTCTTTGCGGCTACGTGGGTGGAATAGGAAGTCGTACATTAAATCCGAACCTCCACCTTTCAGCGCTTAAACGCTTCTCTCGAATAGAATGCGCAGGAGATATACCGACGCGCCACAAAAGCTGGATCGTGATTGCGCTCATTTTTCAGTTAACGCTCCGGCGAAGGAATTCCCTTCTTTCTTATCGCTGCGAGTGCATCGCGGCTGTTGCGGAGTTTTGAGAAACGCTCGTTCAGGTTCGGGTCCTCGCAGCGGCGTTGGCACCGCGAAGGATCCACGGAAGCGGAGCCCTAAACGGTGGACGGAAATATGGAATTTCAGTGGGTCGGCCAGGATGCGGCCGAAAGCAGTCTACACCTGTTCCCCTTAACTTCGTGGCTTCGTAACTTGTCGCGAGGTTGATCTAATTGAATATACAACGGTCGCGCGAATAGTGTCATGCGCGAGATGATGAAACGCGAAAGGATTTAGCCTTCGTGTCCAAGGCTGACTGCTCGAACGGCGAACAATCGTCTGCACTTTAAGCCGGTTTTACGCGGTTTGCTGATCCGCTCGCGGAACAATGGAGCCCATTGCTCTGTCCTCCCCGTTCGCCGTGCCCTCTGCCAACGGCTCCTATCGAGATTCTCGCACCCTCGCGGAGAAAAGTGGATCGATAGCGATCCGGGCGGTAATCGCGGGAAAGAATGTTGGCTCGCGTGACGCAGGCTCGCGTCGTGAAACGCGAGAGCGACGGCAAACGGTTCTCCAACCGAAACCAGCGAACCCACGCGCTGTCAGGATATTGTTCCGCGATTATTTTATCCGCGCACGGTCGTCCGATTGTACAATCGGCGCGGGGCGAGGAAAGATCGCGCGAAATAGCTTCCCATGGCCGGGGAATGCTGGAAAGCTGGAAATGCTTGCGCAACGGCTCGCGTTCTCCTCCCGAACGGAGGGAATCGGTATCGCGGACGGTGCGCGAGGCTAATAAACCTTCCACTGGCGATCGGGTCTCTGAACTTGAGGGGAAGGGTGACTCGCAGCTGCGGAATGCGCGAAACGCCCTCGTCGACTCGGATCGTTTCCATTTCGAGCGCGAAAAAGGGGGTCGGTATGCGTGCGGCAGCTTATTTTGCATCTCGAGAGCGCATTCTCCAGCCTCCTGGGCGCTGTGAACGCGCGAAGCTGTTACTCCGTCGCGAGGATAGCCGAATCGCGGCACCGTGGAAAGTGATTTCCAAGAAGGCACGCCGAGCCGCGGCACAGTTTCTGGAAAACGAGCGATCCGGCCAGCGGATCTGAACGCTGTCTTTCTTCGTTGCAGGTGTCGGTGAGCAGGTGACAGTCGCAGGCCGGCAATATGAGAAACTCAACGCTGCTGAAGTGGGCGCAGAACTCGGCGAACAGCAAAAATCAGACGAGCAAGAATGGTGAGCTACATTGCGACTTGAAAGCGCGACCGATTCCTTGGAGCGCGCGTGAAATCGGTGAATTCTGTTTGCAGGAACGAGTAGGAACTGGATACACCCATCGGACGCGCTACAAAAAGGCCACATCGCCTACTTGGTCAAGGTACTGCGACACTTTCATCGCTTCTGTTTCCCTATATTCGCCTTAAGCCGGGCATCCACCTGGAAGCTAAGCCAAAGCTATGCCATGTCTGACTGCGCTATAAAACATAAAAAAACATAGCACAGCTTAGTTTAGCTTCCAGGTGTATTCCCGCCTTTACATTACAGATTTCGGGGCACCGTGCAGGCTAAAGTGAATCATCGGTACATCACCTTGAGCCTCGCGCTCCTCTAGATTACTCGTTACCAAGCGTTTGCAAAAGCCCGAACGATAACAAGCGGCTTCAGCATCGCGCCGAGGTCGCAGCCTGTTGCAAGATCGGCGGAACGCGTGTAAAAAACAAAGCATCGATCGCGCCGCGGTGCACTCGATACCCTCCTCCAGATATCGACCTCTCTGAAAAGGTCAAGACCACGCGGGGATATCTTTACAATTTCGAAAAACGCCGGCCTCGCTTCGAGGAAATCCATCTCCGGCTATCGTCGTTTAAAAATAGTCTCGGATCCTTCGATGCGCGCGGTTCTAGCGTCGCTGCACGATAACGGGTGGCCGCGATAAAAGGGGAGGCACGGGGAAATGATTTAGGGCGGACCAAGGAGGCGGATAAACGCAGATTCCGTCGCCTTTCCTTCGCGCGAAAATAAGGCGCTTTATCTGGCCACGGTTTTGCAACCTGGCGGAGGTTTGTTACCGAGTCGCTGGAAGGTGGGGGGATGTTTGGTTTCGCGTCCACCGAGATAATGGAAATCGTATTTGGCGAGTTGCGCCAGAAGATTCGCGCGCACTCAGTGGCTCTTATGTTTATCATCATCTCCGCCGCTCCTCGTCCTGCCCCGTTCGCCTGCTGTCGCCTCGAAAATGTTGCATAATCCCCTTACGGTGTGCTCGCCTCTGCCTTTCATTTCTCTGCCGGGGAATCGTCGCCTGGCACGTATGTGTGCCTCTTTCGGAATACAAATACAGGCGCGTTCGGGAAACGGGCTGGTAGGCGCTGGAACGCGCCGCAGGTTCGTTGTACCTTGAAATTTCGCGAGCGAGGTGATTTCACTGCTCCATCGAGCGAAACGAATCGGCTATCATCGCGCTCTCAGCTTTCGCCGAAACATTATCGCGGGATATCTGGAGGGATCGGGCGACAGCTGGCGTTTCGTTTCGGGGAGTTCAATGCCGCCCGAAATGCGACAGGAAGTCTCGGTTATCGCGGGCAGAGTGGTCGCCTTGTCTGCCGGGACTTAGAATTTTTATCCTCGTTCGCTGTTCGGACTAAATTTAGAAGACGAGAGTGCACGCCTCCGCGGATCTATTTATACCGACGACAGCTGGGGCAATCGATGCAACAAAGTACTAATTGCACGCGTGCATCGCGTTTAGTGGATCGACGGTATATAGGCCGCCTTGACCGTTGATCTCGACGTGAGCGTTTGCACTGCACGCAGGACTGTGCAATTATTATGGAGCAATGGTTTATGATAATCCTAGGAAACGCATGCAAATAGCTGTGGAACGAGTAGAAAAAAAGTGGAGGATGAATGATGAAAGGCGAATGCATGATTTGCGTGTAAATGTTTCAGTACTTGGGTAGCACGGAAGTCGATCAACCCAAGGGGATCGAGGTTGTGAAGGAAGCGATCTGCAAGCTGAAATTCAATCAGCAGCTGAGGAAGAGCGAGGGGACGAAGACTCCGAAAGTGGAGCTGACCATAAGCATCGATGGGGTTGCGATTCAGGAGCCGAAGACCAAGACGTCGCCAAAGGTACTATGATCTTTTAACGGCTTGGTACAATAGCCTTGTCTAGCTCCTCTAAGCCAATAATCTCTTTCCAGCGGATCATGCATCAGTATCCGTTGCACAGAATATCGTACTGTGCCGATGACAAGGGCGAGAAGAAGTTCTTCAGCTTTATCGCGAAGGAGGAGGACGCCGAGAGACACACGTGCTTCGTCTTCGTCAGCGATAAACTGGCTGAAGAGATCACTCTGACGATCGGCCAAGCCTTTGATCTAGCGTACAGGCGGTTCTTGGAGACCTCGGGGAAAGACCTGGAGGCGCAGAGGCGTTGCATGGTACTGCAGCAGAAGATAAAGCGGCTGGAGCACGAGAACAACGTGTACCGACAGCGGCTGCAGGACATAGCTGCCATCAAGGGCTCGGTTAGTTCAAAGAACACGAGTGGGGTGCGCCTTGGCTAGCGGTGTCTCACGAATATTCCTCTTCCAGGCTGACGTGTCGGCTTACTTGTCGCAGCACAACCTCCCGGATATCCTACACGTGCCTGGAGCATCGAATGAGACAACGCAGGTAAACGGGACGAGTAGCAAGCCATCCCTTGGTTCGAACAGCGATGCTAATGGAAACACGTCCAACGGATCGCAGCAACCGCCGCCAGTTCCCCCGAGAAGCTTCGAAAAGACATTCGACGACAACTTTCTGGGGTATGTAGGAAGGTGCAGGGTGCTCTGTAGCGTAGGCTGGGTACTTGGTAACTTGGTGGTTGTTTTGCAAAAAGAAGCGAGCCTGCTGCTACGCCGTCAGTTGGTACGAAGCTAGAAGGGCTTCTGATGGACGAGTTCGAGGAAGATTTCAATCCAAGAGCGTATGAAAGCGCGGCGAACGGGCTTGCGAATCACCAGACGAATCACAGTTCTCTTCTAAATGGTCAACTGTCCTCGAACTCCAACTTCTTCGCACAGAGCAATGGCACTACGAGTCCTCCTCCGTTATGTAAGTTACTTGTAGCGAGCATAGGCGATGGTATTAAGTAACGCGTCGCTATGTCCCTCTGCTTTGCGTTTAGTGGCTCCACCGCCGAAGGCAAAGGATTCCAGACGTCAGAATGGGGTGAAGGAGGATTTATTCGGCAGCATTCCGTTCAATCCGACACCATCCGTGAATGCGAAGAGCGAATTCAATGATCCTTTCGAGATGGGCGAGTTCGGAGCCCCCACAGCGATTTTTAATCCCAGCCAGCAGGAACTGGAAAATGCTATTGGTCTTTTAGACAAAAAGCTGCTCGAAATGAAGGCAAGGCTTCTTATTCAACGCGAAATGGAAGCTGTAGCGTGGATGTTGTTACTGATTGACATGTTTTAATTACAGGACGGTTTCAGTAGGGGTCTTGCTATCGATACCGATGATTTCTCGCTGGAGAGCTTGGACCCGCTGCGGAATTGAACGAAGCGTGTTGTTTGAAAGGGAAAGAAAGGCAAAAGCAATCGTGCATTATCGTATGTTCGTTAGAGAGCATGACAGTGCAGGAAACGAATAGGCAAATTGGGATCTACATTTATACAAAGCCAAAATTAGTCAATTATTATTATTATAATTATGCTAATCGTATATTTAACGTGATGTTTAATATTTATCACATGCCTACTAAATATCAATAGTAGCGTAAGCCTCGATACCGAAACGGTGCAGAGATTACTCATCGTTAAGAACTATAGAAAAACAAACGGTATTGATACTCGCATTATACTTCTATCAATACTGTTTGCTTCTTTTCTAACACGTAAATTCAACTATTTTAACAGAATGTCGAATTATTTTATCAGAATCTCATTATCGGTCGATTGATAAGACAGGTTCCTAAGTTAAGGAAACGCGGTGAGAGAAACGCATAAGCTACTTCGAGGTCCCCGTATTCCTCTTCTTGACTACTAGATTTATGAGTGGAGGAAAAGAATCCTTGCTTCTTCTATCGCCAAGAATACTGTTACGTCAAGCGATCGTTTTTAATCGCAACATGTTTTTAATCGAGGAATGTCTGAAGGCAACGCGCAGTTGCCTCTAATACCATAAGCTGCAATTAAGAGAAATCCATAATATATTTTTACGCGGATTATAGTCTAACTTAAGGCCATTACGTCTGTGCATTTCTCGTCCACGCGAATTAATAGAAGGGAAAAAGAAATCGGCGCACTAGCTGAAGTAGCGATAGAGACCACTACTACTGATACGTAGACGATTGTATAAGTAACATCTGCAACCTGTTCCATTCGATTCATCGTCTTCTACATTCCTCTGATCGTTCTTCAACGTTCCGCGGTATTTTGTATAGCATTGTAAAGCACAAGAACCATGTTAAACTGGCATGAGTGTTGTACAAGATTTTAGTCGTAGATTTTACAGGCTCTTATGCGTGCTAAAGGTCATGCAGTCTTGGAGATCGAGCAAAGCTGATATTTGATACAGCAACAGGAGGAGGATCATTAATTGTGTACATATGAAATGCTGTTTTATTATTGTTGCTCTATTGTTTAAGCATTATCGTTAAGAATATAATGCGTGAATATTGTAACCGAGAAATCCGTTTCATTTCACACGAAAGTTCAGTACCGCATGCCTTTCCCCCCTAAAATTCTTCTCTCTTAACTGCATCCATTTTCCTTAACTTATTTCCTCGTTTCCAGATACTTGGCGATACGTCAGAACAATTTGCAACACGCTTACTCAACCAGATACAGATACTTCGCGTAAAGGATTTGAATTTTCGCGCCTCTCGTAGCAGGTCGCTTTTCTACCGACCGAGAATGGCGCGACCGAATTGCCCGTGTAGCCACGGGGCGGCGCCATTGTCGTAAACGTGGCGCGGCACGCGCTGCGTCAGTATTCCGCGAGCTTCCATCGCGTTCTGTCGGAGTTTGGTACGGAGGAAGGAGTCGTGTCCCGTTCGATCGTGTACTGCGGAGTACGACAAAAAGTGCCTTTCCCCATTTAACCGACGGAATAACGAAGCGAAGGATGGCGGACGACAGCCACGAGAACGGCACCAGCAACGGGGACGTGCCCGAGATCGAGCTGATCATCAAGGTGAGTCTGGCACGCGTGCAGAGCAAAGACGAGGAAGGAGAAAGAGACAGGGGGAAAAAAAGGCGATCGTTCCGTGCACGATATGGGCGTGGAACGAACTGGACTGGTTTCTTCCTGTACTCTCTTCTTCCTCTTCCACGGTGTATACTTCTGCTGGTTCGTTCCTCGGCGGTGACGAGCACCGCCGAAACAAACACGTCCCCGCGACAAAGACGACCCGTGCACCGTCCATCCCGTTTTCCAAATGACCACGCTCCTCCGCCGCGATCATTTAATACTTTGTTCTTCGCGCGTCCGACTTTGACGGTTTTCTGTTCCCCTCCGGCAAATTCGTGGACGCTGTCCGATCGATTCGCCCGATCGATGCCGGACGTCAGAAATCTCGGCACGACGGACGGATCTGGACTTTGCCTCGCGGAACATGGTGGCGGCGTCCGGCAAGAGAGCTTTTCGCGTTCGTCGATGACTAATTGCAAGCATAACTTTGCCTGAACATGTTTTCTACGTGATCGGCTAGACTTGAAGCAAACGAAACCCTTGACTCTTATCTCGCGATACCCTGCCGCGGTAATGCTTTCCTTTTACGGTCGATCGCTTGTCACCGCTCGATTCATAAGTTCCTGCTGCCCGAGTTGCTCTCTTTTCCCGCGTGATTCGCCGGACAATGCCGACCAGAGTCGGCCAATGACGTAGACGACGCATTCGCACAGGCCGTATATTAATTTAACCAGATTAGAACCGTTTACGCGTGGCCGGGGGGAGGATGAGGAAGTAGGCGCTGGGAGCTTACATCGTGTTTGCGCTTCGCGGTAATTGCTAAGAGGTACACGGGGACAATTTGAATATTTCGTCAAGAAAACGCAGCAAGTTATCGCAGTAGATTAGCGATAGAAGACAGATTGTTCGCTCCGCTATCGGATCGCCGGTGTATCTGTAAACCGTAAACAGACTTTTTCTTAGCGATACGGATAATTGTGATCAACGCCGAGGCGATCGATTGGATCGAGGGCGAACTCGATCCAGCTTCTCGGAACGCTCTTTCACCGCGTGTGTTCCTGGGAAACGACTCCTTAAAGGGAAAGAGGCTTCCCTCGATTGTCCAATTACGTGTGGTCGTTCGATTAAACTTTCGCCAATCCGATCGGCTCTGGCTCGGGCCCGCTTCACTTCTACCGCGCTCCTAATCGAGGCAATGTCAAACGCTAATCTTATCGCCTCATTGTTGCTCGATCGCCGATGAATCCAGATCACGGTACCTCGTTCTTGGAATATTCCTCGTAAACACCTGCCTTACCCTCTGTCCCTAATACTTAGTTTCGCTCAATTGGAAGCCTCGAAAAGTTGGAATTCCTTCGGAGCCTTGAAAATTGTATAAATACTCGGCTGGAATGCGCATTAAACGTCACTATCGGCACGAGTAAGAGATTAGAGCGACCGTTTAGGTTCCGCTGCTCGTTCAGGGATGGGTAAGGCGAAGTTGAAGATGCGTTAAACTTTCACTGTGTGACCAAATAAGATACCCGGGATTCTTGCAACGCCGAGTTTCGCGATAACGTTCGAAGGTGTTCCGTGGCCGCGTTTGAAGTGTTTGTACGGTCGCGAGGCGCCTCGAGTAAGTACCATCGCTGGGCTGGAATAAAATTGGACCGCCCGCGGTTCATTCCGTGGTCCTGATTTTCATGCTTGGTGCGCCGCGGTGTATTTTTTTTAAATCGCGCCGCTGGCCAGAACCGCGTAAATAGGATCCTACGGGATCGAGAGATAGCCGTCGACCACGTTTCATTACGCGAGGAGATTTAATGGTAACTGGCCGACCTTGCACTCGGAAGGCGATCATGCGAGGTCCCCGTAAGTGTGTCAAACGGGATGAAACGACGGGGGAGCTCGACGAGGTCCTCGAGATTCTACCGTTAAACGATGAACTCCTTTACCTTCCGCTTCCCTCGCTCTTCTGCCTTTCTTTTCCCCTCGCTGCGTAAACACCGACATCTTAGCCTCCCTCTTCTTCATCGCCGCTCCTATTACATATTTTCCATTCGCTGGTCAGCGGAGTGCCGATTGCCGACTTTGGTCATCGCGCGTCTTTTGCGGGGATGCTCGGGGAAACAGGAAGAGCACGGCCACGAAAAGATCGATCGGATGTTGCGGCTTAATCTTCCCTAAGGTCATTAGGTAGTAGGAAGCAGAATGATGGATCTACGGGCAGGGTCACGGAGCCGTTCTCCAAGAATCAAGCCCGAAAGAAGCTTGTTCTTCGCAGCTGCGTTTACTGCACATATGCACGTTCTTGCGAAAAAAAAAACTGAAGAAACGATGCGTCGTGTGTCATCCTCGACTCGCAAGAAGACACGTGCGCATACGTGCGTTATGAGACTGTATTCAACGGTGCACGTACATCACCGATACATGGCGCATATTTACTTATTTACCGTACGCTGTGCATAATACGGCAACTTGTTCGATGACGTAATGTACTGTATTGTTCCCTCCTAGCTCGTTTCGCGGTGCCTGTACGGCTTCGAAATATTAAAGAAATGTCAAGTGGGATCTAAATCCTCCCGGTTTAAAGGAAAGTTCCCCGGGCGCGTCTCTTTCTCTGTATAAGCAGATCGCGCTCCACTTGCGAGTGCATCGCAAGCGACTTAAGAAACGCTTATTTCAGGCTAAACGAGGAATTCGCTTCGGTCGACCAGCCTCGTATGCAAAAATTCGCGACACGTGAATCCCGTTGCCGTACTTGGAGCCCGGGACGGCAGGACCCGTTGCGATCGCGATTATTCGCCGCGATGGACGTATTGATTCACAAGGGCCGCGAACGGACGATTGTAATCGAATTTTCAGGCTTTCGCAAGAGAGAAAGGAAGCGAGGGGCGCGCGAGCCGAGTCGAGAGATCACTAGCGTTCGAAGACGAGCCGCGTTCCAGCGTCTTCGTGACATTTCATCCACCGGTGACGCTTTCCGTCTGGCTCATGCTGCATCGCGCGGGTACCGTTGCCCATTTCCACGCTTTTCTTTCGATTCGTCGATTTCTTTATTCTTCTTCATTTTATTACACGGAAGACTAGTGGCGCACTCAGGATTTAATCTTGGGGGAGCCGAGTTGAAGAGATACAAACATTTCTAATGCAAATTCAACAAAATTCATTGGGTGGTTGTAAAAATTTATTTATAGAATACAATCTTCTTTTCTTTTTACAAAACCCCTTCTTTGGGGGTGCTAGAGCCCCCGTAGAAATTATTACTCCATCCTTGGTACAATCGATAGATATTTAAATCTCTATACGATTCGACGGAAGAATCGCAAATGAACGCAATTCCACCGTCCCAGTCGCGAGACAGCTCTGCTACTAGGCTTTACGTAACATTGAAAGGGATACATAAATAACAGCCGTGGGCAGATTTTTCCCATCGATCCGCGCGCTACCGCCTGATCGACGCGCTGGCGCGCGCGTTTTGTCACGCCGCCAATTAATCATCCCCGTGCCACGGGCCGTTTCTGTTTCCAAAAACACACGGAACTGACCAAGCGCAAAATTGCCGCGTTCTGGCCTTGGCCAAAAAGTCGTGGAGCTTGGCACTGGCTCGTTGCACGTGGGACGACGGGTGGCATGACTTGCTCGCATCATCGCTCGGCGTTCAAACTTGGAGGCCAGGCTTGCGTCATCGTGGAAAAAAAATTAAAGAAATGAAGCGACGCTCGATTTCGGCACCATCCCCTCTTGCTCCGCGTACGGGCAGATGGATATCGCTTTAGGCGAGCGGCTGGGATGGAGCCTGACGATTGTCGGAACGGGGTGAAAATAGAAACAACGTTGCCGGTGATGGCTGGCACCCTGCCGCGGTTCAATTTACTCCAATTGCACTGATACTGGACGCTCGCGCTTACTGTCCCCGGCAATTAAAGCAAAGTGCAGTCGCTTGGATCCCGACGCTGTCTCTTCCAACTGGCCCGCTTGCTACTTGTTGCTTGCGGCGAGGAATCGGCACCGGTCGAGGCGAAATTCTTTCCGCGGCGGCACGGTGGTAGAAAACTTCTAAGTATATATCCCCGAGTAAGAAAGAAAGCAGAGTGCGTCGCCGAGGGGAATAAATAAACCGTGACATCGGGGAAAATGGGGGCGGAGCGAGCAGCGGCTAGATAGGTACTTTGAATTTGCTCGATCAACCGGAGGAAACGGATACCGTTCCGCGTGCTCCCTGGCTCGTCGCGAGCAGACAAACAGCAGTAACGAACTTAACAGTTTATCGGCTGCCCGTGCGGTCGTAAGTCCTCGACGGCGATCTTTAGCCGCGATTTGCGTTCGCAGTTTGGGGACGGAGTAACAGGATGCGTATTCTGTTGACAGGCATCCACCATCGACGGCCGCCGAAAGGGCGCCTGCCTGTTCTGCCAGGAGTACTTCATGGACCTGTACCTCCTGGCCGAGCTGAAGACGATCTCGCTGAAGGTGACGACGGTGGACATGCAGAAGCCGCCGCCCGATTTCCGCACCAACTTCCAGGCGACGCCCCCGCCGATCCTGATCGACAACGGGGACGCGATACTGGAGAACGAGAAGATCGAGCGGCACATCATGAAGAACATTCCCGGCGGGCACAATCTGTTCGTGCAGGACAAAGAAGTGGCCACTCTCGTCGAAAACTTGTTCAGCGTACGTACCGGGGGCCGGCTTTGGAGGAGAAACCGCGCCGGGCGCTTTCTCGAGCTAGCTACTGAACCGGGCGCCGATTCTCCTTGCAGAAGCTGAAGCTGCTGCTGCTGAACGCCAAGGACAAGGACAAGGACCCGAAGTCCTCGTCCCTGATGGCGCATCTGCGGAAGATCGACGAGCATCTCGGCCGCAAGGGGACGCGCTTCCTCACCGGCGACACGATGTGCTGCTTCGACTGCGAGCTGATGCCTCGACTCCAGCACATCAGGGTCGCCGGCAAGTATTTCGCCGACTTCGAGATCCCGGACACTCTGGTGCATCTCTGGCGGTACATGCATCACATGTACAGGCTGGACGCTTTCCTGCAGAGCTGTCCCGCCGACCAGGACATCATCAACCACTACAAGCTGCAACAGGTGAGGTTTAACGCTTAGATCCGGCGCGGTCGCACATTTTGCTCAACAATTTCTCCTCCCGTTTGCAGAGCATGAAGATGAAGAAGCACGAGGAGCTGGAGACTCCAACCTTCACCACCAGTATCCCGATCGAGGTGAACGACGACTAGGCTGGACCTCTGCCGTCGGGTCTGCGATCTTGTCACTTCGATTCGGATAGATCATCGTCGATACCGCGGCGTGGACACGAGCGACGCAGTAAACGTTCCCGCGGTTGTTCCAATTCGAGTCCTTCTGCCCGAGGAGGGGTCCATTATTTATAAAAAAAAAAAACAAGCAGAGTATTCGGAGCCCGAGCGGCCAGCTGACAAATTTCCAGCGCCTCGGCTTAGATCGCGTCGATACCGATGCTTAGATCCACGCCGATTTATATAACACTTTTGCTACTTACATTTGATAAACTTACCGTCGACGCTGTTTTATGGCCTAAACCGACGAATATGGAACAAGTAGCTTTTTTACCGCAGGAGACAGGAGGTTATACGTATACATATAAGTGTATTAAGGCTTTCGACGACGACCTGTACGCGTGTCCAGAAAACTATATGATTTTTTTCCCCTTCTTTATTTCTTTTCTACTTCTCTCCCCCTTTTCCGTTACGTACGGGCATCGTACGTAGCCTCGACTTGAGTAGCATTATCATTAGAAAAGGCATTTTAATCTTTTACACGTACTTTAGGATCGAAACGTCGTATATTTTTTTCCCCCTCGTTTTTTAAGACACAGTTTAGGTGCTTTTCCCCCGTCTTTTGATGGCGAAAGCAGTACAGCGAATCGGAGAATGCAAAAGGGACGTATGCATTTGAATCGCAAATGATCGTTGATTATATTAATATATTCCTCTTTTTTTTTGTTTTTCTTTTTTCCCTCGAGAACTGCCTTGTATTTATCGTGCATCTGGATATTAGTCAATAAAGCGACGCAATGATGGTTGTTCTTTAAAAGCTACTTATACTTCTCAGACGACTCCTCGATCACTTTGACCCGCCTAAAAAGGACGCTCTGGTATTCTAGTCTGACGCGCTTCGCTTAGCCACGAGATTTCCGAACGGCTACTTTCGATTAGGATCCCAACGAAACAGAGTGCATACGTTTCTTCCCGGTTCTACGTTACAGCGTGGAGATTCCTAGGTAAATCTGTCCCGTCGGAGGACTCGCGAGGACCCTTGTCCTTCGTAGGTGATCTTTCAGGGTGGAAAGAATTTTGACCAGCAAATATCGCGGTTGTTACGAGCGCCATTACGACAGCGCTTGATTCTATTAACACAGTCCAACGACTTAGCAGACTCGGTATTACGTAATTAGTAATTGTATTATTATATTATAAATGACGATTATTATTACTATTATTATTGTATTACTTTGGTTTATACTCGTAGAAATGAATATACCAGTGTTTACAATAACGTTCTAACCTCGCAGGTACTTTTATTCACGAGTTGAGATTCGGCTGCGGTTTGCAGGGAACGCACGAGCAATGGAACTCGTATAAATTTAACGGAATTATAGAGCAGAACCCCGCTGGAAGCGAAAAAGAATACATCCATCCCGTCGACGTTCCTGTCCATTCGTGCGAGTTTTAAAATAGCACGCGCTTTCCCCCACACCGCCGCCGCGTCCAACTATTACGACGCGTCTTCCATTCATAAATAGGGAAGCACTTGTACCGGCGGCCATCTTGACTACGCGATCAACAGACCAACTTTTATTTTCATCCCCGACCGCCCATAATTTCCGTACACACCGTTCGCAGGCCAGCAACGATATATTGAAACAAGTAAGTAACCTCTCCCCGACACGTTTCCTACGGATTCGGAATATTGGAAGCGAAATAGTCGTTGTGTTGATCGCAGTCGTGTCAGTACGCAGTGCACAGCTGATCAGTCGCCCCGACGGACGGTAGCCGCTCGTTCGTGCTTTGAAAATCCTCGAAAACGACAGAAAACTTACTGCCCGCCGCGTTATCGTACAGTGACAGTTGAAATCTCGGTGCTCGACACGCGAACGGAAATCCCGCCGTCCGCCAAGTGTCCCTACCGAGTGTTAACGGAGCGTGCGTTGCCTTTTCCTCGTTCGTTGGACATTTCCAATGGTTGCCGTCCGGTGAGTTTCATGCACACGATTCAAACTTAGATACCCATCTGCCCCGAGCAACCGCACCGCGACTCGATTTCGCGGTTAAAGATCCTTCAATCCGCCCGACTCGTCGCTGCGCTGTAATTCTTAAAAACACGGGACACAGGAACGTAGGAGATACGAGCGTAGCATTTAGATTGACTTTTAGCCGCGTTTCCTCTCCACGCGACGTGTTAGTGATAGTACGCCCGCGACGGAACGTACGAGAGATGCATTCGTCGCTGGATATTGGACAGATAGTTTCTTCATTAATGACTTCTCGTAATTAGAGTGCTCTCCGGTTCGGTAGGCGCGTTGATTCCAAACGACGGTGGTACCGAAACGGTAGGTAGTGGGAGGAGCGGTGGATGTATACCGCCAGATATAGATCGATATCGATAAAGATTAACGTCACACGTTTTGTTGTCCGATGTTACGTTGTGTGTTTTATCGAATGTGTTTCGTCAGGCCGCATGCTCGATATGTTTATCCGCCATGTCTAATTATTACGTGTTTTCCTGTATACGTTCGTTATCACCCGAGCTCTCTACGGGCTGCGCAATCTTTTCATCTCGTATCGGAAGGAGACGCGTCGCTGTCCAAAGCGTACCGCTTGGTATCGCGTGGACGAGTCAAGGAACGACTGTACTATTCTATTTTCTCAGGCGTGACATAGGCATAAGAGGGACCAGGGTCAATCGATGCCACGAATTCCAAACTTCACCGACGATTTTAGCCGCTCTGACGTGCTCCACTCGATTTAAAAAAGTAGATACGTGAGTCAGTCGGGGGAGGTTTTATCGAGCGCGGCAGGCGGCGAAACCACCGTGCACGGTATTACCTAATACGTAGCTGGTTAATACAAAAATACGCGTAAAACGGCGGATAATGTTTACCCTCCGCTCCCCCGCGTTATGTAATCGCGCGTTAATCACCGTTCAGCCGCGACCCTCCTGTAATCCGATATAATTGCTCGATCGCGATCCCTCGGGGGGTGCGATTTTTTTGGCACACGCGGAAACAGGACCCCGAACGCCAGCGATATTTATAATCGCGTGAAAGAGCTGCTCGGAGAGTCAATAACGAGCTTTACGAGGGCGCGTGAATTATCGCGATCGTAAAGAAGCGGCGTATCGTTAACCCCGCGTTCACGATGCACGCGCGGCGATCTCCGTCTCCTTGCACACCGATATCCCAACGATATTTCTCCGTAACGTTTCGCTCCGACTGCGTGGAAACGCCGACAAAACAGGAACCTTCACCCTCGCCGATCGGTTGCCGAGGTATCGCGAGCTGGCCGCCGACGCTGACGTTTCCTGCGCGAAAAAACGTGTAGCATTATTCTCAGAATACTGTTTATTTTCGCCCCCCTCGTGAGTTACCGTAACTCTGCATTCCTGGTTCCTTATTTTTCACCGCTAGCAAACTCGACGGGCGCGCTTCTCCTTCGCCGTGGCCCAGGTCGCCGAGCCGCGCGGTAATCGCCGTTTCTCAGCGATAAGTAAAAGTCACTGACTCACGAACAATTGCCACCTGCTTGCGTCGCGTGTTTTAAAGCGGCGTTTAAAGTTACCGCGTGTTATTTTCGCCGGATTGATGCGCAGCTCGGCGGATCAACAGGTGTCCGGCGAAATTGAACAGGACCATTTTCTTGCATCGAACGCCGTCGGATAGTGACGTCCGCCTTCTCTTATTCACTGATCGGTAGGATGCTATCGCGAAGATAAAGCCGGTCGCCTATTCGCTCTCCTTAGACGCCTGGGACGCCAGACGTTTAAAAAGAAGCGCAGAGAATTATTCCAAATGCGTGAAAATACTCGTGGAATTCGCTTTTCCCCGCATTGCCAGGAGCAGACGAAAACAGCCACGCTGTGTCTCCTGGGTTATTTCATGACACAAATATCTTGCCGGCATGCTGGAATTCCGCTTTTCCTTTTTCCCCTGTCCCGACGAGCGACACTCTCGTTCCCCTCTTAAAATCCTCTCTGTCACCGATAGAAACGCCCCGCGCGTCTGGTGCAATTAGATTCTTTTTCTCTCTCTTTATTGGGAACCTCTCGGCCAGGTCCGCGCTCACACAGACGGCAATAAAAACGGCATCGACACGGCACGGGGACCGAAAGTTATTCGACTCCGCTTGGTAAATTGGGTCATCGCGGGAATGATTCTATTTTGCAGGGCGGTGTTCACCCGTGCTCCGTCTCGAGTGCCTCTCGAAAGCGCGCGGAGAGTCGGTTACCCTCTAATTAGATTATTAGAAGACACTCGCGGCTGCTTTCGAAAGTCGTGACGAGTGACGTGATTGGCCACGAGGGATTCGACTCGCTCTAGCGTTTCCGCGTCGAGTACCTTCCCACGCGTGTTTATTTGTAATTCTCGTCATCTGCGTGTCGAAGAATCGGCGCGTTGGCAGGCTCCGCCGCGGGTGCGCGCAAAAATGTCCCCACCGGCAAGTATTTCGAACGGCGCGTCGAGGACGCTGCGGTGATTCCGTGGCTGGACACGATCAAGGTGGCGCGGGTGGTTTGTAATATCGCGTTGCAAGGTAGAAAGCACCGCTGACGTCCCGTTTAAAAGAAGGGACCGGTGTCCGCTGGCAGACGGGGGCGCGTGCCAATAAACAGTTTTCTCTCTGATTGATGCCTCACTCACCTGACACTCGCTGGCTGCCAGGTGTGAAGCGAACGAAGAAAGAGAGAGAGAGAGAGAGAGGCGAATTATTAATTCTGCCCACCGCTTTATTCTCTCGCGTGGCCCAGCGCCAAATGCGAATTACACGCGCACAGTCTCCAACCTCTTAGTATCTCCCGATCGGGCGAGCACCCCTCGACGTTTTTAAGTACAATACATTATCCAATATAGGGCTAATAATTACGTTCACGCCTGGGCACATGCACGAGGTAATTATATTTGTGCGCGTTCGATTCGAGCGAGTTTCATTGTCTCCTCGTCGATTGAATGGTATTTTCACATATCTGCGCCTGGTATCCTGAATATGGTATCGTTTACTTTCACTTCAGACGCGATTTTGGAATTCTAATCCAGTGATTCCCAACCGGTGGGTCGCGAACCGTTTTCTAAGGGATGCCACGATTTTTTTTAAATATCATTAAACTAGAATTATAATATGAAATATCTATTTTTGATGTGTTTAAAAGGGGATAGCGGTTCAAGAAAGTTTGGGCAACACTGTTCTATTGAATTTTCCTCGACCATTGGAAGTCGCATCACAGATTTCTCTGTTTGGGCTGATATGCGAGCGCAATTCGTTTATGGTTTAAAATTAACGCGCCTCGCTTCCGTAAGGGAAGCAGCTGAGAGCGTCCCCGTATATTTATAAGTATAAAACGTAGCTTTAGTTTCCTCTCGAGCCGAAGCGATGGGGCGAAGCGCGAGGTAGGTTCGGGAAGGGAGTGGACGGCAGAGTTCTCTGATAATTTCGCAGGGATTTATTGAAATTTATCGAGATCGTGGGTGTGCGACGGGTGCACCTGCAGGAAGGCGCATGCGCGCGCGCGCGCGTGGGAGCGTGGCACGCGCAGTGCCGGCTAATTATGTGGCACTCCTACGTGCCACGCGGCACAGGTGTCCACCGTTTCTTTGCTCGCTGCCAATTCCGTAACCTAACGGGTGTTTCGGAGTTATCGACCTTTGAAATTCAACCGAGACGTTAGCTTCGAAACTTGAGCGAATTCCAGGACATTCGGGTCCGAAGAAGTCTTGCGAGCCGGCGTCTCGAGGTAGGTGCTATTTATAACAGAGCCTTCCAACCTTAACGTTACTCGTCCATGCATTTCAGAAGTAATGCCCTAAAGCAGAGAAGTTATCCGTAAAGGTTGGGCACCTCTGGATTAAGAATAGAGTATAGAGGAACCCTTCAAGTAGGGGTGGCAAATTCGCAGGGTTTCTCGGTTCGCTAGAAAATCGGGCGAAATTATTGAAATCGAGCGAAGAGCACGAAGGACAGGCCTTGTTCGAAGGAGGCAGGCTAACAAGACAAGATTCCGAACCCGAGAGTTCAAAAAATTCTGAAACATTGCGAATGTGTAGGGCATTTTCTCCTGATTACACCGCAATTTTTGTTTGCTGCACAAATTCACTCGAACCGGGTGAATTAACCCCGGAAAATTCGGCTATTTCCCGATTTTCTGACACTTTAAGCGTTGACTCTGACATTATATTATACTTTTGTACTTATAGACTAAAAGTGTATATTGTTCTTGTTATTTATTATTGTTTAATATGTATATCTATTATTGTTCTTGTTATTTATTATTGTTTAATATGTTTACTTGATGAAACAAAGTTATAGTATAAATTCATCAATTTCAAAAATATATTTCGGGATCTATTACTGACACCCTTAAAATGTATTTGACTGAATTCCTGACAGCCCAATTACTGCCAGCTAACTTAATACTGTTTATCTCATTTTGAAGTTATGTCACTATGGCTATCACTTCACGAGTTATACCACAAAATCTGAACACAACTGGATTTTCAGGGGTCAATTACACCCTCTCAGAGTAAATTTGGGCAGCAAACCAAAATTGCGGTAAAAAATCAGGAGAAAATTCCCTACATATTCACAAAGTTTCCGAATTTTTTGAATTTCCGGGTTCGCGATGTTGCCTTGCAGTAATCGGAGAACAGTGGATTGCTAGGAGGTTTTTCGGTGGCAAGGGTCGGAAGACGTGCCCAGATATCGCTTACCAGTGGTAGCTTGGTGGCCTTCGCTATAATTACGAGGCCGTAACTCGCACGATCGCGTAATATTTCAATGCATCGTCCGGACAAGTCGGTCGATTTGCCCCGGACAGGTTCCACGGTCCTCTCCTTCTCATTTTCTCACGACTTTGTCTCCATTAATCGCACCCTCCCCCCCGCCCCTGGTCCGTGGTTGAATAATTTGAAACACTCTCGCGCACCGAAAGCCGTCGCATTTTGGAGGGCATCCAAATCGTTTATCCGCCGAACTACAAAATTTCGACGATCTAGCCGGATTCCTGGTTCCCTCTCGCGTTCACCCTGATAGACCCCGCGTTCATCCGACCTGTCGCTGCCCGGTGAACAGTGCCAGTGATACCGCCGCGTCTCGACCGAGTCGCCTGAACTGGTGTAACGAGAGAACCTGGCACCCGCAGGTAGGCCTTGCCAGGAGGATGGGGGCCCACGATGGGGGAGTGCCATTGCTCTAACATCGCTATCATGCAGCTGTTCCATGAGCTGAAGCAGCAGTTCCCTGCGCTCCCTGATCACGTCGTCTCCCAGTGCATCGCCCAGGTATAGGTGCTCATTGTCCGGCCCGCTGCTCCCGGACACTCGATCCGGAATAACGTCGCTCTCGATCCCGGGCCACGCCAGCACGGAATTTCGCCGAGTTGTCGCAGAGAGATCGGTGCTCGAAGAGGCCAGCGGAGCGCGAGCGTGCCGATTTCTCTGCGAGCGGGAGATACCCGGCCCCGCTTGTCCGATCGAGTCTACCGGGAGCCGCAACCCCCGATTGCACAGAGTGTGCTCGTAACCAGCCTGGAAAGATTTGCTCTCGCTCATCCGTCGCCGCTAAACCGCAGCACGATAACGACTAACTCATAACCCTCGCGTGGCGAATTAACGGCACAGACTACCCTCTCCTATCATTGCACGAGCGTGGAACCTGTATGTCTGTAAATGTTGGGCGTGTTACAACCTAGCCACTTAATCAGCCGAGGTTGAACGCACTAAACAATAATCTAGCCGGCGCTGGAGCGTTCTGAGGTTTTCGCTTTCAACTAGCCTTAAATCCTGCGCCAGCAAGAGGGCGCAGAGTACAGCGTAGCGGGTATGGAAACCTCAGAACTGTCCATTACCAGCGAGGCGTCCGCTGGAAGCCTCGAGCATCTAACCGTTTACGGTCCGAACGGACTCGATTGGAGCGAGCGTCGTTCGGCTGACGGAGGGCCGAGGCGTTCCCCGGAGAATTAGCTGCGGTTCCACGGGGACCGGAAACTGGCTGACCCAGGTGCGTGTGTGCGTTGCAGAACAGTCACGACCGGGAAACATGCGCGAGAAGCCTTCGTGCCACCCAAGAGTCACGACCGTCCCCGGGCGCGTTCCCACCGGCCGCCCTTTGCAGCGTTCTCCAGCAGCAACCGCAGCAGCAACGAACGAGCGCAGGCACGCAGCAACGTTGCTGCGCGATGAGCCAAGTGCAACGGAACAGCACGAGTGGCAACAATAGCAACCCGCGACCGCACAGGCCAGCGTCCCTGGACATCGGCACGTCGCGACGCTGCCCCCTCAGCTGTACACGCGCCACCTCCGCTTCCACGTCCTCGCCGATAGCGGCGGACCCCGCGACCCCTTCCTCGGCGCCGGCTTCCTGCACCGCGCGAGGCTTCTTCGACGATTGCGCGGGCACCGCCGACGCGAACTCCACCAACCACGTCCAGAGCGCGGGAAACGAGCCAGCCGGATTCGAGCTGAACGTGAACGTTGCCTGCAGTCCTGCCGGCAATCGCGGTACGCATCCACGGAGATCGCAGGCACAACCCTCCTTGGTTCGTGCTCTGATAGGGCTCGGGGGCTAGAGATGGAGGAAACTTTTGTTTAAATAAAATTCCCTCAAAAATTATCCGTCATGCGTCGAAGGAAGTTAATTCGGGTTAACCAGCGAATGACGAATAATTTTTCTAACTGTTATTCGTTATCCCGAGTTTTATTTGAATAAGAATTTTCCCCGTCTCTGTCGGGGGCTCCTGAGGTGCCAGGCGAATAGCCTCCTCCTTCTGTCTTCCCTTCAACTCGCACGTGTTGCAAAACATCGCGCGGGTCCAGCGATGTTTGACGGTTTTCCCGTGTCGGCTGTCGATTCGCGCTCGTGTAAGTTGCTACGGACCAACGCGCCGCGCGCCGTTAAGCAATCAGTTGGCCAAGATGTGTTTAGTCTACGGTAGATTGAACACGATGATGCATCGAAGACACGTCGAGGGAACTGCTTTGCCCGACCCTGTACGCGCGCGACACGCGGGGCATCGCTTTCCGGAAACTCGGTGACGCCGAGTTGCAGCGCGGTTGCATTATAAGTTGCGTAGATGGATGGGATACACGTTGCTCGCATGCACCGCGAATGCAACGCAAGTAAAACTGGTTTTCTTCCGCGTGTATCGACGCGACAGCGATTCTACATACCGTTTGCATCACGCGGTGACCTTGCGTCGGAGATGCTGCGTGCCGGTCAGTTGAAAGAGACGCGCCGTTACTTACTCGTTATCAGACACGCGCCATCGATTTCTTTTCTCATCCCTGGTTCACGTCCCTCGTCCCAGCGATCGTTGCTTCGAGATCCGTTAACGCGATGCCTTCTTTCTGATTGCAACGGAAGCGCAGATTTTCGAACGGTACCGACGATCAGCGGCGGGGCCTGTAAACGAACCGATCTGATCGTCGATCCACGGCCACATTACGCGGAACCGCTGCTGACCGTGGAGAACGCGGGGCCGCAGATCGATCACACTCGAAGCTACACATCGGTGAGCCTCACGCTAAGGCCGCCGTCCTCGGAGCCACAACCCCCGATCGACATCAGATCGCAGGGCTCGAGTCTGATCTACTCGAGCTCTTCCCTGGACCCGCGGGGCTTTCAGAGCCGCCTTCAGATCAGCATAGGCGCGGGAGCCGTCGGCAGCGTGGCGGCTGCGAGGATCAGACCACCCATGGGCCCCAGCAGGCCCAATAGCTTGGTGCCACCGGCTCAAACTGGTCCCCAGAGGCCGCCAGGTCTGTATTATTATTATTATTAATCGTCTTTATTACTCAAAAAAGAAGAAACCTGAGTATTGATGCGGGTAAATGCGAGGCTGCAGTGGTAACACTCTTGGGAAGCCTAACCGAGTACTGTAAATTAAACTGAAATAAGGACAGTAAACAAACGAAACAAATATTAAAAAGAAACTACAGTAAAAGTAATTTTAAGATTTAACGCTAAATGTGAGAATAATACAAAATGTAAAGTAAAGTAAAGTAAGGTAAAGTAAGGTGAAGTAAGGTAAAGTAAAGTAAAGTAAGGTGAAGTAAGGTGAAGTAAAGTAAAGTAAAGTAAAAAAAGTAAAGTAAAGGAAGAAAAATAAAGTAAAGTAAGAAAAGTAAAGTAAAAAGTGAAAGGACATGGACTAATTGTAGGCAACACTAAGAATAGCGCTGAAGCCACTAAAGATATGCACTCTTGTGTATCGTTTAAATAACGAGTAAGATTTTAATTCGCGAGTGAAAGATGAGAGAGCATTAAGTTAGTGGACGGCAATTACTCACCCCTCTTGCTAATACACACTTGAGAGTTGTTCGGAGAACATCTTGGTTACCAGCTTGACACAGCCGTTGCAGGTTCTAAAGACTTCGAAATCCCCCTTGAAAACAATGGCAATTGCAGGTCTTCCAGCTGGACCACCTAGTCAGTTGCCGAGGCCCACGACGACTATGAGCGCCCCGACCACACCCTCTGTGCCATCGACGACAACCATCATCCCTCCCAGCAGCCTCCCAACGACACCGTCAGGACCGACGACGACCTCGCCACCCTCTAGCCCCATTGACGAACGGACACCGGCCAACTCCGATCAGAATCGATCGCCGTTGAATCAAGGTATCCCTCGCCGCCTTTCCACCCTCCCGCGGCAACTCGAAAATAACCTTTAGTCTAGCTATTTTTATTACCCCTGCATCGAACGGCCGCCTTTGTTTTTCGGAGTCCCGCATTATATAGGTATCGTACACGTATATTTACCTGCGAACCAGTCAGTCCGTCGCACGTACTACGCCCACGCACGTAACACTGAGAACGATATTTACGCATTCCTGACCCCACGCTCCGTCTATACATAGCCAGGCTTGCGGTTACTCCACGCGGACCACCTGATCCGCTTTTCTTCCTCGCGAGCATCTACCCGTCTCGAACTCGGCGACGCGTTTCCTGAATGTAGCCGCCCCCTTGTACCCAACGGGGCGAACAGCCCCTTATTCCCGCGCGTCTTACTCGAAGCGATAGCACGGAGGAAGACGATGCAGGGGTGGTCGGTATTTGAAGCTTCCCCTTGCCGTCACAGTGGCGGATCACCAAAGGAAACTGCTCGCGGAGCAATTGGCCAGGAAAGAAAGACTCGCCAGGGAGCTGAGGGCCGAGAAAGGACGACTCGAAGCGATGAAGAAAGAACTGCAGTCTCTCACGAGGCCGCTCGACTCCTCGATGCCGCCGCAAGTACGTACATAGAGTTGCCGAGACGATCTCGCTGCCAATCCCAGCCGCTATCGTATTGCATTGCCGATTTCGCAGGAGCTGAAGCAGAAGCTGCGGAGCGAAATCTATCAGCTGCGGGTGGAATGCAACACACTGGCGGATGAAGTGGATCAGTTGTCGGATCCAAGAGGTACCAATCACGCTCGCATAACATCTCCAGTACAACACTTGCGCCTTTTTTTTCTCACTAGTACCTCTGGGCGAAACGAACGAGGAGTTCTATCAGGACATTTACACCGGCCAGCCTCTGCCACCGAGGTCCGTCACCTCCAATCCACCCCCGCTGCCGATGCAGCCGCCCGCCTGGCAACCGGAGCTCAGCGGGAACGCCGTCGACGGCGACGAACGGGACGGCCCTTCTTGGGTCTGCAGAATGTGTACATTTGACAATCACCCGCTGATGAACAAGTGCGAACAGTGCGACATGCCCAGGCTGCTGGATCGCGGAAACGCAGGTACGATTCCGGGGAAATCGATAAGGGACCTTGCAACCTCTCTAACACGTTTGAACATCGATCCGCCGCCCCCGCCCCCGACATCAAAATAGTACAGCGATGCGTGGCTTAACAGCATGTGTTTTTTCTTTCGTGATAAGTTTTGCGGTTCGACTGACAATTCTACGCTTCGATACTGTGACGAAGTGCGCAACCAAAGGTGATATATGTATATAACTGCTCGCTATCGTAAGATAAGTACCTGCTCACTAGAGAGCAGTGGCGCACTGAGGGTTTAATCTCGGGGGGAGCCGAGTAGAAGGGATACAAATATTTTGGGAAAATGATTTAAGGGGCAGCGTACTCCTTTCTTTTTTTATACGAGCCCCCTCTTTGGGGTACCAGGGCACCTTGGGCCCCGCTCTGGGTGCGCCACTGCTAGAGATATATATAATAGATTATAGAATTATGCATCGACGAGCGGCACAAATAAAAGGTCTAAAACCTGTTTAAACTGTACTGCATGGGCGGGTGTTATTTTCAATTCATTTATTTTGAAAGTTATGTAGCCTTGCTCAACGTAGGGGCATGCCTGATTTGCTCTCGCTTCCTAATTATTTTAATCGAATGGTATGAATAATTTTTCCCCGTGTTGTGTGTGGTCGTTTCGATTGCTGCGAGGAGTTGATAACGGCAAACTGCATTTTCTGCCGCTAGTCGGTAAGTGTCTTAAGATCAGAGTGGAAATGCCTGCTTCGCTCTGTCGATCGGGAAAGAACCATGATAGAATTCGTATGTTCGATTTGCAGGCGAGACACAAGATATTCATATACGAGTTACGCATCATCACAACTTTTCGCCAAGTCGTGAGTATGCTTTGTACTATACTTATCGGCGGAAGGATACTGCCGGAGAGAAGAACGCGACATGGTATGCGTTGTTAAAATAACTTTATTCCTTTTCCAGGCACGGTACATAGTTGGGTGGTATGACACGAACTGCGTTAGAAATTTGAAACACTGTATATACAATTATTACTTAAATTAAATAAAAAAAAAAATTGTTGTAGGAAGTCAACAGATCGCCAGAGGAAAACACAGAAATCTTACGAACTTGATTCAGTTCAATTTGCTTTTTTATTTACGATAGCGCCCGTCGGTATTGATATTAATATATAATTTTGTATATAAATCTGATTTTCTTGATACGCGATTACGAGACTACAACGCTAAACGTACCACCTCCACTTCTGATTACCAAGTGATCGATGACTTATCAGTAATCCGACTCCTATTTGTATGAGCTTCCAAGTACTATTTAAAATACAACTTATTTGTAGTAAGTCCATCAGTATAACGTTCTCCCGTTATATAGCTGTGCCCCTTTCCAAGTTCAGCTTCGTTTCGCGCGTGTACTCTCCGTAGAATCTCTCCAATTTCTGGTTGAACTTTGCGTTGCGTTCATTGATGTAATCAATATCAGCGTCGTCGTTGTGCATCCTTCTCCTGCTGTACTTATCCCTCTTTGCGATCCTGCAAGCACACAAGAACGACGATATAGTCCACGCTACGATCATTTCAAGTACATAGCACTCGGATACTAACTGCTTCTCCAAGTCTTCCACCATCTTGTCGATAGCCTCCTTTTTATCTTCGTGAAGTCCATGCAGTATGGTATTTCTGTCCCCGTAGAACGCCGGGCCCAATTTATCTTTGGCTTCGTCGTACGTGTCCATATTTGGCTTGATGTTTCTTACCAATCTGTTGTACTGACGTATAGCTGCCTGCTCGTAGTCGGAGAAGCCCGGATCCGGATTCCTTTTATTCATCTTCTTCCGCGCTATACGCTCCGCCTCTATCGCGCCGATGTGAAGCAACTTTGTTCTGTCGTAGTCCTCTCCCTGTAAAACGCGGAATATAAAAACCATTCGACTCATCCTCACTACCAAGCAATCAACCATTATTTACTTTCTCCTGAGCGTCCTTTCTCGCAGCTTCATCCTGCACGATCCACTCGGCCTGTCTTTTACGCGACTCCCAATTGGACGGAAGCTTCTTCCTCTTATCCTCCTCGACAACTTCTTTGTGGTTCTGTTGCCTAGCTTCGTTCTACAAAAGCAACGTTCCGTAAGAAGCACGTCTCCAGAGAAGCAAAAGGTAAAAGCATTTTTATACTCACTCTCTTCGTGTGAAGATCGCGCAGTCGTTTCATTCTCTCCGCGTGCTTCGACGTCACGGATTTCTCGGGAGCACTCGAGCCTTCCTTTCCCACTTCCTTCTCCATCGCGACTTTTAATTATAAATACGCAGGCAAATATTCTCAGCGGAGAAAACAAGCTTCTGTCACTGATTTGCAGGTTAGAACGTAATTATCTTCGGACCGATCCGACCGACACTGAGTCATCGAGTCACTGTTCGCGATGATTCGTGAAAGTTCCGACAGAGGTCTCCGTGGACCGGTGGACGAAAAAGGCGAACTCCGTTCGTCCGACTTCCGTGGCTGGTGTGGTAGGGCCGATTGAAATCGATCTTCTGGTTCTGAGCGAACGGGTGCGCGATAAGCGGGCGGTCGAAGATTCCTAGAGCGCGGCGGTATCGTCGGGACTCGCGGTGTACATGTCGCAGGGAAAGACTGGGCTGAATTTTTCGTCCGCCGGTAGGAGGAAGCAGCAGGTACCGGCTGCGTCGCGACATTTGGCCATTTAGCTACGCTCGCTCGCGAAGATCCGCGTTTGCGCGAACCCCGGCTCGGTGGGACGGTGACGTAGAATTGTATACGCTGGCGGCTGGTGGCGCAGAGGAGAGTTCGCGCTACCGAGCTTTTTAAGCATTTTCCCGCGGAGCGCGGCCAGGGTGAGCCAGGGTGCCCGCGGAACGCTTGCGTCCAGGCGAATCGAAGCCTCGCTCGCACGCGGCTGTACGCCGGAATCGCCGCCGCGCAACACTTCGTCCCGGACAAATTAATTCTCCCTACACCGTTATGGAGACTCTCGAGTCGAGTCGCGTGTGCCGCCTCTGCGGCAAGCTATCCGGTTGTATCTCGATTAATATATTCGACAAGAATGAGAGCCACGTGAAGAAAATCAACGCCGTTCTACCGATCATGGTACGTGATATATGTATCTCTCTCCTCGCACATACTCTCCCTTCGCCGCTTCCCTACGTGGACCTTCACGCGTGCTCGACGTGTCCTTTCCCGACAATCGTAAACGCCCCCTCCTCAACCACCTTCTTTTTCCCACAAATCGAACGTGCAACCGAGTTTTTCCGTGTAACTAGGCCACGCACGAGCGTCTGTTTCATGCCGCGCTTTTCTTACGGGTACCTATCCCTTTATTCGTACAGGGCACTTCGGTTCTCGGCCTCGGGAAATTCAAGGAATAGACACAACACGTTCAGTCGAAAGTATCTACGATACCAAAAGTGAGGTTATCGTTACTTTGCGCGCCAATATGTCTCATAAACGTTTTTAACGGATTGCGTAACTTGGAAATGCGCTCGTTCCTTTTTACCCCTTCGCCGAGGAGTGCTAGGCTGAAACTTATCGCTCGTACGAACGTGATAAGCTTTCAAGGAAACAACAGAGAGCGCGGAGAAACTTCGCTGCTTAATATCGGGAGTATCAGGCACCCTATTCTACGAAATAATACTTGACGTTGGGTAGGGTTGCCGTACCGTTCAAACCAGTTCGAACTAGTTGAAAATTCTTTGGTTATCTTACGTCAGTACTTAGACGATAATTTACAGATATTATATAGGTGTCGAAGAAATTGCCGACGTTGTTAGCCGTAAGGTGATGCCTACGTGATCACCCTACACTCGCAGAATGGCAGAGAATTCTAATCGTTGGACACGCCGATTAATATTTAGACTAGATCGAATGATGGCACGTTAATTACGATTCGCAATGGGAGAAAGAACCGCTCCACGTGGAGCAACACGCGCAGCTAGTGAGTCAACAGGTTGACCTTGAAATACGAAATGACTTCTCACAATCGTGTAATTAATTGTCCCCTCTTCGAACAAAGCACAGCGGCTAATCGTTCTATCGATATCATCGACGAAGTTATGCCGCTTTATCGGGGAAGTTAATCCGAAGCACGTTCCGTCGCGTCGTGCTCGGTGTTGTGCCACTCGATCTAAAGTAGAGTCGCGATTGATAGGCTATAATTTCGTTCCGCGAAAATAGATCCGAATGTACAATTATCCTTTACCTTCTCTATCCTTTTGCGCTTGCACGCGACACGCGCGATGCTCCCTACCTATCATCCCGTGGATCGCAGTCGGCGCTCTTTATTCGCGCGCGATCATATCGAATATTACGGGCTTACAAAATTGCATATTTGCACTGGCTATGTATCCGCAGGTGCACGAGATGGACCTGTTGCCGAAGCACATGTGCCATCGGTGCACATACAAGCTGGAGGAGTTCTACAAGTTCTACGTCGACTGTCTGAAGACGGACGCGGGCTTGAAGAACCAGCTGTCCTGGATGAGGAAGGATGTGCCGACGGAGAGGGTCGGCATACCGATGGTGCACATAGAGAACGTTAAGATCAAGATCGAGCCGGGGGACTACGACGCGTACGATATGAACCCCATGGTCGATAACGTGGACTATATAAACTCGATGAACTCGATGAACTCGATGACGTTCCAGCCGAACGATATCCCGTACGCCGCGTACGCGAGATGCAGGTGTTGCTGTGATAAAATGGACCAAAGTAACCAGGCTGTACCAACCAACTACGAGAACACGATATCAACGTGCAATAGGGTGGTCGACGTCGAGGCGTGCAACAATAACCGAACCAACAAGTCACAGGCTACGAAGAAGCAGCAGAGCTCGACGATATCCGTTAACGAGAACCACAAGGATTCGAGAAGTAACAAGCCAACTTCTTCCAGCTTCGATCACCCAGCTGGTGCCAGAGTCAAGTTCAACGCGAGGAAAGACGTCCTCCGAAACCCGATCGTTCGGAACTTGAGACCTCGGAAGGGTTCCGTGGACTACGTAGGAAGTAAGAAGAAATCTCCCGGTATTTCGGCATCGAGGAGCGCGAAGCTGGAGGCGTCGCCGCTGCAGCCCGAGATCGATGCGACTCGAGTCAAAGTGGAGAAGTTCGACGACTTCGAGGGTCGGATTCTTAGGCCCAGAACGGGGACGATCGACTACTGCATGTCGACGCGCAAGCACTCGAAATCGATGGACAAGAACCAAAGATCCCAAGACGAGGAATACCGAGTGGCCAACTACAAGGTCCGAAATATCGCGAACAAGGTGAAGCTACCTTCGAGGGAGGTATCGAAATTGGCGAAGGATAGGATTAAGGTTATGGTAAAGGAGGAGCAACTCTCCGATTTCGACGAGACTGTGGACGAATTGCTATCGTCTGCGATGCTGCCAAAAGATCGCAAGGCCGTTAAAATCGAAATGCTTCCTAACGGTCATCTGATAGGTTTTCAAAACGATAGGGTAAACGGCAATATGTTGAATTGCGCGCGACCGACCACTGATTTCAGTGCAACCGCTACTTTGAAATCACCGAAGATCGTGTCGAAGGGTAAATTAAAATCAGGCAAAATGGCTTCGAGTCCGCCCGCCGCCATTACGTACTCGCCGAAGTTTTTGCGAAGTCACGACTCCTACCTTAGGAACGGGAAAATAAAGAAGCTTGACGACGCGAAAGCTTCGGCTAGGAAACTACAAAGGAACCTTCGAAATCTCGCGAACGGGGGTAGTCCGACCGGTAGCAAGCTGATGACGACAATCACAGGTGTCGTGAACGCCAAGAACATTTCCGCGTCGATAAAGTTAATCGACAGCAACGTCAAGCACTACTGCGAGGATTGTAATGTCAGCTTCCTTAACAAAGAGTTATTTAAATTGCATACGTGTTATCACTGATCGATCCACGAAGCTGCGCGCAGCGTGCTCGACTAGACATTTATTTTTACTCGAAACCTTTTCTAACAGATGAAACAGTCGGTGCTATCCGAATATACAGGATGCCTACAAACAGGTGATACGATAATCAAGGAAAGTGTATTGACCTTTCTTGTATACATTATCGCAGGTGTGTGCGAGAACTAGTAGAACTAGTATAAGCTAATTATAGAAAGGTATCATAATGACATAAAAAATTATGACGAACGATTACGATATACGCTTAAAAAGTGTTTGTAAGTAAAAGATTCACGAACCGCCTTCAAAGTTTAAAAGATATATATATATATATATTTTATAAAGTATAAGAGATAGATATAGATTCATATATACGATATTGTGATATGCAGGTGTTCTAGGTAAAACTGATTCGATTATTTCATTGTTTCATTATGGAGTTCGCTCGCACGCGGCGATAGAACCAATTTTTGTCATCATCATCGTCGTCGTCGAGCGATCGTTTAGTGCATGTAGCCACGTATCCATTTCTTTCGAGTTTCGAATAAAGCTTTGATTAGTCGATGCGTGGTCATCCTTGCGTATTTTCTAATCGACCGAGGTTCATTGCGAACATTGTTGCTAGCTTTACGAGATTCATGATAATCGGGTTTGTGCAAAATGAGTGTCATCGATGTTCCACACTTTCTTATTCAAATTCTTATTAAACTTCGATTCTATTATTCATTACTATGGTGTACTAAGTGTACTAGTCTCCCTTTCTCATTCACGTATGTTTATTATCCAATGAAAAATGTTCTTTACGATTATCTGGTAATTTAACGAATAAAACGTTTCGATCATTACCAAGACGGGGTAAAACCTACGTTAATGGACCGATCAATAAATCATAATTGCAGGAGCAAAAGACATTTCTCTGTTAATTCCTCTGTTTATTGTATCACACGTAATCTATCAACGATCCTATTCTCCATTCGAATTGTTTATTTTATCCCGGTTTCCGCGAAGCTATTGCTACGCTACTGAACAGGTGAGGTCGCTGCGAGGCGACCATCGAGCGAATTACAACTGACAAACAAACAAAAAGTACGGCAAGTGTCAAACGATTTCGAAAAGATGACTGATCACTCTAATTATAAAGCCGAAAAGTGTTGTCAGTGAGAAATCCGAATGTCTTCGATCACGAAGAGATCCCCTCGCCTCGAGGACGTAAGTTTCATTGCTTCCTACACACCACTTACACTAACCTGTTCAGTTTTGGAAAATCCGTTTCGTCCTCTTCCTCAATCTCGACGATTCACTATGAAATCGCCGCTTGTTTATAAAGCAACACGTACTGGAAAGTTAAAAGAACACTGCGGTCCTTCTATTTCCGCAACAATTGCGTCTTCATGCTTGTTTCATTCTTATACAGCTGATATCAACTGAAGATGATACCTTGGGTTCCTCTATAAGTCTCAGTGTGGGTGAGAACTCAATTAGAATAAAGGAGAAGCCTCAAGTGATCAAGGAAACCGAGCCGGAGGAGAGAAATGAGAAGGATAAGTGGTGGTTGAAGAAGCCAGAGACTAGGCTTGAAATTTCCAGTGCCATTCCAGTGGACGAAAGAGGGAAACTGTCTCCGTCCCCTTCCCCGGACGTTAGCTCGTCGATGAAAGAATTTCTGGAGAAGGAAAGGATGTGCAAAGTAATTGAAAGGACATGATACTTTTATCGTAACGTTTAGTTAAGCGAATCGACTAATCGATTGCTCTTCTCGTCGTAGGCCATGCATAAGAATGAAATTGAAATGAAAGACAAGGATGACACTTTGTGCGATATTCTGGCATCCGCAGCTTTCGACAAGTATCCGTCGGATTTCGAGAGTAAGTATCCTTATGCGTATCACGCGATATTTCCTCTTCGTATAACGTTTCTAGTGTAAAAGGTAGCACCTCCGTCTTTTGCGCAGACGCCACCGACGAAGACATCGGTAGTATCTTAGAAGAAATGAGCAAGATCGCTGGGGCTCTTAGTCCGAATTCAGGTGCAGATCGCACAAAATCTAGGAACTCTACTAAGAATTCTACGGAGGAGGAGAGGTCGGTAGAGGAGTTATTAGAGGAAGCTGAGAAGCTGGTAAGAAAAAATAGCAGTAGTTTATCCAAAAGTGGATCGAAGTCTGATACTTTAGTACCTGAGAATATTCAAGAGGACGTGGAAAGTCTTAGCAGGGTTAAGCAGTTAGAAGCGGATATCTTTCAATTGATAGAGAAGGAAGTGCATAAAGAAACGGAGAGAATCCGGAAGAGTCCAAAGAACGAGAAGAAAAGAGACGGTAGCCCTGGGTTTGACGTGATATACGAGCACGTGAATGGTTTGAAGGCTCCGAAAACCTTGGAACTGCAGAGAAGGAAGTTCGAAGAGCAGAAAGTGGAAGTGTCCAGCAGTTCTGACCTGGACGATCCAATCGAAAGACATTCCAAGTCCGAGGACATGAAAAGTATAAGAAAGATGGAATCGGATGAAGATAATCTGCAGAAGGAGATAACCGACGTAGATAAGGATTTTTTCGAAGATTTATTAAAGAAATCCAAGGAGAGAGCCGAAGGCGGCATGTCAGGCAGTTCAAGCTTCGGGCAAGAAGATTTTTCGCACTTTTTGAAGCTTTTGCAAGGGCAAAGTGATAAAAAGGAACAGGAATCGAACGAATCGAATCCTGCAAGTGCCATTTTCTCGAGCCACGCGGATCAGAAAACGTCCAGCTTGGAAGGCCAATCCGCGAACGACAGGAGCCCCGAATTTCCCGAGAAAGAGATTTCTGATATACTAGAAAAAGAGCTACCAGGAGCACCTGATTCAAAAGCGGAACATGAAATCGTTGAAACGGACTCCAACGCGGACGCAGAGGAACTTGAGTCTGAAGATAAAAACGAATTGAAAATATCTCAAGACCAATTGTCTCCGAAAAGAATAGGTGCATCGAAGGATAGCAAGAAGGTAATTAATTCTAAGCAAGAGTTGTACACGGTTGGCCTCACGCCAAGATTAGAATTGTTCGCGGACGCGATCCCCAAGTTGCTGGCGGAAAAGTCCGTGGAGAGTACGACGCAACAGAGCAAGGAGGCCACAGAAGATGCTAACAGGAAAATCCGTAAAACAACATCGAGCACTGAGATTAAAATTAGCGCTAGTGCAACGACTTCCCATCGTAGTAACGTAGAACGTAAATCCATTCACGCGGCTAGCGCATCAGGCGCCAAACAGCAGAAGAAGGAGATCAAGTTTTCTAAGTCCAAGAGTTACGATCAAATTTGTAAACCGTCGCATAGAACTTCCGCGGAGAACCTCAGGGCGAGTAAAGCTTTAGATACCACAAGGAAACCCGTTAATTCTACAATCAGACGATCGCCGATACTGAAGCCAAAGCTGCAACCTACAATCAAACCGGTTACAAAGGTCCCTCCTAAAGTTAAGATATCCCCCAAGTCCAAAAAGGATTCCATTAAGACTGCTTCTACCCCCGCATTGTCTTCCACGTATAAAGCGCCGCTGGTAAAGTTGCCGGACAGCTATTCGAGGATCATGATGGCTGGCGGTGATACGAAACAGAATACAATAAGACAGAATTGGGAAGTTCTGTGTAGAGAGGAGAGACACAAGAGTGCTCTGCTGAAGCAGCAACTGGAGTCTGACACGAAGATGTACAAATGCCAGATGAACAACATGCGTATATCCTTCGAGGAAGAACTGTTCGCACTGAAGAAGCAGAATATAATTTTAAAGGCGAAAGTGGACGAGCTTTCGTTGAACGAGAGACGGCCAGAACCTCAGCCCAAGAAGGACACGAAGATTATTCTTCTGGAGAAGGAGTTGGAGAAGCAAGAGAACATGATACGCGCTTACGAATCGGAGAATAAGAAGTTGATGAAAGAAGAGAAGCGTATGCAGGAGGAAATGAAGCATCTGCACAAGCAAAAGAGCACTGCACTGGAATCGGGTGAAATGCAAGCACTCGCTGACAGAGTGAAGGATCTCGAAGAGCAGGCGTTGAAACTTAATCTAGAGGTTTCAAAGCTACGGGAGAAAAACGCTGACTGGGCGTTGATGAACGAGGACCTGCAGCAGCAAAACGGTCTGCTAAACGACGAGCTAGAGATGTTCAAGGACCAACTAAGAGCGAAAAACAATTTCATCACTGATCGACTGCAAGCCATGACCACGGCGGAGCTGCAGTTGAAGAAGCAAGTGGAGGATCTGAGTATAAAGCTGAGCTCTAAAACGGAACAGCTGCGATTGGTGAAGCAGGAGTACGACAAGCTTCAGTACAACGTGCTGCCTTTGGAGAAGGAGTTGCTGGAGCTGAGAGTGAAGGAGGGGAATCTCCAGGAGAAGGTGCAGATAACTAGGAGACACGTGGAGCGTGAGAAGCAGCTGACGCAGAAGCTGAAGGACCAGGTGATCCTCGACAGCAAGAAGATCACAGACTTGAACAGGCAAGTGCGCGAAATGGAGAGGATACTCAAGAGGAAGAACCCCGACTCGGTGTCTGCTCTTATACTCACCGCGAATTCGGAACAGGACAAGATTGGCGCGGAGAAGGTTAAGCTACTGGAGGACCGAATCGCAAGCCTGGAGAGCGAGATCAAGGCAAAGGACGACTTTGCGCAGCAGAAGGTGGTCGAGTTCCAGAAGAAGTTCTCCGACATGAAGGAGAAGTACGCGACGCAGATAATGGACCTGGAAGAGAAGCTCTTGGAGGCTTCTATCAAGGACCGCAAGGTGTACAACGATATGTTTACCCAAACGGCAGCGAAACCCGTGGAGAACAAGGGTGTCGAGACTATCAGAAGGGAAGAGAGGTCTGGGTCGTTTGAGAAGGAGGACAGGAAGGAGCAGAAGCCACCGGTTAAGGTCAATTTGAAGTCTCAGAATTGCAAGGAGGACGCTCATCTTATAGCCACGATAAGGGGGCTGAAGTTAGAACTAGCTAATAAGGACAAGACCGTCTCGAAGCTCACTAAAGAGTTACAGGAGCTGCAGAAAACGAATAGAAGATTGCAAAGGGAGAGGGAGAAGTTGCTAAACGATAGGAGATCTATCAAGACTATGGTGTCTTCGGATTCTAAGCTACTGACTCTGAAGGCTGTCGATGGGAACGATCAGAACTCGAACGTCTACCAGAATGGACACATGTCCGACGCGAACACGCATAGATTGTCCGCCTCTGTGCAAAAGCTCTACGACCCCATGCAGTACACAGAGAACGGAGATAGCCACCTCGTGAAGAGATTGACTGATGAGAACGATATCCTGAAGGAGGAGCTGAGCAAGATGAACAAGGACTTCATGGCTCTGAAGAATAAACGTCTGCACGACCTGAACCTCTTGCAAGAGGAACACGAGCGTGAGATGGCCACTTTGCTCAAAGAGTACAGCGTCAAATTGGGAGACTCTAAAGTGGTAAAGTTACAGGTTCGTAGTATTACGTGCAATATTAACTAGTTTCTTTTATTTGCACATTTTCTTTTACGTTCGCTAATGTTCGCACGTAGTACAAGTGTCCTTTCATAAACGGTCCACCACTGAATGGGTCTGCTCTCTTGGTTGCAGGGTCAGGTAAACACTCAGCTAGCGGTGATATCGCACTTGGAGCAGCAAATCGAGAAGCTACGGGACTACAAGGAGCAAGTGGTCGTCCTGAAGGCTGAACGGTGTCACCTGGAGGCGAAAGTGAAGACGCTGACTGAGAAAGTCAAGTACTTAGCGTCCCCGGTACGTAGCAATGAGCGGTACCCATCTAGCCATCAGCTTTATTCTTCGATCCATAACAGTCGTGCCTTTGTTTCAGAGCACAGAGCAGCTGCAGTTGCTGCAGGACAAAATAACGATCCTTCAGCAACGGCACGAGAGCCGGGAGATGACTCTGCAGACTTTGGTGCGCGATTTGCTTCGAAATCGAACGCAGTGTAAGGACTGTAAGAACGAGAAGGGTAAAAATCGCCAGCTGTGTTACTTCCGACAAGAACTCGATCACATACTTGGGATGCTCCAAGAGATCGCTAACGTCCATTAACTTGGAGAGCTGGGCTAGGTTCGCGTGTAAAGTGGTGCTCACGAGACGTCGGGAAGAATGCCGGTAGAGTAGAGCTGTGCGTGCCAGAACAAGACATTTCTCGAGTTCGTTATCGGGCATTGTGATAGTTCGTCTGTTCGAACGTACTGGAAGGTAACGTACGTTTTCCTTATCGCGTTGTTAGGCACTTTTATTGTAAGCGTTGTTTGTATGCACAGCCAGAGAGATTGGCGGCCGTGTTTCTTTAAATCCTTCCACGAAGGCGACAATTAGTTGTTGGAGGCGGTCGCTTTTGCAATACTTTTAGTCGTAATTCGATAAACCAGTGATATCATATCGATCCTGGGAAAACTCGCGTTTAACGATCGACTGGGATCACTGCCAAAGATTAAAGAGAACAAAAATGAACGGCGGGGTTACGGTTTTATGGTAATTCCCCGTCGACATTCCTTGCCAGTGTACGCGCGCGGCGCGTGGACTACGTCCATAGTCAGAGTAATAATACTAATATAATCGAATATCAAATGGACATAGAGATATTTTGATCTATATTTACCGAAAGCAGACTTTTTATTTATCTAACGAGGTAGGTTTAAAAAAAAATCGAACTGGACTGCTTCCGAATCGGAACCATAGCTTTAGCCTTGTACTTATCGTTAAGATGACTCAACACGGAGATGGAGGAAGCGCCATAAAAAAAAAGAACGAGACATCTTCCAAAATCGGGTAGAAGTTAGTTTTTTACACGAGGCTTTTTCAGGATACGCTGTGTATGAGCGTTCTACCGACTCGTTCGAATAGTCGTATTTATTTCCTATTTATTGTTCACTCACCCTTCGCCATCAACGAATCCATTTGTATATTTAAGTCGTAGAAACATTCGCAATTAAGGGTCTTAGCGTGGGGCAGGACTGGACTCTGCACCCACGGGAAACGAAGCACACGCATATCGCACAAATCGACGTGTCCTGACGAGTTCTCACGAGATCTCAGGATGAGATCCATACTTTTAGAACGGTCGTTTGCTTTCAGGTTGTACCTGTTTTTTAATCGAATCTATCGTAATCACACCGAGTGTAGTTACTTCTTTAAGACTGGATGTATACGTAAACACCGCCACGTTTTTTTATAGTTACTTTTAAGTCGAACCGCCGCAATGTACAAATCATGAGATTATGACTTTAATAAATTACTTTTCTTCTCTTTGACCATTTAGTCTGATATATCTTCGATTAAGGCAGCGACGTTCCAGGGATAGTGGTATAACACAGTGCTCGGATCTGATCTGAATAATTTATTCGGACAAAATACATCTCCTTAGATACATGCGATACATTTCTGTCTCTACGCGGGATACATTAGCTGTACATTAATATACATTGAGAGGATTGTTACGCGACGGCATAACGCATGGAGCTATTATACTAGAACAGTGACTAGAAGCAGGTCGTGGAAGTAGCGGATCGTTGGCCCTCCACTGCTGTACAAGCTGGTTACTCTACCATACGACGAAGCGCGGCGCCTGCCTGGCGATGTTGCTGCAACAGGTAATTGCATTTCATGAATCTGAACAGTCAACTTTTTCTATCGCCGCCTCTAGTTACTCGCTTACCTAATGAAAGACCGTTTTCCCTGGAACATGGAGAGGCCGTACACCGCGCAGAGGCCGATCACAATCGCCTGGCGTAAAACTTCGAACGTCAGGCCGTCCTTGATGGAATGCTCTTGGCTCAGGATACCCGGGACACCTAGGGTCTTGGCCCTGGATGCGAATAAGCGAGCATTAGCAGAGGGAACACGGGATAGGCGAGCAGCCGAGTCTGAGAGGCGGGCAAGATCCGGATCGACCACGCGAGATCGTCTAACGTCGTTCAGGCTCCTGCTTCGGGGGAGTGCCAGGGGTAAGTGAATCCTATCTGTCAGTCTTTGTTCTCTGCTTAATCGAACACCGTTTGCAGGACCAGTGGCGCGAGTTCTTTGCAATCGGTTGGCGTCGAGTCTTTGGCGAATGGATCGTCGTGAATCCAAGTCTCGTCGATCAATCCTTTGCTCAGTTTGGCGACGATCAGCTCTGACTTGTTCGCGATTCGAGGACATGGAAACGGTGGATCTTCTCTCAGAGGACCTCCTAGAGTCTACCAGTGCTCGGCGTTCCGATCGTCGATCGCTGGACAGGTCCCTCACTCTTCGCTGCTCCAAATCGCGTTTAGAATCTTCAGATGCTCTTGCAAGACGAATTCGAGAATCACGGGCGTCCCGAGCCAAGTTCAATCGACTTGTCCTCTCTCGTCGCTCTAATCTATCGGTCCTAGTGCGTTCCAATGATCTAGCAAGGGAAGAGTCTCGTCTCTCATTCGATTTAGCGTCTAGGCGACGATCCAACCGGTTCATCCTCTCCCTGCGCTCGTTCCTTGCTTCTCGTCGTTCCAATCTTGCGGAGGATCTGCGATCCAAGTCCAACCTGGAATCCCGCCTGGTTGTCAGTTGCGCACGGTTCCGTCTGTCGATGTTTCTCAGAGTATCGTCGTTCCTCTCGCGACGGGAATCAGTTGACCTAGCTGTCCTGGATCGTGCGAGGGATTCTCGTTCCCTGGAAGCTTCTCTAGCACGGGTTTGCAGCCTGCTCGATTCACGACGTCTGTCCATGTCCATTGATCTCTTCGCGGATCTTCGGTCAGAGTCATCCGAGACTCGCGAGTTCTCACGATCCAGGGATCGGGGGGCTTGTCTACCAGCACGAGATACCACCGTGGTTCTTTCAGAGCTGCGAGAGGATCGAGAGTCCATTTGCCTAGCGTTTTCCATGCTTCGAATCGATCGCCTGTCTTGATCCCTGGAAGCAGCAGCATATCGAGAGCTTCGTCTCTCGTCCACGACCGATCGGATGTTCCGTCTAGCTTCTTCAGGATTCAAGCGATTGTCACGGACTGCGCGAACCGTCGATCGACGGTCTTCCACGCGCCTGTCCATTCGGCTCCTTGATACGACACGGTTAGGGAGACTTCGACGATCCTCACGGCGACCCTCTCGGCGATCTTCGCGAATGCTGTCTCGTTTCTCGTTAACGCGACGGTCCAAGTTGAGTTCGCGACGTTCCAGGGACCTACTTCCCCGAACTTCGACTCGGTTTCCGCGAGCTGCTCGGCGATCTGAGGTCGCTTCGCGTCGTTCCACCGAGCGTGATCTGCGATCCCTAACGTCGAATCGATCGTCCAGGCGGCTAGAGCGTTCACGGCGTTCAGTAGTTCTGCGTCCAAGATCCTCTCGATTCTCTCGTCGATCGGTGGCAACCGGTTGCCTTCGTTCAGTGGTCCGCGATCTACGATCCAAGGATCGAGCGTTGAGTCGAGCGTCGTCCAAGTTGAGCGATCGAGACAGTCGAGCCGCGGGGTCTGACGAACGTCTGGCTGCGCGATCTTGGTCTCTAGCTCTGAGTCTGGATTCGGAAGCACGTCTGGAGGAGTCGATGCCTGTTCCCTGTCTAGCCAGTCTCTCTGCGCTCCTGAAGTCTCTTCTAGACTGCAATCGGGCTCTGGAGAGACGATCGAGGTTCCGTGATCGAGGCATACCGTTGTCCGTCCGTACCAGCCTGGTTCTGAAGCTCCTAGCCTCGTCGGTTGACTTCAGAACCATGGTCTGGCCTTGCTCGAGGTTCGAGCAAGAAGGCATCTTGGTGAATGGACCCAAGTTCGGACAGGCGTCCACTCTAGAAGAGAACGACGAGGGGAATGTATGATAGTTTGAAGCTAGACAATTCTAATTACTCATTTGTCTGCTTTGGTTGCTAGGAAAAGTGGAAACTGGTAGTGTCTTACTCATGGGGAGCTCGGTGTTCGAGTTCGGGTCCAGCCAGGCTTCCTGCACGGCCCTCTTTGTCCCTGGAGACCAGGCCAAGCGTGAGGCAGGCAAGCGACACTATAAGAAGGCCGACGTACCGCCATGCTCGCACCGGCAGCGCTACGTGTCTTGTGCGCCGCATCCTGAGAGCGAAGAACAGATCTTTGCATCACTTCCTCCCCGTATTGTTACATATTCTTATATTTAACTCTTCTTTTTCACTCACCCGTCTGTTTCTGCTTCTCGACCAGCAACTGTTTCGGCGACTGCTTTCTGTGCTCGCGGAGGATCCTGCGTGTTTCTCCTAGGAGCTCCAGAAGGCTGCTGATGCTCCCAGTACCAAGGCGCCGAGCTTTTATACCCGCGCTGGCCACCCGCAATTCGATAGAAGTTCAATTCATTGCTTATCAGCGCCGACCACATGGGACCCCGTATCCCGATACGTGCAAATTACCGTGGACGAAATCGGTATCGAGCGAAACCACCGGGAACGCCTCCGTAATCGGTTAACCATGCAGAAAATTGCGAACCAGGCACAGCTGCGTGGCAACTGATATGTCGGTTACTCGGTTGGCGCGTGGGCGAGCTTCAAAGTAGTGGCTAGATCGATTCGGAGCAATCCGGACCGTTCCTTCCGCGGTTTTGTAAAACGTAGAGGGATTATTTATAACACAGAGGGAGTCCATTCTCAGTAGATTGAAACAAAGATCTCGTTAAAGTACTCGCGGTTGAACAAACTGGTGGTAGACTTCGAGGAAGGATAATTAATGAGAATCTGCGACGAATACAGTTCTTACAGACTGGTTTATTTTTTATACAAAATCCATATAAAATACGAGGGCGGAGGCTCGTAGCGCGTGCACCTTATAAATACGTTCGTCGTATATTTACATTATATTATATTATATTATATATATCTGTATATATAAATCGTGCCTGGACCGTCAAAATTTTTCGAAAATTTTTAGAAAGTCTGCCCGTGAATGCAACTCGACGATTCTCGATCGCAGCCTGTTTCAAACAGCCGCGATAACCTTCAGGCGGATATGTTCAGTAGTTAATGTACAGTGATCGGTCGCGATGCTTCCGGTCGACGTTGCACCGCTCCCTTCGAAGATCCTTCGACTTAACGAACGACAGTCATGAGGACCGTGATCGCGACGAATGCGATGAGATCGGTGCAAGAGCTCCTCGTCGCGCCTGATGGAGTGCCGATCTCGCTGCAGGTCGTCTCGTTCGCTTCCGGCAGGGCCGTGTAATTCGGGAACGTCTGGATGTCCGCCGGCTAGAAATCAAGAATTTAATCAGCGCACGTTCTTTTTAGGGGCACAGTGAAAGCGTACTTGGAACTCGATTTACCAGGGCTAGCTTATCGTCCCTTTTCCTGCAGAAGGTCATGTGCCTGCCGTGATAGAGATTCCACTCGATGGACCTTGAGAGGAGCTCCTCGGTCCAGGGTAGTGCCAGCATGTGCTCCGCCAGAGTTCGACCTGTTGGCGATAGGAATACTTTGCAGATCGATCGGCGGTAAGCCGATTTACCGAGACTTCCTCGGATTAAGTACTTACCCCTGAATTCTGGAGGTTCTTCGATGACGAAGCGCGCGAAGACGTTGTCGTTCTTGTGCTCGACCGTGTAGTCCCACATGGCCCTCAACGCTGACTTCACCTCTTTAATGTTCTCCTCGTCCATGTCCTCGCTCGTCCTCGTCGCGGGATAGACGGGCAGCTGCTGCAGACCCGTGGGAGGAGGAGTCACAGCGTCCGTCCTACGGAGATTACAAACAATGGTTAATAAACTGAGCACATCGCGTGCAATGCTCTCGAGGAAGATCCGGATGCACGATTCCTCACCTGGTCGTTAGGAACAGCTTCTCCACGTTGTCCATAGTGACGCCCTTGAAGCTATACACACCGAGAGTCTTGAAGAGGTCCTTAACCGGAGTCATGCTGTAGCAAGCAGCGAGCGGCGTCCTCGGATAGTGCACCACGAATGCCAGGCACATCTCCTGGGACGCCGCGTAGCCTCCCAAAGTCGGCTTAGTCCTGTCCAGAGTGCCGTAGACGCACTCGGCGACCAGCTCGTCGCCAGGAAGCACCTTCACCTCCGTCCCGAGTGTGTGGGACTGTTGGTACTCGAAGTCGAAGTGATTGTCCTGGACTATCCTAGGCAGTTCCTTGCCCTGGCGTATGTGCTTCAAGCTGAGACGTCGACCAGCCAGGTGCGAGTGCAGCGCGACGGAGACGACGTTTATCCCAGCTTCAGGAAACATCTGCGAGAGGAGCATTTCGTAATCTTGCGATCTGCGAAGATCAAGGGACAGTACTCCCGGCTAATAATCTTCAGAGGGCTATTTATTTACCGTGTTCGTGCAATGAGGGGTGCAGTAGCCGGCGGTGGCGTACTCCCTCTGCTTCGGGGGGATCAGATGAAGAGGACTAACGGCCACGCCAGCGACTAAGATCCCTGCTTCCTGAGGGCGAAGCTTCGGAGTTAAATGGAGCCTGATGCCGCTGCTGTCCACCACCTTCTTCATGCTCGGGTTGTTGTAGTGCACCTCCAGCATATAATAGGAGCCCTCGCTGTGCTCCGCGATGGGGATACCGACGTGTTCCGGAAGCCATTCCCCTGGAAGACGCAGGTCGTTTACTCGCCGCTAGTAACGGCCGCGACACCGGCAACTTTACGCCTCCACGGTGTTCGTATCTCACCTGCACTGCCACGGGTCCAAGCTACGACTGGCTGCAAACAGGATTCCCATTCTCGAGGCATCGTGGAACTGTAACACAGCGCACCGACGATCCTCGCGTGCTGACCCAAGACCGACAAGGTCGACGCGCATTCGTACAGGATTATGTGGTGCACCAGGTCCTCGTTCGCCTTCTCCACCAGCGGCGTGTACTGGAAGTAAGGATTCGCTCGTTGAGCTAAAGCTTCTCGGTCGCGCGAGTTCGAGGAAGCAGAAGAAGACTCGCGGCGCGTTACACTCTTGGCATATCGGATCGGATCGGTTGTTCCTCTCGGCAGATGCCTTTCAGAAGGTTCCATTGTGAACCGGGCAGCGTTTCGGCCACGGAATGACATCATTCCGTGGCCCTTCTTTATTCTAATGACGTCCGTGTACACGGCTGCCGCGTCCGGGATGGATGACCGTGATTCGTGAAGCACATACGAATCAGGCCCAACCTCGCCGCATTCCTCTGTACTTTGCGCGCTAGTATGTACACGGAACCCGCCACCGAATATCAATAGAGAATTTCGATCGTTTGCTCACCCCGATCATGTGGTGTTTCTCTTTGTGCGGCGCCTTGAAGATCTTGCACCAGTAGGTGGTGTCCGCGTTCTCTGAAACCGGCGGCTATGCATCAAAGGAAACAAATTAATTATACCGATCGAAGGGGTTAGCACTTAAACGGCTCGTAGAGTAATAGCAACACCTACTTGATTCAATTTCACGTCCCAGTACGTGATATCTTGCGTGTGCTGAGGTGGCGAGTGCGGGGCAGGAGTCTTGAGCCTGAGAGCTCTTCCTCCGCGCTTGTCCCCGGGCCAGATCGCCGTGTTCAGCTCGGGATCGGTCTGGTGCAGGGCCCAGAGGACTCGAATGGTGTCTCCCTGGAAGGACAGGCGATATTTCCGGTAATGTCTCGCGTTTCATGGGTCAGGGGCTCGCTCGACAGGGGTTACGTTCGTTAGGATGTATTTTAATAGCCTGGGAAGGGGGCTGCTTAGGCCCAGCGACTGCGAGAGGATGGGGATCCCGAGGGAGAGCCGCGGGGCTCGCGCGCACCGCATGCTAAACGGCTAAATATCGCCGCGGGAATTCGACGGAGGCTCGAGGGCCTCTTGGAGTCGCGGGGTCCCTTCGTGCCGGGCATAAATCGAATGGGGGCCTCCTCGCGAATTCTACGGGGCTCCCGAGCCTACGCTGTAAATCTCGCCGGCTATTCTCCATTCCCAGGCTCCGCCAGCTGGATCGAATATCGGACAGCTTATTTTTTTACGGCTTTTAATTAGCCAGAATGGAATTATGGCCCAACACGGGGGAATAAATTCTCGGCCTTTGCAAATATAATTTTCTTTATGCGCCAGGGGTAGAACGGAGTGAAAGGAGGGAAGGAAGAAGCAGAAGGATCTTCGGAAGGTCCGGAGATTCAGCGGGACTAAATTAAACTCCCCTGCGATTTTACATAAAGCGTGCAATGTTGTTCTTTTATGATCGCAGGCTCACCGTAAGCCGATGATCCTGGGGATCGCAGGTCTGCCAGTTCCTCGAGAAGATAACACTGGTGTGGGTCTTGTTCTGCGAGCCTCCGAGCACCTTCACGTCCTGGGACGCGTCCGTGACTAGGGCCGCCTCCGGATCCTCGATCCCGTGCGAGTCCTGAAAAAAAGGGGAAAAGGTTTGAATCGCGAGCAGGGTCAACGCACGCGTGGAGACGCTCGAGGGCCCCGAAACTGGCCGCTTCGCCGCTGGACCAGATCCGAGAAGTTTATCGGGTCAGGTGAGTGCCAGGTGTTTACATCCGCCGGTGCACCGAAACTTTCTGTCGGGCCCGATTCGTTTCTCTCCCTCTTCTGCACTTTCTCCCGTGCTCTCGTCGCGGAGGGCTCGGCACGTAGCACGCGATCTGGCGAAATTACGCAGGGATTCCGGCTCGAGGCCCCGGTGTACCGCGCGGGGATCGTTCCAGGGTGTTCTCAGCGTCGATACTCTGGTAAAGATTCGATGGATGTGGTGGTCAGTGGCTACCCTGTTCCTTCAAGTATTTTCCCAAGAAACGGCAACTTTTAGTTTGATGGAGGCAAGCTACTCGATCGTCAGCGTTAAGCGCGGTTATTATATAATTCACTGGTCAGGTGTCGTCATTGACCGCATCCTGTAACACCCTGTAACTCGCAGAGGACACCGCGAGCAGAGGGAGGCCGCGGGCGTTTGGGTCCGCTGGATTCCGATTGCGGTCGGGCGCCAAGCTCGTAAGAGGCCGAAGGGAAGTCCCCTTCCTGCTCGTAATGAATCGAAATAATTGGCCGAGCGTCGTCATGCTCGCTGCGTGTTTTGTAACGAGCACGTGCAAAGAGGAAACGGCAATAAAGGGACGACGCGTCGCGAAACTACAAAGGCGAAGGAGGAGATGGGCCGAGTATCTTGCTCGATATTTTCGCGTCGATAACCGATTCGCTTGAATCCCCTGACTCGAATCTTCTTCCACAGATACGGAGCTGACTTTCAAGGAAAAAAATCCGCGGTGATTGTTTTTTAATCGCGACCGTTCGGGTGGCGTTGGAGGTCTGTTCTCACGAAGTTCGCGGGGGTTTTCTCATGGCGCCCGGATATTCTCATCGTCGCCGGGCTAATTAGCACAACCCTGGCATTGCTGGATGGTGATTAAAAGAGTCGGAGATTCCAGGGCGATTTCTCGAATCGACGAATCTCGGACTGGCCGAGGCTACGGCTTAATTGCTGTCGTTATAACAGTGGCGGTGCTCCTCCCATTCGCCAAGGGGTTACGGTGATGCAAATGATTACAGAAGCTCCCCGCGCAGACACCTGGTCTCCGCAACTGAGTCACGAGAAAATGGCAAGAAGGAAGCTGCTCGCCTCTCTCGTCGCGTCCTCCTTTCTGAAACAGGTTCCGCGACTTTTGCGAGCCAGAAATGCGTGGAGCAGCCTCCTCCTCCGTGCCGTTTCGCGAATCTAGCGATAATAGACGGCACAGTGTCGAAGGCGAGGAAAGGCGAAGGGGCGATATTTCGAGGCGAGCCCACCGATGCATGGGAAAGGAGGCACACGTGCGTGGATGCGGAAAATTAATTCGACGGATGTGACGTCATGGATCGGTACTCGCGTTTCCTGTGTCAGATGCCTGAGAAAGCGGTGCGTATCGGAAGAGGCTCGCTTTTATTCCTTCCGATGAGCATTCGTTGGACGCCGCCGCGAGAGAACCGAGCAGAATCGAGCGAGTCGTTTGCGAGCAACCCTCCTCTATCGGCGTGATCTATCTCGAGAAATAGTTTCCGATCTATATGGAGGCGCGGGGCAAAAAAAGAAACGGTTCCCTTTGTGGCCGTGAAGGATCGTGGAGGATCGTCGCGGTTCCCATGGGCCCGGAGTCTCGGAAGAAAAAGAGAGAAATTCTCCCATGAGGCGCCACTAGGAGGACGATGCTTGCCAGGTGTTTTGGAGGTAGCCCTCTTCTTTCTTTCCCTTTCGTTCTCTCTCCCTCTCTCATCCTCTCTCTTCCCCTCAGAGCGCGTTCGGCCCCCATATTCCTTTCCCTTTTACCTCCGTCCTCCTCGCACCGCCTTGCTCTTTCCCTTATCCACTCTGCTCCGTCTCCTTTCGGCAACGCTTCGTGAAACCCGACCACTCCGGGTCTCTCTCCTTTTCTCGTCCTTCCCCCGTGGTCCTGGGCTACCTCTCCTTTTTCTAGTGGCTCTCCTTTTTACCACCTGGCAGAACAGCAGCTGGTAGCGCAAAGAGATCCCTCCGAGGGGATAAAGGCCTTCCTATCGTCCTCGGGGAACTCCGAGGAACCACCTACCGGTCACCGAAAGGGAATCGGCTGGACGGCGCGGACCAAAGGCGTCCCTCTCCCTGCCCTCTAATCGCTGAGAAAACGTTTGCGCGCCGCAACGCGTGTCCTCGTTAACGTCCCCCGCCTAACAAACACTTTCCTCAGCCACCTGGAGGGCTCTAATTATCCCCGTTGCCTTTCAGGACGCGAAAAGCTGGCAAATGACTCGGCCGAACCGTCTCAAGGGCAGGAATGCGGCGACTCGTGGGACCTGGGCGATTTCCAGTCAAGTTTTCCGGAGTCATCGGTCCACGTCCCGTTCCCATAAGCACAGGTACCCCCTGAGCGTGTCAAGGTACGAGTCGATCCGGTTCTCACGTGCCCTGGTCTCGAGGAGGGCGCGCGGTTACGCGTAATTACGCTCGCCGACTCGTTACAGCTCATCGTGCTCGCTTTTACGAGCCTGCGCGGATTCATAATCGAATTAATAGATAGCTCCGCGCTGCTCTTCACTATCTAGAGACCAGCACGATCTCAGCCTTAACGATCCCCCACCGTCGAACGCTTCAATCGCCAATCAATGCCAATTCACCCGCGTTTCTTTCCGTCCTTCGCATATTCGTACGCGCTCCAACATTCCACGCGTGCCTGGCTTCTTCTTCGCCCTTATGCGCTTCTCTGCACGAATAATCGCGTGGCCGATGTTTCCCTGAGATCAGGCCTTCCCGCCCGGCGAATTCATCGCCGCAGAAGCCGCGCGAGTTATTGGAATCAGCTTCCGCGAACCAGTTTGGCGCCGGCCGAGCTGGTGCTAATTCATGCCCGTTCCCTGGCCCTCGGGGCAGATCGAGAAACCCACGGGACAGGATCCAAGCTCGACCTCGCTTTGCCCTCCGGGCATATCACTCGGGGGATATCGATCCTATTTAACTTGTGCCAGATGAACTCGATCAAGCCCGAGCCTCCCGGCTAATCGCCGGCCACGCAGCTTCCAGTAGTACATACGTCTCAATGGTTTCGTGATTGCGCGCGGGCAAGAAGTGTCTCGTGAGAATTGAATTCCGCGCGAGGGGCAACCGGACGCTGCCTGCTCGCCGCGTTCTTATTCGAGGGAGCCCAAACGGGGCTGCTTCATCAATAATGCATCTGGAAATTTGTCGAGGACAGGAATACGCCGCGGCCGGTCGTAAAGTAGCCGGGCTCTCGTGCGTCGGAGTCGGATTAAGAGAAGGAGAATAACGCGGCGCGGTACCGCGACCGATAGAGCGACGGCAAGAAACCGGGGCGGGTATATGCTATTCGCGGAATCAGCGAGCGCGGACAACTGGGGTATACGTATTCGAAGATCAGATTGGGTTCCGACGTAAAGCTTTTCTCCGTTTAAAATTGTATTCGAATAATGTCCAACTCTGTCGCAGCTCTACTTCGAAACCAAAACAGTTCCTTTGGATGGTTCCTCGAAGGCCTTCGACCCTTTCAGCCTCTGATAGCAGCAATTATTGGTCTCCGTCACAGCTTCGCAAGCGTAAATCGGCAACACCTCTGATCTCACACTCTGTATACTTTGACGGTACTTTATTTGCACTGGGTGGACCGGTTCGATTCTGCGGGGACCGTAAATCACAGTTTGGATTACGTCGGCTCGATCTGTCCCTCCATTCACTGCTTTCTCCCATCAACATCCTGTCGATTCTGGTAGGATCCGCGTCAAGTGCCATTGGTGTCGATCTCGCTGCGCAAGCTCCTTTATTCCTGGATATAGTTAGTCGCCGAGGGGCTGTTTATTAATCGACGAGGACCCCTTTGATTTCTCACGAGCGAAACTCGTTGGACGTCGCGAGTGGCCAGATTCCCGAGGACCGTGAATACGTTTATTAACCGTGAAAGAGGCTTAGAAGGCGCTTGTAAAAAAGAGAATGACCTACGAACTCGGAGCAACGGTTGCACAATGGGCATACGCGTCGCCGACCACGGGACTAATCTTAATCCGTGAAATATTCCCCTTTGCTGTCGGCTGAAATCTCGCCTCTCCTCCTGGCGGAGGGAACGATAGCTGGCCCCCGGATCGAGATAAAGTGGTAAAACCACTCGGCGGAGCCGCGATCGAGGAAAAGCCGTATGATTTACGCACGAAAGCCCGCCGGTTGGACAAATCTTTGGGCGTCGTAAAGACATCGACACCTTTCCCGGGCTGTTTCAGGGATCCAGCCAGCGCTGCGCCGCGAGTTTAATGCATCCTCGGGGAACGCGATAAGAGGTAGGACGCGCCGCTCGGGTCGCGCCGAGTTTGAGGAATAATCCTGTCAGGCCGGACACGAGGTGGAAACGGAGAGAGATGGGCGAGGAGTCGGATCGAAAACGGTCGAAAACTGGTTGCCGAGGGTGAAAAAGGAGCAGCGAGGCGCGCCGAAGATAATGAGAAAAAAATCACGGCGAAATGGAGGAAGGATGCGCGTCTATGCACGCACCGGCGGGGCCACGGTGGACCGCGGGAGATGGACGGATCGCAGATTGCCTGCATTTCAGATTCACTTTGCGAAACGCGCTCTCCCCTGCCTGCAATAAATTACGATCGTAATCGTCGTACGTGCGCGTCCCTTCGCGAGCGCTGGATACCTTGGGCGTCGCTGAGTTTCCGCAGCTTTTGGCGGTCGGGGTATCCTCCGTTGCATTTGCAACGAGCCTCCACCTTGTCCTCAGCCTGTCGCGGCTCCTCGTATCCATGCACTGTTTATCCAACGCTGAAGAGCACGCGTGGGTCGTTGGAAGTTCAAAGCTGGTCTTGCTGGCGCGGGGTTAAGGCCACTCGATTGGCCAGGCCCAGGGTGCTCTCTCGAAATCCATGCTTTTTCTCTCAGCAATGGTCCTGAGGCGCGTCCGGGGGCCTCGAGCGAAAGGTATCACGTGTCGGTCGGTTCATCGGATCCAGGACCGCTTTTCGCCTTTCTTCGCAACGATGCTCAAAGATTCGCGCACAGCCTCCCCCCTGGCCCAATGTCTGGAGGCCTTGACTGGGCCCCTCTGGAAGCAACTCTGGACACAGCATGCCCATGCCCCTCGGCGGGCCCCTCTTTGGGCTCTTTGGGCTCTTTGGGCTTTGCACACGCCCGTGGCCGTGTATTCGTCGCGCGTTCGGTCACGCAACGTCTCTCACTCGCTTTACCCTCGCCTGCGTACCCCCTGCGTACCTCGTGCCCCGTTGTATCGTAAGCTTTTCTACGCGAACGCAGCGTATGCGGCTCGACACCGACGCATCCGGCGTTGTTACCCCGCGGGGTGCTCGCGAGCGACAGTTAATCGAATGCGTTACTGTTGCAGGGATGATCCAGTTAGTGGAGGACCATGGATGGCGAGAAATGGACGCGAATGTTTCAAGAGAGCTCCGAGAATGGTCGGCAGAAATTGGCGGAGAGACGCGGAGGAAGTAGCAGATGGGAGATTGGTCGGGCAGCTCGAGGATTCTTTTGATCTTTTGTCTCCTGCGGTGGTTTGATCCGAATTGGACGAGTCACGGCTACGCGTTCGTCGAACGGTCACGGGTTTACGCCGGTGGAGTTGGAATTGGTGGCGGCTGGGAGGGCGGAGAGGGTGGATCGAGGGAAGCGGGACAGAAAGGCCCCGCTGCCCTCGACGGACGTAAATTTATCACGACTTTATCTCGACCGGCGGAACGCGCTGGACGTTCGTTAATTTTCTACCAGCCGCTCGGCCTTCTCGCTCTTCTCCCACCTGCGCTCACCGTTCGCTTCACGTCCCGGCCGTTTCTTTTTCTCTCGTCCCGGCCCCCGTGGACCAGCATCAGGTAAATCGAGCCAGGGATCCTCGCGTCCCTCCTTCGCGCGCGTCGCCTTAGATTTCAAATAATTGCCAATTTCACTTTACGAGCTATCTTTCAAGCCGCGACTGATTTACTCGAATTCCTCCGGTCCTGCCTCCTCCTCCTCTCCATCAACGTGGGCGTACGTCTCGAATTTCCGCGATCTTTTTCTTTTCTCTAAGCTTGGGACTCAGATTCCCTAAATCTTTGCGTCCCAATCAGCGCGTGGGATACAAAGATGAGTACAAATTTAATTAAGATTAGGAATTTCGTGGGAGCCGAACGGAGCAGGTTCGGATAACCAGTTTCCTTTTAATCCTTCCGTTGCTGCGCTCTGAATGGAATGGCCGAATGGTTAATACACTCCCAAAGCTTTTTCTCATGGTAGAAAGTTATCGCGTCTCTGTAATTTATGCGATAGCTGAAGTGTCGGGCGTCGTATAGGCAAACCTTTTCGAAGGGCCCGAAAGAGCTCGGCGAGGCGACCAGATCCGATTGGTTTTTCAGCCGTTACTGTTATTATGTATCGTGACGAGAGGGAAATCGCCTCGAATCTCCCGTGACGCGTTAATTAAACGAACCTCATTAATACGGATCGCGCGAGTGGTAACCGCGACCGGGATCCCTTTCGAAGAGGATTCCATGGTTCCTCGGCCAAGGCAGGGGATAGGGAGAAGAGAGGCCGATAGCCCTTTTGTTTTTCCTCTGCCCCCTCGTCCTTCCTTGGAGGCTCACGCAGGTCCTTCAGACTGCTGTTTCGACCTCCCTTTCTGCCTCGGCCGCCTTCTTAATCTTCCTTTAATTCCCTGGCTTTCCGTTTCTTTCGCTCCTTTTTCATCTCGGTTTCTTTCGTCCCTCCTTCCGCCGTCGTCCTCCTCTTCGTCTTTGTTGCCCCTCCTTTTTCTGCCCTCCCGGTCCCCCGGCCTCCGGTCCCTTCTTTTCTTCGCCGGCTCGATTCACGGCAACGAGGATCCACGGCGATAGATCTCCGGCTGTCCCGAGACCGGGGAAGAATCGCGAAAAACTTGCCAGTCCATTAAACATCCTCGCGAACGCCGATAACCCACCCGCCTTCCCCCCCTCGTCCCGCGAGCACGGACGTTATTCGAATAACTCGGGGCGAAATATTCGCCCTGACAGTCCAGATAAATACTCCCATCTATCCTAGCGGCAGCCGGGACGGAAATAGAATCGCGCTTGGCTCGAGAAATCGCGGATCGATAAGAAGAAAACGAGTTCTTCCCACGCGATTACCGCCGGCTAACCGGTAGACGGGCTTTCCAGTTAGATCGTCGATTATTCTCACGCCTCCTATGCTAATTGACGATTAGAATATTCGTGCAGCGAATGCGAGAACGGTCGAGAATCCTTGGAACCGATTCCTCTACGGAGGGACAAGAGGATAGCGCGACCTATCGACGATCCCGACGCTCGCTAATAGCAAACGGATGAATCTCCGAATCTAAGGGGGCAATTAAATATATTCCAGCCTCTAAACTGCATCGTACGTCGGAGACTAAAAAGAGAGAGTTAACGGGGCGCGCTATCGTTTTGTCCGTTGCTGCGCGGTCCGGGGCCTATCGATCACAGGCCCGAATACCTTCGCGTCCGGTCCCTCATCGATCACCGGTGATCGAGATCGAACGGTGGAGGACTCACCAGCAGATTGACGGTGCCCGTGTGATCGTCCACCCAGGCGAGAAGGATATCAGCCCCCTTCATGTGGTTCTTCTCGTTGAACCCGATGCCGACGTAGCCCAAGGTCTTGGCGGTGACCTTGAACGTGACCATCTCCTCGTCCGAAGGATCCCATTCGAGCACCACTTCCCCGTCGTCGTCCAGCTCCTCCCGCCTGCTGAACTTTGGCTCCTTCGCGCTCCTCTTGGTCCTGCTTTCCGCGATCTCCTCCTGCAAGTACTTGCTGCCCCTCAACAGCTTGGCCAGCTTGTCCATCGGCGGGACGTACTTCTTCGGCACCCTCTCCCGCGATTTCGGAGCCCTCTTCAGGACAGGGTCGTCGAAGAGGTTCGGAGCTCCGGTATCAGGCTCGCCTATCATCTCGAACTGGGAGTTCCCCTCGATTTCCGCGTCCCCATGGAGACTCTCCTGCTGAGTGGTCTCCTCTCGAGATTCGCTGGCCGGCTCCAGGCTCTGCTTGCCGAAGGATGTCTCGTTCGACCCCGACGATCCGTCGTTGGACAGCTCGATGTCGAAGGTGTCCAGGGTCTCGTTGCTCGTCAACGTTAACACCGTGGTTTCCTCTGGGGATCTGTCCCCGCTTCGACTCCAGTTACCGAGGAGCTCGTGCTGACCAGCTTCCAAGTTCTCTTCCCTCGAGTTCGGGAAGTCCAGGCCGTCCTCCTTGTAAGGGATCTTCCTCTTGGCCTTCCACTGCGCGTACCAGTCCTTGTCAACGTCCAGCCGCTGCTTCTTGAACGTGCCCACCCTGAGCACCGGCTCCTCTCGGAGGTTCCGCTTTATCCTGGACACTATATCCTTCGGGTGGTGCCTAGTCCTGTAGGCCAACGTCCTCATGGTCTCGTCCATGTGCTGGACGTACAGGTCCAGCAGATCGCACCTGGCCATCCAGCAGACGCTCAGCGTCACTATCAGCCTGAGTAGCAACATCTTCCTCTTCTTCGTCGGCTGTTCGTTTCCCCTCGAAGCTTCATACGATCGCTAGCTAGCTTGTCGTCAGCCTGGAAGCCATCCAGGCTTCTGGATCTCTCTCTTTGCCACCACTGATATTCAACTTCTCCGAACTCGCCACCTTCAAAACTGAACTTCTATCATGGTGCCCGGACGATTTATCCGCGTGGTACCGATGCTTCGCGCGCACGTTCCCCGAGCTGTTCAAACACCGACTGGCGTCCGTTTCTGTTACAGGATTCGCGGTTAGAGGCACAAGACTCGGGAACGATTCCCTGGCATGTTACGCGGACGACAGTTGTGCCGGGACTAATTTAAGCACGAGGCTGCTGTTGCCCCTGTAGATGCTTGCAGCTGCTTACCTGCGTTGGTCCCCTTCCTCAGGCCCTCTTTCAGCCTCGTAGCAACTCCGCACGGTGCCCCTGCCACGCACCCCTCCAGCGCCCTAACAGGATACCACGAAACCCTGGCTTCGACCATACGCGACACAGCTGTTCATTTTCAAGAAAATCGAAACCCCAGGGAAATTCTGACGTTCGGTGGTGCAATTTGCTTGAAGAATCGCTGCGATATAGACCACGGGCTGTGTCATTACTCTCATTAGAGGGGTGCCTTGAAGAGGACAAGCAGCAGAGAGGAAGAGGAAATCGTCACACCATCTGAACGCATCTCCCCTTATTATTCTTCTTCCCCGAGTATTCTTCCCGGCTAGACAATTTGTGGGGAAAACGTAGAGCGTTTGGTAGACAATAGGTAATTACCGTCGCGGCTCTTTCGTTGCAAATGGAACGTTAGGATCGATGAAATTAAAGGGTGTCTGTTCCAGCTTCTCTAGAAGCCGTTTCATCGCCTGTTACTGACAAGGGAATAGTACGCACGGTTGCGCGCGGACAACGGATAGTAAGTTGCATAATAAGACTCGTTCTCTTTGCTACAAGCTTAACACATGACGGTGCCAAATATGGTAACATATTCGAAGATGCTAAAATATATTATGTATAATATAATACTTTTTTTTTACAAAATTGCTGACGCAATTATCATATCTGTTTAAATTATTCATAATTTCGCGCGGCTGTTTGTAAAGTTCCTGTTATCAATGCAGCCATGCTGTTTCTGGAGAAACAAACTTATCTTGCATGAGACATCATCTTGCATGCAACTTACTATGCGTTGTGAGCGCAAGAGAGCTGAGTCGTGGATTTTTTAAAAACTCTCGGAGGCTTCGGCTTCCTTCCGTCAAGGGTAAAATCTTCGGGATGGAGGAGGAAGGAAACGGAAAGGTCTGGTACTGTTTCCTGCGGAAGCCTTTTTTTGAAACCGGAGACGCATTTATCGGTAGTGGTAGTGGTGATGGTGGTGTTCCAGAAAGAAGCCGAGGGGCTGCGAAAACAACTGCGGCAGATGTGAACTCTTGGCACGCGCCCTTCTGCTCCACAGTGGCTCTCATTTTCTTTCATTGTATAAGCTCCAGGATCATTCATTTCCTCCTGAAATTTCTCCGTAAAAGTACCTAAAACTCCCATGCTACAGTCGTTCCTTTATTGCTTTCTACGCAATCATTAACATCCATTAGCACGAAATGATAATTCTCGGTGCCCCATGCGACTAGTTCGATCAACGCGATCCCCGTTCCCCAAGTTCCAACGTTTATGGGACGCCCATTGATCGCGCGAGCATCTGCGGTTTCCTATTTGATCCACGGTGAATCTCAGCGGCCGCGTTAAACGCATTATTATTCCTAAGCGTCCGCACGCGCGCTCGGAAGCCAACTGTATCGAGTTACTTCCTGCGACTGACATTGAAACTCTATACTTTGCAGAGGAAGGGTTACCGATCCCCGTGCCCTGCTCGGTGGACTCGACGTGAAAATATCTGCGAGCCGCTACAACTGCCACCGGTATCCAGAGGGAATCCCGCATCTGCTGCTTCTCACTTCGCCGGCGACCCATCTGCGGCGAGAGCAAACTTCTCCCGAATCGCCTTTGCAGGCGATATTGCTATTGACAGTAGATTACGTTAGCAGATGCGTCTCGCGACAGACTTTGGCTAAGTGGCTGTTAATAGCCCATAAGTCGGATCGTCAGCCCCGATTAATCAGGTGGCTTTTTCCGATACGTGTTGTCTTCGCGGATGAGCCCTGTTGGATTCGAGAAGCGCTGCGCCAGAAATCGAAGGAGGAATCGGTTTTCCGGGAATTTCTGTCGGTCAGGTATCGCGTATTGTCCACGGAGGAGAGGGATTTCTTCTTTTATGCGAAAAGATACGCGCGTACACGCAACCGTCTCTCTGGCCGCGCTCCCTGCATTATTTCTTTGTTCGCAGAATGCCAAGGATCGGTCGGGATTCGTGCCAAAAGGGACGTTTCCTTTTCCACGAGCAGCTTCTACATTCCACGGGGGCTGGAAGTAGCGGGAAGACAGTCGTCGCGCTCCCATGGAGCCCGTGCCACGGATGGGAATGAAGTTACATACGTAGCGGTGGATAAAGAATTGGAGTCGTGGTGAGTTGAAGTCATACTTCCAGCGAGATCCGTCGAAGCGATTGATATCTACTTTTCGATTTGATTGGGCAGGTTTGCTTTTAGCTGGATCGGCACGGGTGTACTGGTCGGTGCTGGACAGGGGGATTAGACGGGAGAGCTCGGCCGCTTAGTATTCCACTGGCGAAATTATTCGACGTCCTCCGGCTGGGTTATTTACCAGTGGAGGCGCGCGGTATCGGCTCGGACATCTCGACGTCCTGGGAAAAACCGAAGACCCGCGATGTGCACGAAGCATAAGAAGCGAATGACGAGTCATTTTTATCGCGATCACGAACTACGTGCTAAGGTAAAGCCGATCGTGGATTCAGAGCTCGTTCGTCTATCGATTGAGATTCAAAGCGAATGATTTTCGGAACGCTTTACAGTTATTAGCGGCGATAGATGGCAGGCTATCTCGTAGTACGCCTTCTTCTACTCGATGCCTCACCGATTTCGTTATTTTTGAGCTGCACGCGTATCAGGAGAGGCGTACGGCCACGCTGCTCACCTGTCGCGTGCTCCGCAGCTACACCTGCTTAAGTGACTTTCCATCGCGCCCGCACCATCTGCCCCGCCGAGTTTCGCCGGTCGATCGGCAGATGCGACAAGTCGGGAATCTTGGAAACGTTTGTTTAATGGCTCGTCACCTGCCCCACCACTTGTCCCTAAGTGTATCCCGCGGGAACCAACTACTGAAACTACTCGAGCGTCCGCGCTGCGCCCCCGTGATGTGAAATTGAACGACGCAGTCCCACGAACCGACCGGGCAACGATTTCCGCGTATTATTCTAGTCTTGCACACGGTGTATCTCGCGCTTCGTACGTGCACGCGTATCAGAGATGCGCCGGCATGCGAAATTCGCTGAATCGAGTTGGGAATTCCTGTGAACAAGGAACGATACGGCTCAAGGTTCCGGTCACTTCATTAGAATGCAATACAGGCGAAAGGATTCTGCTGTTTTGTTCCTTGCTCCGCTCGAATTTGCGTGGATTCTTTCTATTCGTTTATAGTTTATGGTAAAGTAACAAGCGATGAAAGCGTTCAGCTATTGTCAATCTGTTGTGAAGAGCCGCGCAGAAGATTATTGCCACGGTTACGTATCACTTTGCTAGCGCATTATAATGTAACACTTAAGTCTTATCTCATTTAAAATTATCTCGTTTAAAATCAATGAATTGTAAAACTTACTCGATATGTTGTATCTCGTAATATAATTCTACGGCAACTTTCAGTAATGACTTTTGTATGAATCTTTTTTTTGCGTACTCATATCCGCACTATTCCTTAATTTATTCGGTGTCTGTCACCGATTTGTGTACTTTTGCAGATGCATAAGAAAATATGGATCCTCAACAATCTTTAGCAACACTTCCCACATCTTACGCAAACTTTATAAAACGGTAAGTATTTATTAAAAAATTTTACAAGGGCTAATTTCCTCACTATGCATGTGAGAGGAGAAACAAATTGCTTATTTCGTTTGGCATTAAAAGGCTCAAGTTCATTAATTGGTAATTTGCTGCCACGGTCGGTAAATTGAGCATCGGAAACGGTCCGTTTGGACCAGGGAATTCGCCCGAGTTAACAGGAATACATGATACTAGAGAGGTGGAACGGCCAAGCTGTGCGAGAGAGAAAGGAAGTATGCGCACACTATCTCTCTCTCTCTCTCTCTCTCTCTCTCTCTCTCTCTCTCTCGCACAGCTCGGCAGTGCCACCCCCTCCAGAATCATGTATTCCTATTAACTTAGAAGATTTTCAGCCCCTATTCCGAGCATAGCCCAGCCATATTGTCGGTATTATAGGACACTGCAGCGCAGGTCGGACATTAGTGCATGAATAAGACCACAGACGAGGTATAGGATAGACCTATCACCTTATGGATGTTCGTGTCGCCACAGACCAGGTATAGGATAGACCTATCACGCAATGTAATTTTGTGTCACACGCTCGGGGGGCTCGCGAGGACGAAGAAAGGACCAAAACTGAATGTTGACCTTCACAGAACAACAAAACTCGCATTAGTTTTCAACGAACCCCAAAAGTCGGTACCACTTGAATCAGCTACCTCAGAGCAGGCGGCTGAGCGAGTGGGGGAAGGACCAGCCTTGAAATTCTGTCCAGGTGTCCAGGTGTCCAGCAAGTCCAGTTGGAGTAGCCAGCGTTGTCTCCCCAGAGATCCAAGAGACGCAGGATTAGAAATCGAGGGTGGATAGCCACAGATGAGCCGGAAGGGAATTGTGACAGACAAAACTAGGAGATTAGGGAAAGAGTGCACAGTAAACACACCGGGGAGAGTTACACTGTAGAATGTATTCAGTAGAAGCAAGAAGCTTCTAAAGTAGGAGTCAAAATTATGTAGATAGCACTAAATAAAAAATGTTTCAGTGGAAAGAAGCTACTGTCTTATACACCCTCCTTCACCCCTAGATATTCCCTTGAAGTACTACATCATAGAAGAGTTGCAAAATGCCAAGAGCGGCAAAATTGGTGAATTGGTAATTTTTTAATATTACATTTTTGTATGAAACAGAAGGCTTTTGTTATTAAGTTACATTCATTGCCGAAAATTATATTTTAAAATAATTATTTATAATTAAATATAATGGGCGACAAAAATCACATTTGCCCAGAGCGGCGGAAGAGCTGGTTCGGGCCTTGAAACTACATGTGTCCATCCGAGGGTTCGAACACATCCCCTGCTGAGACACGTGTATGTACTAGAATGCGTGGGATGCATAGCTGCAGTTGCGAAAGGTGCAAATTCGGGAATCAGCATTGCTACGTAAAATTATTTGGGGCCTTGACGAATTTCAAGTTAGCTGGGAGTCGTTGGAGCGAGACAACAACGTCAACAACCTCTACCAAAGTCGCACCACCGCCGAGCGATGTAACTTGTCAGTTTAACTTTACCCGCGACAGTGATCGGATCTCAGTGAACGCGTGTGCATATTATTTCGTGATATCTCGATTCGTGGATTAATTTCATCGATTAGTGGACCATGTGGGAGCTCGCTTAACAAGATTCTACTGCAATTCACCCAGTAGCTAGAAGACTTCTTGAGGCAACACTTTTCTCGGGTGCTATCATGGGTCCCCACTGCTCAGGGAGATTTAAAAACGTGCAGTGCTTTGTGTTTAAAAACATGAGATGGCTGTGCGTGTTAGTAGTGTCAACGCGAGTGTAGAGTCAGTGTTTTACGCACCTAGAACTATTTAAGACTAAGCACCGGTGCTCAAATTGCTTTTTGATCGTGAAATTAAAGTGACATATTTGTGAGGGTGATACATTCTATTCGATACTACTGACCTTGGACTGTGAACCTGCTGAAGCGGCTGCCTGTCTGCATTCATGGCATTGAGACTGTGTTCAACGATCGGTGAGTGGTACATTTTAATTTTTTCAATTTTTCTGCATTCTATTGAACAAATGATTGCTGTAACGAGCACTGTGACCACGATTACTTACTTAGTACTCGTGAATAGTAAGATTAACGCGCGTGCTTCCAAATGTATATACAGACAAAAACAATATGTAAATAAATTTCAAATTCGAGGTCAAAGTTCTAATATCGCGGTTTAAATATTCCAAATTATTTTTCTGGAATTTTATAATCAAAGCTTGATGCTTTGAATAGTATCAGCTACTAAACCTAAAATTGTATACATGACGGAAGAACTTGCACGCGGTTTAGTTTCAACAAGCCATAGTCCTAGCAATAAGTCTTAGTTTAAGAACTTTAGACGTAAGACTTTTTCCAAATTTTCAAAAATGCATTGGTCGAATATGGACCAGAAATATTTCGTAGAAATGGGTTACTTTCGTAGGTACCTCCACGTTGGTGTAGCCTGGACTTGGTAACGTTTTCCAATGCATTGCGTCTTGCAAAACGTTATCAAGCTGAAGCCTACGATCTAGTTTACGGGTCCAGATCGAGCCAAACTTACATTCGGTGAGTTTGGTTCTGTCTGGACATCTATTCAGAAATGCACTTGCGTACTTCGAGCGATAAGCTTCTGTTCCGCCTCGTTCTTTTTAAATATAAAAGTGCCAAACGCACTCTTCTAGAAATACAATTCGCCTTCGATCGCTGATTTCGATTTCGCGCATGGTGTGCTCGCCCTTCATAGGCCGGCTGTGCTGGGTACAACTTATTACGGCTTTACACAGAGGACCATTGTTAGACGATGATGTGCGCCAGTTCGTGACCATTCTGATTTTCTAGTTATCGCGCCGATACCGGGCTTCGGTCCACCTCGGCCCGCTCTGTGGTCTCAGATGGCTCGTTCTCGGTCACGCTCGCCATGGCTGTGTACAGTCGTGATATGGAGTACGCCATGTAGAAACGAAATTTCGGTGGATCGAGGGTGAATGTTCGCGCTGCGCCGCGTCTTTCGGTCCTTTAGTCGTTTAGTCTCTTTTGCAATCTCAATCGGGAGATTCTTAGCTTTCGCATATCCCTCGAATGTTACGCAAGTGCATATTTGCAATAGATTATGCCACTAGGGCCCATTGTAAAGAGTGCGATAGGCTAGATTTAAGGGTGGAGGTATGCTTGCTTGTTGAGAGTGACATCTTTTACTTTTGCTTTCGCTTACAATTAGCTTCACCGTGCATCGTATCGTTTCCCATCTAATATACTTTTAGAGACTTGACTATTTTATTCCTTACTTTCAATTCTCTTTACCTTTCTTTCCGGAAATATAATTCGCTCTCGGGAGAGATCTTGAATTAGCACAAGATGCTCGGGCACGATACACTCGCCTGTACAAATTGTCGGCTTTGTGATGGGAGCGCGTATTGCAGCTGCATGTGATTTAATTGTGAGGCGGGCTGCTGTGATTCTGAGCCCTCAGGCGCGGCCCCGAGCGGGGAACTCCCGTTAATGGGGGGGCTGGATGAATGGTGGTACCGTATTAGCGTTTTGTCTGTGCAACTGCAATGCGTGAGTGTGTCTAGCAGCTCGAGATCTCTCGCGACGGCGAATCCGTGTCCGTGTGTCAATTATTTTTCTATCTCCGCAATGAGATACTTAGAGTCTATTTGTCACTTGAAAGCAATGCAAGCGTATCTCTAAAATTTACGAAAGAAATTGTAATGGGATATGTGTAGAAAGATCGTCGAGAATGTCTGTTACGTGCGCATGTTAACCCTTTGGACTTTAAAGTAAAGTCTTTGGAAATAATTCTAGTAGTCTTTTACCTTATAGTGCAATCACGGTCCAAAGGGTTAGTATACCAAAGCATAGTCTGTTATGCTTATTCTGCGAAAACTAAATGTAGAGTGGCGTGTGTGGCTGCGAAACATAAAAAATTAAGCCAGGCGCGTCTAGTTTTAAGCGCATCATCGAAGCATTCGCCGAGGGATTCGCCGAGGCATTCGTCGAGGGATTCGTCGAGGGATTCGTCGAGGGATTCGCCGAGAGATACGCCATGGTTTTTCCTCTGTTGAATTCTTTAATAAAGATGGGTTTACCTGATTTATTTTATTTCATGCATGTCTTCTATGGGTTTGCATCATTTATTCGATTTTATGTATTGTTTCAATGATTTTGCATCATTTATTCCCATTTTATGTATTTTCCTAGTTTCCTCCCAAGGTTATTACACCATTACTAATATACCATATTTGATTATTTCAGCATTTTTTTCAAAATAGTGAAAAGTGATAGTGAAAAGTGACAGTGAAAAGTGACAGTGAAAAGTGACAGTGAAAAGTGACAGTGAAAAGTGATCGTGTAAAGTGACAGTGCATGAAGTATTTAAGGCCCCATGTAAAATTGCGAAGTAGTCACTAAATCATTAGCTTTGTTGCTCGTTTGTTGGCTCCTCATCCGTGATGAGGAGGTCGCCGCTGGTTCCTTTTCCGGAAGCAAGCGACTGAGCATGGAATCGGTATGGGTGGATCGGTTCCATCCCTTGGTGTTCTTGTCCAAAGGGAAAAGTTTCGGGCGTAGGGGGTGTACCTTTTGGTACACTGCCTGCGTAAGTCACCCGGTCCGATACCCATGCTCCGTGTTAGACGGCTCAAGTCAGGTCACGCTTAGTGTTGCTCCTGGCGAGTCGCATCGGTGCTCAGTCTCCGTGTTGGACGGCTCAAGTCAGGTCATACTTAGTGTTGCTCCTGGCGAGTTGCATCGGTGCAACGGGAATCGTCTGGGAGGCGCCGAGCGCTTTTCCCTTTTGTCTCGGACATTAGGGTGGTAGGAACTGCGCCATTCAATACTCTTTTCATGCTTACCCTTCGTCTTTGTTTCTTTCCTGAATTTTTTTTAATCGAGTGATTGCTTGGCAGTTCCCTACATTCTACATCTAAACTGAAGGGATCGATGGAACTTTGTTTCCATCGATCTCTTTGGTTTAGTAGGCTCCATGTACAGGGAGATCGATGGAACTTTGATTCCATCTAGGAGAATAGGAAGAGGGACAGTAAAATAATATATTTAAAACAAAATAGGGAAAAGTGACAGTGAAAAGTGACAGTGAAAAGTGACAGTGAAAAGTGACAGTGAAAAGTGACAGTGCATGAAGTATTTAAGGCCCCATGTAAAATTGCGAAGTAGTCACTAAATCATTAGCTTTGTTGCTCGTTTGTTGGCTCCTCATCCGTGATGAGGAGGTCGCCGCTGGTTCCTTTTCCGGAAGCAAGCGACTGAGCATGGAATCGGTATGGGTGGATCGGTTCCATCCCTTGGTGTTCTTGTTCAAAGGGAAAAGTTTCGGGCGTAGGGGGTGTACCTTTTGGTACACTGCCTGCGTAAGTCACCCGGTCCGATACCCATGCTCCGTGTTAGACGACTCAAGTCAGGTCACGCTTAGTGTTGCTCCTGGCGAGTCGCATCGGTGCCCAGTCTCCGTGTTGGACGGCTCAAGTCAGGTCATACTTAGTGTTGCTCCTGGCGAGTTGCATCGGTGCAACGGGAATCGTCTGGGAGGCGCCGATCGCTTTTCCCTTTCAGCTCGGACATTAGGGTGGTAGGAACTGCGCCATTCAATACTCATTTCATGCTTACCCTTCGTCTTTCTTTCTTTCCTGAATTCTTTTTAATCGAGTGATTGCTTGGCAGTTCCCTAGATTCTACATCTAAACCGAAGAGACCGATGGAACTTTGTTTCCATCCATCTCTTTGGTTTAGTAAGGTTTCATGTACAGGGAGATCGATGGAACTTTGATTCCATCTATCTCTCTACGGGTCTCGAAACGCAGCAACCTCCTCGTGGTGAGACCTGGTAATCGGTGAGAACCGAGCTGATAGCTGTGATTGTTAAATATTCTAATTAGATGTAAGAATTTCTTTAACTTGAAATACTATGGTAGAATGTAAGAATAAAATATGTAACTTGAAATGTTGTTCGATTGTTCCTACCGGACCACAAAACACGAGTACAGTGTTAAGATAGAAGGATAAGCGCAAGTTCGAATATTTCAGCGAGGTACTCGAACTCATGGGTTTTTGACAATTTTTAAAATCTTCTCTGCTTCAGTGTGACACAAAATTACATTGCGTGATAGGTCTATCCTATACCTGGTCTGTGATAAGACTTCAATAACTACTTACTTTTGCGTGGAATATGCATAAACAGGCTGAACTTCCGAAAACCCCCATGCTCCAGATAAGCTGAAATTTTGGAAACATTTTGCGTAGAAATAATGTTTACGAGAATTTTACGAGCCAATTCAGAGCATGACAGTTTTCGGAAGTACAGCTAAACTTTCGAAAAACCCCGTGCTCCAAATTGGCTGAAATTTTAGAAACAGTTTGATTTTGTACAGAAATAATGTCAGCGACGAAGTATTCGACTGTGGCTAAACGATTGTTTACCGACCACGATCGGTAAATTCACTAACTGCGCGAAGTGGTAAAGAACATCCATTTTAAGCAGGAAATTCGCCCGAGTTAATAGGAATACACGATGATAAAGAAAGAGGTAAGAGGTAGATGGAGTGTGAAAGAGAGAAAGGTTGCGTGTGGGACAAGGACAGATATAGTTGGCGTGCCACTAATTTTAATTATGCAAGCCTGGTACGTTGGAACTAATGGTAGCAGGAACGCACGGCGCATAGGAACTTTCAAATAGAAAGAAAGAAAACATGCTGTTTAAAACAGAACGAAGGTACGTCGATCAAATGGATCGCTGTAGTCATAGATAACTAACATTTCAAGCATTTGCTTGCTTATAAATTGATAAAATTTTCAAGCTTCTTCGAGCAATAAACAATTTTGTAGAAGAATTCTCTAGAAGAGGCCTAGGATCACTGATTGTAAATAAATATGGAAATAAAGAATGGTTCGTGCACATGATTTCCTATTCAGTGACTTGTATTATCCGGATATTCTAGGCATTATTTATGTAGTTTTGCAATTGGATCTTAAAATATAGATCTTTAGCTACTTTTTCCTATATTTTTTCTAATTACTTGGATTATAATTAATCAGTCATTAACAATTCTTGCGAAGGAGCTAGACTTTTGTTTTCTAGTGAATTATTAACTTCACGGGAATAATTAATGTACATTTGCAATTGAGTATTGAAGTATAGATCCTGAACGACTTCCTCGTATAATATTTATAACTATTTCAATTATAATTAATTGGTTATTGGCAATTGTTGGATAGGGTATGAGCAAGTCCGACATCATTTTTAATAGACGCTCAGTTTATTTAATGATTTATGAACATTTATACACATAAATTCTATGCTTCTTTCAATCCAGACTTAAAATATAAACTTTTCACTATTATTCTGTATACGTGTGATTATTCTGATTAGAATTAAATGGTTATTAACGGTTTCTGTATGCTTCCGATCAAACTTATTGTAATCGTGTCCAAGTAGAAATATCATGTAGGACAGCAGTCAAAGGTCAACATTCCAAGATACCATTGCAATAACATATCAACTATTCGTGGAATGTCACAAGTATTAGTTTAAAACCATATTCCACTTGTAACTTGTTGCAGATACGGTAAAGCACATAAATCATGTAATTACGATTCTGTTACGGATCTTACATGGGAATAGATTATATACACACGTTTGCATAACACTTTAAATGAACGCAATAAACAACACTGCATTTACAATTTTTGTATGAATCTTAAAATATTTATTCACTTAGCACGAGTAATATATTTATTACATATTAACAAACATTTGTAAATAGGGTTTCTTGTTTGTCTATATTACAGACCATATTTAGAAGAAAATTCTATATGGAACAAAAGTTATATTTTTGTATGAAAGTAAAGTAAAATAAAGTAAAAGAAACTAAGCTACAGATTTCGTTCTAAATATGGCCATTAATTTCATATACATTTATTGATGTGAGATCCCGTAGATCAAGTACAAATTAAACTTCGCCGTTCAAAAGTTTCTTGTCGAACAGGAACTCTCCGAACTTTTCGTGCGATTGTATCATCTTACCCAATGTGGAGAGCTTTCCAGCGATATCACGTTGTCCCTTGTATTGCTCGTCCAAGAAATCTCCAGAGAGGTAGTCCACCAGCTGGTGTCAAACAGAGCAGCAATTAATATACAATAAATCTGAGATATCAATTTTCACATTTTTTTCACTTACATGGTAATCATTCATTAGTTTTTTCTGACTTTTCGGATCGGAACTCTTCGGATTTTCACATTCTATAATGATATTACGAATGCTACGCGTAACGTTAGCTTCCAACTTAAGAGCCTCTTGAAGGGCGAACAATCCGCTCGTCCATTGTTCGTCACAGATTGGTTTCTAAAAACATCAAGTTGTACATTATAATATCGAAATAACGAAACTGTATTAAAAGCTGGGAATGATTTTAAATACGTACCAAGGGGAATTTCAGGAGTTTGCCAATGTCGCCCGTTAATTGACCGCGCATTAGCAGGTATTCAATGATTTTTATTGCGTGTTCCCTTTCTTCACTGGCAGCTTCGAAAAAGAATTTACTGAATCCAGGGCGATTGATCGTATCGCGAGCGAAATGAGCACCCTGTAACGAGACATTGATCGAGATGGTTAGACATTCTTATGGGAAATACGCCCGAACAAAGAGGACAATCATAATTACCATTGAGAGATAAGTCATGGCAGCTCCTATTTCCATTTTCACTTGGGATTCCAACATTCGCACGCATGGCTCGACCATGTCCAGCCATGTCTTTGGAATATCTGAGAACGAGGATGTGCCTGAAAGTAATAAAATTGACTAATAGTAATACATGCAATAATATAGATTTTGTTATAAACAACTGAATTATGATTGCGCGATCAAAGAGGCGATATATTAGAATAAAATACTATCGTAATATTTAACAACGTTGTAACTGTAATAATTTGTATACAGAAGACAATAGAGAAAGTGAGAAAAGTATAGAGAATTATCGAGTACAACTATAACTTCAAAGAAGTAATAGAATAATCTATCCCAGGATTTCTCATATTATAATAAAAGTAAATTGCTGGAGATAAGATTATGCCGCTGTATCTCTCGTTATTACAAAGGCCTGCATGTCTACAGATTACTCCAATTAAGTATCATTACTTTTTACAGCACATCGTTTCCTGCATTATCTCTACCCCTCCTACGATATAACACAATGCCGCAATGGAATTTCCATTTATCATTTCTGTAGAATTTCGTTTAACAATGTATTAATATAAAAATACTAATAATTACATTGTAAATATTGTAAATGTAAAATCTATATATATAAAACAAGAAGTCCTGACTGACTGACTGAACCGTTTAATTTAGGAATCTGAAATTTGGAAGGTATATTCTTTTCATGATGTAGGCACCCACTAAGGAAGGATTTTTGGAAATTCTATCCCCAAGGGGGTGAAAAGGGATAAAATAGATTTTCTCGGGTTCCTTAATATCTCTTAGGCCCGATTAGATATCAACTTGGTTTTTACTTCGAAAGGTTATCCACATAAATGCCTAAAATCCAATTTCAAGGGGGTAGTGAAAATGGGTGAAATGTGTTTTCACGGAGTCCTTAATATCTCTTATGCTCAAAGCGAAACGCAGGAGTATTTTGCCAGTTATTTATAATGAGACAAAAATTATTAATAGAAATGAACATCAAGATGCATATTATACTGGAGTAATATAAATTCAAACTAAATTTTATTGTCCAACAATAAAAAACGAAGTTAGTGATAGGATAGTTTGGATTAGATTATCTGAATTCTCTGAGCAATGAAGTAGCATCGATTCAATTTGGACTTTAGAGCATACAGTAATCAATACGTTCGCATTGGCACGTAAAACTTATCAAATGTTATCACTGTCCAAACAAGATTGCGAGAATCTTGAAACTTCATGTAAAATAACTTCAAATCGATTCTGAAGTTTGCGGTACAAATATCCTCCAAATAAATGCCTAATCATGAATACTGAAAGTGTACACAAATAACAAAATGTGTACAATATTCGGTTTGATTTCAGTTCATTAAAATATAATTGTCACAAAAGTTAATTGTTGTTCAAGTTTATTCGTAAATCCTTATTAGAAATTTCTCTTATTCTGTATTACGTAGACATTTCAATGCATTAACTGAATTCATCGCACAGTAAAAAATGATAGTCACGTCGCCTTGTACATGAAATTTTTTAACTTGGTGGTATGGGATGGCACTCGATAACACAAGTGATTTAATGCGATTAAATAAACAGCGTAATTCAACAATGACATCATTGTATAGATTGCATCAGAAGTCCAATCTTTAGCACAATTTCTAAAACGAAGAGTTGCTGATAATGCCTACAGATGGGAACAATGGTGTCTGGAAAAGCGTGAAATCACATTGTGACTAATGAGTTCAGCATTTCTGGTTACCGAATGACGAATAATCGCTGATAAAATGCAAATCATTAAAAAATATAAGGCGCGAGATAATGATTTCTTTGTCTCTCTCTACAGCAGTGAATAAGCGAAAGTACTGTCTGTCAATTAAATGTATTTCTCAGAAACCTCTGTACGAAGAATAAGAAATTGTGAAATATAAATAGCGGGTAATGCAATACTAGAAATTAGCTGGTCACTGAGAACTGTGCAAAATCTATGAACGATTACACGCGACGCAACAGAGGGTTTCATCGAAGCAGAATGTAAGGAAATTTAATGTTTACGATCATAGGTCACTACCGTTCGTCGTTAGGGTCAGCCGACTTTAATCCCGACCACGCTATTGAAATTTTGCATCATTGAAATGCAAGCGAGAGAAATCGTTCGCTACAGCCCCGATCCGTAAAAAGGTCGCTTCTGAGAAAAAGCATCAACTTGTTTACAAGGAATAACACGCGCTCGCTTGTACATCGCGCGATGACTATGGATTATATTCGAAAATAACCACAACGCGATATACGCACAACGCTGGATTCTAATTTAGAAGAGCACAGAGCGTTAAAAACTGCTTCATACCTGCGTGATTGGCAATGCTTTCAGGAGACGCAAAAAATCAGCCTTTCAAGGACAAAGGACAATGGGGTTTCGGAGTGGGTGGGGGGGTCGGGATCTAAGGAAAATATAAGGTTAACCTTAATCCCGGTTATTTAATGAGAAAAACTGTCACAAGGCACGGGAGATATATTGAAAAGCTGTAAAAATATATGATAAACTTACACTGGAATTCCTTTCCTAGCGATCCGGCGACGCATAACGAAGCGACGAGAGAGACGAGAAGCAGCTTCATCGTTGATTACTTTGAGGTTATAATTGGGAAAAGTCGCAAGAGAGTAACTCGTTAATTGCCCGTTTCGGTAGCAACCTTTATACGCACTGGTATAGAAGGCTACCTTTAGTGACGCTAGATAAGAGACGTGCGTGAACTAAACACGATGCACGGCCATCGATCATTTAATAATTGGCCAACAAATGCGTACCATTCGTACTTTAATCTTTAATCGACGGGGAGTAACTGGAATTTTCTATTCCCTTTCTGGCACGCATGCGCCCTACCCTATCAGTTAACTACGCTTGGGAAACTACCGTCGAGACTCGGGAATGGTGTGGTGATGGTGTGGTGACGGTGGCGGAGTGGGAGCCCGCCAACAACGATCATTGTCGGAGGAACGTCGAAGCGAGAGTATTCACGTTGCTCCCATTTAAACGAGCAGATCGTTTTGAACAGGTATGTAGCTCGTGAATCGATTTTACCGCTACTGGTTTCTTTACAGGCAGGGCCGTCGGTATTTCATACGTTAACGAGTAGGAAATGAAAAATCGTTGCGACCGCGGACACACGTAATCGTGATTGACGTGATTCTATTCTATTCACTCGATACATAAACACTCGGTACTGCGCATTTCCCTGCGTTCCTCTATCTACAGGCATCACGAAATTTTCTTGATACAAGCGCGTCACGTCCGAAGATTACGTTCTAATCGCGACACATTTATTTTGGATCTTAGGTTATGCTGCGCTAGTGTTAACTGATGTTATATAGCTGATAGGGCATTGTCTGTTTCTTTCACCCTTCCTTTCAGCGGTAACGGTTAATATAATTCTTACGAGCGTTTCAATTTGATTGTACTTTATCTTATTTCTTACGCATGCAATTTAATTTTCTACTGTGAAAATGCTTGTGTTCGTTAGCCCCCTCACCAAGGCATAGTAATTAGATCCCCATGTATTAAGGTTTATTCTTCACCCGTGCAAAAGATTTGTTATTGCTTTGGGTTACATTGGGCGTACAAAGGACATGCTATTTATTATCGAACTTTCGTAATTATAGTTTTGTGATTTTATAGTTATGCTTACAACTCTCCGTAACATTCTTTCATAACAAATCCAATCTAATCGTAGCTGGCACTTCTAATTACAGAAATCATGTTGTTCTATGGAACATTATCCATCCTCTTGGCAGTTGCCTCGGCTGAGAGCTGCTATGAAGGAGCGAAGGGCCTTTGTGGTGCTACATCCCATGGTAGTACCACAGTACTCTATACTTGGAGGAGCTGTTACACGTCAAGGTTTATTTATAATTCGTCATTTCTAACGTATACTTGAACTTATAGGTCTCGCATTCGATGCTAAGTGTAACGCAAGACACGGAGGCATTGACAAGCTTGAAATCAATCTTCAACAATACGCCAATCATAATATCCTGTCCAGCTTTGACTATCTGTTGATGTCTAGTCACTTTGGAAACTACGAAGCTCATCGTGAGGGGTTCAAAGCATTGTATCGCAAATTGTCCGACAAGAGTTGGGAAGATGCAATTAATGTATTGAAATACATTGGCAAGCGAGGTGGCATAGCGAACTTCAATCAATACCCACGCAATAAAGATGTAAGCAGACTTGTGTCTCTGATAATGTGCTTTTGTAAGATGAAAGTTGGATACGGAGCTGCCTGTTAACTTTACTTTATGTACTTCGCAGGTAAAGCTGACCAAGGTATTGGATTTGAACGAGCTTCAAAGCTTAGCTAAGGCACTCGACATGCAGAAGGACCTGGCCGCAGATGCGTCGTATATTCATTCCGAAGCACTGCAACTCGCTAAGCACGATCCAGGCATTATTCATTATTTGGAAGAACAGTTTATCGAACCACAGACTGACCGTATACGAGACTTGGCTGGATACACAAATGATTTGAAGGGAATAATAGCTCCTAACCAGGACAATTCTGTCGGTGTATTCTTGTTCGATGAATATCTTAAGAAAAGCTTATAAGTTACACGAAACTGAAAAACCATAAAACAGAATTTTACGTTTAATATTGCCGTTTAAAATTCTCTATATCAGTAACCTTCGATCGCAGAAAAGTATACTTTTCTACATTTAAAGGTAATGAATATACTATACGTTGTTATTTTCCTTTCTGTTTTGTTTACATGTTTCAGCCAATAAACTATATACTTTATTAATTATTTTTATAATTCTCGCATTAATGCATCGAGTACAGAAATGTTGAAATTAGGATTAAAAGATTGAAACCTGGAGAAAATTTAACGAATACATTAAACTTTTGAAGAATTCGGTATTATTATTTCTTCAAAATATTTCTCTGATAAAGTATGATCTAGTATTAGCGAAGTCTCATATTCAATCTCAATTCTTTTGTAATAAATAAAATGTATCGTAAAATACAATAAAGAGGCGTTAGCATACAATATTTTATTTTTATGCACTGGTTGTGTACATTACATTTAATTCTATATCTAATATATATTCGCATCTGTTTCTGATATGCCTGTCGCAACTGCACAGTTTATCATCTCAATTACATATACGTATGATTATAGAATGCATAAGCCATCAACTCGAAACTGCAGGCACAGTAAACAGGTTTCGTAAGTGTGGAATACTTTTGTAAACAAACGGAATTACATGAGCAGTTTATTTATTAATAAAAGGTATAATCTGTTAAAATTTGGTAGGATTAAAGTAGACTAAAATTGAACGCATTATGGTACGATCAATAAGAAACGTACCTAATAGAATACATTAAAACGTACAAAACATTTATTATCACTTATTTGCTTTAACCATGTAACTTTTAATTATTAAAATTTTTACTAATCATACCATTATTGATTGAAAAAAAGGATTCAATTTACGGAATATAAAAATACATAATCCTTATTCGAAGGTGTAGAAAAATGGAAAACAATAGGTATTCTTATGTAATATTTGTAAAAAATAGTTGTGCAAGTATAATTAGTAGTCTCTACACTTTTGCGTTCGTTTTATCATTTCATTGATGGGCAAAAATATATATATGCAGCTCTCTTATATTTAACATTTCGTTTCTCACGATGCAAATTTTTATAATTTAAAGCGAACTTCAAATATACTTGCATCACTTAACAATCAGCCTCTTAGCATTTCATAATCGTTACTTGTATTATTATCGCCGAGCTAAAACTATTCACTTTTGAAGTTACAAATAAATAGCGTTAACGTGAAAATAATATTTCATCAATTATAAAGAATTGGAAGCATTATCATGTATATTAGTTAATTCAGTCTAAAGTATATTATAGTATAAGGCCCTGCTGTGTGCATTTGTTCATTTGCCTATATAGAACGACTTTAATATAATTTAAATAAAGATATACTTTGTCATGTCACTGCTTGATATGTTGTTCCTCACAACTGCGAAAATTTTACAGTAGTTACGCTAAATCACATTCTCTTTTCTTATAACTTATTCATCTTCCCCGATGCAAATGACCTAAGTCAGTAAAAATCTTCGTAATATGTCACATATATTTCTGTGATATGTTTTCTTTTGATTGAAACATTGTATTCTTCGCATATAACTTTTTTTTTAGTATAGTCCTCTTCTACTATTTGTTCAATACTGTAACAACTATTCTTCTATTATTTCGCTCCGATACTATGTATAACGATAAAATTCCTAAATTACCTATGTAATTGGTTGCAAAGGTGGTTACATTTTCTTTCGCAACCGTAAATTTCAATTTGAAGCAAAATTTCTGTAGATAGCCAGTCTTCTATGGAGCTGGATGCTCCATCTAAATTTGTGAACAAAATAATTCATCTAACGGCATTTAGGCCACGTTGATGGCTAAACATCAACCTGGAACAACGAGCATTACATTACGCATTGCTGAATATATAATATTTAACATTTATCAGATACTTACCTTTTCTCAACTCTTATATGCATCAAACATTTCAAGGCTCGTATGCAATTTAGTATTGGCTTTATGTGTTATGCGTGTGCGTCTAAAATAATTACTATAACATAGAAACGCGCAATGGATGAATCGATGCATTTAAACAGTAATTTAATTTTATACTCACGCATGAAGATGTAATTCGCAGATGTATTAACAACGATGCAAGCTCAAGATCTTCGCTATAATTGTTTTTCAATGGAACACTTCTATAGCCTGATCGTAAACATCGGACCTAAATGTACATGCAATTAGTAATTTACACAGTAACGACGGTTTCTTAATCGATTACGTACGGGATAAGTAGCTTGTCCAATAAAATTACTATCACCAAACATATCTTCGTCCTGTACAACGAAGCGTATAAACGCAAAGTATGGATTGACGACCTCGAATTCGCAACACTCGTTCCACATGGGATTGAATCCATTGTCAGCTATAATATTAACATAGTTACCGTACAATAGTTTGAACAGTCAATCGCGCGGGGTACTATGTTACTTACGTATCGTTTTGGTTGTTAATTTTGTACCAGTGTCAAAATCTGCTCCTACAACTTCGATTTCAACAAAGGGACTGGCTATACCTCGTCCCGATCTAATTAAATGCCTCGCCCCAATGATCCTTAAATTAATTTTCAGGGACTCTGATGCTTGCAAGCAACTTTTATCGTACGGATTAAAATCGTCTCTGAACATGAATTCGGGTTTCAGAATATATCCGCAATTGCCGTTTTCTCTAAACTTTGCCTGATTCAGTTGCATCGCCTTATCTCCGGTCTGATAATTCAACGCTACCATTTGACAACCAGAATTCCACATTGGCACAGGACTGTAGTTTGATGAATCGATACGTTGCCCTTTCGGATACACTCTACTAAATTGAATCTATAAAATCATAAATATACTTTTATTTATTACACTATACCTATATCACTGCTATTATAATCACAACCATATCGCTTTACCTGATGGTACTTTAAGAAGAACTTGTTCTCCTGTTGACACATAAGTTTCTCAGCTTTCGTCTCAGGGAAGCTACTCATTTCATTAAATACAAAACCTTTCGTCCTTGTTCTCTCTAAATTAAATGCAACTGATCTGCAGTACACTATTAGATTCGACATTTCTTTTGCTATCCTCCATGCACGTTCCATCTCTTTGTGCTGATTCTCCTGATGGAAACGACAAGAACGCTTAATCTTTCGACTCTGTACATTACTCGATACCAATTTCTTTTAACTAGACAATTTTTTATATTTACCCTGACACTAGCATTTTGAGCAGTTTCCTTGATGCTGGACATCCATTCTAATGCAGTATCTTTCGAAGAAGTTGCCACTTCGAATACCGAACACATACTAGGATTCTGTATCCTCAGTATCCATTCTAATCCAGGTCTTCCGCCCACTCTCAACTCAACAACAGCGCCCATAATATCTAACGAGCCTTTTTGCAAACTACCGAACATCATAGAATCGGCCGACTGAAACCGAAGGTAACGTAATAAGATCGGTAGTAAAAGAGGTAGAAAGTAATACACAATAATGCAGCCTCACGTCTCCCTGATTGTCTTGAGGTTCTATTTCTTCTACGTAATTAGCAGGGAACCAATGCTGCTTTTTACCACCGTAATCTCCTCGCCACCAGCCACCGCTTTGTCGATGTACATTTGTTATTATAGCATGTTTCACCAATGTTAATTCATCGTCCCTCCTTGCTTTATAATCGTAGATAGCTTTCACTGTCACCTTTAAAATAAATCCAATGCGTTACATTTTCTATTAGCTACTTCATCGATATAACTCACTTTTGATGTAAAACTAGTAGGATCCATGTAACCCGGAATACCATAAACGGAGCCGTCGTCTACATCCTAAATAGAAAACGACAATTAGATGGTATATTGCGAACGAGCATTTGCTATATGAAAGAGTATAAAATAAGTTGCATACTAGTCCCATCCTTCTGATAATGTCTTGATTTACGGGATGGTTTAATTTGATCTTCTTATACAGCGGATGCCTTTCGTAATAATGGACTAGTTCAACTAAACTTTCAAACTGCACAGTGCCAATAGTATACAAACGTCCTTCCTGCTTGATTCTACAGTGCTTGATTTTCTTCTCTGCTCTGGAACCAATTAGAAGAAAGTTAAACCAATCGGAGAGAAGCGTTTCGTGTAATAATACTTCCGGATATTTTACCTAAATGAGATAGCATAAGAGTTGCTTTCTTTTTCGCTGGGTCTCACTAAAAACGCGCCATCCGTAGGTATTCGCTTCAACATTTCCTCGGCTAAAGTCCGGGTGCAATCGACGTGCCACCACTCTTTCTCTTCGTGCTTATTTGGTTGTGGGACAGGTTCTTGAAGCGTGATTAGAAATTCCTGTTCCGTTCCATTTATATGTTTAGACAGTTAAACGAGTACGTTGCCAGAACTAATATGCTACTGAGATTTGTTTATGCTCACTTGACTTCGTAGGGGATGATTGCGGTAATGCGTAATTAAACTGTACAGACTATCGAAGCAATTTGTGTCGATCAGATAATATTGCGTTTGGCCCATCTCTTGCTTCAGTTTAATACGACAATGATTTACTTTGCCTTTGCGCCAAAAGGAAAGGCAGTAATCTCCCACGAACGTGACGCATTGCCGGACTAAAAAAGTACCATCACCGAGATGCGAGTAATGTCGTAACAGTTCTTCCGCTTCTTCTCTTCCTCTTGCCAATTTACCATGAAACCATTTTTCGCCAAAATGTAACTCATCGTTGGGTACTCCCTACGTTACAGGGCCGAAATAAAGCACAGAGTAGTAGTCATTATCTAAGTAAACATGTAAACGTACAAAGCCGAAGGGATTGGGAAAGTAAAGTGTCTAAGAAAAGGAATTGGCGATCAATTCCCACGATCCTCTTAGCCAATCCTTTCAGTTTTGATCACGAGACCTATACATACATCTGTCGGTCGTCGAACAACACCTTCCTCGTCATCATCGTGCTCAGCCTCCTGAGTTCTAGAAAACGTGTCCGTGTAGAATAATTTCTGTTGGGTCAAGACAAAAAAATGCGGATTCCACTCCCTATCTACAGGATCTTCGAGGTAAAGAATACCATTCTTCACGGTGTTTCTGAGATCCATTTCTTGCCTACATTCATCGTTTCGAATGAGGAATGACGTTTCGTCAACACCATCGGGTAGCTTCTTGTGCTTTAATATAATCTTTCTTCTCAACGCGTGAGGCGATGGCAGGCACGTTTCATTTTTATCCATCGGCTGAGCCAACAGTGTATCGCCAAATACCTCTTGCATTGTAATCGCCATTTTACGTTGCTGAGGTAGGGTGCAATTATCCTCGATAGATAAAATAACAGGATAGCTACACAAAAATACACGCTTACATTCGGGTTTAGTAGCGAAAAGTAAACACATATATCTGTTTGTACTTACTCAGAAGTAGCAAAGGCGTGCTCTTTAATAGTTTTAATCACGTCCATAAACCTGATCTTCGTGGTAAGTGTATGACCGTGGAAAATAAATGGCATTCCATCTGGTCCGTCCCAACAATCAAGTTCTATACATCTGCATCCAGCTCGTAATGCACGTACGTAAGCCTGACAACTACTTTCGCTACTAATTTGATCTCCCATTAAATACCTATAGGAACATTTATTTAATTCGTTCGCTTATTTGCATTTAATACAGTACAAGTATGTTATATTTGTCCGCAGGTACGCTCACGTGTTGTGTGACGAAGCTATCCAATAGTGCGCAATAGGTCTATTCATGTCTTGGTTTATTCGTGAATATTTCGAATCCCAAATAGAATTTTGTTTCGAGAATAAGAAGTCGATAAATTCGGAAAGCGTGAAATGCGGTTCTTGGACATCTCTTTGGGGGTCTTGTAAATAGTCTCTAATGAAACATGAGACTTCAACCTCGTTATTTCCTAAAAGATCTTGCTGTTCGGTCTTCAAAAAATTCTGGAAATCATGGACTGTAACAACTGGTCCTGTTTTAGAATAATTAAGCAGTTTAAACCAATCTGTGAAATTCTGTGGAAATAAAGGTGTATGTAGCATATCGGCAAACAAACAAGACATGATTCTATCATGGAGAATATATATGCTTCTAATGTCGATCAATCGGAAACTTACATTTTGATCGAACATAAGTTTATGATAAAGTACAACAAAATCGTCGAAACCAAGCTCGTTCCTGTTCCTTGTGTCTATTTCTTGGAAGAGTTCTCGAAGCCTGTTTGTTGCCACTTTACAGTTAACTCTAGGCAAAAACGCTTTTACATCTTTCAAAGTGACCCTGAAAATGTAATTCATCATTAAATGTGAAATAGATAGAGGTGATCTATAAATTTCTATAGAGAATTGTATATAAAAATTCAAAGTTGCGAATGAAGAAGTGTAAATGTTTACGTTTCTCTTGAATTTTCCATCGCGTAAAACTCTTTTCTTAGCCACCTTTCGACTTGTAAAGGATATGGGGCTTTTATAGTGTCTTGAACTAAGCGACGTAACCCTTTTACCCAAAGTTCGCATTCTTTTTCACTAAGGGCTGAAATAAATAGACAGAAACATGTGCATGCATAACACACGCTTAAAGAAAGATTTACATACATGTATTCAACATTACAGGAACACATTAGGGTAGTCACTGTCATATCGGTGAAAACAGAAAAATATATTTACCAGAAATTGAAAGTGTTTTAAGACGGAATTCGGAACCGTAATAAACGACGAAACACCTAAGATTCTCAATTCTCTTTGCATCCTCTGGCCATTTCTCAAAGTCTTTAGAATGTTTTCCTACCTTAATTTCTTTAATTTCTCTTATTTCAACTAAAATTCAAAGGAATACAATATTGTTTAATCTGTATTACGCTATATCCACATATAACAATACACATCACGTGTAAAACTAGTGTGCAAAGCTATTTCGATCTAATCGGTGTTATCTATAAATATCCTGCTCTAATATATAAAAATGGCGAATAAAAATAATCGCAGTAAAACGAATACTCGTGATATCCAACAGGGCTGTTTTAATATATCAACAGTATCCATGGGCACATTTTGTTTGTAGACCAAAAATGAAGGAAATGTCCACTAAGATGTTATAAAAACATTTAATTCAACATCGTTAGATTACTAAGTACCATTAAGTCAGAAAAGAATATAATTTAACTTAATGTTGAACAGAAACATGTATACAAAAGCTTATTACACGAAACTCATTTTAACTGACTTAAGTTGTATCTTTATCGTGAACTCACCCATGTACACTATTCACAAGGACCTTTCCTTCAGGTTTTTGACCTATAACTAGTATCCTCAGATAATACTTTGCCCCCATTTTTGCTGTAGATATATCTTCATAACCATGCAAAATGTGTGCCTAAAATGTTAGGTGGAATTTTATTTCGATGATACTTGTTACTGAATTAGTATAAGCAACTTTAATACGAGCTATACAAAAATATATACTCGTTAATATTTCTATACCTATCCTTATTAAATGTGTAATGATGGACAAATATGAATTTTCTACCGTGTCCTTTGATACGTCGAATAATGTTTAATCACTAGAAATCGTGTCGTAGGTTCGTTTAAGGTACAAAGTACTTTTACCTGAACCATCGAACGGCCTGAATGCCGCGCTTCTTGCCCAGACAATTTGCCTAGTCTCTCTTCGTATCATAAGAGTTTTCTTCTCCGGCCTTTTCCTTGGGAAAAACTTTGTTACTACAGTTCCTCTTTCCAGCTGGCTGATAATTTGCTCCATTTCTGGGATTATACCATTCATGTTTGATGTATTCTGTGCGTGCTACAATAAATTAGTGTATTCTATTTCAATAATGCATATAAATAGAAAATGTATTGCGCGTTGTATAACATTACAGAATAAAATGCTTCGAATGAATTTCAATCTTAAAATTGATTCGGCTTTAGAAGGAATTATTGTTTTGCTAAGTGAAACTATTAATTGCATCATCCTAAAATGAGAGAACTACACATAACGTACAATGTTAACTCCTTTAGACCAAAAGGATGTGTATAAGAGAGTTCAGGTGCATGTATTTTCAAGAACATTAACAAGTTTATACATTTAAAGATAAATTAGTAGCAGGTACATGGTATATCGATGTAACGTACAAGTTTTATGGAATGAATTCTAGACCATACAGCTCATTTTTCAAACAAGCGATTACTCAGATTCAGACAATTATACAGTCACGTTACATACGCACTGTTTACCATATGCATGATTCTGTAACAAAGACAGAGATCTCTTTAATATTTCCTGTACTCTTGGAAAAGAAAACCTTTTGACTAGGTCTAAGTTAAAAAGACATAGGCAATGCTAAAGTCATAAAACATTGTTGTGTCACTATATATATATACGAATCATTTTGATTAAAACACATAAACATAACCTACCATAAAAGTGATTTTATATTTCTAATAATTATATAAACTAATAAATATCGGACTAAGAAGCATTCGATTGATTTATCAATAACACAGGCATGTAGGAAAATGTGACTTAGAAAAATGCAGCTCCTTTTTTGGTTGCAACACTCTAACATAAAAAGATATTGTATTTGTCAGATTATTCGATACTTATCTTTCTTACGTGCCCATGTTATCTTTGTTATCTGTTGTTACACACTTAAAAGATCTATCCTACCTGGATCGAAAATGATATTTTGTTAATTATGTGATAAAAATTTCGATTCTGTTATCATTTGTAGGTATCGGTCATGATTCCGGCTCAGCCGATCTGGGGACTTTTGTTACAATTCAATACCTCCGCAAATATATCCAAACATATCCGCCAAAAACGGATGTATAATTTTCCTTAGCAGTAATTAATGAGAAATGCGCACTGATTGCGTTTCTTGTCGTTTCTATCGTTTCGTAGAATGAAGCCGGTTACTTTATCTTCGTGCGCGATAACTAGTTATTTGTTCTTTGGTATTTGCTGATCGAAGAACGCTCCGTGGTTTGAATACTGTTCAATCTTGCGGATTAGAGATTCTTATCATTCCATTTCAAATGCTACCGATGGAAAGTTAGGAAATAAATGCACGGCTATAAATTAATTACTTTATTATTTCGTTGATTTTATTACCGAAGGCTAACTGAACTGCGTTACCTAAATCGAAAAAATTCTCTTAAAGACGATCCAATGGATGAAAAAAACTCGCTGATAGAGTTGAACGTTGATGGTGTGTGTTGGTTGAAATTGAATGAAGGAACAGGAGGTAGACATGGTTCGGAGTTCTCTATGCAATGTACATTTTGCTTAGCTGCAATATTCTGTAAAAGAATGTAGATAAATATTATGTCTACTTCTTTTATCGTTAGATTGCATAACGTTCAAACTTACACAGCTAATGTTCTGTACACAGGATTCGATATATTTCGAACTATCATCGTTTTTAAACCTTTTAAATTTTCTCAGTACTGAGAAACAATTATTCTCCGATTGAATATCTGTATCCGCTTCACTGTCCTTTTTAAAATAAATAATTCTTGATGCATCCAGATTAACCTGTTAGTTTAAAGAATATAATAAAGGAATGTATCCGAATGTATTAAGAATTAATCGAAAACTATGATAACAACCTCAGCTTCCTCGCCCAATCTCTTCCTTTTACTAGAAACTATCGGTATACTTTCCGATGGAAACAGATTAAGATTATTATGCCGTAGTGGTTTTCTAGAACTACTATCCTTTCGTAAAGTTTGCCTACACTCTGCATACTGAGATAATAAAACAAATCAGATGAATCACGACGTCTAAAGTACTTGTATAAGAGTAGCATTTACCAATACCTTTTTTATAGAACTTTGTATCGCCTCTATCCATAAGCTGCTATCGTCTCTTTCTGAATAAAGTAAGAGCGTTTCGTTTAAGCAAGCAACACGAAATAGGCCACCGCTTAAGACACATTCGACCCTGCATTTATTCAGCGGCAAAACGCAGCATACAGTTAATGAATTTTCTGGATCACCCTTGCAATACAATAAAGTGTCACTGAGGAGGATGAAATATCTTTGGTAAGCAGAATTCCCGCGCCTCGACACTCTCATTAGTGCTCCCTGCTTAATCAACTTCCTACCAGGCTTTACTAGATTAATAGGATTCGTAATACATTTCTGAAGTTTCAGTAATTTCTGTGTTTCTTCGTGTTGCTCGACCAAAGTATTTATGTGCCTCGCTGCCTTCTCAACCTCTACCAGACATACTACGCAAACAATTGATTTATTTTGTGTGTAACAGTTAATACCAAAACAATGCCGATTTATAGGATAAAGCTTTGCATTCGTCTTTTATAGTTACCTTGTAGAAGATTATATTCTTTATGTTTATTAGGTGTATGATGCAAGACTTCTTGTAAAAGTAATTTATATCTAGGTACCCTCTGTATCGGTGTAATTAATAACGAAGGCAATTTTCTGCCAACTTCCGGCCTCGATTCTTGTCTGCTAATGAAACTTTTTAATACAAAGTCACTTTCTTGTTTTGTCTGAAATGGATTCCGCTTGTAGTAATTTGTAACCGAGGCATTTTTAATAATAATATACCTGTAGTAAGGATAAAACTTGCTCATAGTCGTAAGCGTAAACGGAATATAACTTAAAAAACGGAGCGAGCTTATGAAATGCACCAGATATATTTTGCGGATCTTGTTTTAATTCTTTCACCAATTCTCCGCTGACGTTGTACAAAGTTTTTATATTTTCGGATAATGTTGAAAGCAAAATGTGATCTAATAATTTCCTTTTGAACATGGGCTGTATGAAAAACTGAAACAATATTAATTAGATACAATAACGTTTCAGAAATTATCAGGCAAGTATAAAGACAAATAGCGAGTACCTCCATTAAGATTTCTAATTGCCGCAAATACGTGACTTCTGTAGTTAAAATTTCTTGAACAGCTCGGGATCTCAAATTCTTCTCTTTCTCTTCAAAATGCTTCAGATTACTTTCGTTTAAACTGTTAAGAACTGGAAACACAACGTATGCATATAGAGATTTACACATAAAAACAAATCGACGAACATGTGAAGCATACGTTATACCTTTCATGCGACTCCGCATACTCAAGACATTCCTGTTATTTATAATTGCTTTTAATTCATAACTGAGAGGAGTTTGTGGTGATCTCGGTGAATTCATAATTGTCAATAGTATCAAGTGTTTCATGAATACATTCAATACGTCGGACTATAAATACGTTTCAGTATTTACATAAACATGATTTTTCAATTGAAGTTCAGGCAAAACTATGGGACGTTCTTCTAACAAAACTTTACTATTACAATAAAGTAGTAGCTGTTTAAAAAATACTGCATTGGTTAAAATTCAAAACTACTTATACGTGAGGTGTATTCGTTCATCGCAATCATCGTTGCGTGATAGTGACTTTCTTCGTTTAAACGTGCTTCGCTTGGGTTTAAAATTGCCCTATCAATGAATATTGGAATCGGTCGAATTGTTTTATTGGTCGGTAGACAACCGAATCCCAATAAAAATTAGCAGCAGATAGGAATTTTTGGCGCTATTCGGCTTCCTAGAATTTCTGGCACGATTATGTTGGCGACCATGCGGGAGTTAGGGACTAATATATACGGGTGTAGAATATCAAAACATGACGATGAAGTGACAATTTGACGAGAATCGCATTTGTTAATATCCGCAATCTGTATTTTTATGAATTGATTATTTGTAGTGACACGCAAGGCATGAGTATTGTTAGAAATTCAACGTTGCATGCATCTGTTCAGCTTTTAAACAAGGTACGATATGGTTGGTTTGTGTCTGAAAATTTTACCAGCGGTTCATGTGTCAGCTGTTAAATGTCACATCCGGGTAATAATGATATACCCGAAAAATGCATCCACGAAAAAGCGCAGGCCGTGTAATATTATCGAAATCCAGTCGCGACGCGTAATTATTATTTTTCTAAAGTGCTTAATTACGTAACGAAATTCGTTATTGCTGCGTAAGGCTATTTTTTAAACGGCGACAATTTGTTTTCTGCTTACAGTGTAATTATGTAAATAAAAATAAATCGCTCGATGTACTTGGAAATTCTGACACTTTCTTTTTTTTCAATTGTCACTAGATCATAACAGAGAATGTAATCGTGAAATAGGTTATGATGCTTTCAGCACTCATGTCAGAGGTTACGTTCCACGTTGATTACGATCGTGTTAATAATAATTAATTCAATAGTTCAATATGTAAAAGTTGCGGGACGTGTTTATTAAAAGTCAGAATAAGGACCAAATGTGTTCTCAGAGTATCGTTGGTATCACCGTATATGAATGCACACGAAAGTAACCTTTATAACGTTAGGTATTAAAATTTATTTAGATTCTAATTTCGGATTAGATAGACGTATGCATTAAAAAAAGGAAGTGTCAAGATACCGAGAACAATACATATTACGTATTTATGTGCCGTGGCGCATAGAAAGTCCTATGTGTTGGTACTCGAGTGTCTAATAGGTTAGAAGCGGAAACGTTACATTATTGAATTGTGAAAAGTGTTGAATTGTTGTTACTTGTTTCAGGATATTTAGAAAGTACCTCGAACGTGGAAATGTACATACACATTGTAAATACCTTGATAAATATACAAACACCTTTTAAGAACTTTCATACATGTAGACGTACGAGTGAAAGATATTAATTAATGGAACATCATTTGCTGGAAGCAAATATTACATAATATTTATAATGCCACAAGTGGATGGTGGTGCTACACCAATAACGAATAATCAGAACGGTGCAGCTGTACATAACCATCGTAATATCGGTGGTGCAACTCGGTCAGCCTTAAATAATAATAACATGAATACTGCTAGAAATAATAATACTCAGAACCCATTCGTGAATGTGCGGGAGAGACTGTTTCATGCAATATTTATTAAGGCTGCATTGACTTACGCAAGAACATTTCCGAGGCCTGTCAGAAGATTTATAGAATTTATAGTTTTATTAAAGGTGAGCTTCTTATACCGTCGAATTATGAGTGGGATATATCGATGCGATTATTATACTACTACGATGTAAATTAAATAACTTTTAATTGCAATTTTTCAGGCTATATTAGCGTTATTTGTGTTGGCTTATATTCACATAGTATTTTCACGTGCACCAACTAACTGTTTAGAACACATAAGAGATGATTGGCCACGGGATGGCATATTGAGAGTTGAAATACTTAGGAATGGCGGAGAAGACTACAGTATAGAAAAGAGTTATGCGAAAGAAGAGAAATTGCGGCAGGAGAAGGTTGAGGATTTAACTAGTGCTTTGGGAATATTAACCAGAGATGGGTAAGAGCCACCACAGTACGCTAAATAATTGTTATTATTTGTCTCTGTGAGTGTTATTAATGATTCCTATTGTATTGATAGATTTATCAATATTGAACCATCCGCTGTTGATGATGATAGGGACACCGCTAACACGTCTAACGAAGAAAATCACGACAGTTTAACGTTATCTGAGAAAGAAGTAGTTATGAGAAGCGCTACTGGCGTGCCTGGCGAAGCGCAAGATCCAGATTTAAGTACGAGTAACGCAACGACAAGTCCTTCGCTGTCAACAAAACTGTGGGCTGAACTAAATGCGGATAGCGAAGAAGTGCGTATAATTAAAGAAATATTAGAATTCTTACTCGGATCGAAAGTTCCAAATGCTATTTCAAATTAATATTGTAGGTATCGGATGAAAAAGTAGTACCGCTCACGAACGCACAAAACAATACTGCAGGGCAGGATGCAAATAAATTGAACAAAGAAGATATTATTCAACCCTTGAAGGAGCAGAACTCCGAAGCTGATAAACTTGCTAGGGCAGGTAATGATTCCATGGTCTTTAAAATAACAGTAATGATCTTAATGAACTAATTATCCTATCAGCATTACTTATTAAAATTATTTATTTTTTTTTAGACGATAGTTATATCGTGGAATATTCGCTAGAATATGGTTTCTTGAGACTTTCACCCGTAACCAGGCAGAGGTTAAACATTCCTGTAAAAATTGTTACTTTAGATCCTGTGAATGATAAGTGCTTTGGTGATGATTTTTCAAGATTAATACTCGACGAATTCTTGGGATACGACGATTTATTAATGGCGAGTATTAAGACGTTGGCGGAACAGGAAGACAATAAAGGCTTTCTACGGTAACTAACTAAACAATACAACCTACTAAATATCACTCAAAAAAATCACCTCCAAAAATCACAATTGTGCATTGTTATTCACAGAAATGTTGTGACTGGTGAACATTATCGATTCGTGAGCATGTGGATGGCCAGAACTTCGTACCTCGCTGCATTTTTCATCATGTTAGTTTTTGTAAGTATATCTTTTTCTATTTTAAATAATACGCCGTAAAATGCAAAGCTGGATAATAGGATACAGTGTCTATATAAATCCGTGTTTTTAATTATGAAATATATTTAAACTGGTTAGCGCGCAATTGGGAATCTTGTTTTTTAAGTTATATTTTTATCATTTTCTCTTCTCCTTAGGTGTTGATAATATTGTGCTTATTTAGATTTCATTTCACATTGCAGGAAATTAAATTAAGTCTCTTATATCGTGAATTGTGAATTACAGTATCACGAGTGCTATCTTAGGTATAAGTGTGAGCCTGGACCGTTCTGTAGGTGTAAATTAGATTTAGTTTCATGTGCTACATGTTTCCGATCTGGATATATTCCTCTCCATCAGGGGGGATGGTGTCATACATATCCACACGACAGCGCGGTACATGTAAAAGGATATGGCAATCAATTCAAAGTAACCATGCACTGAGTTAACCCTCCAACCCCTTGCATCCTCGCAACCAGTGATCCCTTTGGAGTAGAACCGTCGGCTATAAATCAACGTTATTAGGGGCATCATATTCATTACAGAGGCCCCAAGTCGGCAATTTTGTCCCCAAATACGTTATACCGTCGTCCCGCGTTAGAGGCAGTAATGATTGTCAAGGATTCTCCATTGATCGGGGAGGGTTTTTGGCCAGCCAATAATGGCATTTTATTTTATTTCGTGCAAGTGTGGGCCGCACGAATTGGAGTTCGCGTTAACGGATAACCTTTCGCAATAATAAAGAAATAGGTGATGGCGCCAATGTATAATCAGTGGTATACTCTAACGTAAACAGCGCGGATGCCGGATGGGTCGTGAAATTTCAGAGTATTCCCCGGGTGTTACGAAGTGATTGGATCATACACGGGCCAACGCATAGCTCTGTTCGTGTTTAATGGGTTTACACCGCGCGAACAAATGAGGAATACTGCGTGCCGCTAACCATGATTCAAATGCAATGCATTGTGCCCCAGGCTACATCCAGTTCGTATCCAGCGTATCCGCGATGGATATAGTGAAAAGCCAATTACCCCATGCATGAGTAATTTCATTAGAAGAAATGTTCAGATGGTAGAATGGTAGAATATTCGAATGGTACTCTATTAAATCAGGCATTTCGGGTATGCACGTTGGTATCCAATTTCTTGAAAGCTTAACATTAGAATTACGCTGCGCGTAATTGTCTGCCGCAGTGTCACGTCTGCAGCGTCATAACTTTACCGATCACTATCGCGTATTATTTCATGGATTCGTTTCGTTGTTGGATACCATCTGGAAGGATTAGAATTAGATTTATCGACGCTGGATTGTAATTTCATTGTCTTCGAATGGCACTGTTTGCCTGACAATTAGGTGCAGCCTGGTATTTTGTTACTCTTTCGTATTGAGTATCAACGTATAGGGGGGGGGGGGGGGGGGGGGGAGGTTGGAAATGCTTCGAATGCAGTTCGCGGCGGCAAGGGGGAGACGGGTGGACCCGTGCCACAACACGTGAATGTTACTTCAGTGCTCGGGGTGCCACCGGGAACCACCCTCGGTCAACCTGCCACGAAGTCACGTGTACGGGACTGTCGTCATCTACGTATTATCCCGTATCTCCTGTTATGTGCGCATGACGTCGGCCGCTCTGTTACAATGCAGTCCAGCTTGAAACACTATTCATCTCCCTTTTCTCCTCTTACTCGCCTCATCTTCACCCACATCCGTTCCCTCTCATTCTTCTTTTTCTGTCCGGAGCTTTTCCTGTCCTACCAATCGATCTATCATATTTCTGAATTTCTTTCATTGTTCCAATCTACCGATCGAGATACCTATTTCATGACGTAAGAAACGTCACGGCCGGGAATTATGTATATACATACCTAGCATTTAGCTTTTGGTATTATAAGTTTAGACAGCGCCCTTTAGCAGATTTATTAGGTAAATCTTTATTCTTTAATAAAGATTCTAAACATATTCTTTAGAGATGATATTTTTAACGGTTATATGAACAGCCTTTCGTCAAAAAATTTCGTTGCGGTGAAAGTACCGAGACGGTGATTTCTTTTGACGTCAGTGGTTATCGACAGTTCGCGGTAAAAAGTTGCGTTACGCGTATCGTTTGCGCGCGACTGATGAAAATGAATGCATAGGTTGCTCGTGTGGCGCGCTACTGGAAATGGAAGGCTTCGAAGCAGGTATAGCGGCCCTTTCTTAAATTTTTAGAAGCTTTTAGGCAAACAATAGATATTAGAAATCCATTAGAAAGTATTTTACTTAAATTCTTAAATCAAGCACTATTCAATATAGATAAATCTTTTCACATTCTCGATGGATACAAATGACTTTCAATTGCAATTCTACATACTCGAAATTTATCCCTCGCGTTTTTTCACATTTACTCCCATCCCAACACAAAAATTGCCTTTTCTTCCGGTCCAAGAAAATCAATAAAACAATTCTGTCCAAAAGATGAGATGTAACCCTGATGAATCGCAAGAAGTTTGCCGAAATCCGAGAAGACGATTCGTCCATCGTTGGAAATCCCATTTGAAGTTTATTTCAAACGGAGTCTCTCAGAATTTCACGTCGGTGCCACCTTTTTTCTGTCACTTTCCCTGTAAATAAAATCGGCGCGCCGGCAAAGTACTATTAAACGGTTCCGTTGCCAAGGTTGCCCCATTGCAAATAGTGAATTATCTGCGGGGGTGTCAGGTGCCGGTCCAATCCGGACCGATTGCAATTCAATTGCACTATTCACTCTGAACCTGGTAACCGAGTGCGCGCCGCACCGCTCGCAATTTATCTCGCAACACAGCTTTGTTGCAATCTCCTTTTACTAAATAACAAATATTGTCGCCTGTCACGCGTACTAATCGACACGATTCCGTATCTAGACGTGGCTCGTTCGAATCGCAGCCGAATCGCAAAGATATTGTTATGGACAGGGACTTTTAGATGGATCACATCGCGAAATATAACGTTGCATCAAAAGCAAATACACTTCGTTCTCTATTTTTGGCAAATTTTAATTGCTTTCCCCGCCGTTAACAATATCCACTGGGAAGCACTCGTCGTATTGTTCCACAGAGAACGATCTTTTTTTTTAAAAAGTAATGAAAATTCGATGAATTGAATAACGATTTTTTTTGTCCTGATTGTGTTTGTTTTCTACGCTTACATCTCTCTTACTTTTCTCCAATCTCTCTGTACACTGTGTGCATATTACTTCTAATAGGAAATTACAATGTTTCTCACTTGTTTACCTCTGGTTGCCAAAATTTACCAAAATTGCTGAAAACCATTATTCTTTACATTTTTTTGTTTCAAATTTTGTTAGAATGTATCCTCGAATGCTCGGTGTTCTGTGAAAAGAGAGACAATGCGGATCGCGGTGCGATTGAAGCGAATTCTTTTTTCTCATGTTACCAGATTTTTCATTTATTTGCGACGCGAGAATTTTAGTAAAATTGTGTTTGCAGTGAAATTGAACGTAACGTTGAACTTTTCTCTTGTTTCAGACTATCTCCATTTCGATGTTGCTCCGCTACTCGCACCATCAGATTTTCGTCTTCATCGGTAAGTGATTGGAAATATGATAACGGTGCTGGAAGTAGCTTGAATTATTTATGCGTGCTATGCAGTTTCGTTGAAATTGACAAATGGAAAAATTCAGTAATCTTTTTACACAATTCACGTAAAATATATTTTACGTCACCTTATATCTCCTTATCGCATTTTCATGGTAATTATCAAACATTCTTCTAAACATTCGCATCTACAAGTGAATGTTGAAGAATCATGAAGAGCAGGGTTGAGCATTACGAGTTGCATCTCTTATTGGAATCACCCTCCAAACGAGCGCGAACGTACAAGCGATTTGTACAAAATTTGTTCGGGGTGAGAAAAAAAATTGACTTTCTTCATTGACGGAGTCTATACTTGATAGTATCTTATCGAAAGTAATCTATTATCACCAGTATCAAGAATTAATCTATCGCTCGATCTGCGATATCACGGATTAAACGTCCGTTATATCTGATAACGTGAAATTGATGGATTTCCGGGGCCGTTACAATATAAAAGTCCACTTGAGACTGTTTTCAAAAGTGGCCTATCTTGGCAAGCAGAGCTTGAACATCGTTTTCTGAAACTCTGGGATTAGTGACCTCTTATCCAGGTGTGGTCGACAAGGCTTTTGCGTATCTCTACCCTCCTCCTTCTCGCATTAACCTTTGCGCGGATGCGTGTTTGTTAACGTTTATAAGAGCCTTCGACGGCGGATGGTCATTTGCAATAGAAACGTCCAGCCATGGAGAATTCGACGCCGTTTACGGCGTTCCAACTATTGGCGGCCACTCTGGCCGCCATTTTCACGGCGAAGTTGGTCGCGGCGTTATATCGACAGTGGACGTATTGGAAGAAGCTCGGGGTGCCAAGCGTGGGATGGGTGCCTGGACTGGGATCCATGTGGAAGGTTATCTGCCGTCTCACGGCCTCCACCGATTTCGTGAAACACATATACAATTACCGCCCGGGCGCAAAGTACATTGGAGTAATGGACATGTCCAAGCCGACCATCGTTATACGCGACCTCGAGCTGATCAAAGAGATAGGAGTGAAGAGCTTCGACCACTTCCCGGATCACAGAAACTTCGTCACGGAGGAGATGGACCCGATCTTCGGTAGGAACATCTTCTCATTGAAGGGCGACCGTTGGAGGGATATGAGGAACACTCTGAGCCCTTTCTTCACGGCCAGCAAGATGAGGTTCATGTTCGACCTGGTGTGCAAGAGCTCGCAGGACTACGTCGACCATTTGTATAAGCACCCGGAGCTGTGCTCCTCGATAGAGCTGCGAGACGCGTTTACCAGGTACACGAACGACGTGATCGCCACGTCGGCCTTCGGGATCAGCGTGAACTCGATGAGAGATCGGGACAACGAGTTTTATAAGGCGGGCGTGGATATCACCAATTTCAGTAGTGTGCTGCGGATAACGAAGTTCGTAATGTTCCGCTACATCCCTCGCCTAATGAGGGCGGTAGGAATTTACTGGCTATCTTCCCCCTCGAGGAAGTTCCTTAAGAATATTATCACCGAAACGGTGAAGCTGCGCGACGAGCAGGGTGTCGCGAGGCGGGACATGATCCACCTGCTGATAGAGGCCAGGGACAAGGAGAAGCTTTCCACCCATCAGCTCAGCATCGACGACATCGCCGCTCAGAGTTTCATTTTCTTCCTGGCTGGCTTCGAAACGTCGTCCACCTTGATGTGCTTCATGGCTCTCGAGCTGGCGTTGAACCAGGACGTTCAGGGGAGGCTGCGAGAGGAGGTTGACAAGTACCTGGCCGAGGAGAATGGGCAGATCTCTTACGAGTCTCTCACGAAGATGGACTACATGGAAATGGTTGTGTCAGAGACGCTTAGGAAGTATCCCCCAGTATTGACCGTGGATAGGGTTTGCTGCGAAAAGTTTCAACTGCCACCCACCGAACCTGGTATGAAGAGTGTGACCCTAAACCCAGACGATTGCGTTTGGATTCCCATTTTCGGCTTGCACCACGATCCCAAGCACTTCCCTGAGCCGGAGAAGTTCGACCCAGAACGATTCAGTGCGGAAAATAAGGACAAGATCAATCCCTATGTGTACATGCCCTTTGGACTGGGACCTAGGAAATGCATCGGCAATCGTTTCGCGCTGATGGAGGTGAAGATAATTATGGTGCATCTGTTGAGCAAGTTTTTTATAACGTGTACTGAAAAAACGAAACCGGTTGTATATAAAAAAGGTTCCTTTCAACTGAAACCGAAGGATGGATTTTGGATTGGCTTGGAGAAGAGGGACCTTTAGATTTGTTAACGCTTTATGTTATTGATTTGTTTTCTTTTTTTAAGGGTTTTTCTTTGTTGACTCGTTTGTACGTTTTATAAGAGAATTTTATTTATTCTGATCAAAAATTGGGCGCTGCATTAAGTTGCATTCCACTATTCGCTGCATCGTTCTATGCTATACTTAGAAATTCACATCGGTGGTTAGCAGTTCTAGTTATTTAGCTCGATATTAATGGAAAGGAAAAGGGAAAAGGGAAAAGGTTAAATTGCATCAAGCGTTTCTAAGAGTAATAATAAAGATTACGTGTGACTCGTTGACTGGGAAGTTTGATAATATTATATCTTATCCTTCTTTTTATAACTGTATCAGGAGTGATAGCTAGGGTTTGCTGGTTTTTAAAAACCGGGTTTAAAAACTGTTTTTTATAAATTTGTAAAATTCGAAAACCCGTTTTATATTTTTGTAATTCCATAAATATTAAAAAAAGCTGACAATTTTTAAAATAAGTACAAATTTTCTATTTTAATTATACTTTTTTGTGAAAATTCGATAACCGGTTTAATCGTTTTTTTGGGGGGGGGATAGTGGAATTTCAAAACCGTTTTTTTCAAAAGTCGGTTTTTGTATAAACCCTAGTGATAGTCCTTTCAAATAGTCTCTTTCATCTCGATGAAAGTTGACCAGTCTTTCCCCTCTCCTTGGATCTAAATATTTTTGTATGAAAAGTGTCTCAAAGGTAGAACCGGCTTTGACTCATTACTGTTACAGTTAATTAACGTCTGCGCAAGATTGATAACGTTCCTGTAACTGTAGATCTGCTCCACTGCGCACGGTCATTGATATAAATCCAACACGGAGCCGAAAACATAATCTGCAGCGTCTCTTTTTTCACGAATGCGTCTAAAACGCATCGACGGTCTCCAGCAAAGGTCGTAATTATTATTCATCGGACACCGTGCATTTCTTTCCTTGCGAAACCAGATTCTTGCCGAGCCAGACCTACCTACGACGAACCGAGAAATATCTTCCCCGCTCGTGCAAGTGTTTTTATTTCTCGGATGTATCAAAACACCTATTAGCAGTGGTGAATTCTTTCAAGGAGAGAAAATATACTATCGAACACTAACACGAAGAAGCATTCGCGTGCATAATCTCCTTCCAAGACTGATAAAAAACGAATTACTCAAAGTACCCTGTTGCGCAGGCCACCCAGCAAATTGAATGTCACAATAACATTCTCCCACGATCTGGGCACAAACGTCTATCAAACAGGCACTTAATTTTACCGACAAATTGTAAATATTCCTGCTCAATCCGTCGTAGTATGTTCAAAGACTCGCCGGCGTAAAGTCCAAATACAAAGCGGATCGGCCGAGATATCTGCCGTTTTATTTTTACATGGATATCTGCAGCGAGTGCCGACGATAGCTCGAAGCCGCAGATACACATTCTGTAACGTGTTTCCCGAAACTACCAGCGAGGAACAACGTAGTCCGTTTACGTCGTTCATGTAACAGGCCACCTACTCCCACCCGCGCCGTTGCTCGTGCAACGACAAAACCGTACGCGTGTGTATGTTCATATTTATAAGATTCCACCTAGTCACGAGACAGAGTCGCTCGTAATCCATCCTCGTGGCTATGGAGCCACCTTCGTTCTCCATTTCGTTCAAGCTCCTCGTGATCGCGCTGGTCGCCGTCGGTTTGGCCAAGCTCGCGTTCATATTGCACCGGCAGTACAGTTACTGGAGGACCAGGCATGTGCCCTACATCTGGGCGATGCCGGTTTTCGGCTCCGGCTGGAAGATCTTCCTACGTCGCGTCAGCCTCCCGGACCACTGCAACTACATTTACACCTATCACCCAGAAGCGAAGTACGTGGGCGCGATGGACTTCGCGACGCCGACGGTGATCATCCGCGACCCCGAGCTGATCAGGGACATAGCGGTGAAGCATTTCGAGCGGTTCCCCGACCGCCAGAGCTTCATCAACGAGCAGATGGACCCGATCTTCGGGAGGAACGTGTTCTCGCTGCGCGGCACGCGCTGGAGGGAGATGAGGAGCACCCTTAGCCCCTCGTTCACCGTCAGCAAGATGAGATTCATGTTCGAGCTGGTGTCCAGATGCGCCCGGGAGTTCGTCGACTATTTGCACGATCACACGGAGTTCTCGTCCTCGACGGAGGCGAAGGACGCGTTCACCAGGTACACCAACGACGTGATCGCCACCGTCGCCTTCGGGATCAGCGTGAACTCGCTGAGGGACCGGGAGAACGAGTTCTACAGAAAGGGGGCAGACGTGACGAATTTCGGCGGCGTGTTCCGCCTGATCAAGTTCCTTCTGTTCCGCATGAACCCGCGGTTAACCAGGATGGCCGGGTTCACGTTCCTGTCGCGGGACACGGCCAACTTCTTCCAGAAGGTCGTGTCCGAGACGGTGAGGACGCGGGACGAGCAGAACATCGTCCGGCCGGATATGATTCATCTTTTGATGCAGGCTAGGGACAGGGAGAAACCAGCCGCCCAGCAGATGACCATAGACGATATCGTGGCGCAAGCGTTCATCTTCTTCCTGGCTGGCTTCGACACCTCTTCCACGGTCATGTGCTATATCGTTTACGAGCTGGCGATCAATCCCGATGTACAGGAGAAGCTGCGCGAGGAAGTGGACCGTTGGATGGCGAGTGGGAACGGTGAGATCTCCTACGAGGATCTGTCGAGGATGGAGTACATGGAGATGGTGACTTCGGAGACCCTCAGGATGTACCCGCCGCTGGTGTTCATCGACAGACTGTGCGTGGAAAAGTTCCAGCTGCCCCCAGCCGAGCCTGGCTACAGCAGCGTAACCGTGAAACCGAACGACGTCGTCTTGTTCCCCGTTTACGCGCTGCACCACGACCCCAAGTACTTCCCCGATCCGGAGCGGTTCAACCCCGAGCGCTTCAGCGACGCGAACAAGGATAACATCGTCCCTTATACCTACATACCCTTCGGCATGGGCCCACGAAAATGCATCGGGAACCGTTTCGCTCTGTTGGAAACGAAGATCCTCATTGCGTACCTTCTGCGCAAGTTCGTCATAAAGCCTACCGAAAAGACCAGAGTGCCGCTTGAGTTCAGTAAGAAGAACTTCTCGATGACCCCTGACGATGGCGTCTGGGTAGGCTTGGAGAGGAGGAATGTTTAGATTTTCTTTGTGTTCTGTTTTTTATGAGTGTGGATATGTTGCACGCGGTTTGATGAATTATGAGTATTCGTGTGGCTGTTAGTTTCTCTTGAGATGCTTGTTCGTGTGGTCTGAAATTATGGTGTTATTTTTTTTTTCGCATTTCGAGGATAGCAGTTGTAACGTGGAGGGTTAGTTTCTGTGTGTGTGCTGTTGGAGGCTTCTGAGCGCACTAGATCATAATTGGTAGGTACAGAATTGGGTATCGCTGGATAGAGTGATCATTGGATCTAAACCTGAGATCAGTTTAGAAATAAGAATGCCGATGGCTTGGTGCACAAATATTGTATGCCTACTTTTTGTGAAATTGCAGTTTTTATATGCAACAAATAGTTCTTTATCCTGTATAAAAATCACGTTTATGTCTACTTCGTAAATTTGTCAAAAATAATATTTTTATTCATCTTACATGCCATTCCACGTTTAAACCTGTTTTTCTCGAAAACGCTAAAAGTGGACATACAATATTTGTTCACTGAGCCATCAATGCTTTCTAAGAAGATATCGAATATTCATTTGACTTCACTAAAATCCTCGTATTCCTTTTAATATCCATAAAGTGCATTCGTAAAACTGAGAATGTTCATTTACACTCCTCGTGTTTAATAGTTACCTAGCTTCGATCATTTTAGTGGCAGCGGCAGAGGTGTACAATGTACATACGAGTGAATGCGTATTATTTGAATAAGTGCCGCAACATAAAAACTTTGTTTGCATTGAACGAATTTAGCAATGTTATCATCGTGTATGTGACGAAGCGAGTGTCGAGTGACAGCGTGATTATGTAACGTCATTGATTGCTAAAACCAACAACGCGTTTTTCATTGAATAAATACTTTTTACGAAAATATCCGCCGTAATTGCACAAAGAATTTTATGCAGATGAACTCAGTGACTCGCGGAGTATCATTTACGTGATTTTATCTGATTAATGTGTCGTTCCATTTACTATAGCGTCCTCGCGAAAGTATTGCACGTTGATTTTTTCAACTTTTTTCTGGCACATATTGGTGAAAGCGATTACGCAATGCAAAGTATCACATTGGGGGGGGGGGGGGGGGGGGGGTACGTGAAGTAAAGTTAATTTATTTTTGTGTATTTTTTTTCATACCAGCGTTATGGTATTTAAGTGTAAATGTATTTTGTTCAATGTGCTGATTCTTAACTACACACGAATCTACAGTGTAAATTGCGTGGTGCTTAATAATGGTCGTGCCAAATACCATATTTAAAGTTCCTTTTTTTCTTTCAATGGCTGATTAAAACGACCTTGTTCCAGTTACAACGATCTCATTCTGATGGGCGTGTTTTCGATCGTAGTCCTGCTCACAAATGTTCGAAAAGAAGTGTACTTGCGATACTGTACTCACTGAACATGCAGTGGCTGACTTATGTAAGATATAGTAACACAAAAATCATATCCGAGGATAGGTATATATTACAAATTACAAAAATAAGGAAGCAACCTGCATATTCTATCTCGCCTGTGTTTATCATTCCATTACCAATAATTAAGTTCTCACAATGCCGACAACCGCAACAAACTTTCCGCAGTAATTATTTTTTAGTACTTAATTGCAACCGTGAAATCTGCTGCGATCCTAGTTTTAAGTAGTATAAGGTCGTATTAATCAGCCAATTATGGACGATAAAAGATCGTACCTTGTTCTGGACTTTAAAATCGACTAATTGAACGATTGTAAATATAATATTTACAGTTGCCTAGGATTCCTCGATATTACAACAATTTCTGTAGTCCCCAAGGTTTGTTTACATCTTTTTTGTTTACTCGGTGCACTTCAAGCTTTATCAAAGAGCTGTGCCACAGTTCTTTCAACTTTAAATCTAGCTCGGTCGAGAATAACAGACACTTTTAGAACTGCGACCAAGGAAAGCGTTTTTAAATCCCTCTAGCACTATAAAAGGAACGATTGATGCAGCCCACGTATCTTCTTCCCTCGCTTTTTCTTTTTGCAGCGATCGATAGATTATACTAATAATAATAACATCACCTATTACACAAGTACATAGAGTAGAAGACCGGTATCTAATCGCGCGTTGATAGCGTTTGATACTCTCTACGTGTGCAAGGTCTAATTGTATATGTTACCATCTTTCTTTTTCTGCTCACGTTGCTCTGCTTGCCATGGAATCATGGCCGCCTATCATTACATCCGTCTTCGTTCGCGTGCACGATCGTCGTCCGTTCACAATCCTGTCGACAGGAATAATGTATTTCAAATATCCGCGACCAACCATCGCGATTATGATAATTGGGAATTCACAAGTGTAATCGGCTTGCGCGATATTTCAGAATTATCGGCAGAAAATCTGGCTGATCGACAAATTGCCGGTGATTCAAATTTCGAGCCTTATCATTCTCTGTTGTACGCTTTGTACGCAGTTTATCGTCGATGCGATAAAAACAGAGGGCAATGAGTTCGATGACCGACAAGGACTTTTCACTGAAGTGCTCTCAAGTGTTCATGAAATCCTCTATTTCCGTTGCGCAATCGACGGGCAAGCGATAATATAATCAGAAAGAAAGCATTCGTCTTTTTTTCTACTCGCGCTCGTGATTCATTCGCTGTTTGATTTGGCGAGTGTCTCGAATTGAGGGGACAGTGACCGGAGCCCTTTGACATTCATCGAAAGCCGTGGAAGTTAGATTAAAAGAGTGTGGGAAAAGGGCAGGATACGAAAGAGGGCAATTCGAAAGTTTAAACTAACTGGCGAACAAGGGAAGCTATTTTCGCTGGTTAATCGTTTGAAATATACATTTGCATAGAAAAACACTGCAGAGGGTAACTTCTGTCTTCCGTCGCCATCGCCGAGTTTCGGATGTTTTAGGCAGTTTCAGGGTTGCCGAAGTTTTCGTTACACAAGACTACCAGTCTGTTTTCGTTACGTCGAGCCTTCTCCTCCACACTGCCTCCCTGTTCCGTTTCCTTCCACCGCAGGTCCCCTTCTTCTCCCTTTTCGCCGTCTCGGACACCCAGAAAGAGTATTCGACAATTGCGTAATACCTGTGAATATCTGCGATCGACTTTCCAGTCCCCGAATCCCAATTTGGAGCAACCCAACTTTCGTCGATCCCAATTACTACAGGGTTTGCCGCGTGCCACTTATTCACCCAAAGTTGGAGTCGTTACAAGAAATTTTGTAATAATAAATCCTTGCTCCTTCGGCATATATGTACCTACAGTTCGCGTAAACAGAAATTTCCTGAATGAGCTGAGGGAAGCCAAGTTGCAAATTAGAGATTCCTCTGATAATATTAGGGGCGCGGGAAGGAGTTCTGAAATGATAATTTATGTCGGCCTACTTGGAAGCCCGAAAGTAGGCTGGCTTCATTAAAGGAAAATAGACAAGCGGGGCAGGGAAAAATAATTGCACGACACGCTAGGCGCTAGGTGGAGTTCAGATTACATAGGACAAGATGGAGGACTGGGGAGTTTTAATAAGCCGGTGGGAGTGGCTTTAGTGGGTGATATCTTGGAATCTAAAATTCATTAAATCGAAACACCACGGGGCAGCGGGACGGGAATTTGCGAGCAGTGATACTACGGCGCTATAAAGAAGGCACGACACGCGTCGTCGTTTGGGAATAGCTCGACTTCCTAATTACATCGCGACGCCTCGATTAAGTTATAGAGGAGGGCACCCTCGTGGAACTTTCTTACCTACGAAGAATTAAGTACTCGGTGTACACCGTCGCTGCAACTGACCCAGAGATCCCGTTCCATTTTTAATTCCATTCTCGAAGGAATATTTCCTGAAGGGATTGGAAACTTTTAATCGTTCTTAGGTATGGCTTTCTGGTATTTAATGAAGCTGTTGGGTGACCTGCTTTCCGTACACATTTTCAGAAGGACTTGTTCCCCACTATACTTTCTATTTCATTCGTGATTTAGACGTATTTGAAGTATAGTTGAATTATGTGCGCCCTCGACTCTACGATTCAATGTACCTATATAACGACCTAGTCTTCAATTTATCAATTTGAGACTGCTCCTTGTCACTGCTCGAAGCAATTAATAATTACATTTCGCGACACACGGTGGCCGTGGCAGAGCGAGCGGCCTGAATTAATGGGAAATCGTACACGGATTATCCGGCAGCAAGTGGAATGGAAAGCTTGCCTCCCATCTCGAGGCGTCGATCGGAAGTTTGCCAGAACTTAAATCGAGATCGCGGAAGTTTCGAAATTAATTTTTATCGAGCTTTGGACCGAGTCGTCGAACGCGACACGATTCCTTCACCGCCCCTCAACTTGTGTAATAACCTCACCCGCCCCTGCAGCTCCTCGTCGCGGACTATCTAATAAATATTAAATTCGAGCCGTTCGTCGCCGAGCATAACGATTTCGATACAATGCCCCCGCCATTCACAGAACGGAATACGAAGTACATTCTTATGAATCTCTCTTAAACTCAGTCACCCTTGCTCCGACCGTAGACAGAGCGTTTCAATCGACCGTGGCCGCTTCGCGCCGCCATTCTTGCCGATCTTTCACGTGAAATATACTTATTTCCCCTTCGTTTCAGTGGACCTGCTTCAAATGCTGGAGTTCAACATGACAGTGTCCTTCCCCGCTGCCACTCTGCTCACCGTCATCCTGGCCCTCGTTGGTAAGTCTCTAAAAATTCATTTCTCACCCCCGGCGCATGGAATTTCATCTTTGCTGAATCTTGTAAAAAATTCACAACGTGCTTTCGTGGACGGTTACGTGACTCCGCGCCGAATTGTGCTTGGGGTGCCGTAATTCGTGCGAAAATTTGGAAAATAATCTCTGCGGTCCCTGGCACTTATAATATAGAAGATACAATTTATCTGCTCTCCAAACTCACTTTATTCAGAATCATTGCCGAAATTATAGAACTAATTCTGAGAAGTTAGCAGGGTGACTAATGATGTTAGCCAGTTAGCAGAGTATCGGCGAGTGGAGCCAGGCGGATGGCAACATCCGCGGGTGTTAAGTTCTGTTGGCAGTGGCATCAAAGTTGAACGCGCGCGCCAGAGTGTACCGAAGGTGCAAAATATTAAAGGCCTTTTTACTAAATCACGTGCCTCCCCGGGCCTGGTTCGCCCCCGCTGATACGACGTTAGCTCAGTTACAAAGCTGATTGGCCGGGACGGTTAACCCAGGATTCTGCATAAATTTCTGATGAAGGCGCAACAGTTGGGTAACCCGCTCGGAGCCCATTTAGCAACGGTGGCGGCGTCGGTGGTTTCCCTACCACCGCGACGCCCATTTCCATTTCAACCTGAATCTCCTCTTCACGCTTCGCATGTCCGTCATCGCCATCCAATTGACCTGCATAAAGCGCGATATCGCTAATCCTCTCTCGGCGATATCCAACGGCTCCGAAAAGATTGATAAAATTACATTTAAGTGGGGCTCCTCTTAGCTCTATAGCCTTCACTCTTCTCGCACTGGCAGCGATAAAGTCGCTGGCAGCGCGGCGTGGATGCAACTTCAAATCAATTGCAAACGAGCGTCTGGGATGAGACCTAAAATTTTCTCAGAAGCTGGCATTTTCGAGGGAATAGTGAAAAGCTTGGTGTAGGGAAACTCCCAAATCGCAAATCAGAATTCTCTGTTCACGTATCGACTTTCAATTTCGATAGTGTCTAGGTGCCAGGTACGGGATGGTCAGTTTTCGTTGGAGAAGCGGTCAAGGTTTTCTCCTCTTCTTTATAGAGTGTATTGCGGAGCCACCAGTTGCGCGGCTGGCAGCCGAGTAAAATGGCGACAGAGGTGGTAAATTTCCGGATTCGTACTTGCTACCGTAAGGATCGCATAGGTTCCTGGCTGGGTGTACGTGCACGTGCATCCACGCGTGTGTATACGTCGGGGCTTAGGGGTGGATGTTGAAGAAGGAAAAGGAAGCCTTAGGGAAGTTGTTATCTGGAGTAATGGGTTCCGGTTCCTGTGTCGCTTCCTGCCCTCCATCCGTCATCCTGCAGCTCTCTCTGGCGAGTACCTCTACGATTTCCCAGCCCTTCTACACGCTCCCCGTGCTCCTCTATCCTGCTATCAGCGCCGTACTTTCCACCCCCTTCCCGCCACCCTCCTTTCCATAGAAAGAACATTCTGCGTCGTATTTCTGTGCTAATCAACGCTGGAAAAGAGCAAGCCCCCATTGATATATGCGGGAATTTTCGTATCTGTGGCGTAAGCGTTCCAACTTCTATCCTCTTTCACGCTTGTTACTCTAGGCTGCCGCTCTGCTGGAGATCGTTTCCAGCGGGACGACGAGGCAGGAATAAAAAAAAAATGAACAGCATTCGAAAGATAATTGGTGGGACTGATCGAGAGAGGATCGAGTGGTAGGAAGAATATTATGCGCTTCGCAACGTTGCATAATAAGTTCTCAAAAATAAATTTGCCTTTAGTCTTTTGGGTGCCCCACGTTTTTTCGTTGTTGGTTCAAGGCCAATGTAATCTCAGCGTGGATAAACGGTAACGTGATGTCTGGTGGAAATGGCGCAGTAGGCGCGAAGACCGAGTTATCTTCCTCATTCTCAAGAGGAATGATAGTGAGCTACTTTGGGAACATAGGTTCTGCAACGAAAGTGACAAATATGGACGAATAATTTTAATGCACACTGAAATCATAATAATCCACGAGTGCACGTTTGCCCCGTCAACTTTCAAATTCAACATCCTCCAAACCTATCTTTCCTCAGGGAATCTTTCATATCTCACTTTCAACATATTTACAAAGCGTCGCAAAGCATCTGTATACTAACCACCCCATCTTATTCCACTCGACTTTGGTATCAAGACGACCCGGAACCTTTTGATTGCACTCGTTCAACCTTATCTCCGAAACACCCTTAGCCCTTTAAAAAACACCAGCCCGGACAAAAGCGTTCCCTATCAGTCCTCATCAGACTCACCCTTTCGTTCGTTTCGGCATCCCTTATTACGCCCCTTATCGCGGGCGCCAAGTTGCGCAGATCGATACGCGCGCGGCACCGTTTGTGCGTTGCCCTCTCTACAATTTCGTTGTTCCATTCGTCGTTCACGGCCGTTGCTTTCCTGATTCTGTCGCGGCCTGTGTGTATCGTCGCCGTGAATTCGCGCGAAATCGACCGCGCGTCGCACGGCATTTGGCCCCGGGAACGAGCAGGAAGACGATTTTGCATAATGGAACGTCAAAGAACCGGAGTCACCGGCGCCCCGGCGCATCAGTGACGCATGATCGACCGCCTAACATGCTGTAAACACATTTTCAGGGACGGTCAGAACATGTTGCACTCGCTGCTGTTTCGTTTATCTGCTTACGACCCCCCCGTCGAAGCGGCTTTGCTTCTATCTGCGCCCTGATACGTCAGAAAGGCGTTATCGACCTGCTTAACGCGTGTTTCGCGAAATTCCAGCTTCGCCCTCGAGCCCTGTCGGATGGTAAATCAATCGTCGAGATATTAGTGAGTACCGTTAAGTCGCTCGAGTACCTTGAATTCTGGTAGGGTAGTTTTGTGGAAGCGTCGAGGTCTGGAGGAGTCAGTATTTCTTTTTTTAAGTCTTAGAAAATGTCAATGATCTGAAACTCAGTAAATTTAGATTGAAGATTTTAATTGTTAAAGAAAAGTAGCTTTATTCCTATTAGGTATATTTTATATTATTGTAAATGTTCTGTAGCTCTTGTTTTTTAAGCCTGAAATGGAATTATGTCTTGGTAGTTTTAATAATTGTATAATCTAACACAGTTTATAAAATGAGGTTCGCATGATCCAGATCCACAACTTCAGTTTCGACTAATTTCTCACGAATAAGAGATGTGTCTTCAGCGTTCGTCACACCCCTAATAGATAATTTAGCGATGCCGTTGAACGCGATACACCTGCCGCTGGCTTATAAAAGCATCCCTGGTGCTCCATACATTTAACCACGCGGCGTCTCCTCGCATCCGATGGAAATGCATCCGTGGAATCTGGAGTTGAGCAATAGTTACAGAGCAAGTTGTTAGGGTTAGATAGTTGAATCAACGTACAGAGCGTCATTGACCCACACCGTGTTCACAGAGCCTGAAACATGTGCACAATCCGCCTATACGTGTTCCAGGCAAAGCAAACACGCACGCCGCCCCGTTTTCTCTGTTTCTGCCTCCTTTGATGCTGTCTGCTTACTATATAATTTCCATAGTCTGTGCACCACGGTGAATCGGTAAGTGTCAAAGCACTGGGGAGGGAGACAGGGTCGCGTTGTTGATCGAATTCGAGGCGTGAATCGACCAGGCATATAGATCGAGTGGCGACTCAGGTGGTTTAAAAGAATAAGTCAGTGTAACCTGTTCTTTTATTTGATTAATATTGGTAAAAGGAATAATGTTGTAAAGGTCGATCGTTCGAAAGTTCCCACGATTTTAGAGGGTGAAGGATTGCTTTCGAGGGTGTATTGAATGTGGCACAGTGGGTCAGCTCGATATCGTCGAATTCCACGGCGTATTGCCAGAGGACTCCCGAAAAAAAGGACGAAAATTCGATTGTTCCTGGCCTGATTTCGATTTGATCGGGGGTAAACGCGTCCAATCAAGGATTCCATCAAGCTGAAGTGCGCTCAGTATGCTCGGTCAGCGGGAAATATTATGTCCATTAGGTTCTGAGTGTTCCAGCTGTTGTGGTGGTCTGCTCGAAATTAGTGTCGGCCAGGCTTTGTTCGATATCGATGACACGTGAACGATGGTCGTGTACAGTTGACCACTGATTAACCACATTATTAGCAGTCGTTCCTTCCAGGAACGACCATATAATTGCGCCTGATTTTGCATTCCGTCGAACGTGAATTCACCAAGATTCACAGTTTCATCAAAGTGCAAACCATCTCTTTTAAGCTTTTCAACCCCCCGAAACCCTTGAATCGACCAAAACACCCCGGAGACCTGAATTGTTATTTACAAAACGACTGCCGCTCTCGGATATTCGAAAATTTAGGGAACCTATGATAACAGGCAGCCAGGTTAGAAATCTCGGCGCAGCAAAGTGATTCTATGCGGAAGATGCAAGATGCGCCGATAAAACGGGGAATCTCGAAGTTCGTCGACATCGATGTTCACGGATGATCGATCGGCATCGCCGTTTCGCGGATGTCGGCGTGCAGGAGCGTGTAAAACGGATGCGTCGCGCGCAAGTACGTACGTGTCGCACACACGCCAGCCGACTGTACACCTATCTTGTCAATCACGGCTGCGAATTAGTTTTGATGCAACAGGGTCGCCGTGAACCCGACGTGGCGGAAATTATAATTACGCCACGGCTACAGGCCCCGCTAAACGTATAATCTAACCGTGAACCAGAACGGTCTTACGATCTCCCGAATAATCCCTCCTTGGATCGTCACGCTTCGTGCAACGTCGAAAAGTTCGAGGTATTCGGGTCGACATTTGGTGCCATTAGGTGGTGCAAGCTCCTCCTTCTCAGAACTATTGCGATCGGCGACAGGGAACTCTATTCTTTCGACGTTTCTATCATATGGAAAGTAATTCTTCGAGAGGTGTAGCTCGTGATTTTTCATATTTTTGCTGCAACGCAGAAGTTGGAGAGAATAGTCCCCACGTCTGTAGCCTCGAATGTCACCACTTCAGTTCAAAGTGTTTCATTATTTTAGATTAAACGAGTGATAATTTGCAAAAAACGAAGACTCTTTCGTGGTAGCCTCGGTAAATCTTCTTGGAGGAATGTTTTACGCTTTCATTGAAACACGATTTTCCACTTCCGACCAGCAATTTCCGAACCAGCAAAGTTCCCCGCGATATCGGTGATCAACACGACGCAAAATTCTATCTGGAAATTATGCTGACCGATACCGGCGCATGGGACTTATCACAGTTCAGCTGGTCTTTTTTCCGCGGTTGCACAAGCCAATGCCATTAACATGTTTGCGGTTCGCTGACCCACGCGCGAGTCAGGATTACTCTTACTCAGGCGTCAATGAACCGCATGTGGGTTAAGACAGTTCCAACACCGAAGAGTCAACGACCCACGATTTCTTTTTCAAAATGCGCCTTCGGGGCATTGCGTCGCCGCTTGGTCGGTCGTTTACTTAGGTCGCAAGAAGAAAGTACTTACTTTATAATTAGTATTAGCAAGAATTTAATAAAAAACTTGCTTGACTTCATATTATTTACGAAATTTCACTTGTTTTGATTGCTAAATACGTATGCTTAAGTATTAATATAGTCGGTTCGTGTCTTCAATGATTCGTATTCGTTTAATAGAAGGATGAAGGAAATAATTATCTGTTATTTGAATGGGGGGGAGGGGGGGTGGGTTGACCTCGCGTTTCACGCGATCGCCCACTAGGGATTACTGTGCGTCATTCGATTTTCTGGCCGTTTGAAGCGGTTTCACTTTAAACTGTCTAGTTGACACGAGTTGCCCGTATGTGCATCCTCGATCGACCAATATTACCCGCGCACGTCGATATTATATGCTTGCAAATGGATCGGGTTTATGGTCACATTTATAGACATCGAGATGGGAGCAAGATAAACGGCACACCGGCTGCCATTTAATTTTCTTCTACTTTATTTCCATACCTTATACACCACGGTTTAAAATTTGAAACGTAGTGTAGAAGCGGGATTGGGTCATTGTGGCTACGAGGACGCATAATGATCAATGATGCAGCAGTAATAATTTCTGTTTACAGTAAAACTGACTTGGAGAATGTCTTCATTAATTAGACATGTATTTAAAATTATAAATGGGTTTCTTATTCGTTATTGCTATTATTATGAAACGTCTTTATTACTCAGCACAGCAGGTTATATCTACAGCTTATGCCGTCAGTTGTACATGCTTACGTGAAAGGCGAGGTGCAGCCAGTAGGCTGTTATTATACCGGGCCTTAATAATAAAAAATCTAGATACCTAAATCTATAACAAAAAGAAAACACACAAACCTAAATCCATAAAAAGTTATCCTTCGTTTTTTTCGAATTTGAGACACAACAAAGTTGTAAAATACTATGTTTACAAACTTGTAAAATATTCCTGTTGTTAAGCAAAATATCAAGATCTTTCCTACTCGTTTAATAATCCACAAGATGCCTAGAAACAAAACTGACCCACGCAGTCGAAGCTCGAAGGCCAAAGACACTTGCAAAATCAACACAATGATAAAAAAGAACAACCGACTGTCGCGATTAAGCTTCGAGATATTTGCATCGTTCGCATAGAAGTCGAATCTCTTCCGTTAACAGGCCCCGAAACAGCCGAGAAATTTTTCTCGAGTAACGAGAGCATCCCTTCCCCCATTGATCGGTTCTTTCCCGCTTTTTTTTTGTCACGAGCTGGTAGAAAAATGCTGGCGACATAAATTGGAACGTTCCCCGTGCAATTTCAGCGTCGCGCGAGATTATCGGGCGTTCGTCGTAGTTGCTCGAGGAATTTTAACGTCTTTATAAAAGTCAAGGGGAAGAGGCGAACGCGTCGAAGAGCAGTTCTGCTTTCCACCAGGTCGGTCAGGCCCCTTTTCCATCGGAGGGGGGGCTTAGGCACCGAGCCAGGTGAGGTAGTGTCCAGCCAGTATGCATTTAAATGAGCGCATTATCCGCGCATTACCCAGCGCTCGGATCATTTCGGCCGTAGGCCCGTGCGTGGATCTGATTCATGGGTCTCCGAGTCACCCCGAATGACAATATTCGAGGCATTGATCGCGAACCACTGTCCCCTTGCTTCGCCTCTTCCAGAGGATTCCATCGAGTCGTCGAGGAGGTCCTCTTTTTATTGTATCTAAATACCTTTGGCACAGGTCACTCGATTGCGGAGTGGAAATTTTTGCGAACGCGAATTGTGGGATTGGCTGACGCGAGCAGACGGGGTAGAGAAGGTTTTGGGATGGAATGGAAAATTGTGGAGGTGTGAATCGGTCGCGGTTGGGATGGAGAAAGATGTATTAGTAAGTGGAGGATTGAGGTATTGTATGTAGAAGGTAGAATTGGAGTTGGTATTGATATTGTTTCTGTTCTCTTATTATTGTGGTATGTATTAGCGATACTTATTGAATGTTTGGGAATATTTTAATGTTTCATAAGGGAAGGTAATATAATTTGACCAAACCTCTCAATCTCTTTCATTTTACGATACAATTACCATCCACGTTCCAACGAAGTGTACCAGCCCATTGATTTTCACACTTAAAAACTTCTTTTACACTTCTTTTCTTACAAAAGCAGTGTTATTTTTTAGAGTTTTGCACAACATTTTAAACTTGTTTCTAAAGCTGTGGACACTTCGGCATACGAATAAGCTTCTTCCTCGATGCCTCCTTTATTTCTGTCACATTTTCTGTCAAATTGTCATTAATCACTCCCATGGTGGTGTATTTCAGCCTGGTCGTTTTGCACTCTCGTGACCTGGCCACGACACGCCCTGGGATACTTTTATTATTTCCTCTTGGCCCCCGGGGTGTTCCATATCGTTACAATTCATTAGGAAACACGCTAGCTAGCATACACCAGTGTTCTATACTTTTCTTCTAATAGATTAGTTCTGGTGCACATAAACGTGATCCGTTTGGCGATACGTTGCACCGTGGCCCCCAGAAGAATGTGTTTCGACAATATCATCCTTCATGCTGGCGACCGTAATTGGCGATGCACGCGTGGCAATTCAATATTTTTGCAGCTCACCCCAAAGAGGAACGTTTCTGCAGGTGTTGCTCCAAATGAAAAGGAAGCAATTGAGCTGATCTCATCATGAGTATAAAGCAGTTTGAAACTCACGAGTAGATGGATTCAATGAAGATACATGGTTCCTTTTAAAATTTTTTAATTCAAACAACTGTTTTATGTCTTCCGCAATTCAAGGGGTAATCACATACAGAGTAATATCCTCAGGCTTTGAAGCTGCATATTCGCCACGCATATTCATACAAAATGGTTCGAACGAATCGTTGCGAATTTCAGGCGATCGTAGATCTTCTCGATCAGGTTCATCGTTGCCCGCTACCTAAATTCTCATTCGCAGCTGGTTTGACGGGCAAAGTCGTTTTCGAGTGAACTTGGGCGATGTTTCACTCGATAAGTGAGATTTAACGTTCAACGCCTGCGGAACAATAAAAACTGGCCGGCGGAACGCGCCGAATGTATCGTTTTAACAGTATAATGGCCCATGGGCCGGTATTAAATTTACATGGGAAGGGAGGTGGGCGAGTCTTGCTCCCCGTGCCCACGAACTTTTAATCGTGCGGAAACTATTCGATTAATAGGACGAGCCTGCAGCTTCGATAGCATACGATCGCGAGTATCGATTCCCTCGTGAGTTGTTTCGTTGTTTTTAAACCTCGAACAGGAATACACACACACACACACACACACTCTGTACTTCAATCTGTTAGGGATGCTTTATGAATTAAATTCAAGTTCATTCGAGCTGCTCTAGTCATCGTCAAAATATCTGTTGTACCTATTATCTACAAATCCACGTAGGATTTCTCGTTGCACAATTGGCATTGCTCCAGGGTTTATAAAAGGTCAAATATATTGAGGATTGAACACCTCAATAGTCATGTGATATTTTTTCAATACTAATAAATGATAATTGTTAATAGTGTACTTTGGAAATTTTATATCCTCGTTTAGAGTACCTAGGTACTTCGAAATAGAATAAGTTTGTGCTTGAGTTTTAGTAAAACGATCTCGATCGGTTTATGTGCGTAGATCCGCCTTTAAGAGCCCTGAATTTACTTCTTTTTACACCCTGTGTTGCACGAGTATAAGGCTCATAGTACACATTCCCGTATGTGTACATATCCTGAGTATATACAAGATTTACAATATTCCATACATGACACGTTCATGCCAGAGTAACCGGGAAGGAAGTGTACAAATTGGAAGAGATTCGGGGTAAAGACTTTCCCTGTGTAAAATATGACGTTCAATATGTTGTCCATCACACACGTTGCTCCACGAAATTGGCTAGTTAATTCTGTATGCAACAGAATAGCGTGGTGTAGAGGGAACACAAGGGAGAGCGAGTAGAAATAAATGTATGCTTAAGAACAACTAAACTAGCAGCTCGAATGTAACTACAAAGTGTAATTCAAAGTTTTATATTACTTACAACAGGTTTGGGTAACTACTGTGCCACTAACATCACGTTATACCTATTATTGTTATCACAAAACAGAGTGTAGGATTACTAAAGATACACTGTTCACAATAACTAAATACGAAGTAAATATAAATTACTTACACTATTGAGAGAGGAATCTTCATGACTATCTGTATAAATCTTTTAAACTCTTTATTTCATATATTTTATTTCATACAATAATTCTAAGTTGTCTTATTCAGAAAATTAAAGGTAGCTTTCATCTTTCGATAAAGTACTTATTCTGTCCATTTAGGGATCGTCCGTATGGGTAATTTTGGCGATTTCTTACCCTCTCCCTTCCCCAGTATAAGAATTCGTAAAATTTCATATTTCAACGCCCTCCCTCCGCGTCCTTACGTAACATTTTTTACATCGCATCTTTTCATTTATTAAAATTCTTTTAAAGGTTTATATAATTCATTTACCTCGGTTTCGGGAAATTTAAACTAAAATTACTTTTCTGAAACATTAATGATGGAATTTGTATTTATTGAAAATTGGGTTAAAAAATATTATGTAAGACCCTTCCTGACTCCTCCACTGTAAGATATCGTAAGATATTCGCTCCCCCCCCCAAAGCCTTACGTAATTTAAGGACGACCCTTTACGTTAAGTAAGTACACTGCACTTTTTTTCAGTTTCTGTAATTAACGTGGTATTCTGCCGAATCCTCCAGGGTCCATTGATAGTTCGCAGGTGGAATACATAGTTGCGTTCCCGTGCGTGCAAAATTCAAGCTATGCTCGCGAAACGCAGATCGGTACCACATGCATGTAAATGTGGAACGTGTGAATGTAGATAGATGCCTGTCTCCTTGGCAAGATTAATCCCGTTTCGTGTTCCATGCTCGCAAGATCGATTTGCTACACCGGGGTACGGCCTCGTGTATAAATTTTCGATCATGTCTGAGGGATTCCTTGGCTTTAGGGTACGTGGAAAGATCGAAAGGGGGATACCTATCGAATAAACTTAATAGACTAGTATTATACCATTAGCCACGTCCATTTTTCTTCTGACTCCTCCTCGATTGCTTTCTCTTTAATGCAGTGTGAAGAAAGGTACGTTGCTGATTGATAATTTGGAGTATAAATCACCTTTGGTGTAGGGGAACGATGGTAAAGGAATGTTGAATCGAGGGAATTTGTGAACAAAAGATGTATAAGCATGTATTTTATTCGGTTATAAGTAATTTAAATCCACTTAGGTTTATTTAGCTACACAAATATGGACATGATTAATACATTTTCCCATGTACATCAGATAACGTAGAAATTAAATGTGTAAATAAATGTATAATATCCGCAGTGATTTTAAATCGCGGTGTTTAATATTGTCGTAATTAATATTTACACGTATGCCTGTTTAATTATTGAAATTGAGTGGATCTACGTTTCAGGGCATCAAAAGGGTGTTTAGCATTTCAAGAGTCAAGTAACCAGTTTTCTGTCGTTACTAATGTGAAGTGTTATCGTTTTGTTGCAGGAATGGAGGCGATCATGTCAGAATTCTTCGAGGACACCACAACTGCCTTTTACATCATATTGATCGTCTGGATCGCTGATCAATACGATGCTATTTGCTGCCACACACTTGTATCGAAGAGGCATTGGCTACGGTGAGTGAATTTTAACAAAAAGGCCTCTGTTTATGCTTCCATTAAAGGATTCACTATGTCTCGCATAACTACAGAGACATCCCAAAGCATATCGAATTCTCAGCAAATCAGTTTATTGCACACTTCAAAGCAAACTGCACAAAAATTCTTCACCACCGAACTCTGAACTTCTCATAGAATAATTCTCATAGTAATAGAAAATCTAATGCCATCCCAGGCTCACGGCGAGTTTCTTTACATTTGAATTCTTAAATCTCACACTGCTTGGTGCTAATTAAAATCCTCAATCGTCCGTCTCGACCGATCCGTGTAAAGGGAGCGCGGCAATTGCCAGCTCATTGGCGGAAGCCTGGAAGGGTCGTTAGCGCCGTGATTTTTACACTGGGACAGGGATGATCGAAGGAGCATTTAATTAAAAAGGAGTAAACTGCGCTAAGCAGTCAGTCAGTCACAGTCCCGGGCACACCGGTGGCGCCCTGTCTTTTCTCTTTATTCCGGTCCGTGTACGGCCAGCTAAAAACATGAAACGATCAAAGTATCTACCCTGTCGGGGGGCGAGTAGCCTTTGTTGGATGATGATGAAACGTCTTGCTCGTCTCGGCGGGAGTTACTTTGCGAAAGGGCCAACAGGAGTTTAATGTGGAACGCTTGCAAATTAAAAAAAAAGAAGCAAGAAAAAAGGGGGAACCATTAATGCTTTTGCATGGAAATTACGCGCGTGGAAAGGCAAACAAAGTCTGGCAGGACATAATTCTTGATTGAATTACGTTCAGAAGGAATTCCCATTAAGTCTCTTGAACGTGGCCCGTTCAAAGCTGCTATAGTCGGGCCATAGTCAATTGGCTAGTCAAGGCCGTCTCCCTGACTGCGAATTGCATCGAATAAGATTCGTACCTTTGCGCTATGCTAGCTTGCCCTCTGCGTTTGATAGACGCGAGGCATGTGTTTGCAGGCTTGTATAAAGAGATGGGGGGATGAAACGATGATGATTGGTCTTGAATGGCTAGTTGAGTTTGGGTCGATTATAGATGCATGTCTGGGTAGCGAGGGTAAAGTAGATATTGTATAATGTTCACTGTATACTCCTTGAATTTGTTAATACGAACGCCATTTAAAGAATTAACGTAATCTGTGATAGTTTAGTAGACAATGTTTTTAAGAGAAGATTTTCTAAGGAGGATTTATTTGAATTTCAGACCATATGAATTACAGAGCAATTCAAATTATGGAATCGTTAGAGATATCTGCCTCTGTGTAATGCAGATTAGGTGTTTTTTAAAGACATTTTCCAAAATTATTCTACTGTTCTCGCGGTATTCGTCAGTATCGTAATTGCATTGTATTTCGCTGAATGTTGATCTGGTGACGTCAGAAATCCCAGCCTTTGTCCCTATAATCACGCGATTACGGCGGAATTTGTCTTCGTTAATAGACGTCGCAACACAATCAAGGTCGCATACGTACCTTCTGCAATTATTGGTGTTTATTGATTGCCGTGGAACGCGCAGATCGCGAGGGCGGTATGTGCCAGAGAAATCTTAATTGAACACTGCGGTCTACGTGTGTAATAAGCTTACATGGTCGTGTATTTCCTCTGTTTACGCTTGGACACCTGTCATTAATTCCTTTTTGGCGTTTACTGCAAACTAAGTTCTGCGCTATATTTTTAAATGACTCCATTCTAAATTTCACCCTGCTCAAAGATTTCTTGCTCCAAAAAATACAGAGGGTGAGTCATCACTTCTGGAACAATACTTCTACGAAAATTCACGCGGTACATTCTAGCCTTCGAAATTAACACCATTACATCATTCTCTCTTCTAATCACACGATTCCTGTACCACCCCTGATCTTTGAAACCCAAGAAAAATACTAAGCTACTACTGTGCAAACGACTGACCCTCTGTACGCTTCGATCCATCCCCCGATGGATGTGAATTGTTTCTGCACCACTGTGAACGTGGCCGATTCAACTTGTGTACCGCAAACGTCGGCTGGCCATTCGTCGTTGCGGACGGTTGTGTGCACGGTTGTCAAAGAGGAGATCAGGATGAAACCCCCGCCGTAATAGGGATCGAGTTTTACGCTCGATGTGGCCCGCGACAGAGAGCTATACGGCAATTTCCTTAGACGGGCGAAGGTGTAGATCGAGACATTAGATGCATTAGGCGGCGATTAAACAAAATTGTCGCCGGTGATCGGGCGTGTTTGAACAGCACCGCTGACAAAAGCGCACGAACAGTCGAGGAGATTGCTCGCGGCTACTGACCTATAACAGTTTAAAGCGGAGCGTTTTAAATTGCCGTGTAACATCGGCAAACAGATCGAACCTGCCGGAGTTACGGACGTCCTCGAACGCCACGAGGGGGAATCGATTTCCGCCCTTTTGGCCGCTCAGGGCTGAAACAAGTAGCCAGTAGTACGAGTCTGCGATGTGTCAGACACGATTTCAATTCATGCTGCATGCAATTTCTCTGGCTAGCTGCGGGCGAAATAAGCGAAATGGAGGTTCTAAACGTTGTTACTTCATGCTTGCTAAGAGTTCCATTGAACAATTTTCGAAATTAAGCTGACTCTTCGATTTCTTTCGCCCCCTTTCTTCCATCGATGTTCTGCAGGTGCGGGGGCAAGGAATATCTGTTATCTAATATCTTCCATATTAATTGAGAATTTTTAAAATTCCTATATCTTGTTGCACACGATCGCTTTTAGTCCTCGTAATTGGACGTTAAGGTATATCCATTCTCCACCTCGATCCCGTCGAAGCCAAGCAAGTGGAAGATCATAGATCCCTACAGCTTCGCTGCCCGCGGAACACGGAAAGGACAGTTTCCTCGAGGCAGGCCGCCAGGTTAGGGAGCATTAGAACAACCGTCGTTGGGCAACAATTAAACAGATCCGACGCTGGTAATAGCTCCGCAGTATCGCCTCCGAGTATCTGAATTACGCGCTGCGACCGTGTCGAATCTGTGTCGGCAGTTGCGCTGCTTTCTCGGGATTCGACTCTAATCGGACGAGCGGAACGCATTCGACGAACGACAATCGACTCCGTCCCCCCTCGTTGAAATTAGTTTCTTCAAGGTGCAAGAAGACTATTCTGTTCGACCTCCTTTCCAAGATGAAGCTGCTCCGCCCGAGTCGCAGCTTGGATCGGCCACTGTCACGCGAACGAAATAGATTCAACGAGCAGCAATTCTCCTGTTTAAAATGAATCCTCTGCAAACGAATTACTACTGCTTCCGAACGCGCATTTTTCCCCGTCCACGTAATCGACGGATTAAATGCTGCGATTACTATGCGGTAATGGTGAACATGCTTCGTCAAAGGGACAACGCGTAATCGAAAGTTCTCTGTTAGTCGCGCGGAACGTTTTCGGATGGAAGCCCATTTCGGGCGGAACCTAAGCGCGGCTCAATTTACTGCTTTACGATCTTTGGTTCTTGGGGGTGGTTCTGGTTGCCTGACTTTGGGTTACGGCTGGTATGCAGCTACCACCGAACACCGCCCGCTGACTGTTTCAACGGGTCATCCGATTTTAATTAGAAGCTCGACTTCCGCTTGCACGCGGTTTATCCGATCCTTCGTATTTAGTCCCTGTCCTCCTATCGCCCGTAATCCAAAGCCCCTTTATGGAGGGACAGAGATCGAAACGGGGCGGGCGGATAATGCGGGGAGCATAACGTATAATCGATAGGGGAAAACGGACGTGTTATTTACTTTAAGAGTAAACATATTCCGGTACTTTAATTTACGAGTGTTTCCAAGGGAAGAAGTGGAAAGGTTAACTGTACTGTGAGAATTGTAAAGAAGGGTTGTAGACGCTTGTTTAGTTACGTATAGGGGTGAGAGAATGTGGTATTTAGAAGGGTGAACGTTGGCAAATTGATTTGCAGGAGTTTTGTACAGTTCGAAAGTGTTTCCGCATCGGTGGTCACTTGCGAGTATAATTTCTGCGAAAGTTTGCAGAGATAAGGATGAATGTTTTCGTATAATAAAATAGATCTGTTTTTATAGCGCTTCAATTTTGAGCACACCGAAACGTTTGTGTATTTAAACGTAACGACGCGACATTTCACCGTGAGGCTCGACTTTGATTTCAGAATTGCTTTGAGCGATACGGGTCGCTGGAGAATTTACATATCAGTCTGATTCTCTACCTCGCGCGCCTCGTCGTGGATCAGAACGGAAACTCTGAAAGCAAGATCATAGCGGTAGCATTCTCGTCCGTTCACACGCGGGGGGTCCTATACGATACACAAGAATAGACATTGCCAGAAGGCAAATGGTACTGAGAAGTTCAATGATTGCCAGGCCCGATATCCGTTCCACGCGAAGTTACCTGTTTTCGCGTATTGTTTCTCGCCCTTTTTACGCGCAAGGAGATGCAGACTCCATTATCCTCTCCTTCCTTCCCTTATTCTCAATTTTCGCTCGTGGAAAGGCTGCCTACACGGTATCTCCAGCATCGAAACAATAAGTCCCACTTAACCTCCACGAAACTCTGATCTTTTAATTTCTCGACAATTCCTTTCTAAACATTTGTTCGTTTCATGCAGAGATGGGCAACATTTTTATGTAAAGTTAAAGTTACAGTTAAAGTTAAAGTTGAAAAATGTATTCGAGGCCGAAGTTGAAACGCTCGACGAATAACAAAATTAACTTTATTCGTCGGGTAATCTAAAGTTAAGGTAACTTTTATTTTTTATGTAGTTAATGCCCATTTCTAATTTTATATACTTGCATTTACTTCTCCCCCGATATAGATATTAAATTCATGGAAACTCTTAGTGGTACTTTCATTCTAATCTCTTACAATTCCTCTCCATTTCCCTTCACAAAGCCCAAAATCTACATTTCCACTAATGATCCCGCTACATTCGTCAGAAGCTTAACCCCTTCATGGGATGTAATGTTCAATCACAAAAAGAACGATTCGCTGAGACGAAAATAACACCCGCATCAATGAGCCCTTCGCATTTCCGCCGGCAAATATGATAATTAGCCCCTCCGTATTCCTGTAATACCATCTACGGTATAACGATTGCGTTCGCATTCGTCCTTCTACGCTGAATGTCAAACAACACGGAAACAAGTAACGTTTTGATACACACGGGGCGCAGGACGTTCAATTTAGCGGCGCGTAGAGCAGCCGCGCGGAGGGAACGGCTGGCCTGTGCTTTGAACACGCGGTACGTCGTTGGGTCGTCATAAAAAAGTCATCCGCGATACGATTTTATTTCTTTTAAAGACCCGAGGATAAACGCAATCAAGCAATTGGTTTCACAGGCTCGGGTTGAAACCTCAACCCAGCGGCAAGAGTTTCATCCATTTGTTCAACGGTTTAAAAGGGTCGCTGCTCGCCCGGCCGGGCCACTTGTGTGCGGACCCGCGTGTGTTGTCGAAAACAATTAGAAAAGTGCTTTGTTGAAGCGTTTCGGGGGCGCGCTGCCGGATAATATCGATTCGATGCGCTCGATTCTTCATCGGCGAAAGGAGCCTTTCGTTTTAACGACGCAACGGTTCGTGCCGATTTCGCGAAAATCCCTTTTGTATTTTCAGACGCAGTACGAAGTTGGAGAGGGTGGCAAAGGGTATTTAAGGGTTGTCTTCAACTCTTGTAGTAGAATTTGAAAGTTTAGAGATACTGCAAACGTGGTAGTAAAAAATTAATCGTACGTTGAGCAACTTCCTCATATTTTTTTTTTAATTTAAAAGAGTCTCTAAAGAAATTAAAACTAAAATGGGCGAGAAAAGACTCGAAGTACCTAGTTGAGTGAAGATACCTGCTCATTTCCACGATTTTCAGAAGCAGAAAGAATTTTTCTATAAAGTGGGCGAGATGGATGATATAAAACATTCACTATACTCGTCGCATCGACGGTGCCATTAAAATTAACGCAGCATTTCGCGACTAATTATCTTGTAATTTGCCCGCGTATGTGTGCCGTCCGTCACGCGCGCGTTTCTCGCGTGAGGCGCGTAAACCGGGCGGAATGCATAATTCGAGGAACGGAGGGGCCGGTATAAATTTTACGTAATTAAGAATGAGCGTACTTTTAATTTCACTCGGCCGGAATATTTCATTCTTTTCCCGCGGCACCTCCGCCCGTGCTTCCGGTATTATTTTTCGCCGCGGCGAATCTCTTAATCATTCTTCCCGCTTGTTTTTACGCCCGGCGGAAATGTGTTTTTACGCTTATCAAATAAGACGCCGCGATAAAAAATCATTACGTTGTGATTTTACGCCGGCGAATATTAAATTTCGGTTCCCAGTTGGAACGACCGAATTCACGCCAGGCGTTTAGAAACTTTCCGGGAAGGTCGGGAAGACGCGGGCTCCGCGCCCGAACCCTGCGAGCAGCGCCGTCGTTAAACCTGCTTCCCCGGATGACTCCAGGAGTAATTACAACAGAGTAGTAGCCGGCGACTGGTTTGGAGAACTCGTTAGGTATTAGTGTGTTTGAAAAGCTGCATAGAAATCGTGTGCTCGGTTAGGCGATACAGCGACGGATGAGAATGATTGATTCGAGGGTGTGGGTGGTTTCGCGTTACTGACCTTTAAGTGAATTATCAACGTCGACGACACGGTAGCCCAGCCTAGGGGTTGTAAATATTTGGAGTATTCGCCGTTTAAACGAATTACCGAAATTATGTCGTACCCTCGTTGTCGAGCCTAATGCCACTTCTTTCTTTCGTAAACACGCCTGTCAAGAAGACTTAATTGCATTTTCAACCTTATTTTTCTAATGGAATAACGTGACCGAGGCGGAATTTCTTGGAAATTCTGATCTCGAAACGTTAATCTAAATCACTGTCGAACTCGAATCCATTCTCGAAGAGATCCCCGGAGGGTTGCACAGATGCTAAGGTAAAAATGCATTTGAACTAGAATATTATTGAAAGAAACGGCCTCGACGTCTTCCAGCTACCAATGACCACAGGATCAAGCTTCTTCAGTTTATAGAAGCTTCATCACTGTAGGTTGTTGCCTAGTTTTTTCGCGCGATGTCGCCCTTTTCCTGGAATTAGGATGTGTCTAGCCAGTGGACAGCGGCAGAGTGGCCCAGAAAGAGAAAGAGGATAGAGCTGGGATGTGATCTCGAAGAAAGCTAGGACGGATTTTAGTTGGACGATAGGTGACAGTGTTAGGTGGCCAGCATCGGGGGGTGTGCACTTTACTTTCGATCCGTAGCGTGGGTCTGGATCCTCGATGGTTCGCAGATAACGCACGTTCAGACCCATTTCAGCCTAGAAGGGCTGTCTCTTCCTTCCACGTTCTGCTTGGCTGACTTATCCAGGACTCGCGTGCACGTACACATTCCCTCCCCCGCCCGGCTGGATTCGTGCAAACAGTGGGCATCGGGACGGTTAATTGCGTGATGCAATAATATCCTATTTTCATCTCGCTGCTTCAGTCTACCCAGCGGTTTTTAACGAGCAGTAAGGCCTTCGTCACGCTGCCAGGATTCGCTGAACCGAAGATTTACTGCTCCAGGTAGACTTTTAATGGTGAAGACTCTAGCACCTGAGAACTGGGTCAGTGCTCGGTAGCATTTCTTCTCGCAGTTCTTCTTTTAAGAAGCACGAACACGTCGATTCATTTAACGTCCCTTCGGATATTAATATCGAACTGGAACGGTAGATTCTGCTCGAATTATGCGTGAAAGTTGAAGCTACTTCGTGTTATAGAATATTCTGTGTTAGACGAGGATTTTCTAATTTGTCGTATAATTCGCGCACGAATTTTATTCCTCTCCGTTTTATCGCGAATTATCTCTTGGACCGAGTGTATCGGAAATTGTATGAAATTTCGAGGGGAATTCAGTGATACCCCACGAGGTAATGATTTTCTTGGTAATACGTCGAACTATTCGAGGATGCTGTGATTAGGACCCAGTAGCTTGATACAATTCCGTCGCGCACAAGCGACGAAGATTTTCCAAAAATTTGCCCGCTTCCACGGTGGCTGCGCGCAATTTTCTTAGCTGCAGTTCATATTTGGAGACAGTATGGCGGTAAATTTCGACTATGCGCTGCTGTAATTTCGTTACACCTGCTACAGTTTGCGTAACAGCGTTATTAATGTTACCGAAAGTTGCCCGAGAAGAATCTTAAACTGCTCTCCGTATTTCAGCGGGGCTGGGCGTGTCAGCTTAGTGGGAATTTTCAAAGCGTTCTTAGGAGTACAATAATGGGATAACAATTTTGATTTTATTCGACACGATTTCATTAGTCGCAGGTGGAACGAGGTTCTTATCTTTCTGAACATTGAATCAATAATTAATACGGTTTCCACGGAAACGCAGTATTTATTTATTCAGTGGGTACTTTTGGAACACCTTGTACATAACAAGTTTCAGTTATAAACAATAGCCACATACTCTTCTTTTACATAAAAGTCTCTCTCATTTTCTGTACACAATAATGATGGCAGCAACACCAGATTTTTCAATACAGTTTTCTCTATATCCAAGTTCCTACTAATCTAAGCAACGTTGAAAAGACACAGAAGATCTATCCACCCATACAGTAACTATCCAAGTAGAAAGACACAGTGTATGGTCAGACATGCCTACCAGTTTCATCCACAGCCTCCAGGTTCTAAAGCATCGAATCACACATTCACAACACAATCACTGCCCTGAACAATCAACAACCAACGCATATATGTATCCAAAATGTACAACCCCATCTTCAATTCCCTCTAAAGCAAACCGCAACCCCCTCTCACTAAACAGCTTCACTCACCCAGCCGACTTATTAAAACGCGCAATTTCCATTACCTAATACAGCGAATCAGTCAATGATGCCATCGCCTGTACATCGCCCAATCCCCGCCACCCCCGCGGATCCACCCGGAAGCCTCACCGAAGCGACGCATCTCCAAAATTTCGATCGCGGGCCACGGTGCCGCTGCCGCCATTCCCGTGGCATTCCGCCCGCTCCCGTATTTACATTTCACCCGGGCGACGAATTAACCGTGGACGGGAACGAACGGCGTCGTTCTCCGGCAGGAGGTTGCCGCGTCGACGACGACGTCGACGGCGACGCCGGTAATGCTGTCGCCGCCACGTGTCGCCCTGTCTCTCTGCGAGTGGCGCGTCGAGTGCTTACAATCAGCTGGGCTTGTCCGCAAATAACACCGGGCGGGGGCGGCGGGGCGGGAGGGCGGATGATTATGATTGAATAAGGCCCGTAATTGAGGCTATTGAGCAATTATATAAATAACAAGCGGACAGCAGCGGGCCACACCGATGCACACGCTCCTGCCCACGTACACGGGGGCCCATAAACGCATACCACTAGTGTCGGCTCGACTGCCTGGGGTGTTATTTCAGCATGATGGGTGGCGGAGAGTGGCGCGGGGAAGGGCGGAGGGGGAGTGGGTCGTTCCAGGGGGCGGGCGGTGGTTGCTCTCTGTCCTCCTCTGGCCGTGCCGCGGCGAGGGCGGCGGCGGGGAGCCCGGTGGAAAATTACAGTGCAAACATAACCTGCACCTACGTACAGGCGGCCGCGTCTGTGTGCGCCATTAGGTGGAGCCGATGATCTCGAATTGCCTTCGTTTCACCTCTCCGCCCCTCGCGCGGTTCTACTTTTTTCAATCGCCCTCCGTTTGCTGGGTGTCCTTGGGCCGCAGCGAGGATCGCGGGGGTTGCGGATTTTAGGGATGACGGAGGGGGATCGATGTGGGAGGAAAAAGGTGGGCTGTTGGCACGAGTTGTTGGACGGTGGTTACGGGGTGCGCTAGCAGCGCTCTTGCAGAGGCCCGTGCGGATTGTGCAGAGAGGCTGTGCATAATGGAGGCGTTCGCAAGTATCTAATAACGGTAAAACAATTTAATCCCACGCAGAACCTGGCACGCACTCGTAAAACATTTGAAGCATCCCAATACATCGACGACTTCTCCTCCACGCCCCTCTTGGTACTCGTTGCCCCGAGTGTCCCGTCCAAACGTGTGCCCCCGCGATCATCAACCCCTCGAACATATTTATCCCGCGATCCAGTGAGCGTTGTAGTCCGCTTTATTAAATCGACGCCAACGAGCCTCTCTGTTATTCGGCCAAACGGAAAAGCCCCGACAAGCAAGAAGAGGCTATAATTACTTTCCGCCGTCCCTCCCCCTACCCCCGCCCCCCCCCCCCCCCACCCTCGATCGTGTTTACCTCCTGGAGGTGGATTTCGAAAGGAAATAGCGAAACTTGGAGCTCGATACGCAGGGAATTGGCGTTTTAATCAGGGTGTCGCGTTCGTCTCGGGTATCTCGGACAGAAGGGGGAGAGGGGGTTGGAAGTGGGGTACGGAGGGGGTTGATACGGGATGCATGGAGGCGAAGGGGCGTCAGACAGGCGCCAGCGGAACGGTGCTCTGGCACCGACGCTGACGGAACGAAGAGCTGACTTCATTTTCCACGGATCGCCCTTTCGCATTCCGCCTATATACGATCGGTCAACGCTTTTGTCCTCGCGACAGGGTGCCAAAACTCCCTCAACAGGGGGTTCCTTTTACCTCTGCCCGTATGGATTTACGCGTCTTACTCCGCTACGAAGATCGATAGCCGTGGATATGAAACCGATATCGGCTGTGTACCTGGACAGGATTCGAAGGACCATGCTGCCATTAGAACGCGGCCGTCCCTTGTTTAGGCTTTCTTTGTACTTCTGGTTATTTAGCTGGCGGAGGTATTTTGAATGCGTTGTTACAGTTTTTAGTGGTTGCGTTGGTGACAGTTGTTATTTTATATGTGCCTCGCTTCTTTCGGCGAATCTTGTCTCTGTGACCTTCATTTCGGCTGGTATTTCTTTTTTGGAGGTGTGAGAGTTTAGTTGGGGTAAAATTAGCAGTGAAAGGTGCGCGAGTTCCTTGGACTGACGGTAATGGAAGCTTTGGCGTCGAAATGTATGTGGACACTATTTGGAAATTCATCTTTTAATACGTGCTGGCCGTGGTAGAGAATGTTGCCTCGAAACGTAAAATTATTTCTATTTCTTTCAAAATTATTTGTGTAAAGGGTGCTTATGCATGCAGTAAAAATCTCGACGAAGCATCTGCTCCCTTATCTAACGGAGCAGTTGACAGTTTTAATCGAATTCAATATTTATTTGTTGTGTAATCTGAATTATTCAGAGCTGGGAGAGAGAGAATTATGCAAAGATAGTCGATATGGTGGTGTTCACCCTCTCGAAAAAAAACGGTAGGCATCGTTATTTACCACAGGGGACACATGATTAATCGTAAACAGTGGATGGGAAATTAGTCCTCCCTAAGACAATTAGCCAACATAATTAATTGTCTTGACTACCGGCTGCACAGTTCGGAATACTAAACAGTGACTGTCAGTTGGGTCCAGAAAAATGCTTCTTTCGTAGCGGAGAAGAATAATCACTCTACTGTTATTTTTAAACTGTTAAGGAACATACATAAAACTTTTCTATCGAACGTATGAGCATTTGATGGCAGATACCAGTAAAACTCAAAAATTTTCTCAGTTTATTGTCGAGACTATCTAAACGATCTGTAAAGAATCTTGTAAGAAGTCAGGGCTGATAGCAATATTTCACATTATCCTTACACATCAATTTATTTAAAAAATCGTGCATAAAACAAGTATTCCTTCAGAGGTATAAATTTCCTGGTAGAAAAGAAAAGAATATCACGCTGGAAAATGAATACGTAATTACTCATACGCGGTGGTTGTGTCTCGATTAAAATTGCTAATTGGAACAGGTAAATCGTTCGTGAAATTTAATTACCATGTAATACTATACCATGAAAATTTCTTCACAGAATCGAAGGAACAGTATTGATCTGAATTTAGAGTAATTCATTCGGCGCAGAATTTTAATTGTCGTATATTTACAGTGATGGTGAAAAAATAGGTAAACCTCATTTTTTTTAACATGGTGCTTAACAAACTTAAGACTAGAACTCGCTGGACTATTCTGGGCAACCCGTTAACATAACCCCCTGGCCATAAGTTTTAAGGTATTTCTAATGAAACTGTTTTATTATTTTGACCCTTTACAGTGTCAACTTTCCTTTGACCATTAGATACTATAAGACCACCAATATTCTCCTGCTAATTAGTTAAAGGAATCTGGAATTAACTGTTTGCCGCGAAACATCCACTGCCACCAATTCTACTCATCTCGCAATTAAAATCATTTTGAGGCATTAAGAAGCACGTTGATATGTCTGGATTCATCTTCCTTGCTAATGACTTGAACTCTGTCGGACGTTGCTTTTTGTCGTAACCCGCTTACAACGAGCGTCCCGTGCCTTTAAATTCGAGCATTTATATTTCATTCGGATTCGTGCAGTTCTTTTTCTCAGAACGCTCGTGGAAGATGATTTTTTTGCTGCGAAAAGGCAGCGGAACGTCGATTCTGGCGGACGAGTGGGAGAGTGGAGGTGCTTTAATCCCTTTCGAGTTTCTTGGAGGCGACTGATCGCATTTCGATGTGGCGACAGCTTCGATAGGGTGTTTGTTCGTTGACGAGTCGCATTTGTGTTTTGGCTTCTGCTCGGACCGCAAGGCGAAGGAACATCAATCTTCTGGCTTGACGGATTCGGCACTTAGCGAGCTGTCTGAAGCTTCCGTTGTAATAAATTGACCATACCCTGCACGTGTACGTTTGTCGTCGATTTCGATTTTAATAAGATCCACTTTGGATCTTCTTATTGGCAAGCGGTAGGTTCCTGATATGGATTTTTGGAGCGGTTTCTGTGTGGCATCTGGTAGATGAAGTACGAAGGTCAGTTGCAATGGGTTTGCACTTAGAAATTCTTAATAGTTCAAAGTCTTTCTAGCTGTTTCACTTCGAATTACTGCTTCTTCAGTTCCACTTGAAATTACTACTACCTTCAAATTACTTCAAACTTTTACTACTTCAGTCCGACTTCAATCCCATCCTAGTCTACTTCCACTTCAACCCTATTCCTTCTCACAGTCCCATTTTAAGGCCCTCATTGCCACCGAAAATAAATTATTTTTCCCAGTCCATCTGCGGTGCTAATTTTTACACAATCCAGTCGAACGACAGAGACCTCGAGGCATCGGTATCGAAGCCCAGAGTGACTCCTCGAAGCAGCATGATCCCAGTCTGTTCTGAAAGCAGCCAGCCTGGAGGAAATTGTACCGAGTGAAATGCGCGTGTTTCTTTCTTCTCCTTTTTTTTCTTCGCTGCCTCCCAGTTAACGATGCCGAGGAAATTGAATTTTCCGAAGCGTATCAGAATCCATGCCCGGCAGCGGACAAAATTCCAGCGACATTAAAAAAATGAATATTGTCGTCTTAAGGAAGGGAATGCGTTAAGGGTAGTTGCGCGAAGAGATGTCCGTGCCCGGCTGCTGCGGAGATACGCTTATAACATTAAGGGATAATGAGAATTAACGGGGACGATAGCGATCTGCACGCCCGACCAGATATTTTCTTTGTGTTATCGAGGCAGCGGGGTTGCCCCGAAATGAATACAGATCTGCAGTGTTTTAACTCGGGATGAGGATCAGAAACGAGAAAGCATAGGGCGCGTTACCGAGCTGAAAAATGGGGGAGAGAAATTGTCATTCGTTTCCTCCCAGCTTCCATGCTTCTCTCATTTAAATTTCCGATCGAACGCGAGTCAGTACAATGTTGGAAACTATTGTGTACTCGTGTAAGTGAATCGTTGCGTAACTGGGGAGGAGTAATTCCTTCTGAAAAATTGCTAGAAATATATACTGCTGGACACTATTTTTTATCGATCAGTTAAGCGAAAAGTTAACCGAAATTCATGTAGATAGAGTATCGTCTGACATACAGCTGGCATTGTTTTGAATTATTAATGTTTAGTTAGAAGAAGATGACGTATTATTTCAAATTGAAGAATTAGTAAAGAAGTAAACAAGAAGCATAAAAAAAGTCTCCGTAACCATTCGCTATTTCTATTCGAAGAATTCCCCCAAAATTCACTCGACCTGACTAAAGCACTTAGTGACTTTCCAGCTTCCTCCCCGCATTTCTCATTTACCAATCCTCGAGGAAGCGCGTCCCGTCGGCGCCGAATATTTGACACAGTAATTTTATCACTCTCGAAAGTTGCGCGCGCCCATGGCCGCTGTAGTTGTGAAGCACCCTCGACAGCTCCGCGGCACTTTAAAGTGCCTTTCGCCACTTTTCTGAAAACCTTTAACCGCCCTCAACTCTTTGCCGCGGGCAACTTTCAATGAGATATCTCGCCCGGCTGGAAATGCCGATCGGGTCCACTCGCCGCCGTTCCCTCTGTCACCGTTCGATGAGCACGCGACCGCCCGAAAAATGTTAAATATCGAGGCGTATTAATAAAATCGCGGGCACCCACCGCCGTGAATCGAAAACGAATACACGGGTAACGAATTAACATCGCGATATCGCGAAATATACCTGCTCTGTGCAGCCAGTTTTATTTCATCCCCGTTGCTGCTGACGCGAGATCGTTTGCAGGGGGATTAAGACGATTACTGTGTAATTTCGTAATATTCCGGATATATCGTGCGCGTTTCTGTAGATTTACACGGGTCGGCTTGCTCTGTACCAGGAGCCGTCATTAAAACGTGTAAAATAGAACGGGCAACGCGGCGATACGTCCTTAAAATCGTGGAACACTGACGGACGGTAGGGGCGGGGGGTGCGGGCGCGATTGACGTGAAATTTTATGTGATTTTGCAGAGGCTGGGGTTGCCTTTTTAACCTTTAATAAATCGAAATAGGCGGGGCATGTATGGCTGATAAATATCTCGTTTAATCGGTCGGCTTCGGCTCCTGAACGGAGCAGTCGGCGGTTCGGATATTGCAACGTGCACGCATATTTAATTCCGTTGCGTCATTAAAAGCTTGGAAACGTAAGTTTGGAAAGGCTGGGCGGGCGAGTTTTATGACATCGTCAAAATGAAATTCCTGTTTATACCGTGGCATGCGTAATTCGAAATGACGGGTATGCCGCCGTGGGAGAGGGCTATAAATGTTCATCGCGGGTCAGATACGTCTTCGAGTGTCTGTAAGGCGGTCTACGTCTGCGGGGAGGAGTAGTAATAATAGTAGTAACTCTGATCTCTTGTCTTTAACGGAAGTAGCTTTTTATACAGCACTGATCGATGGAAAGTTTAAATGATACCTACATTATTTATGTTCTATAGGATCAAGGGTTTTCCACGAACGGATTAGTGATTCTTAGTAAGTTTGAAAAGGGAACTTGATTCTGCACTTTGGACTTATTTTTCATGACGAACCATTTCGCATTCCTTTTTGAAAGCCCGAATAATTTTCTGTATCTAGCTTCCACTGGAAACAGGTTAATAGCATTTAAACGGACATTAAATTTTCAGAAATTTGCTACTGGGACAGCATCGAAATTACCTTCGAACTTGTCGCAATCTCTTTTCCCCTCTCGCATCGGGATGAAAGCTCGTCGCGCGTCGCTGCTACATTGTATTTTTGATATTCCGCTTTTGATATCGCGCGCACGCCGTGCTTAATGTTTGAACTGGTGCGCTGTATATTTGTATAGAATATTCGCGGTATATAGCGCAAGGATTCATTAAATTAAAAATCGCGCGTGGCCAAACAACGAGAAAACAAACCGACAGGGAATACAATACGCGCGCACAAACAAACTGTAAAACTACCACAGAGAGAAGTTTCGCGATATTTGTGTTGTCGCTCGTGATCCATCTCTCATCATCTCGTATACACTTTTGCCCGGCTTTATTTCCACCCCCCCGTACGCGACCCCCCCCCTGCACGCGTGTAATGGAAATAGAATCGGGGCCGTCATGCGGCGCGCGGAATATAAAAGTCCACGTCCACGGAACAGTCTATTATACGCCACTGTGCGAGATGATGCGTTAAAAAATGAAGTTAAGCGAGAGAATTCGGCGTGCTGGCCGGGGTAGCGGAGGGATGCTTCTCTGTTTGTCGAATTCGGCATGCGAGCTTGAGATGGCACAGTAAACTTTGCTGTCGGTACAGGTAAATATCACGTATTTTGCTAATAATTCTTGCCGTAACGCGAAGTGCAGCGAGAGGGTTGACGTTTTCACGTTTAGGGGTGAATAGTGGTATGTAATGTGAACGTGAACTACTTACGTGTTTTTTTTTAAACGCACTCGCAACTTGAGTTAACGCGAGTTTGAGTCGAATGAACCTTGTATATCGACAGCTAGGTTCTTTATTTTTTGTTTTACGTGTGTAGTTGCATAATTACAGAAGGTGTCCCTAATTAAGGAGGGTGGGGATTGTTATAGGAGATACGTAGGAAATGAAATTTAGTTTGCATTAATCGTGACAGAAGTGAAGATGAAAGTACACCCGCGTTCTAATAAATAGCCTTTTCGAGTAACACGTTTATTCATTGTATTCCATCTTCGTGAATGGTATCAATTTACATTATCGTATCGTATTGTACGAAATGATATTCGCCCAAGTGTCACCTTCATCAATATCCGGGAAGAATTTCGTATAGAGTTGGACATCATCTGGATGAAACTTTAAAATATATTAAAATAAAAAAAAAGGTCAAATTGACACCCTCCATCGGAGGTACTGAAAAGAAGACATCCATCAGGTACCGTATAAGCACAAAATTGTCTCTGAAATTCTGGATTAATCGACTCAACTCCAAAACAAACTCTTTCCACCCCCACCTTCGATCTCACACGATATCTTATACGACCAAAAGCACCCACCCGGTAAAAAAAGAGACAATAACCCTGTCTATGGAGGGGAACGAAAAGAAGACATCCCATCAGACGTACACAGTATAATCGCAAAAGCGTCCTGCAAATCTACCATGGCCGGATTCCGTGACGTTTCGTCGCCGGGCGATCCGTCCTCTCATCATCTCGTTCATATTTTTATCACGTCTATTTCCACCCACCCTTTCCCGCCCGGTATCCCGCGTAACTCTGTGTCCGTGTAGCCAGGCCTCTCCCACACCCCTCGCCGTTCGGACCCCGTGAACCCCACCGGTGGAGCCCGGTGGCATCGGATCGCGTTTCCGTTGCGCGGGCGTACGCGCGCGCGCCCATATAGATACTCATTTGTGTACCTGAAATTCCGGCAAATCCTCGGGAATCTGGTTCGCTGCACAAAAGGCACGCAACGACGTATTCGCTCGATCGCAGAACAAACGTTCGCCACCCCCGTCGGGGGTTCATGCACGGACAATTTCATTACCTGTATCGGGGCGCTTGGTGATGCTGCTGGCCCCCGGTGGTCGTGATGGCGGAAAGAGGAGAGCGGAGGGGCAGCGAGAGGATCGTTTGTATATGGTTTCGGGGTGTGTGCACGCGTCTGCGGGTATGTGTGCGCGCGTGTGGGGAGGGCGGTTCGACCAGAGGGCTCGGTTGGCGAGCGCGGTGGCGTGTGCAGGCGAAACTACACTATTAAATGGTGTCCTGACGGGCGCCAGTTAGGTGCACCGGGGTATGGCCCATTCTCGTCGTGTCACTCCGAATCTATTTGCATAGTAATGGCGCCGTGCTCCCCTGCCCACCCCGCCGCCACGTCGCCTCCTTCTACCGCCACCTCCTGACCGGCCTTTAACGTTTAAATACCGATACGGAAGCCTCGGCGTCCAAAGGAAGACTCTTCCTTGCTCGATTGCGATCCCAGTCGGACGGTCTCTGGATCAATCACTGGGATTGGGATAGCCTTCGTTGGGATAATTGCTGGTGCGATTGCAACGGGGGCGGCGGGGGGCAGTGTTTCAATTTACCTATCCCTGATCATTTGGCATTAGCTGCTTCTTTGCGGAGACTCGAGCTGATTAAGAACAACTCACTCTTTAAAAATAAATTTGTTCTACGTGTAATAGTTCTCGAGATTTTACAGAGAATATGTTTCGACCCCCAACTTTGGGGGCTGCCACTGCCACTGTTTTGCAAATCTGCAGAGTCTCATAAAAATTGGCGTGTGCCTGTTCGATATGTTCCCCTGTTAGCGTTACAACTTGATGGAGATGATGATTCCAAGATCAGAGCCCATTCGGAGGCGCTCACCATTCTAACTATAAATTAAAATCCCCTGAATTCAATGTGCAATCAAACTATCCGCTGTTAGATCTGTTGCCTGCGGGGAGCAAGACGAGTGGAAAGGGGGAAGATAAAAAGTCGTGCTTGAGTCTCGTTGAAGAGACACTCGAATTATCTGCGTAATAGGATCACCCCACTTACGTATTCGCCAGTTTATCGGGAGCGTACGTCTCCTGCGAGCCGGATAATAGTTGGGTGAAATTCTGCCCAAGTCTAGAGGAGCGTGGTAATAATATCAGGAGAGCCCGGCTGTTATTGCGAGCAGCCGGTAAGATTCCGTCGAAAGCGATTACCAAAGATAATGTATACAGAGGCGGGAGAGATATTGAGTTGTTGGTAATTGCTCTGATACATTGATACAGTCCTTTAATGGCGGCATTCGGGTCGCGAATGCCTCGAGTTACGCCAGCAGTTCCCGTTCGTTATTGAAATTTAGCTCCGTCGCGCTGGAATTCAGGCTGCTCCGTGGCAACCAAAAGGTGCACGACGGAATTTTATCGTCCACCTGGGGAACCGAGCCACTGCAAAGCCTCGCTGGGGATCATTATTATCAGCGCCCTCACAGCTTCGTCTTCCACGGCACCGTTCGAAAAGCGTGGCTGTTTAGAGCGGAGCCAGATCGACGAGCTTATATAAATTCGCCGTAAATGTCGATCCTCGCGATAATTAGGGCGGCATTGTGTGCCGATGCCGGTTCTACCCCCGGTCAGGGGATGATCGGGAGTCGCGCTGCAGTCTCGGCTGAGAAACCAGCCGCTCAATCCTCCCAATTATTCGCCATAATCCTAATTATCTCGTTCACCTTTGACTCCCCACGCGAAAATCTGCGACGTTACGGCGCGCGCCCGGATATCCATGGAGATGTATATCCGCGAGACGGCGCTCGCGATAATTAGGAGCCTGCTTGGAAAGCGTAAAACGATTACGACACGACGACGACGTCGTAGACGGGCGACGAGGACCCTGCGGGAGGGGGGTGGATAGGGTTACGAGGGGATGTCTGCTGCTTTCCATTAGAAGAATAATAAACTAGCCGCCGATACCTAGCGCTTGCTAGGGAACAGACGAAACTCTATCCCCGCAGTCTGTGAATCCGCGGCGGGGGCGGGGGGAGGAGGGGGTTGCTGGTGCTCGGTCAAGAACGGGTGGGTAACAGAAAACTGCCGTAATGGAGGTTAATTACGAAGGGATGATTGCGGAGAGGGAAGATCGGTGGAAGTAAAGAGAGCATTGAACGTTTCTCCTTCGTCCCTCCTTCCCGCTTCTTCCCTCTTTGGCTCTCTCTTTTTCAATCTCACCCCCGCCCTCGCGACCCCCCCTTTTCGCACTTCTCGCCGCCGTTCCGTGGCTCCGCGGAAGGCGAAGCCTCGCCTCGGTTGCCAGGGCGCCGTCACACCCAGAGGGGTCGAAGCTTCCTTCAATTATAAGAATCCGCTTGTCCTCTGCCCTTTAATTCTCACGGCATTTTTGCACGCGCTTTTAAACCCGAGTGCCGTGTACAGCTCGGGGATCTTGATGTTCCTGCGGGGGGGAGCACGTTGTACTCGCTTTAACGAATCTTGCGGTGCATTATCCGGGAGTCTAGTGGTAATTATACCTACGTGTTCGAAACGGGGTGGATGTAATGAGCTCGACAGACACGTGAAGCTAGTATCAACATGGTACAGGGAGTATTAACCCTTTGCGCTGCAACTTACTGGGTCGGTGATCGAAGAGAGATCTATTGCTTGGTATTGCACTTACTGGATGCGAGACTTCTAGAAACATAGAAATTTTAGGAAACCACGACCAGTTGTACATACTTGGAGAGGGTTAAGAAGTCGGATAATAGCGGCAATTATTTATCATGGTTGCCACGTTTCTCCGGATCGGGAACCGACAAATAACGACACATCGATGGAGGAAGTCGAGGAAGACTTGTTCCTCTAATTCCGTCTTGTTCTCTCCTATCAGCGACTGTGAATCGTTACCGAGGCGGAGCCAAGGTGCACGGCACGATTTCACGTCTTGAACGCGATCATGCGTTGGTCCTCATAATTGGTAACGTTCAGCCCTCCCACTCTTTCTCGAATCTCTCACGGCTCTCTGGCTGCCGGCAAGTTTCTCTCGCCCTTTCCACCCTCTCGCCACCGTCGTCCTCTGAACCTTAACACCCAGGAGGTTCGAGCGCGAAGGATATGCAGGATACCAGGAAAGTGGTGTTACCATGGAACCGGGTCGCTGCGCCGTATCATCGATAAAATCCTTGTTACTTTCCCAGATTTCGCGCTTAACCGAAACGCCTGGCTGATTCGTCATTTGGTATCCATTTATAGCGCGCTAATGATGGTCGTTCTTATCGCGTCTCTGCTCAGACGGGACTCGAAGAAAAATAAGAACGAGACCTTGCGCGCTGGAGCGATTAAATCGGCACCATTTTGCACGATCCAGTTCTCCCTAGATCAAATAAACCGTGGACCTTGTTAGTCGCCATCTTCGAGCGAGAAATTCTGATTACAGATGATATGGAACCTAATTGCTGTTAGATGCGATGCGAATTATATCATCAATTACAGTGTTCCATATTTCTTTACATATCACTTGGTCATCAAGTAATAATATTATATTTGGAAAACGGTTGTATGAAATTACTAGGGGTTTATAATGCTGAGGATTCGTTACAGTAGAACCGATATCTTTACATGCCTACGTAACTAAATACTATATAGCTTTAAGATTCAATTCTTTCTAATGAAACTATCAAATTTGCGTTATAATTTAAAGGTTGTTTTACCACTGCTGGTTATAAATACGAAAGGGAGGAAGATAATTGTGGGGGAGGCGTTGTGGTGGTGCGGATTCCCTTTTTCGCGCTCGTGCGTCGCAGATTTAAAACGCATCACGGAGAACGAACTGGCCGTCAGGGTAAACATTCTTAGCGGCCTTTTTCCCCCTTTTTCTCCCCGTCTGTGTTTGAATTTCCGACGGAGCGAGGTCTGCGAGCGAAGCCAGGCGTCGGTGAGCGTCGAGGTGGAAACGGATGATCTCTGCAAGTTAATTTGTAACTTGAGCATTCCGTCAGGGGGATTGGGGTGGTTTCTGGAAGTGGCTGACAGGGTGGAAGCAGGGTACACGGTACCTTGGGGTTGTTTGTTGCGCTAATGTCTAATTAGTGGAGTGGTATCGTGTCGCAACGAAAGCCGTTGTCGGCTGTCTGTTTCTCTGCATCTGCCGTCGCTAAAATGGCTTGCTTTGCAAATTCTGCCGTGGCATGCGCGACGCTTCTCTTCTTTTTACCTTGGGAGAAGGTAAGGGTTGCTTCGAGCGGGGAACAATAATCAATTAACAACGGCGAACTCCTGATGCCTCTTTGTCCGCTCCTTCGCAGAGCCTCTGCTTTTTGTGGGAACACAGGATTAATTACGAACTCATTTTTACTAGTTGTCTTTCGAGAATATATACAGTATTTAGCTGTTTCTTTTTTTAAATAGAAAATTGGGATCTGTGGAGAGGTTCGCTTTGTAAAAGTTTTCATTAATTTTAACTTGACATACACCTATTGGTATAATTCGTCAGTATTTATCTTGCGTAATGTTGAAGAAACGCTTTAAATCTGATGATTATTATTTATTTAGAATAGATGGGCTATGGCGATCTGAGAATAACGATAAGAGGGGGTTGAAGTTTAGATGAAAAATGGATGTCGCTAGGGCGTTACATCGATTTTATATATCGCAATAGGAGTTTTGCAAGTGCAACGTAATGCACCGTGCACGTCATTCCATATACCACCTGGCGATCAACATTTTTCAACGCGTTTAGGAAAGTGGACACCCCAAGGAAACGTGTTTGCATCAGCAGAGAAAATTAATTATTCTGTAAAATCCAAACAAAGTCGTTAGACCACCATACTACTTAAAAGCACTCTATATTACAAGGTTTAATTCAAATGAATCTTGATCTCAGTAACACATTTTGTATTACAAAAAAAGTTACGTTTTTTCCACTATTACAGTTCTCTAAAAGTTACGTTGCTGCATCATATCCACAAATATACTTTACCTCCTATTATCTAATACTCTGTGAGATAAAATTAGAAACTTCCTTCATCTTGTATTAATTGGATCATAGTACCATAGTACCATTTTTCATTTTACATAACAAACAGTTGAGCTCTCACAGCGTAAAGGGAAAGTGATTTGGTTACCTGTAACAGAAAACATCTCGCGGCGTTTCACGTGGAACACCCTGTACATGCTACGACCATCGAAGTGTCGACGTGCGTCGACTTTAAAAGCGGGACGCGCTAAATTCGCTCAGATGTTCGGAAGTATTTACAATCGTTTAAGAGGACATGGAAACTCGCCCAATTGAGACCATTGGCGGTTTGCACGAGCGGTTTGCCAATGGCTGGCGATCTCTTAAACTCTAATTCAGCCACACGTGGCCACTGCAAAGTGCCCGCTACGCGGTACCCACAAAAACGCGTTTTATCGCTCCACCGCCATCGTCTCAGGGAAATAAGCAATTTCACCTTGGTTCAGCCGTGTCGAAATCGACCTGCGAAACATTGTAAACGCTGGAGCAGTTTTTCTGTATGTATATTCCCATAAAATTCACTCTGCATTGTTCCAAAGTGTCTCGATACCTGACCATCATCGTTTACGTATAGAGTCCCACCGAATCCTTTGTCCCTCGTTACTTAATGTTGCGTCGTTGATGAATCGTGCATAAAATTTTCTATCGTGGAATTGTGCAGGATTTGACCATGTCAGGGACCAATATCAACTAAATCTCACTGTACTGGAAACAACTATACAACATGTCACATACAGTTTCTTTGGTTTGTTTATCCAACTTTTTCCAGCAGATCTTTTCTAAAAACAGTCGTCTTATCCTTTTATGTAAACAAGTACTGCTTCCTTTCTTCTTCTCTTTTAATTCTGTCCCTCAAATACTTAACTTCGTACATAAAATTTAAACACACCACTCAGTGCCACGAAAACTAAAGCGAACCACACGATATCTTAATCGCGAGGTAGCTCGTTCCAGTTTTTTCTCGTTGAAAAATAATCGCTAGTTCGAATTATCGTATCCGAATCAGTCCCATGCCCGCCCCCACGCGGGGGAGGTCTACGACCAGCGGAATGGACGCGTGACCGCAAAGTTTCTCGACGGGGCGCGATGAAATATTAACGACACATCCTCCGTTATCGGATCATCGTATCATCGGTCTTCCCGAATCTGCTTTGCGACCGTCACGAGTTCGTAAATGCGTAAGGGATCGCTCCCCGTTCCCAGCCAATCAATATGGCTCCTCTGGGACGGTTGATTACCATCTCGTACATTTTAGAGAAAGTTTTGAGTTTCCTGCGACTCGATTGCACGATCGCCCGCCGGCACCCGATGTCCATTCCGACCTGATCAATTTTAATGCCGCTTTAAAGGCCGCGAAGTTCGTGCCACCCAGCGTGTATCTTCATCGACGAGTAATTAGTCCCTGGATGGCTGGCAGTTCGCGTTTGACGAAGTATTCGCCAGCTGGGATTGATAACGGTGTCGTTAATCGGCCGGTTCGAACTTAATTTCCCTTCACAATAGAATCACTTCAGTGTTGAGTGGCAAGTTCAGGAAAATCAACGACATATGACATATCTTCACTTGACATATTTTGCATTCCTTTAGAGAACTCTTCTGTAATAATTATGTGGAGTCCATGGTTTGGTTGTGCTTTAAGCATATTCAGGAAAAATTTGAATTAGAGGTACTCGAGTGTTGGATGGCTTTACGATTCGTCGTACCAGCGACATCAAACAGTCAGTGTGACGAGCATTCGCGACTGTTCGCACACTCTCGTCCACTGGGCGTCTTATTCGTCGCTTGAGATTCTTCTCACGCGCCACTTTCGCGGAACAAATAAGTAGCACGTGTGAATCAACATTCCAGGACGCTACTTTGGATCTCATCTCCAAGTCTAAGAAATAATCCGTCTATTCGCCGGCGAGATTATTGCATTCGTGCATTTGCGACCGGGACGTAAGCCATGGAACTGGATTGGTATTCCACTTTCTCCACTTTCCAGCTTCCACAACGGCACAGTGGAATGATACATTCGGTGTAAATCGAAGCGAATCTTCCGCTGACTTCACCACTCGAAATTCAACGAGTTTAAAAATTCGAGAAAAATGGGAAGTGATGTGTGTTTGCTCGAAAACGCGTGGACATCAAAGTGCTAAGATAAAATTTGGTGCGCGATACTGGCAACGAGTCGAAATTTGAAGATGGTTCTACTGTTCAGGGAGGGTAACCCAGCTGAATAAGTATTGTACTCGATGTCGTGGTATTTTTTTCGACGTCCAGACCCATAATGCAGCCCTCAACACCATAGACTACGGTAATCCTGCAGGATTCTCGCGGAACAATCAACAATTTTCGCGTTCTAGCCTGTATTATTGCACCGTGGACCTTGTATATAACTGGCATAATGGAGTGGGCCGCATTAAAGCGAGGATAAACCTGCCACCTGCACAATAACAGGTACTAGCCTCGGAAGACTTCTCTCTGCGTCTACTTTTCGTCATCTTTCTCCTTTTCGAGCACCCCGAGCTAGCCTACACGTGGTGTCGCATGATTAACGATCCCTGCTAGCGCGTTATTCGCCAGACGCGCTCGAAGATCATTCTATCACGCTCAACGGATTTTCGTGGGGCCAGTGTGTCCGTTCTCATCAATCCGGGTCGATCGTAATGCCAGCTTCGCGGAATATAAAACAAGATTGTAGATAGAGAATAAGATATCGCGTCCTCCTAAACGCAGCAATGCACCCTCAATTGCACGTGCCCTTAAACGAAACCGCATGCTTTCCCGCCCTCGTGCGGATCGATTCACCCCAATCCCCCGAATAAAAGCACCAGCGAAAGGTGCTGGAAAAATGACCACCTCGCCTGGATATTTCAGGCTTCTTAACCAGACGTACGCTTTACTCGAGGAGGTGCTCTACGGTTAAACAGATCAGGGGTTGAATTGCCGGGCGGTAGACAGTGGGGAGCAGTGTTGCGTGCCTGGGACGGGTCACGGCGTGAGATATTCTGTAAATACATTATCCAGATTTGCTATCCGTCTGAACGTCGAAAAATCTGCGGGTATCCGAGGAGCTTTGCCACGTGGCGGGATCCCACGACGTATCGGTGCTCTCGTCCTGCTCTCTATTCTCCAATTTCCCCAGCCCGCTGGCGCGATCTCCTTTTCCCACCGTTACTTCCGTAAACTCTCTTACGTATTTATCCACGGCCATTTCGGCGCCCGATCCCCGCGTGTTTGCGCCGATATTATTTCATTTTCCGCTAGTCCGGTGCCACCCTCGCAGACGTTCCGGGCGCAAACTTCCCTATCGGGTCGCATGGGGCGTGTAACCTTATTTGCTGGTGCACGGCCCGAGCCGGCTACGTTATCCTGTCTGGATGGAAGTTATTTCTGCGGGGCTCCACGCCTTTCGCCCTCTGCCTCTTGTCCAGGGCGTAGGCTTCGTAGCTGGTCTATGTTCGTCTTCGGCGTTCTAAAGTGATCGTCCGCGGAGAAACTGAATATCTGGAGGGAAGGCTGAGAGGGGCTAGAGTGTTAATCCTCTACTATCGTATTACTCTTTGAACTTTGAATTGGACTCGTTGAAAAATTCTTCGTTCAATCTGCGGCTCAAATCTGTGATCCAAGATCAGACCAGAATCCCGAATCTCCAATACAGCCCATTCGCCTAGTTGGCCGGTAGCGCCGTGAAGTTCATTCGATTCGACCCGATTCCCGGTAAACGTTCCGCGTGGGAGAGATTTTTGAAGGGCGTCCATCAATCCGCTGGCAGCATTCTCTGGCCGCCGTCGTTGCCTCGCTCGACCCGGTCGTGCCGATATATTTTCCCAGCACTCGGGCCACCCTGCGAACAGGACACGTCACCACCTCGAGGACACCCCGGTCCTCCAGCGACGTTTCCAGATATATCCCCGGCATCGGCCATATCCGTTCGGTCACGCTGCGTCCCCCTGTAGTTATATAGGTGATATCACATCCTCGCGCGTGTGTGACCACCCCTCCCCCCCCTGGTTGCACACGTACGCGCGTGTCCTGGCCGGGGCGGAGGAGGTATAGGTAGACCAGGCAGGAGTTTCGTTTCATCCTACTTGTTGGCCAGGGGGCCCTTGGAGTGGCCGGAGTAAAGGACTTCTCCTTTTCTATCAGCCTCCCCTGTCTCGCTCCCCCGGCGACGGACGGAGCGAGATGGGGATTGTTTGCACTCTCCTACCCTGTTCGTTCGGTGCCCCTTCTCCCTGGAGCCACTCTCCTTTCTCTGTTCCTTGGATCCTTGGCTCGGTCTTGGCCCGTCCACGCCCCACGGGATCCCGCCACCCCGTCGACCGAACCTCAGATTGCTTTTATACCGTGGATTGATTGACAATATACTTACGTTAGTCGAGTGGACCGTACAGTTATGGAGACGGCTACAGCCCCCCTCCGGCCCTCCCTGTCGCCCCTCTTCCTTGCTCCTCCGTGCACCTTCTTTCGTCGTCCTCCATCGCCTCCCTTATTCCTCTTCCGCCTCTTCTCGCGGCCCTTGCGTCCACCTAATGCGATCCTCTTTCCTGTATCGGGCACACCGCCGCTGGATATCCACCTTCTCTCTGTTTTCCTTCTCCCTTGGCTTCTTTTTTTTTTCCTTTCCTTCGCTCCTACTAAGTGGACCATTTTCTGGTAATATACCGGGGCCCGGGAGGGAGGGCACGGCGGGGAAGGAATGGGAGTGTACTTTCGGATGTATCGGCACTGCGGGTGGAACTGCCGGTCCTTTTAACTGTCCCACGTTGCGCAACCTCCGGCTTTTGTTTATCTGGAAGTTCGTTCGCTCCTTGCGCCTTGGATTACGCCGGAATTGATTAGTCTTTGGGGAGAATCCACCCCTCCGGGCAGAGAATTTTCGTGGGTACCTTGCCAGGTTTTGGAGCAGTGTTTTGGTGTCTGTATTTAAATGATATGTTCAGGAGAATTCTATGCTACTGTTCTCTGGATTGTTTGCCTACAAATACTTCCACTTGCGTGTTGTTTAGAATTTATTGCACAGCTTACAAATTATATTAAACTTCTTGGGGATGTCGTAGGTGTTTGGTTCTCGAATTTTTCATGCAATTATTGCAATAATTTTCAATGAGAATAAAGCGTGATACATATCTGCCTGTATTTTATAAACTACGTACGAATTGAATGCTGTCCTCGAAGGAGGCGGGCGAAAGACAAAGTATCCCCTGGCGAATCCATTTCCTGTGATCTGGTGTGCACAAGGACCCCTATATTGCATCGTAAATCTGCCCAACAGGGGAACGATGAACTGCAAATTACAAATTAGGTCCTCTACCTTTGCTACGATTCCCTCGCCATTTATCCTTGCAAAAATTACTACCACCTGCTAATACGACTTCTTCTCTTGACAACACCTGCACTTGATTCCCAGATTAACATACAATCTACTCAAGCACTACGTCGTGCTTAATTTCCCCTGAAACACTGATCCATTATAATATCCTGCCGTGCCCAACAAAGCTAATCGATTGCCAAGCAATCGGCTTGCCATTATCCTGTAATCGAGCCCGGATCGGTTACGTTTGCCTCGCGGAACGTTTCCAGGGAGGCAGCAGAAGTTTGAAACTTGTAAAAATCTTGCTCGAAGTCCGAAAGTATCCGTGGCGAATAGAGAGGAGGGGGCAGCGCTATTCAGTGAATTCAGAATGCGTTTGGAGAGTCTCCCGGTCCCTTCTTTACCTTTTCCATTCTCGGGAAAGACCTATGAATCGTCGTCGGATGGTTGCGGTTCCCTGAGCGTGGGACACTTTAGAGGCTATGTCTGCGGAATACGTAACTCGGGATTTTGAACGTGCATTCTTTCTCATCCTTCTTCCCGCCCCGGCTCTATCCCCTTATCTTTATGCCTCCCCGTCACCTTTTTTCCGCGCTTACGTTAAAATCGAATTATCCTGTTATGCAAACGTTGAATTCATCGCCCGCTGCTTCGAACCCGTCCGCGTCTGACCATAGCGCGACCACTTCTACTCGCTACCACACTCCATTCGTAATTTCTAGCCTTTCCTTTTTATTCTACGTGATTTCAGTGGACCCCGCTGTGTTCATTATGTCTTTCCTCGAAAAAATATAAAAATTACCTGCACAGGTTTCACACACCTGACACCTTGAAATACGAAATTAAAAATATTCTGTGCCAGTAATACGATCGCTATATGATACACATTTTTTAGGTAAAAAAATGCTGTTTGTAAATTTGAACCACGGCAGTCGTAAAATATGATCGTGTTTCAAAACACAAGCCCAGTGGAAATGCGTATTTGTGTATCGGATATCTGTAACGTAAGGATATATAATTCTGCCAATATTTATTGCATTAGTTTCGAATTTACGTAGTACGCAGAATTATCAGAGCAATATAGTTTGGCCAAGATAGTGAGCTACACATTTTTGCAATAATATTTGCCCAGTACTAATAATAAGGGAGGTATGGATGTAGTGTTTATTCGAGCGAGGGAATAAATATTTCTCCTACTGTATGTTGACGTTTATATTGTTTAATCTCCGCCTGGTAGGGTGCGATGAGTGTTTATAGGACGTGTTTCTTTTACGCGGGCGAGAAGTTGTAAAGGATAGATTTATTACAGGGAAGTTGGCTAAACTATCTTTGGTCTGATCAAAGCTCGTTTCGATCTACTAGATGCTAGGGTAACTCGTATACTACACCGAAAACGGAATAGACCGGACGCCTAAACTGCATTTTACGACCGGCAGCGTCGTAAAACGTAATGCAGAACGCTTTTGGGCCGTTTCTCCTCGTACATAAATTCGCGCCGTGTAAGATTTCGGGCGTGTTGCGCGTATCAGGGTGGAATCGTTCATGGGGAATGAACGTCGTTGCGATTCAAGCGGCGATTGTGAGCGTATTCCCAGCCTCCACTGGCTTTTATTTATCACCAGCGGAAAGAAACTTTCTTTTTCAGCGATACCAATAATATTGAAGCTATCGTTACGACGAATAGTGATTTGAATTACAATAGCATACAGTGGATGAGGAGAATTATTATCACTCATAGATTTCTTCGGGATCAAGCTCTTTATTACTTTTCTCTCATATTTAATATCGCGATTCAATCATTGAATATTAATATCACAATCCTGGTTAATGAATTTGATGGTACACCGAGGTATGAATAAATTACTGGTTAAAACATTCTGAATTTCAATTTTCAACCGTTTCCCTTGATACGTTTGTTTGTGGATCACTTCATGGAAAAATGGGAGCTGTTGGTGAATACACAGAACGTTGTTTTTCACTGTTTGTATATACAAAGGTCACAGATATTGATTCATTTGCTAACATGGAATCGTGAGGTTATTCGATCACACGCAGGCAGACAGGTTTTACAATTGAGATATACATTTTTTCAGTCAGTTATGGAATATCGCGAATCTGTTGCACAGCTGTAGGCACTCGTTTCTTTCCCAGAAATAAATCCCAAAGTGTCGAAGCTATTGAAAACTTCATAAGCCGCCTGAATTTCTCTGGCGGTACGTTTGGAACACACGCGTTCACATCATCGCTATCTTACGTGCCCGTTAATGGGGCCAATTACCTCCCACATCGAGGATTTTCGCCCTGCATTGGCCGTTTCCCTAGCATATTGCGGGCCGCGGGATTAATAATAGCCCCGCTTAAAATGAATACGTTTAATATTCATACGGAACGTCAAATATAATTATACAGCACGCTTACGTTTAATATGTAAAATCAGTTACTTCGGAATGAAATTCATCATAAAGTTTTCATTACCACACGCGCCGAAGGCGCAACGATAATCGTTGGAACATGTAATAAACATGCACCGCAATATTTCACCGCGTTACTTGGTGGGGAATAAATTATAAGCATTATGCAAGAGAGGGTTAATGAAGATTCCGCGGTGAAAATTCGCCCCGTGGATGCGAGTGCCTCTTCCGTCGTATTTAATAGAGAATCTGTTGCCCGTGTCCCCGTGCCACGCGCAAGTTAAATGAAAGAAAGTTTCGCCGTATACTTTGGGAAAATTAGTCACCTTGCTTATCGAGGGGATACACCGTTACCCATTTCGCCCCTCGCCGGGCAACCCCCCCGGCCGCCCTTTCCTCGCTCGAGGGGGTGGTGTTGCAGTCTGAACTCCGCCCTGATCCGCAAATATTGGCAACCCCGTAACAGCTACTCGTAAAAATCACTTGATTACAACCTCTCCCTTATCACCTCGAGGGTCCCCATAAGATGAGGCTGAAAGTAAAAAAAAGTCGTCTTACGACTTTTTTTATGTTCATTGAGTGGAACGCCGAATCCCGAGGCGAGCGAAGCGAGTGCACAGCCTTTCTTCCATTTTTTCCCTCAAGTTTCACGGTTCGACGCTGCGGTTTTGTCATTTCTTCAAGCTTCCGTGTCAATTGTTTCATACGAACATCGATCGAATGGTAAATATGGAAATTAGGAGCTAGAATCCGAATGTTTGGTATTTTTTTATTTTACTCAGTTTTTGATATTGAGTTTTAAGCAGATCTGTCGTTTTGGGGACCAAAAATCTGTAGATTTTCTGATGTAATATTTTTTCAAATACTCACAGTGTGTCTTCTTTGGAGTTTCAGTTGCCAGTTGAGGGTCGATTCAGTGAACCAATCTGTTTAACAAATACATTTTGTCTCTGTTTATGGGTCGGAATTGTAGGGTGCAAAGAAATTAGGGATCTCTTAACAGCTCGCAGCGACGATTACGAAAATCTTTATTCATTGAACAAGGTGGTACAAGCCACCGTGGACAGGTGATTAAATTAGAAGGAGATTAAGAGATAAAGTGTTCCCGCGTTTTATTCGCCATAAAGCGGCCGTGGATTAATTCTTGCCACCGATGGGAGGAAGTCTCGCGCTGTTTCAAGACGCGAGATCGGAAAGTTTCCATTGGTTTCAGGAAATATTCCGTAAATGCAGTGGGCAGGCAGGTATTTTTAACGACTCGCCGGCATACCAACAAACTGGAACAAACAGGAGATTTGAAAGCGCCATTATAACTTTTCTTTTCTTGCATACACTTGTGAATGAATTATCATCTCCCTCTGCTCTACGATAAATTAAAACCCTGGGTTCAGTGTAACTGCGATTCGTTGCAATGATATATTGTTATGGCCTTGCAGATGTCAGCAACTTAAATTATTTTCAACAATTCGAGTAGGTTGTTTTGGGTGTTGCACTCCAAATCAAAGCGTTAAATAAGCTTCAATCTTTTTCCAAATTCAGTTGCACAGCGTCATTTATAAAATCACCTTAAACATCACCTTAAACATCTACTTCGTGGTAACTATTATTCGATGGTTTAGGTTTCTGTTTCTGCGTCACTTATACTTTCGAATTTTCAGCCAGTTATCAATCAGAGAGTGGTTTTGCACGATTTAAGAGCTGCATCCTGCGAAACCGCGAAAAATCACGAGTATAATTTTTCAGTCACACTAATACCGTGCCACGTGACGCGTCAGCCTCGATATTTCAATAGGCGGGAATCCGATACGATGCGATCGATAGAGCGTCCATGTTGTTGGACGGCCTCCAATATACCGTAAATATCGGGGAGTTATGTAATCCGTTGAGTAACTTCTGCCCCGCTACAAGCAGAAAGAATTACGGATTATGTGATTCGAGGGAGCATTTTATTTCTTGTTTCAGGTTCTTCTATCTGTATCACTTTTCCTTCTACGCTTACCATTACCGATTTAATGGGCAGTACAGCAGTCTGGCACTCATCACATCCTGGCTCTTCATACAGGTAAGCTCCCTCCAAATATCTTTCAATCTACCAATAGTCTTCAACAAACTATGTATTTTCATATCGCCAAAATTCCCAGCCACTTTGCAGGCCCAGCGAGAAAATATCGCGAGCATCCGAGCGTAACTATATTATCGCGGGAGCAGCGCGCAGGGCAAATAGTCGCGGAAGCGTCTTGTTTAACGACGAAACAGAGCGTCGTTTTTACACGCGGAGAATAATGCTCGGATATTTCCCGCTGGCGGAGGGGGCTTGGTCGTTGGCGAACGCGTACTTGGGTGAAATGTTTGGGGATTAAGGCGGGCGGGGCAGCGGAGTGTCGCGGATGGCGGGATAATTGTCGCCGGTGTAAGCAGCTCCTACGGGGATAGGAAAGTTTGCGCGAGAACAGTTGTTCCGTTCGCGCTGAAAACCGGCATTAATCAGGGAATACTTTGCGACCTACTTGAGAACGCTCGAGCGGAGGATAAATATGGGGTTGGGCGGGGGTAGTCGGCTGAACTGGCCATCAGCGCGTATCGCGCAGCTCTCCTCAAACAACCGCCGTACACGCTTCGAAATTATGTCACCGCGAGTATTTTATCCCGTCGGCAGCGGCCTGCTGATCGATCACTCCGTGACATCGATCGCGAGGAATTTCTCAAGAGGCCCCCCCGCTCGGCAAATGTGTTTGTCTTTCAAATTGCTCGGCGTCGGATGTGTTCCTCTTGGTGCCGTGAAAATATGTTTTCCCGAGCCCCGATCCACTTCCAACAAGTCGAGTTAAATTGATGGAACACGGAGTCACGCAGCGTGTAGATTTATTTGTAGATCATTCTGATTTCTAAGGGATTCAGTGTTTAACCCCTAAGCCCCGCAAGGGCGAACCATTTAAGTCAACGAATTTATCCTCGAAGGTATTATTTTCTTCGTGATCTGGGTGATGCTCAAGGTGTCTCATTAATTATGAACCCTTTGAGTACCTCTACGCCTTTGAAAACGTCGATTCGAGTGAGATTTTGAGTGTAGTTTGGAGGGCAGGAAAGAAAGTCAAATTTAAAGTTTATAAAGTTTCGAAACTTTATCAAAGCTTCCACTTTACCAAAGATTTCCCATTGTGTCACGTGTAGCTTCACAAGCTTGGAGACACTTTTTTCAGGCTGCCTCGTAATTAGCTTTTCCACAGCGAATTTCGATACTCGAGGGGGCGAGACGAAAGGAGGATATATTTTATATGAGCCATGGTTGGCTACTGCCGAAGGTCCTGCTATTGACAGTGACGATGGCGAATGAAGAGCAGGCTGCAGCCGTTGCTTTGCAGCCTGGTCCCGCGCCATCGCTCAAACTTAAGTTACGTAAACGCAACCAGGACAATGCACCTGACAGTTCAATCGACGAGAATAATTCAACGTCGGGGCCGGGGGTTTCAATGAGCGGCCATAAATACCATTCGATTGCAGTTTTGTTGTGTAAAATCCGTTTCCAGACATCTTTTACTACAATAACGTCAATAACGATCGAACTTTCTCTTATCTTCCATCAAGGGGACGATAATTTCGTATCGTATAAAAATTGGCATCAGAAATTCTTCGATTAGGTGAAATGTCACTGGAAAGGTACTGTATGTATTTTAGATGACCCCTCTTTGCTTACAATTCTTTATAATATAATTTTGTTTCTATACTATCTGCGTATTATAAATGTTGATAAGAGAAAGCGTGAGATTTCGAACTCGAGACCAAAAGGGTGAAGCCTTACAACCTTCACAAAAGCGACGCTTTGCCATAAAAATAAAAAAGAAATAATTCTGAAAACCGCTGCGTTAATTCCGTGCTTGTATCAGCGTCACTTTACAAGTTCCTATACCCAATCGCCGTCTATTTTTCTGTTTCTACATATATAAACAGGAAAACTATCGACATAATCTGGATACGTGACCGCAATGGTACTTCGTGAACAAACTTTGGAGTCACTGTAAACACGAAATGACGGGCTGACGAGTGTCGAAGTTGGAGGGTACTTTTGCAACGTCCTGGCGGGCTCGCGGTAGGAATTCCGCATGCGAAATAGTACCCGGATAATCTGATTCGGCAGCGTACTTTGATAATCCAATGAATCATAATTAGATCACCGCGACGCGCGTATTAACAGTTATTATTATAATGGCGTTACAATAGGCAGCCGTTGCGTTAATAAATCGCGTTCGATGTGCGCTGTGTATATATCCGGGGGAAAAATTGAATACCATTAAGGTGTAATGGAACGGCTAATTAGCCGATAAAAGATACGCACGAATAACAGATCGGACTGGCTGTACGTGCGGGGAAGGTACGCGCCGCTTTATGACGCCGACGCGTGTTAAAAGTATGTAATCAGGGAACGCGCCGTGTCGGTGATTCCGAAGCGCAGTGGGAGCATTTCGCGTCCACGCAGACGGGCGACGAACTCTGATGGGACGTCTTCCATAACCCGCGCGGAAATAAACCGGTGTTGGTGTTTGAACAATACGCGACCACGGGACAATTAATATTGACGTTACATCCGACCCCCATCTTTCAATGAACTTCAATTCTATCGACTGAGATTTCAACCCGATTCAAATTGCTTTCTATATCGCGTTCTACATAAAAAGTCGATAAAATCTTCCCTCTAAATCAACTCTTAAGGTTCAAGTCCACGATGAGACAGAAATGTCGTGTCTTACATGAGACTTTAATCTCGCTAGACAATTATTTCGTCATTTTATTATTTTTTTAATTATTTTGTTATTAATTTCACGAAATTAGACTCTCATGTGACAAGTTTCACTATATACTTTCAAAAATCTCAACTCCGCCGACTATTTCCATTATTTACATTTAGTTGTCGCTGACATTTTTCTCTCAACATATCTGCGTTACTCGCGAAAAGATCGATCGCGCGGAAAAATAATCAACACACCATCCCCGCCCATCTGGTTTCTATTCAATAACAGAAAAACCAGGCCGATCCAATCCGGGGCTCGTGAAATTCGACGATATCGCCCGGCTGGGAAACGAAGTTACCCGCCGCCTGGCCCAGTTACGATTAACATCTGCCCGTTAGTTAAGCGCGGCTCGTTACGATCGCAGCCTGCAGCTGGCCGAGCAGCCGACGATCGACAATTAATTCGAGGGAACGAGTTTACGAATAGAGCCGGCCGCGGGAAAATTCGAAAACCCGCAGGGCAACAAGACACGACTCGGTAAATCGGATCGTTTTGATTCCTGCCCTCCCCCCCCCCCCCCCCCTCTCTGTGTCTCTCTCGCTGTTTGGTCGAGGTCCTTTTGCAGCATAGGTCAGAGTTGAGGCGATTAGCCCCGCGGCGTGATTATATGCCCAGCCGATATCGATGTCATCGTCGTTGATTATCCAGCAAACGAAAATCGGATTTGCTCGGTAACCTGTTCCACCCTGGCCATCGTTTTAACCCAATCCCCCTCCCCACTGTATTCCTTTTTCCCTGCCACCCTCCCCCGCGTCTGGAGCGCGATGCTGCCATCCAGCTCTTCCCGTGCCCGTTTCCACGCCGTCTCCGCGAGGCGGTGTTCTTTTTCTGAAAACGATGCAGATTCGTTCCGTTATACCCCGGACGAATCACTGTGGATACCATTTCCTCCATGTCGAAGACAGCTGCCCGGTCTCGAGATACCTGTTTTCCATATTTAGCCTCTCCTTTCCGTTCCGCCGCGATTCTCCTCGTCTCTTTCGAGCTATCGGGTCTGCGCGTTTTATTTTGACGTTGCCCTCCCCCACCACGATTCTCTTTGTTTCTTTTCTGTCTTCTTCGAGCCGGACTCCCCTGTCCGGGGAGAAACGCGGCTGTCGGATCTCTGTGTCGCTTCGAGCGCGGAGCCGATCGATCGGTACGTACCCGCGGCGAGGGAAGAAATTTTTAGGGGGCGAAGAGCGTGGGATGGAGCGCACCGAGGGAAATGTCGTTTTTACGCAACGCTTCGGATCGACGAGATTGATCGCTGGATGATTCCTCCGCGAGGACGACGCTGGCTGGGGTGGGGCTCGTTTAGGGTCAGTCGTCGAGTGTCGCGCATTTCAAAATCGTTTCGGAATGGTAAAGTGTCGGGGAGAGGAATGAAGGAGAATTAGAAGCGCTAGAGTGCACGAGCGTTGCGGGCATTTCACAAAAGGCTCGTCGATGATTCGGGGACTGCCAAAATTTTTCGGGATGTTTGAAGGTTCGCAATAGAGATTTCAAGACCCCGTTAAACTCGGCAATTTTCTTCAAGGCGCATCGATTACAGAGTTTCGTCTGGTCTCGATGATTATAGACGTTTCATTACTCCTCTGGCGGCGACGCAGAATTATTCATACCCCATATGCACGCGCGGAATGGCCGCAACCACGGTGAATACGGGTATTGCGATCGGTAGCGTGTTCGGGGGCGACGCGAAGAGGGTGAAAGAGAGAGGAATTGACGCTGGGGGTTTTGAAGGGTGCGAAGAGAACGAGAGAAACGGTATAGAACAAATTTGGCGAATTTCCATATAAATTTGCTGGCCACGAGCGACTCGCACACAGCCGCGCCGCCTTGCAGAAACTAGCGATATCACGGGGCTTGTGTGTACATCGTGCTTGTGATCTGCGTGGCAACTTCTACGGTGGCGGCACCGACTCTTGATAATTCCCAAACCAACTGCAATTCTAATAAAATAATGTTTCTCTTAGCAATAGAGGTTATTTTGTGTTGACGATTCTTGGCACTTATTTATTTTAATATGGTTACATTGCCATATTCTATTAATGATGTACCACTGACTTTTCATTTATGAAAAAATGAAGCTGGTTACCCAGATGCAAGCACAACCGTCACACCAAATAAGATAATTAAATGTATTAAATATACTTAAATATATTTAATATATGTATTACGATAATTAAATATTATTATATATACTTGACGATATTTAATATATGTATTACAATAATTAAATATTATTATATATACTTGAGGATATTTATTATATGTATTAAAGCACTTAAATATTATTAAGTTAGAATTATATTCTGAAATACCTATTCTTATTGTGTTTTCTTTCCCTTATTAAATTTACCTTACCCTGTACGGGTAGGGGGGTCGCAGGTTATTTGAATATTATAAAAGGGGGTCGCGATTGAAAAAAAGGTTGGGAAACACTGAAATAGGATATTCAAGTAGCCAATAAGACTTTCGATGTATTAGGATATAATAAGAGTGAGCGGGGATTACGAGTGATTGATGAATGGCTTTGCTTTGTGATTCCAGCACTCGATGCTCTACTTCTTCCACCATTACGAGCTGCCTGTGATCCTGCGGCAGGCGCAGTTGCAGCACCTTCTGTTTCGCCATAATCCACACCCCGGCATGGCTGAACCCTCGCCCGAACGCTCGTTCAGGCCGAACACAGCGCTCACCAGCCCTGAACCATCGCCCGACTCACAGCCGGCACGCGAACCAGATACTGCCACGATTACTGAGTCGACGGGAGAGGAAGCATCGTTGCCGAGTCCAACGCAGGCTGAAACTGAAACGCCCGATCCCGTGGTTCAGGTCACGGAACAAGCTGCTGAGACAACAGAACCGTCCCAGGCGAGTCAGGAACAAAGCAACGAAGGTACGTGGTCTTGGATTTGTGCTGTAATCGAAGAGCTTAGTTCGAAATCGTCGATGGAGCTTTCCGTGGTATTTCTGAACGTGTAGCTTTGTTTACGCGCAAGGAGAGCTCGCTCTTGTACAGAGCAAGTTAGGGAAGGTTTCCTAAAGAAATTATGATTTAGTATTTGTTGGATTTGAGATGTTGCATAAGCTCTTTGATTGATTATGAATGCCTCTATACATATTACATACTTTTGTCCTTGTGCTTGTATAATATCTTTCGACACCTGCTGCACACTCATCATAATTGGTTCCCATTTTTTGACAGCTGATTGGTGTAATAATTAAACACTCTTTTCCTTCCATTGAACGTTTAATTTCTTTATTTTCCATCCCGCAGCAATATTAATTTCCTAGATACAGAAATTATTGCAACTGACAGTTCTGTGTGTACCAATGCAATTAATAACGACACCAATAACCACGCAAAACCTTTGAAGCGCAATCTTCCCAATAATTGATCACTCCATTAAAAAATCAAAACTTACCTGTATCGTTCACGCGTTTAACTCCATTTCCAGTACAGAGAGGAAAAAAGGCTCCTAACGGTCTGAATCATTTTGCAATGTCGAGCGTGAACTTTGTAGATCTTGTGTCGCTAATACTCGTCATTCTAACGCGGTTGCATTGTTTGTCATACGATACCGTTGGATCGCGTTTCGATTCGCGGCACTGACGAAATTGCACCGATTATTTTCCTCGCTTTTAATTCTACCAGCCATTTGCTTTCGGCGATCTGAGCAATCGTTGGCCCCTTTAACGAATGAAACCGATACATTGAAGAGGCCAGGGGAATTGTTTAGAGTGGTGGTTGCCTCCGATTCAGAATGATTGTCATTCGAAACGGTGCCTCTGCCCGACATTTGTTTACCGCGACTCCAAAACCGCGATCTAAATACAAGTAGAGGATAGATACGAGCATCAATCGCATCAAAAGTTCATAAAGTACAAGCATTTCCCCTTTGTTTGGCTCGTCGCATCTTTCACCACGGTTCCCATCGCGCTTCGCGTTTCTATTTTAATTCAGCTCCCCTGAATATTAAATCCGTTTGAATGCTCAGTTTTCCGTTGCACCTTTTGTCAAGAGAATTACGATGTATCGTGCCCGGCACGAAACTTTATATTGCGCTAAATCGGACGAACATCATATTCTATTTCCAGTTGCCTCGTATTCATTTTCATAAAAGACACTTTGTAGCCGAATATTCATCCTCACCCCTTCGAGATTTTTATCAATGCTCACCGTTCCATGTAATTACCCCTGCTGCAAGCATTTTCATATTTCGCATACTCCGTTCCTCCACCAACTGCCTCTCTCTCCCACTGTATGCATTCCCCTTTCAAGTAGAAACACCCGCCATAAGTCAGACGTACCCTCTGAACCGCCTTTCTCATCGATTTACCCCGAAGCACGCTAAACAAACCACTTCAATTACAACCTATCGCATCTCTCCATCGAGTAATACCAGTCCGTCACCCCCAACGTCACCGCTATCATCATTCATCCACCGCATTCCCGTTCGTTTGCCAAAATCAGCTACTGTCTCTGAGCTCTTCTTCCTGCGTTGAAGATCCTGAATCGTTGCTTTGAATCTTAGCAACGGAGAGTCCAACGACGACGAGCACGGACGCGGTCACAGAAACGAGGCCAGCGGTGGCGGTCAGCGGTACGTCCCCCTCAGAGCCGGCGGACAATGGATCGTCCACCGACACCTCCACGTCGGAGAGCTTCGAGGTGATTGAGGCCGCGGAGGCGACCAGGAAGAAATCGTCGTCCTGTCAGGACAAGTAGGGACGCCGAGCGCCCCGAGCCATGCCGGTTGCATAGTGGACAGCCACGAGGAAGGGGTGGACGTCGTTTTCAAGCGCGGCCGCGTCGGAGGCCGCGGGAGCGTCTCGTAGCTGGGGAGCCTCGAGGATCGCGGACAATCGAGTCGGTAGGAAGTGTCGTTCAGCTCCGGCCCGTCAGTACTGGTCGAGCGGAGCGTTTGGTAGCGTGGCTCGACGCACGGAAATCGAATCACACGGGGAGAAGCTGATCCTTCGTCAGCGGAGTAGCTTGGCGCGAGGTGGCCAGGTGTTAGGTTTTAACGACTAGAAAGAGGGTAGAGGGAGGGGCGTTGCGGGAACGGTAGGGATGAAACGGGATAACTGGTGGCTGGATTTCATCGCGCACGGGACCAGATAGTTAGGAAATCTACCCCTGCCGAGAGATTAACGCGTGCTAGGTATCGTGTTCCCGAGGATCGCTGGGGGATGATGGAGCTTGGCAGGTGGAACGATTTTTCGTTCCCATTTTAACCCGAGGTATAGGCGAGGCTGTTGATCGCCGTAAGCAACGATGAATTCTACCGATTCGATCCCGAGGAACGGGCTGTACGTTTTAATGGCGCCGCGCGCCGAGCTACTCGAGGCTCGCGTGTTTTAAACAGAATTCCATGCGACCCGCTCGTTCCCTTCGAGATTTTATCGATACCGCGGAAGTAGCGAGGCTGCAGTTCCTGGGCGCAACAAGTTGGAGCTCCTCCAACGAATATTCCTTCTTTTTCGTTGTTTGCCCGCCCCCGCGTCACACGGAAGGGGACCCCTGTCTGTCGCGGGCAAATCTTTGGCATGCTGAACGGCGGACCGCGCGGGAGAACATGCCACGCTCGATTTCACTGAATTTTAGGAGAGGCAGAGGTTCGGTTGCAACGCACAGAGCGGTTCTCCGATTTCAAGGACACTCGGAGGAGGTCTACCAGGAATATTCAATTTTAAGAGTGCCCCGAGGACGCCCGAGAATATTTCAAAATCAACATTCTTCTTCTGGGAAACCTGTGGGGACGAACTCGCTCGCAACGTGTGATATATTTTATCGAAACATGCTCTTTGCGCGCCCTCCTCGTTTCAGAGACACAGATTTCGCTGTCCCTGAAACGTCACGGGGTGCATGTTTTATTATTACTATATTACGAAACGATCCAGTTCCCGCGTAGAAACAAGTGATTTTGAAGTATCCTCGAATTCGGGGCGTTCTTTAATATACGTTCAAACTTCAAAGGCAATCGAGTGGATTATTTTAGAGACATCATAACTAAATTATCATTCATGAATTTGTATTACATGCTAAGGTAGTCCTGCAAAATTAACAGTCGGTAGAGCTTCGGATTTGTTCAGCGGAGCGTCCAACTTCCAGTAGTCGAGGCAGCGTTAGCCGTGACGAGTGCTCGCATGGAAATTGCCGTTTGTACAGAAACAACGTCGAGACTTTCGCCGAGCGATTCGTCGGCGCGCCCGCGGCAAGTTCGTCGGCGTTATCCTCGGGGCTTAATTGATTAAGTCGCTTAGCTGGCAATTTAACTCGCCAGACGCGTCGGTGTCGCGAAGAAATTCCGCGAGTTAAGGGATCAGAAGGACGAGGAGCGGCGCGTCGTTGGGCGTCGCAACGGTGAGAACCTCGCCGGAATTTCGATCTTTCCGGCGTTACCGGAAAGCTTGGTCGCGTGATGATTGTAAAATATGCTTTTTATTGTACCATACGTCCGTGGGCGGGGCGAGATGAAAGCCACGCGACAGCGGTGTAGAGTACGGCTGGTGACAGAATCGTGTTAAACTTGCTGCACATAATATATTTATTCTTAACTAACAGCGTTCTTCTATTGGTGTGTACATGAAAATTGTACGGCGAAGCGTGAGCGTCGGCGGCGTTAAATGGAACGGCCACTTGGCTGTTCGATTAGCGGGCAACCAGAGCGTAGGTCTCCCCGTTTCCCTCTCTCGCGGAGGGATGACACTGATGACAGTGATTCTGAGGGGTTCGCGAAGGAACGAGGATCCACGGTTGTCTTGAGTGTCTCTTGAATTCAAATAGATATCCGCCTGTGTAAATCAATAGGTGTTTCCTATACTACTTACGTCGTAAGAGTCTCTATTTGGTTGTACATAATACTGCATTACATTATTACTATTACGATTATACTATTGCTGCTCTTACCGATAGATTACAAATAAACGTGAAAGGTCTTGCAAATCATGGTGTGGTGGTATTCCCGTCTGTTTCTGTTTCAATATTCTTTGCCCTCTGCTGTGTTCTTTATTTCTAGCTTAACTGTACCTACAGAGCAGCAAGATGAGTGTAAGTGAAAGCAGTTATACTGAGAATGAAACGTTTGTCCTTTAATCCTATAGTTGCTGCGATCTATCCTCACTTTCAGAATTCTTTGTCTTTAAGGGGAAAATCCTATTTTTTTTTTATCTAAAACCATTTGGGAGTTTTCTTTTAGGAAACTAGTGATTCGATCCATCTGAAATTTGGACCATGTTTGAACAAAGAAGATACCTACTAGCGAAGGTGCTACAAAGTCAAACACTTCGTCATCAATCTCGCCCCAGTACCATAATTCCCTTTCAATTACCCAAAATTCATTTCTCAGAAGCGAGAATGCATCGGCCGATTGTTATCGGTGCAAGCGTTTCACACTGTTGGATCGGTCGTTTCGCCCCCGTCCATGAAAGTGCCAGGCGTAGGTCTGGGACGGAGCACGGGAGGTGCAAGATTTAAAAGAGATCCCCGTGAAATTGGAATTGATTGTTCAAGCGGGACAGCGCGGGGTTGAGCCTTCAGGTACAAGACGAAGGTTGAATTCTGTCGAGGACACGGGTCCAGGCCGGGAGGGGTGTGGGGCGTAGAAACGCCGAAATAGACAAATAGATAGCGGTGTACCTTGGAGGGAATCAAACAGGTGGCGTGGAATACGAAGAGTGCGAGCAGCGTAGCAAGCTGTTCGCCGTCTGGGGAGAGGCTGGAACGGAAGAGGGAAACGATCTGCGAAAATGTCCAAAGAGACGCGACGCTGGTACAAATGTAACGATTTATTTTCATTACGACATAATTAGGAACGGGATCCGCGATTCGATGCTGCCCCGGCTCCTCTTAAGGGGGCAACAAACGCAACCTTCGTTCGAGGCAGCCCGGCGAATTTCACTGGGAATACAGGGGGCGGAATGGATGGAACGTCGTCGAATACTGTCCTTGGATTTCGTGCACGGAATTGGAAATCGGTGAATCTTCTTTAGAGGCGAGTCAGCGCGAATAAGACGGCGGGATTTCTGTCCTTTCGCGCGGTGGTATTTTAGATTGTGCTCAGGATTGTAGATTTTGTGGGGTTTGCATGATAGAGATTGATGTTTCACTTGCTTGTTGGTGTTGAAAGGGACATTATGGATACACTGTGTACATTTGAGATACAAGGTAAACTGGAACAAATACTGGATTCAAATTCTAAATTTCTAGAAATTTCTAGTGTTGGTATTAGTGGTTTCCCCCAATCCATTAGATATTAATTCTGAGATATAATAATATAATTGTTTCTAATTAAACTTCTATACAACCACTACTGTACATAATTCTCTCTCCACGAATCGGCAGCTGATCTCGATTATCTTCACTCGGAACTCGAACGAACTCACACACCTTACTTTCAAATACAATCACCCACCTGCTATCACCTCTGCTCATTTCTTCTAATTTCAATCAACCTCCGGACGCTCACATCCCACAGCCCATTCCAAGATGGACACCGATCGAACAATGCTCGTGGGGGGTGGTTTCTCGTGGGTCGAGATTGGAAAGGGTCGAAGCGAACAATGCGTGTAGGGTGAAGTATACGATATCAGCGGGCGGCCAGAGGATTTTCGTGTGTCCTGGAAGCTCCTGTACAGATTCTGCTGTGGGAGGCTGCGGGGTGAGAAAGGCCGTGAAAAGGGGGTTGCAGCGAGGAGACTAGCGGAACGTGGGGAAGGCAGAGTCCACGGGGGCCGAATTTGCATCCGGCAAAGCAACCTCGGACTACTTTATTTGATTGGCTGCCCACAGGGTTGCCATCCACCCATCCCCACGCCAAAGTACATTTCCGTATTTCCTTCTTCTCTCTTTCGTTGGACTGCTTCTCCTCCGCTACCTCTTCCTTTCCTCTCCCTTTTCATCCTCTTCCTCTTTTTTCACTCTTGTCCTTGCACGTTTTTTCTCTTCATTTTCCATACTTACCCCCGCCGTCTCTCCGCCTTTGTTTCGCCGCCTGGTCCTTTTTCCACGTTGCCCCCTTTGACCTGGACTTTTCCCTCGCTTTCCTTGAAATAGTCCCAGAGAAACGGTCCGCGATTTGCAGACCATGCCTTGAACCCCTTGAGCCTTCTTACGACATTTCCTTCTGCATCTCGAATCGGATCTACGCCGCAGAGGGGGACAGGGGTGGCGGGCTGCAATCTCTGTAATACTTCTCCGACCGTCAGGCATCGACTGTCTGCTGGAACACCGACGGATTTTTTTCTTGGTGTAGGGCAGAGAGGATATGGTGGCATCGAGGTTGCTTTCTATCTGTTTCGGTTGTTGCTCACCTTATTTTTTATTGTTGGGGAAGTTTGTGAAAGTGGGAAAGGGTTATGGAGCTTTATCCTCGATAGAAGGAGAAGAATCATGGATGTTACTGATTATATTTATGATGGCAACGTCAGTTTTAGCCAAGCATGGTTAGAAACAAATAGTGTTGGGTTGAAGAAACTCTCTCTTATGTTTCTGATGTATTATGTAAATTATGTTATTCTGAAGTCTGAGGTTTGGAGGTACACCGTTGCATGGGTTTTAGATCTTTCGCATGAACAGTTTCGTTTGCAACTTGTATGCTAATACGAGCACTGATTTTGATGTATGCAGGAAGATGTATAAGAACATTGTTTGCATGAATGTTAATGAGGTAATAGGTATTGGCTGTTAGTGAAGCTTTTTGGAAAGCTGGATGGGTCGTTGAGTTACACAAAGAACACCCAGTTTGGGACAAAATTGCGAGGAAAGATAATTGGAGGGTTAGCGAGGGGGTTGAGACATGATTTGTGGTGTTACAATCATTTTGAATTTCCAATAATTAATTATCAATGTAAAGGAAAGTTTCAATTTTGTTTACAAATGTCTTGTCATGAATGGTAAACATTTAATAACAAATACTGTAATTGGTAGATTGTGTAAATCGCTGAATTAATTATACGAATAATTTTTGTTTTAATTCAAGTGATTATGTTTCACGATAGACAAAGTTAATGTCAACATCAATAATCCATAACATTTGCTTCCATGGGATTACTAAAGAACAGTGGCCAGAATATTGTTACGCGACATTTTCGGGATTGATTGTATTTGCCGCTGGAAGCAATGTTTAATTAAAATCACCGCCGCCTACATGTATCGTAAATAATGAAGCCTAACAAGAAACACGCAATTATCCGATTTACATTAATTTAATATTAGCTCCGCGTAAATGAAATTATTGCTGGAAAGGATGAAAAATACATTAGATTACACATCAAATACAATTTCACACTATCGAAAATCAAAACGAGTTCAATTGTGAATTTAAAAATCCATAACACCAAATTAAAAAAAAAGACCGTACATAATTAATAAAAATATTCCTAGCATTTTCAAGTCTCTCCATGTAGCCACCAAATCCTCTTATTATTCCATATCATTTAAACCAACCCACGTTCTCCAGTATTATTCCAAACACTGAAAAAGCCTTCCCTACTATCAACAAGTATTTATCATACAAGACCACCTCCGCCATTCTTCAGGGCTAATTTAATTGCCCCCCGCGGACAAGGTTTGCCCGCTCGTTCCACTCGCAAGATTCCCAGAAATCTTTGACTCGCCTCCAGCAACCTGACAACAACACAATATTATCATCATGCATAGTCCTTCCTGAATTTCCAGACGTTCGTCCGTCAGTCGTCGTTTAGCCACGGCACGGATAGGCGGCGGCCGTGAACCGTTTACCACGAGGAACGGGTGCGTATCGAGTGTGCAAGTGCGAACCTCCGTACAGTGAGATTGCGGCGAAAGCAATTGCGAGACTGCGGTCCATCGTCATCCTGGATGTTCCAGCCAGCCGGGGGAGCTGAACGGGCCGGCCTGGACGAAGGCACAAGGTAAAGCTTGCTTTTTAATGACTTTCGCCTGAGACACGTCGATCGATCCTCCCGGCAATCGCTGTTGCTCGACGGCAGAATAATTATCTGGCTTAATAAAAACGGCTTATCCGCGAAACAATGGACTGTCGCTGGCAGAGCCCGACGAGGCATCACAGAGGCTACATCGCAGCCTCTTCTAACGTTAAAGTACTCGACTATCTATTTTACTCCACTCGATATTAAGCGACTTTCCTCTTTGCTGGCGAAACGAAGCAGCCTGAGCAAGTAGGCGTCGTTGTCTTTCAGCAGATACTCTCACGGGGGAAGTGAATAGGTTTCGGGTGACTGATTTAGATGAAATTCGGTGTGTAGTTAGTACGCGGCGCGTATAATAATTTAATGTATTAAAGTCGGCTGCGGAGAAACAAAAATTTTGTTCAAAATGTCAGCTCGTCTCTAGCGCTTCGATGTGGTCTATTTGCTTTCGTGTGCATGTTTAGTTATTCTGTTGAATGTTATCGTTTCTGTAAATGAATTGTTTTAATTTAACTCCATTCTCGATTGAAACTCTTTTTCGCATGCTAAGCGATTAATACATTATTATACATGGTATGCAAAGTTTGAACCAAATTCGTTATCAGCACCTGGAGCATTTCCCTTGGTAGATGGATTCTTTCATGGAATTTGGAATTTCCTATAGGTTTTTTTCAGGATATTAATTCTTCGAACATGCAAAACGTTATCCACTTGGAAAAATTTGAAATTTAAAAGGGAAACCTGGTCAGAGTTTATTGTCGAAATTACAATTCCGCGTTCTTTATTTATATTTCCATGGAGCTCTGATTTTTCTTTATATTCTGTCTACTATATACAGTAATGCCTCGTTAGAATCACGATGATCGGGGCTGGCGGCGTGATACTAACGCGATGCGGACACTATTTCCTTAGAGTAGTATATGCTCTAAGCTATTCCGTGCGGCCGCTGCCGCGAGTGAGAAAACCCCAGGGCCGAGCGAGAGGGAACGAAACAGTTGACACGAAGTTGCCGTCGTCTCTTTCGTTCTCTCACTCTCGACTGAAGGATTCCAAGAAATGGTGGGGATAGTGAGCGTGATTATAACGCATGGTAAAAACGTGACACTAACGAGGCATTACTGTACTTCTATCTCGAATGAAATTCACGTTTAATACCGAAGTTCGGCACCATCGAATATCATGTTTCTCGTAAACTTTTTTCAAAACACCAGCAGTTATTGGCAACGAACGTAGAGTTCCATTCTTTTCTTTTCGATACGATGAACCGTTGTACAAAGAACTGTGTTGGATAGCGAAGGTGAGCTCGTTTCCCTGTGTTTGTTCTTCGTGTACGTACATATGCATGGCCATAGCCACGATGGGGTTACCCACAGAACTTAATGGTTTCCCGATAATAATAGTTCTCGAGTCACTGTGGCGGTAGTATCTTAGACTGTGGTCCTTTCGGCACGGGCACTGCCCGCATTTTGAACTGGTAGAAAGTTCTGCTTGTCCACTACAGAGAAGACAGTTTCGACTAGAAACGGTTGGCTTTTGTACATTCACTGCTATATAGAGTTTCGGTTCTCAATGTTTAAGGAAACGAATCTGTCATCCCGTGCCTTTGCTCTGCATGCTGTACAGATATCATTAGTCAAACGTAATTTTAGTCAAAGAATATTACATAAAATTTTTAAAGATTTGGATGAAGTAAGGCTTTAAGGAGTGGTATCAGGGAAAGTTTATTTATGAAGGGATATGCAGCAGAGTCATTTACAATATTGTGAATTGTTGTTGAAGTAACTGCATATGTAGCAAATGTAACGTGTGTTATTATTCTTTTGGTTTGAGGAGGCTAGTTTATTATTACACGAGTGTAGAAAATTTTCTGTGTGCCTTTCATTTGGTAGGGCAGCAAGATTCAGGTATTCGGAACAACGGGGAGTTTGTACCCTATGTTTTGTTGGAAAAAGTATTTATAAAATGGGACGTTGAAATTTGTACCACGAAGGAAATAATGTGTAGTCACGTAATCAATTTCGATTATTTCAATTGTCCATGGAATCGTGGCCTCGCTTCAATAGTTAATCGATAATTGTGAAGGCTTGACTAAGCAGGGGTTGTTGAATTGAGACGATACTGTTTTCCACGATCCATCTTTATTCGAAACTAAGTAGAAATACGACCTGGCTTAATCCCTACGTGATGGGAGGGTGGGTTGAGTCTTCATAGGCGTAGCCAGGTCTCCTTGATACATTCGTTTAATCGATTAAAACTCAGAAAGAATTCTAAAACGGTACTTATATAAACCAAGACAATGTTGCGCTAACAACAGTGCGGAAGAAATTGGATGTCAGTGAATAATCATATTCAAATCCCAACACTTCAGTTTAGTATATCTGGACGTAGGTTGTTCCACACGTTTAAATACAAATCAAGTAGTCTAGGCAAAACGAAAAGTCTTGACAAACCTGTACAGAAAAATTCCACAGTATCTTAAACAAAATAATGAAGATAGGTCAGCAAAAGACAACCTCAACCTTTTGCAAATGAAAGTTGATTTTACATTTCGATTTCAGAATCAAATGGTTCCATACACAAAGTTTCTTGAAATCTTTTGATCCTTCACCAAGCCTCCTCTTAGCCAGTCACGTTCATATCTATAATTCCAAAATGCCAATTTGCATTGTGAATGATTACTGTAAATAATGTTAATCGAAGCGAAGCTTATATAAAAAACTATCGATGCATTTCAAACGATGGCGAATTTCCTCGATACCCGTCTGTTGATTCGTTACGCCTATGGCAAGGGTTTCCCCCTTGATTTCCACTCGAGGTTGCCAACTTCGTACCTCCATTCTCGGTTCCACTTGATCGAATTAATCCATTCCCAATCTAATCAAATCGCGTGAATGTCTAATTTCACACACGATCCGCTTTCGTCGCGCAGCTCTACCCGATACTTCCGTATCGAGTGGTCCGTTCACATGTGCGCGACGCTAATAGCGACCAATTACTTGGAACGCCTCGCATCGATAGACTTTCCCCGTAAGAATGAGCAAATACACCCCCACTGCGCCGGGGGGGCCGCGTTTACTGTTCATTTTATGCCCGCGGTATACGTGGCTCGTCTCGGGATGCGATTCGGTGTCGCGCCCGCGACTACTGCGCCTCGGCCATATCGATTTTGTAATAATTAGAATTGCCTCGTGGAACACGAAATTTGCGATGATACAGAGAAACTGGAGATACCGGGAACAGGGACAAATTACGTGGAAGGAATTCACTTGAACGTAAATAGCGTTGCAATAATCGAGCTTCTTTATTGCTTTTACTCCTCAGAAGTTCGCTGTTAGCTTTGAACCGGCATTCCGGGAAAGTTAAATCAGTCACTAGGAACAGTATTCCTCGACAATAAAAGGGAGATTAAAAAGTATTGCATAGCTCCCTAATTTTGAGATCAGGAGCCTTCGAATCAGGTAAATAGAAAAGTAGTGGCTACTAAATCGGTGGACGGCCACTCGTTTTCAGGCTTCGTGCGCTCATAATAGCCGATCGTTAATTACGAACAGAGAACTCATCGGATTATCCCGATATTCCGCTTTAAAACGAATTTTAGCATCATTTCGCGCGGCTGCCCGCCTCTCGACATTCATATTTTAATTCGTCCCGTCGCTGGGTATTTTAATTACACCCGAAGTTTTATATGAAAATGATATTCAGATGGATCCTGTTTCCAATTTGATATTCCACCGACGCCGAGGCGACGCGCGCCGTGTATTTTGCTGCTCTTTGAGCGCGGCTGGTTTGTTTGGCCCGTCCCGATACGCTTTGCTACGTTTTCTTGGGTGATAACTTTCAACTGCTGTTGACGAATCGAGTGGTATAAAATAGGCGCTCGATACTCCGGTAGCTCTCTCAAAGTTTGCGGAACTCCTCGTGGGTCGGCGCGTTTCTGCGCCAGCACAAGGAGGGTTTCAACAATATTGTAATTACAGCATCAAATGGTCGATTAACACAAATTTAGCGCCCGCGATCTGTGCCCACACCCTCCCTCCTCCCCCCCTCTTATCCACCGCCCGTAATTAACTTCTCGACGACATCAAACCGATTAGCACGCTCCTCTGAACCAACGAGTTTTCCTCCATTAAAGGCGCGCGGATTGCGAGAAGGTTTCGTCTTTCATATTCGTAATCCAGCTTTTTCGAATTTCCGTCACGTCGCAATTACATTTCGCTCGTTTCGATTCCGATCCTCCAAGTTTCCCAGCGAATCGCCGTTTCAAGTTTAACGGAAGTTTACCTAGAATCCTTGCGATTTAGCAGTCCTATTCCAGATCATGTCACTTTCTATATCCTTCGTTTTGTGACATTTCTAACAGCCGTGGGACTTCTTATAAATCTTCTACTTACTATTCGGATGAAGTTCAATATTTACACCTCGTATAAATAAAAATACTGGAGGTATGTTCTATCCCATCACTACTTTCATCAAAAACTACTCAATTCCTTTTATCAAACGCCATGAATCCATGAAGCTAGGAAACGTGCCCTATCTCATACCCAAAAACATCCTAATGGAAGATCTACCAAGTCGATTTCATCTTCAGCTGAATCATAGCCACTCGCGCTGCTCGTTTTCCCAATGACACCTAATTGGAGAGTTTAAAGCTCGCTAATAGAGGCAAAGTCGTCCTCGACCCGAGGAGGATCCGCGAGGTTTTGCCTCCTTGCACGAGCACGACACTGGCATAATTGCTCGAGCTCGAACAGAGACGTCGGAATAATAGGTGAACGTGTGTGATCGTGGAAAAAGGCTCGGGGGATCGTTAAAGGAAAGGCGCTGGACGCGCGGCGTTTCAATGTTTGAGGACGTCGCTCCAAGTGTACTTATTCACGAGTTGCGCTGGAAAAATACCGCGAAGGCGAAGCACTCGGGTTCCTACTTAAATCGACCTGTTCCCCGCGCCTGGATCGGCACCTCGAATGCCCTGTTTCTCGCGCGTTTTCCAATGAGACCCGACTGAACTGAAGACGGGTCAACGAGAGTCGTAAATTCCCGTTACGGTACTTCCGACATTAAAAAACTACGCGCTACCCTCTACGACGTGTTACCGTGGTAAGGGTGAATAAGTTGACACTTCAGGTAACACAGTTCGACAGCCATCTGGACTTGTAACATTCAATAGCCGTTTCTTATAGGTTTTCGTGCGCTGAAAACGAATCCGCAAACCGTTTGTCGCCATCACCCTCAGTTTTTGAGAAATTCGATTTTGAAAAAACTTGCAAATTTTCGACTTTGAACATTTTTTATGTCGAAACAGTAATAGTTATTCGGTTGCTCGTTGCGACAAATTATTCTATGAACCCTCCCGAATACAACGATATAAGTTATTATTGCACTATGAACATTTGAATATGTTTAAACAACGATCAAAGGGAAAAGGACACTCGAAATACACCCATTTTTGCAGATATATTTCAATTTATTTTGAAAACTAAGGGTCTGGGAGAAAATCTGACCATTCCACGCGATGCAGCAGACAGTTTTCCTTCGGGAAGCGTCAACAGAAGTGGTAAGTCTCATTTTGTTTTGAATACAGAAGCGAAATGGTTTGGCAAAACGCGCGGTACCGACAGTGGTAGTCACGCGCGTTAAGCGTTTGTATTACGCTGAGCGGCAGTGGATCGCGCGCCGCCGTTGACTACCACTGTCGGCTTCGCGTGTTTTGCCAAACTATTTCGCTTCTGTATTGAAAACAAAACGAGACTTACCACTTCTGGTGACGCTTTCCGAAGGAAAACTGTCTGCTGTATCGCGTGGAATGGTCAGATTTTCTCCCAGACCCTTAGTTTTCAAAATAAATTGAAATATATCTGCAAAAATGGGTGTATTTCGAGTGTCCTTTTCCCTTTGATCGTTATTTAAACATATTTAAATGTTCATAGCGCAATAATAACTTATATCGTTGTATTCGGGAGGATTCAGAGAATAATTTGACGCAACGAGCAACCGAATAACTATTACCGTTTCGGCATAAAATATATTCAAAGTCGAAAATTTGCAATTTTTTTCAAAATCGAATTTCTCAAAAACTGAGGGTGATGGCGATAAACGGTTTGCGGATTCGTTTTCAGCGCACGATAACCTATAAGAAACGGCTATTGAATGTTACAAGTCCGAAAAAAAGTCAAAATTTGTCGAACTGTGTAATTAACAATTAACTGAATATATTATAACAAGCAGTGACTGGTACAAGAATCTATGATATGCTTCTAACGTCCTCACTCCGGAGGATACCGTGGCTTGGGAGTCGACAGCACCGAGGGTTATAGTGACTCCATGTCACTCGCCAACCTCCGACGGTCCCAAGTGCCAGGCGATTACCGGCGACAGACCCAACGTCTGTCAGGTAGCCTCATAAACTAGAGGACTGTTTTTCCTACGGAGCCTTCCAGAGCGATTTACAACTAACCCGAACTCAATGAATATGGCCTTCGGCCGATTACGGTATTGATGGAGACTCTGCCGGACACACGCGACTGTAACGCGTAAAGGCGGGATCTCCTACCTGCGACCAGTCGCAGCGACCGGCAGCGACCAGTCGCAGGTAGGAGATCCCGCCTTAACATGCCCCAATCGATCGCGGTAATTACTTATGTAAGCTTGGCGACTCGTGCACGCCTTCCGCGGCTGCCGATTGAAACGACGTCGCTATTAATTCGAACGTTCGCCACACAATGGGCATCTTAATGATTCCGGGCAACTGGGCCATACAGGGTGGCTCGTAATTCGCGGTATGAGAAGCGGCTCGTTACTTGCAGGGGAAAAATAATTTGGGCTGTGTGAAATGCAAGAATTTTTTAAGGAAATCGAGGTCGCAAAATCTGTTGCTCAAAGCACATTAGTTCAGAGGTGCCGTTTTTGAAGCCGATTGGTTGTTACAGGAGGATACGTGGTTGATACTTGGTTCATTTGATCCATTACATTTGCTGTTATAACGTTCAGCTGTATTTTATCTGTATTGGTAAGAGTAAGGAGTGGTTGTTTATGTTTTGGAATATTTTGAGGATATTTATTTGAAATTATTCTCTTGAGAATTTTATATACCCGATGCGTAAAATATCAGGCATTGTACGAAAACTTTCGAAATTTGTATTCATATGATTATAAGAAATTTTTTCTGTGTTGATAAAAATTGTCAACTGGGCCGTTGAGGGATTCCCTCAGTTGCAAAATTGAAAATTAGGATAATTGAGGGTTAAGCTGTGGTACGCAAGCCCTTCTGTCACGCTTCCTCTCTCTCTACTTTCAACCCTCGTTTGTTCTCGCAGGATTATTTGCTTATTGGTTCATTGTGGATTCCAGGTCCACGCACACATATCCGTTCCGTATCAGTTCTGTTCCGTCGTGCCAGTGGTAAGAAGAAGAGACCCTCTACGCCCCTCTACGCCCCTCTTCTTCTTACCACTGGCACGACGGAACGGAACTGACACGGAACGGATATGTGTGCGTGGACCTTCCTCCAGTCTTTTATGAGCGGCGTTTACTTTTCTTGCATGCTAAACATCTGTCTCCCATGCCGCAGCGCTCCTCATCTTCCCTCTATCCCTTTTTTCATCGAACGCACATCCACACTCCCCACGAAATCATTTACGTGCTCGAGAAATTATAGGGGTTCTTCATTTTCATCTATTCCTTCGTGTACTATAATCAACAATAATCATGTACCCATAATCAATAACAATATAATTTTAGTCAGAGCAGATTTAATATTTTCTGTAATAATTAATCATTTAATTATGTGTTTACTTAACGATATACATGAATATTCACCAACATAGAAGACCAGCAAATAATTTAATCTTTTGACTGCCTTCGCGCAAGATTCATGAGGCCCAGGCTTAGAGATCGATAAGCAGAATTGAATATTCGCGATAGATTTCAACGACAAGATCAATGGGACACCTGACTTGGCGATAGCAGGTGCCGCCCCTTAAAACCGATCGAGCGAATTTTTTTTTCCGTTTGCTAAAGTCGTTTCGTTCGGACGTCGGATAGGGCCCAATGAGATTACAAATTCGTATCGTCGATGCCGAATTATTAAATCCGACGAGGTGTTCGTCAAGGAACGGATAATGCAATTTTTATACGCTTCACTTGTACCGTGCCATTATCGATTCGCGTCGCTTCCGTTCGTTCTCGTTCCTCGTTCGACCGTAGCCTCGATCGTGTTAAAAATTATGCGACAAATTTTTATATTTTCAAGAACAGCTGCGCGCTGAACGAGGAGCTTTGAATGAGAAAGCAGCCGTCCTGCAAGGGTGATTCATTTTCCATATTTATGATCTGGTTAATAATCATCCCTTGTCCTTCGCCATTTCCCTCAACGTTTTACGGAATACGAGATCTGCTCGCGGTTGGACGGCGTTGTGCTCGTAATCGCCCGCGTTTCTGTACACTTTTAGCATCAGTTTTTCGAAAAATTCACCAAAAAACTCTAAGGGAACTAAGCTCGCCTGTATCCATTAATGCACCCCTCATATACATTGAGTAATGTTGATTTTAAATCGATCGCTCTTAATTGCTTTGCCGCGGATTCTGAATTTAATGCGGGGCCTCGGCAAACGCTTCTCAGCTAGACTCATCTCGCGGAAATGAAAGGCGCTTATTAACGTTTGCGTGGGGTCGATTCAAACGCGAAAACGCATGGACGCCCACGCGGGGGAAGATTTTCATACGCGTATCTGCTTGAATGGGCTGGCGCCGCGGGTGGAGATTAATATTGACAGATTCGCGAAAGAGTAGTTACCTTGATTATACACTTTCTCTACTTTCGATGCCTCCCCGAAATCTGACAGAGGCGGCGCAACTTTTGATCTCTTGCTGGGGCGCGTGTTTGCAGAAATTTAACCGCGTTCCCCGTGTATGGTTTGCTAAATGCTTCTCGTCGGCTTTCTCCGTTTCTGGTCCGTGCACGATCTCACGATGATACATGGGCTACTTCTCGCTTCACCAAACTGAAAGACGATTCTCGCCGTCTGCGATTCTATGTTCTATTCTTTTTTAACCGCTAGTGGAACGTTTCAAGTTACTCCTTTCTAATGATACGATTTTTAGTGTTATTATACCAAAGTCAATTAATTGTTAACTATATTTAATCGATTCAGTACATATATTCCTTTTCTAATAGTAGCGAACAAATTATTTGGTCTACATTATTACCTTATTGGCTTCCGCTTAAATTACCCAAGCCTACTCGTACTGCAGATACTAATAGGGGAAGTAGGGGCAAAACCGGGACGTTAAGAATAAGTGAAATATAACGCGCACAGGATCTCTAAGTCCCTTCGCCATCCACTTCTCAGATACTTGCACATCCTTCTTTCTGAACGAAATTCGTGAAAAGCTTCGCCCGAAAAATCGTTGGTGGCGGAGCGAAGCGCGGGGGAACGGCACAGGGGTCGAGTCTTTATTTCGTTGGATGAGCGAGATATTATAATCACGTTGTACTATCGATTGACGTGTGCACGGAGGGTTGCACGCCACTGTCTGGTATATACGGGCTGAAAGGGGGATCGCAGAGGGTGAGTGTTAGGCGGAAGGGAGGAAGCAGAAGCTGCCAGGGAGAAGACGCTGCCTAATAGAATGCCAATATGATTATGTGTGCCATGCTGCATCCAAACCACGATCCGTGCTGCACCCACTGACGCCCTCGAATGCTCGTAGCCAATGTAATCGGCTAGGACGAAACGACGCCACCGGAAGAAACTGAATTTGTTTCACCCAACCACGATGGCATTCACGGTTTTCGCTCTCTCGCCTACAGCCGCGGAGCCTCCTGCTCTTTTCGGTGCCCTCGATCGACTTTCGTTGCAACGTGCCCCCGCGATGCCGTCGCTATTTTCTCCCTTCCGTTCCTGGCTGATGCGTCGCCTGACGTCGCAACGAAATTTCGGCTGGCTTCCGTTGTCATTCAGGAAGCTCTTCTACCTCCTTCCTTTCTAGACACTTTCCTTCGACTCGTTCTCGTTCCATTCCTTCGAGTGCCTTCGACGAACTTCCTTCTGTTTCGCCTTCTTCTCCCTTCTGTGGCTGCATTCGTTCGCCTTTTCTGTGTTTATCGATGGGAGAAGGTATTAACGTAGGTGTTGGGTACATTAGAATTTCCTTGGATGTTCCATCGCCTGGTCAGCTACATATAGGATATCAAGAATTCAAGGGCGGAAAGATCGATGGAAAGTAGAGTGGAATAACTTTGTTGCTTTTGAAGATGGAGAATGTTTCCCAGTTCTGTGAAAGGGAGGCTATCTCTGTTCGTTATTCAGCTTCCTCGATCTCCCTCAGATAACTTTAGCTCGTCCTTCACCCTTCTTTCCATATACCATTGACCATCGACGTGCTCGGATAGCTGTAATTACTGTAAACGCTGCCCACCGTTTTTGGCTGTTGCATGTAACTGAAACGGATTGACGTTTTCGCGGCAGGCAATTGGAGCGCGCGCGAGCGCGCGAAGCGGCAAACTTTCGATTTATAACGTTTTCCAGTCAAACGCGTTAATCCATCAAGTACGCGTTTATCGGAAAATCAAGCAGTCATGTGCATTGGATACACTGTCAGTGCATTAACTCGTACGCTCGAGTGGAAAATGGCATTACTTAGCCGCGTTACCGCTGTATCATACACTTGAGGCCGTTTCCCTTTGATCGTAATACGCGCGAGCAAATACTGGGTCAAGTGACGAGTTCGTTGGGATTTCCTCTGGCTGACTTGCACCTTGAAACCTTACGTTAAAGCCGATTTCTATGGGCAGAGATTCGAAGCTTGATCCGGGAGGTGGAAGTGGGCTTTTATTTAAATCCGGCGCAGTCGAGCTGGCTGGAATATGCGTACGGATCATAATCGCAGAGGACGAATGCACATTAGTCAGGGGAAAGGGGTTGCACTGTGCAGGGGGTGGTACGGTTAATATGGAACATACTGCCCGGAGATGATTCGAATATGATATTTACTAATGGCAAGAATCGTATTTCATTCGTCTTCGTCGTAGTTGGAAGGTGTCTTCTCTCCTGTTACGAACGCTCAACTATTTCAGCGGATCGAATTTCTTTCTCTTGACGCTTTGTAACTCAATAACGAGCAAGATTTCTGATATTTTTCTTCGAGACAGTTGTAAAGCATATGCGATGAATTTTTTCATCTGAATACTCATCATTTTGGTACTGGGAAGGTAAATAATGTGTGGGCTGTTTATCACGGAGCTAGCTTAGACCTACGCAAGATTATAGTGGCACTGGTAATGTCGCGACATCCTTCGCTGACAAGCTGCGGAAAAATTTACTTGGCTACTCTGAATTTTGTGAGGAAATCAAACACGAACTCCTCTACTTTCTAAATCCTACATATGAATTTACATAACCAAGTAAAAGTGTCTACAATCATGGATTACAGTTGTGTTATCCCTGCACCTTAATTACATAATTTCATAGGGTAACCAAAACTCGAAAACTAACCACCCCTATCAGCCTCCATAATCTACACAGATCAGAATCCGATCTTACTATTCGTCACACTCGAACCCGGTCCCGGTATCACATTCAAACGAACTCCCCATCCCTGAGTCACAGACCAAAGGATCTCAAGCGAAATGATTGCACTAAATCCAAGCTACGTCGCTGAATAGTCGCAGGTCGCGCGCGACCACCGCGAGCGGAACGTCCTCGCAGCGTGTGCCCCGAAAGCGATAGAACGCCAGGAAGTGCTTTAACGGCGTCGAACGAGGGCGTCTATAATACATATCGAAAGATACATCCGGTATCAGGTCGTCCTCTTTCTCGGTCGCTCCATCACGCTCGCTGCCTCCGCCCTTACACGCTTGTACTGGGGGTAGCGCCCGTCAAAGTTAACCTTTGTTTCGCGCATGGCTAGCCTTTCGGGTTTATCAGTGTGTAGCAGGTGGTGGCGCTTTATTTATAACAGGCGCCTCTTCCTTTCCACCTTTCCTTTCGCGAAGCCACCGCCGTGGCCGACCGCGTTAAGCCGCGCTAGCACTCCGTATATCACGCGGCACTTTGCCCGCGTGTGTGTGACTGTGTGCCGCCATCCACACCGCTGTCCCTCTGCACTTTTACCCTACCAGCCAGCGTGGCAAGCTTGCACGCGCGTAGTAACGCCCTGCCTCCGACGTGCAACTCTTTTCCATGCACCCCCTGAGAACGCTGGCCACCTGCACTCGCTTCGACCTTGGATTTCGGATTGCAGCGGGGGTAACTTGCTGGGGAGAACCTGGAATTTTCAAGCGATTGACAAGTCTTCGACTATGCTGTTTCATTTCCTTGGCACGCAAGTTATCGAGCGTTGTGTCTTGTACTGAAAGGGAAGTGGGTTTGCATACGATCTGGAGATTTTCAGACTCTTTTCAGGTTCAGGTTCTCAGGATGGTATTATCCACTTGGTAGCGAGGATAGTAGATAACCCAGCCACCTTCGCATCGTGTTCGAAGAGTTCGGTACCGGAGGACACGTTCATGGGGGGTGGATTTAATATTTTCGCCGCGGGCTCCGCGACATAATTGTCAGTGGAATTTTAATAAATCGCACAAAGGTGTACCCACCGAGGTTCAATATACCCTGCCGACTGCTTTTCACGAATGGTCGCGCTTCAATGAACAAACAGAGATTGGGCGCGATCGGTCGCCAACGGGAATGCAGACTTGGAGTCTTTTTTTCCCGTCCGCGCTTATATTAAAGTCGTATCTCATTCATGGTTGTTCATCGAGAATTCGACATCGTGGACGGACGGTGGGCGGGATGATGGGAGAATTTGCAGTTATTAGGGGCGGAAGTATAGGAAGTTGTACGGAGAGATCCGTCTTTTCACGGACATTGTCTTCGGGTTGAAACGGGTATCGAAAAGGGCACCAAAGATGAAATTCTTAGCGAAGCAGACAAGAATAGAGGAGCGTCGCCCGTCGAGAATGGCGGAATTAAATTTATTCAGGCAGTGCCAATAAGTCGGAAAAGTCGTGCCCTAAAAGCCGGAATCCGCTCGGCTCCCCGTCCCATACCCCAATTCTCTCTCTCTCTCTCTCTCTCTCTCTCTCTCTCTCTCCCTCTCTCTATCTTTCTCTCTCCCCTTTGCCCCCGTTTCCCATGCCTCGCCTCTGTTTTATTGTGAACTGAAGCAGCCGTTCTGCCCAAATGACGCGATTCTCGCCGTGAAAATGTTTAATATTGAATATGAGCCGTTCTAACCGGGGAATGAGTCCGTGTCATGTTTACCGAAGCCTTCTCCGCCAGGGAATATTTGCGACACACAATGGGGAATCTTTGAAAAGCTTCCAATTTCTCACTTCCAACGATCCGTTGTCTCCGCTGAAAACGCCGCTGGGCGTTTCGCGGGGATCCTCGCGCCGTTTCTATTTAAATATTTTCGCAGCTGGCGTAGCCGACGTTCTTTTATAACGACAAAGTATAGATAAGATTCGCCGATTATCCTCTCCCTTGGCCGTAACGAAAGTTCGAAGGCGCCTCGACACCCTTGCGATCCGAGGGAAAGAACTATTTCGCCAGGGTTTCCTGATCCAAGGGGCACGTTTGCCGGTCCACCCTCCGCGTATTCCGCTCTCCCTCCCTCAGTCTGCATCCCGATCTGCAATTTGCGCGGGCATAATTGCCCCTTTAAAGGTAACTCCTCACGAGTTTACCGCGATCATGGGAATCCGTGAATCATAGTTGACTCAACAGGAGAGACGGTAGAAGGCACCCTTAGCGTGTATACGGGCAGGCTTAATAACCACGTTTGCCCGCGTGCTCCATTTAAGCGGAAGTACTCTTCCTGAGAACTCGAAGGAATTAGACCGCGTATCCTTGGCAGGGGGGCTCGCGACCGCTGCTATGTGTTAATTATAATTATCGTCCTGGCCGTGCGTATGCAGGGTTCAATAGCGAAACTCGACGCGCCATTGCTAATTGCGAGGCGCATCGTCCGGATTGTACGCCGCTGAATATAGCTTTACTCTGAATGTGAATGAGCAACGTGTTACGACAGTACCGTCTCTAACAGGAATAACTGCGAAATTAGGCTTCACGCAGCTTTGTGCTAGGCTACATCTGCGTTAATTAAGGCCACTGGAGCAGCAATCCTGAGACATTTCCTATTGGACTGTGTGGCTCGGTCGGTTAATCTCTGCCGGTTCATTGTTGTACATCGTGCAAATCCTGTCGATGGCCTTTTGGCCGTTTGCACGGAATTTATATCAGCCAAAATCTGAGTTAGCCCAGTCGTGTTTTAATTTCTTAGAGGACTCCTCTAACTTTGAGAAACGTGTAAGGGAATTGTTAGCGGTGTATTTCTCATTCTTTGACGTCATGTTAGTTGGGGAATCGATTCTACCGTCGACAGGAATTTTCGTAGGAAATAGATTTGCACGGTGAAAGGGCTAATAAGGGTATAGGATATTTTCAATCCCGCCTTAGACGAACTCTGTCATTAATATCCCAAGGAGATGAGAATAGAGCACGCGATACTAAAATTACGTTTCAAGCTGATAGGTGCGTTCATGGGGATGGCTGGCTTTGATAAACCATCACCTGCAGGGATAATCTATTCTTAGACGTAGCCCGCTGCACTATTCGACTTTTATTAATCAAACCGCTCGCTCGTATTTCGCTGATACCGTAGTATGCATCTTCCGGTGTATTTTTTTCTTCTCCACCCCCCGTTCCGCGTTTCGCCCTCCTCCCACGGTCTCGGATAGATAATTGGTTGTCAGAAGAGGTCCTTTATCAGAGGGAGCCCGCCTCGGATGCCTCGAAGCAAATTGCCAAGGACTGATTCTGTCCATTGCAATTCGCCCCCAATATATTATCTTATCCGCGGCGCTTTATCCGGCCGGACTTGGCCCGCCTTCTTAAAATTACTTTTATCAACACTTAGTTTCGCCAATTACCGCGGCTTTTCATCCTCCTCGCGGCGGCTGCGCGCGAATTCCAGGCCAAACGCCGTGGAAACGTAATAATTTCCACGTTCTCCGCCGCAAGTCGACTTTGCGAATCGAATTTCCTGCCTGCGTCTTCCACTCGCCTCGAGTTTCTTCCGCGATTGTGGAATAACCTGATTACTCGTGGGGAACCTTAGTATTGCTGAAAATAGGAACGATAATATATTATCGAACTGTATAAGCCAAGTTTCATGTATAATTCTGTAAAAGCCTGCAATCGCTTGAATTATTAACTCCATTGATATCAGAAGAGTTGATCCCCCAAAGGTATCTGAACGCCATCTCATCTCCTCTCTTGCTTTCCAAACACTCCCCAAAAAGCTGAGCACTCGCTGTTAGCAACCGTAAAGGATTCTGATTCTATCCTGGTGGAAGTCGCGATCGGAGCGTGCTCGGCGATGACGATGCATCACGTTACCGCGATGGTCCACCTCGAATCGTCGCGGTATTATCTATCAGTCATTTGCCAAATACTTCACGCACGGTGTCAAACTCGTGTCGAATCTGACGAGGGGCGCGGTGAACTTCCTTGGAGCAGACGGCGAACGTTATCGATCACCCGTTTCTCCCGCGATGATCGATCGCGCGTGCACGCCAAGTATCCGCGGCTCGCGATGTATTTTGTCGCTGGAACAAATATCTTGCCACTCGATCCCCGGCGCGCGAACTTCGTGATCGATCGGACAATCAATTTGGCAACCGTAGATTCCAATCTGTTACCGTGGCGGATAAGAAACTCCATAGACGGAAGAGCGGCCGGCCGACGAGGAACAACCAGTTTCGTTTAATCGCCTGGGAAGACGTATCGTTTGACATCAAAGAGTTGGCAATTTGTGCGGCAAATATGGAGCCTTCCGACACCTTACTTTCCCTCCATCATATTGGATTCCGTGTCGGTCGATAAATTATCGAATCACTTGATCACTTCTGATTTTAGTTCGACAAAGAACTATTCAGAACAGAGTTGGACATTAACTAAATAAAAAATTAACTTTAGATTATTTGGGGAGTAAAGTTAATTCTTTTATTCATAGAGCCTTTCAACTTGAGCGTCGAATAAATTTTCTCAACTTTATTTAAATAAAAATTTTGCCCATCTCTGCATCAGAGTAATGAATTTTCCGAATAATACTCTTTATTTAAATAGAACTATGAATCTCTACACGTATGAACTCATATCCGAAGTCTCAAGCAGCCTCTCAAAATCATGAATTTTCACGTCTCACTTTATGATTTACCGAATCATATTTAACCTTGTACGAATTTTGTTAGTGTATCAGTTTGTTCGCCAGGTTCTTCGAATAGCTCTCACGCCGAACATGGTCTACGGGGTTGCGTGGCTGGTGGAATCGTCGTAGCGTTGATCAGGTAAAACGAATTACAGGTGCGCGGCCTGCCATATAGCTTGCGTTTTAATCATAGTTCAGTGACGCAAAACATCCCCTACGCCTGGGGAAGCAGGGTGCCGCGATGTTACGCGGGTAACGTCGTTACTCCGCCGTTGTTGTACGCGCCGCGGCAAGGAAATTTTCGTCTGACAGGATGGAGAAATCGAAGAAAGTAGAGCGTGTACGCGGCGAACAGAACGGCAGCACGACGTATTATATAGCCACGGCCTGAAGATTTAATGACGTAACGCCGGGGTACGACGCAGCCAAGAAGACCCCCGTGTCTCTTACGGAAAGGGGTGGAAGCCACGAAACGAAGGAGAACGTAGAGTCGCGGCTGTATATATTTATATATACACTGGGAATGGAATAATGGACGTGGCTAGGCAAAGAGATAGATGGATCTTGTTTACAAGCACGATACTGTTGTCCCATTACGAATCTCCGATCTGTCCTTCTTCATCTTCTTCGTCTTCATCTTCCACAGTGCTCTTCCAGTGTGTCTTTTTTGGGTGGGTGGGTGGTTATTTGCTGTCCTTTAATGATACTCAGTTTTCTACTCTTATGCTGTTTTAGGGTTTATTCAGATAGGGTGCGCTGATCGAAGGGTGTTGGAAGAATATTCCTCGCATAGTAATTCTTCTAAAGTTGTGGTTAAAATAAAGTTTAAAATTCATATCTGTACATACACTTATATCGTGTATTATGTTCGTATGAGTTGGCTATTTATTATTATTATTGCTATCTTCATTGCATAACAGAATAGTTTAATGCAAGTTAGACAAAGTTGAAGAAGAAAAATATAACACCAAGCAGTATAAATAATATCTATCAAAAATGCTGCTTTATACTCTAATACTTATGCTTTAAACCTCAAGAATAAAACTAATACTAAAACTAAGTGCAGAGAAACACTACAGACTACAGCTAAAGTACTAAAGTAAAATACGTCCATAAAGCAGATTGAGTCTGAGAGGTGTGAAAGTGCTGGAAGGATAAAGGTTTTTCGCAACCCCTTAATTTACGGGTATATAAATGTTAATGCATTATTCTTTTTAATGTAACTGTCTTTTCTCCCTACTATTCAGAGTCTGAGCTTGCCTTCCACCCCTGTTGGCGTGCAGCTTGTAACGGAAAACAAGGCAGTTCATTGAACGCTCTAAGAAGGGAAGTTCTATTATAACGACGCGTCCAGAGCTTGATTATTCTCCGTTGGCGACGTCTAATCGCGTTTCAAACGGCTCGTGAACGGATTAAAAATGAATCTGTCGACTGCGTCGCGATGCGGCGCACGTATTCGAGCAGCGGCCCCCGCTGCAGCTGACTTTCGGCTTTTGTTTACGACGGAGCCTGCAAGACGACGCGCTTAACGAAGAAATTAAAGGCTGCGAAGATAGAACGCGACTCTGCGTCTCCCTTTTCCGTTAAGCTTTTGCGATACACATCGCGTACAGCGCCGCGCGCGCCTCTGACCTGGTAAACCGATTTTCTTCGAATTACGTCGTCGCGTCGCTGGGAGAAAGCGTCGTTCCCCGTATCGCTCCTCCCATATCGATAATTAATTACTCTGGAACGGGGAGCAGCGGGTAGAATTGTACACTGTTGCATAACTTGCTTCATTCATCTGTTCCCTCGAGCCGATTTCTCGGTAGCTCCTCGTCCCTCCCACGCGCTCCGAGAACACAACATCCAGCAACGGAATATCAAGGAACTATTAGATCGTCAATAGTGTATTCGTGGAGCGTCCCGTGGCAATGTTTACGATATTAGTCTTCTGCTTTCGTACAAATCTCTGCGGTTCATATTTAAGGCTGAGTGTGACGCTGATTTGTGGAACATCTGAAGGATAAGAATAGGGAATAGTTGGTACCTATATACGAGCTGGAAATCGACCAATTTAGAATCATAAATTGCAGGGAAGTTTATGTGTCTTCAACGTGACGTTACGGTCTATAAATGTCTATTATTTCGAGGCAGCAACGGGTTGCTGCGAGGGGGTTGTAAAACGCGCTGCACGCACTGTGCCGTGCTGCTGCTCCGCTGATTTTACAATGTCTCCTTCGACGACGATCTTCCTGTTTTCGGCAACCCATTCGATTCCGGTCTCTCGAACAGAGAAGTATGATTTTGTTTTAGCGAATCCTCTATAATAATCCCGCGAGTATGATGGCAGAACAAAGCCAGGTTATAGACTCCCGCTTACAGTATATTCATAAAAATTTAATAGCTAATTCTGTAGGAATGTTTGCAAGACGAATGTCAACTACTCGAAGTGGGCAACTCGTCGTAGTGCGTGCGCGTGGAAGGGACCAGAATTCGAATGGGCTGCGAGCATTTTATTCAAACCTTTCACGAGAGGGAGCGTCTTGCCGCTTCGGGAGAAGCAATTAAGCCGAAGCTTCAATTTCCCTGGAAGTTCAGTCTCATTGTTGTTCGTTTGATCGTCTGCACGGTGTGCACGCGTCTCTGGCACACGATTTTCCCCTTTTCGAGGAACTTCGTATCCGCTCGTAACTCTCACGCGTCCGCCACGAATCATTAAAGTGGATAAGAGGCGCGAGTAGAATTGCTCGACGTCTGGCAGCCCTCCCCCCTTTTCGTCGTGGAAACTGGAACGATCCCGCGTGTCCTTCGTGAAGGAATCCCGAGGATCGGAATAAGGGGTAGAGAGTCGCGCGCGAGCGCGCTCACCCTTCATAATTTCCTTCGTAATTTCCTTGAGGTCGCTCGAAACACCCCGCCCGTTCGTCGAGGGTTGGGAAACAAAGGGGAGGGCCTCCTTCCTGCATATCGCTGTCCTTCGGTCGGACGGGTTGTTGCATAAACGGGATTCTTTGGCGCAACTGGCGCGGAATATCCATTATTCTATTTGTATGCTTTGAAAGTTACAAAGGCGTCTGTTCTGGTTATGTTGTCCATCTGGTTATTGGAATTAAATTCAATTTAAATAAGCGTATTTTGCTGGAGAGATTTTTGCGGAGAGCTGGACAACGGGCATAAGATTTTTTAATTCTTCTGAACGCTGAACGTCGAATGGCGATTCGAGCTTTTTTGAGCTATAAATCTATAAATCATTTTTTTAACCTTTCTCCGCGAAACCTTTATCTCAAAAAAGTGCAGCAGCTCTAGATATATTCTCTAGATAGAAGGAAAATAAAATTGGTAGAAATCGCGAGTCTCCGGTTGCAGAGCTTCGTCTATTTTTTAAACATTACTTCCAACGTTGCAGCTCTTTGAAAAGTACACGTTGTGTGGGGGATGCTTCAAGGAACAGAATGGTATTTTTGAATTTGAGAGGGTTGATGCCTGAATGAGCAAAATTCTCAGCATTGACTGCTAATAATGATTTCCACACTTCTCCGAGCACCTTGGTTAAATAAATATTCTCGAAGTAGGTAGTACTGTAAGGAGAGGTTTCGTACGATGTAATTCATGTCCTTTTTTTAAACGATTTCTTCCTCAAAATATGCAACCTGGACATCGCTAACGATAAAGGGAAATTTATCTTCCGCTAGCTTACGACTAATTTTCCCATGGAAAATCTCCCATAGCCGGGTCTGCAACTTCTGCACTTTCATGCACTTTAAAACAATACTCCGCGACGTTGGTTGTTTATCGAGACTAACGAAGGCAAACACTAATAAGCAGAAATCTTGGTAACGACTCTTCCTCCCTCTCTCCTTGTATAATTAGATTCGCTTCAAACTTTAATATAACGAGAAAACTCGAGAACAAGTAGGTCATTCGCTTAGTGCAGATCAAGGCGTATTTATTTGTTAATGATATGAACGCCGTCACGATATTATTTATGCGGAAAATAGTGACGATATCTGTATGATCGACAATTTTTACTACTCGAAAAGAAAGCATCAACTTATTTTTATTATTCCTTTAGATTATCCCGGTTATTAACATTTCGTTAATTATATCCATCACTATAATAGTACAATATCAGGATGAAGTTGTTCCAAGGGCTTCTATGTTAAATCAGATAAAACTCGGAGTATTTCTAGATATCGAAACTTATACTTAGAAGATCTCAGTGAAGTGTTATATCTGATAGAATACAGAGAATTTTCCAAATTCCATCTGCTACAACATTTCACTACCAGTATTCACAGTTCCACCTATACTTGCATCTGAATTCCATATTCTACAGCAGAAAGGATACAAGAGATCAAAGAACTCTTGAAAATTTCAAACCTATTTATTCCATATAAATTCACAATGCAGCGTATAAATTGAAACACATCAATTCAGTAATTCTTACATTAATATTCTAACAATAAGGCAGCCCCTTACTCCACAACCCTATTCAAATACCGAATGCCCAGCTGACCCTTCGCAGTTCTGTGTCCACAATGCCTGGACATCGATTTTATCCCAGCGAAGCCTACGTCTGGAGTATCTGTTGCACGAGTATCAGTTCCACGCTTCCACATTTCATACATCCGTTGGTGAACATTATTATTAAAACGGAAAAAATACACTGCCATTCCTACAAACTTCTTTCGAAAACAGTTAACAGAATCAATGACCACGAAGGTTTACATAATCAAGATTACACTATGCCTCCCTTTTAAAGCCATCCCCTGACACTTTGAATCAGAGACCCGAAATTCTCTATTCAAATTCTTAATCGACCGTTTCCTGTCGTCGCTGGTAAAGGATTCGAGATTTCCAGCTGCCACGCGAGCCAGGGCAGATTTTTATTAATTACTTTATTGTTCCCCCACCACGGTTATCGATCAATTGTACGACGCCTGTATACAACCGATTGTTTTGCGGGTGATTGGTTGTTATGTGCGGTAGCGCGAGACCCCGATAGTCGTTGTTTTTGGTGTCTCGAGGCTGATGGATGGCGGATATCGACTGCATCGCTGCAGGGGGACTGGGTGGCTTTCTCATTTCACAGGCCGAGAGGGACTTCCGGCGGAACCCAACCCCCGGGGGAGACGCTGGGAATTCGCTTTAGCCGCGGCATCAAATGTCGCCGAATTTTCTGTTGGTGTAACCAATTTTATCCACCCGCCCTCTTTATCATCCCCTCAGCCCTCCCCCCACGCTTCTCTGTCGCCCTCACTCCCGCGGTATTCCCGCGAAACCTTTTTCTCTGCCGGCCGGAAGCGTTCATTGGAAAAATATAACAGAGCGCAGAGAAGCGCTACATATTCCAATATAAAGCATCGGATAACTGAAATTGAAGTTCCTCCAGCTCTCGGAGGTGCGGGGTTTGAAAACGAGGAGCCTACCACTCGCGGGGCAAAAATGCCACGGGTGGAGCAGCGCGGAAAGAATAACCTTAAAAACGTTGCAACTGATGTCTAACGGTGCATCGGTGATCTCGATTCAGATTTCTCGGGTTTCAACAGCGGAATGGAATTGGTTTTCTTTGCAGTTTTCAAAAGGCAGTTTTATTTGTGAATTTTAGGGTCGCGCCAGCTGGTTTCTTGTTAAGTTTGAATAGCGTTGATTTCAGTAGAAACTTGTTACGAAGCGATGGCACTGATATTTCAATAATTTTCAGGATTGTATCGATATGTGAAATTTAACATACCTCTGCGAATGCTCGAGTTTTTAGGCATCAGTCCTTTCGAGCATTTCAATGAACGCTCGTTACTCTTTGTGTATCAAGAAAGCCACAAAGTCCATCGTGCTGCCTGATGATTCTGCGTTTCAAACACTCACGGCGAATTACCAGAGGAAATAGCACAAGAAAATGCGGCGGAATTGGGTAACCCAGATATAAAATGTAACTGGCGGGATGGGTTTGAATACATTTTCAATGAAGTCGATGTTAAAATAGTCTGTATAAGCAGTAATAAATACTTGGTCATATATTAATAACGAGCTGACCATTCCTACAAATAGTTAGCTGGTTTCACCCCGCAATTATTTATGACGTTTTCCACGTTTTTCATAAATAGCCTATAATCCAATCTAAGCCGTATGTAATGTATATTCAAAATTTTATAAAAATTCGTTCAGCCGTTCAGGCTCAAAAGAAGGATAAACAATCAAACAGACAACGTTTCACTTTTATATTAGTAGGGATTCAGTTTAAAATGAACTTCAGAGTCCGCAACGCGAGCTACTGATGCATGTCTGACTATGCACCAAGCACTACTACTTGCCCGCCTGACCACCAAGTAACTGCTTCGGCAAAAAGTGGTGGAAAATGAAAACATTTAACCGCCTTTTACTCGTTACCTTTTCCTTCGCGACCAAATAGAGTACAGACTCGAGTATCTTCAAATACAAATAGCCAGTTAAAGGAATCAAGGTCCCTCAGGACCAAACACTTCCCAAAACCCAAAAATCCCATCCCTACTTCCCCATCCTGAAGTACTTTCAATTTTCCACCCCACCTACCAAATTTCTTTTAATTACCCACGAAGTCCTCCATGCATTATTTCCACTCACCTTCGACGCATTCCCAAAAAACACGGAACCGCAGAACCCTCGAAAGTATGTACGGCAAAAAATCAGGCCAAAACGGAGCCGGGTAGGAAAGAGAGGGGAACGTCAACGGCGTCCATGGACGTTGGTGTGCACAGATTTTCCTACCGAGGGGTAGGGAAACGATCCGTCGTTGTCCAATTTGCTGTACGAAGCCAATAGCCGTCGTCGTGCGCGACGGCACCGAAAAGAAAGAAAAAAGGGAAAACGGGACGTCCTGTACGACGGTGGCGCGCCGTTATCCGATATTTGTGACCGAAAATAGAAGCAGGTATCGTATAAAATGACAATAAGGGCGTGCCATCGTCCGCTATCGTGCTGGACATCAATAACATTCGTTACCGGCGTTACACCCCGTATATACGGGCGTACATATACACGGAGATTACCGTGCTCCTTCACGGGGCTGTATTGTGTCCTGTGCTTCACCTGTTCTCCGTCGTCTACAGGGGGTGGGGGTTGGAAGGGGTGGCGGGGTTAGCTGGCACATGCCTCTTTTTCTCTTCTCGCGTCGACGTGGCCGTGGCAGGGGTGTGCACCCCCATGGACGAGCTGTACGTGGCTGTGCCTTCCGGTGTATATGGTAGTCAGTAAAGAATAGCCAGTCGCGCGACAGCGTATAGGGCCACTTTACGTAACTTATGTCGCCTTTGTTAGGGAATATCTCTCGTCCCGTTGTGGCACGTCCATGGCGTTCGGCCCCGCCGTTGTTCCACGACGGCCAGACGTCTGTCGTCGATGCCCTTGCCATTCACGTGGGTGGTCCTCGTCATCGTCATCGGTCTGGTCGACCGTCCTCATTGATATTTCAAGGTATTACGCAGTTATCTGGGCCGCTCTGCCAGCCGTTCTTCTTCTGCGCTGCCTTTTCTTCCAGGCGAGGTAACCAGTGGGGATGAATTAGGAGCCATTAACGCGGCTCGCTGGGTACATTTGTAATTGGAGGCACAATAATTCGAATGAGCGGATGAGTCGCTGTTATATGGAAGGCTGAAGGATTTTTTGGATGCCTCGGTGAAGGTGGAATGGAGGTGGAGGTTTATTGGATATTTCTGTGGATTGATGTCGCTGGTTGTCGCGTGCTTTGTATGTATGCGTGGGTACAAATTTCTTTGGAGGTTTGGTGTACTCAGTATTGTTGTTTTTAAAAAGTTGGGTTGGTGAATGAGTGGTTCTATAGGTAGGAGAAGAGATTTGTTTCGGTTGATTTGGAAGTGGCTGCAGTTACTATGTGTGGAGCTGTATTTCGATTAGAGTTCAACAGGTGCTATAAATATTGTAGACATGTCATAATCCGTTCCTACTGTTTCTGGTTTAGTCTTTATCGGGGAGCCTTTGTGTATTGGGGTGGATATTAAATTTATCTTGTAGTAGATTCCTTTTCTTAATTAGGTAGCTGTTGCACAGGGAAATTACCACAGGTGACAGGGGATTCAATGCTTTACCAAGTATTTCAAGAAGATATTTCGTAATTTGGGGTAGTTACTGGGATTGATTGGATAGTTTACGCTGTTTTGCGAAAACTGTCGCAAAAAATACACGTACGAGACGATACTGCGCAGAACGATTGCATTCCATTTGCATACAGCTTTGCAAGTGAAATTTGGCGCGTGCATCTTTATGCCTGCATTTCATGCAAGATATGTTCAACCGTGCTGAATCTTTTTTAACCCAATCACAATAAAACGTGTATTATTCCAAATAAACAAAAATAGTGTCACAAAAGAGGAAATCCGTTTTTCGTGCTCAGGCCAAAATTCCCAATATTTGTGGTAGCTGCACATCGAGTTAACAGTCTTTCATGTTTAAACTTATACTTACTTCTCGCGGACTTAAAAGTTCCTTTCAAACTAATTCTCGTGAAATGTGAATAACAAAAATACATCCTTGATAAATGAGAAAGAATAATTCTTTAAATAATTTCCACACCTATTTCTTCCACTGCATCTCAATCCAACTTAAAAATAATATTTTCCCAACAATCCCCTAGAAGATAAATATTCCTGTCGAGCATTCTCGTCGTCGTGATATTTGAATTTTCATCGGACGTTCATCGTCGCCAAGACATTAAAATATTCCACATCGTGGCGTGTTCCACTTAAGCACGTTATCCTGCCCTCCTTTCATTCTAATTTCCATGTTCTAACGTTATTTTGAAAGGAATAGCCAGCGTCGTCGACCGTTATCCACAACATTGTTAGATGATGTCTTCGTGGTCCGCCTCAGCTATGCCAGGCTTCTCAGGAAGCGGCTTAAAAGGCGGGTAAATAATCCATTTTCACAGTCTAACGCATTTACTCGATCCATGGTTACGTTCACTTCAGTGTCCTCTGGCCTTTCTTTCGAGATTACTCGCAATAAGAAGGTGCCACGAAATGGGGGCCCAAATTTGTTATATAATCGCGAACTTTTTGCTATGGAATACTGTTTCAAATGATAGAGCCGAGATTCACCTAAACTGTCTCTTATTTTATAATAAATATCCTATCACTCATCCATGCCGATTCCACTTGCTCAAATCCCTTATTGTTTTTAATCTCAACGCCAGCCTAACATCACCTCTTACACCTTCTATCTACCAAACTATTTCTCAAACTTAGTCGTCCTTAGTTACTTTGATGCTTGCATACCAATCGCGCCTGTGCTCTCCACTTCACGCCCCATCTTTTACAATGCTCGTAACCGCGTTCCCCTCCAACCAACTGTACATCCCAGCATCCAACGACGCTCGGCAACCCCGAAGCAACTAGAATAAGCCCCACCGTCAATCCCAGGCCAGGAAACGATCGTCTGGAGGCGCGTGAAAGTGAATCACTGATAATGACACGGCTCGGAGGAGCAGCCCTCGACGAGAGTAACGCTCGCCAATTATCATCTGGGATGTGGCGTGCCGTAAACGGGAATGGTATCGCGGCCTCTGGGTGTCTACATTCTGCATAGCCTTCTTTCCTTTTCGCTCGCGGTCGGCCACCCTTATTCCCGGTTTAAGAATTAAATTAGCCGATACGAGGGACGGCTCTCTGGCGGGGAACAACGCTGGAGGAGGAAGTGATCCCCCGATGTCTACTGGAGTCACGAACGAAGAAGAACCTCTCGAGAGTGTCATGAGGGCCACGATTCCTCTCCCTTCCTCCATCTCCGAGTCCTCCTCGCCGGGGCAAAGAGCGGCGGTAGGCAGGCAAAGCACAAACCAGGATATTGAAATTTCCTGTGGGAAGAAGTATTTTTCTTGTTGAATTTCTCCTTTCCTTGCTCCACTTTAAAGTGCTCGATTTCCAGTCGTCCGCGAGCCATCGTGGCTGCTCTTTCCGGTTAAAAGTCGTTAGGGGGCTGTAGCTTTAACGGGTGGCGGGGGGCTCGTTGATAAGAATACAGGGCGGTTTTGTTTTACCGAGTTTTCAGTGCACCTTCAATTTTCGAGCGATTCCTAGGCGACGGCTTGGTATCGCGTGGCACGCTGCGTCATTCCTCCTTCAGGGCTGGCATCCTTTCCTTTTTTGCGAACCCTTGGGGATCCTGACGTGTCTTATCTTGTTTGTGAATCGACTATTCGCGTTCGAGTTCTATGCGGAGAAATGATTTTGTATGGTTTGGAGTTTGCCTTCAATTAAAAGTCAGTGAATGTGTGTAGTAAATAATTCTTTGGTTATTTGTATGGTGTTTCATGCGATTTGGTCCCAACCAAGAAGATTTTCTTTCTGTTTGAGGACAGCCAGAGTGGATGAGACCTGAGACATCTTCGAAATGTTTTATATAAAAGCGCGAAACAGCCTGCAGCTGGAGAATAATATCGATCGAAGAGGTTTTCGTTTCTTTGTGCACGTAAGGATTAAAATTTGGTTGATTCGCTGTATTGATTAGAATTTATTATGTGCACAATACACACACATTGGACACTTCCAACTTGCCACAATCACAATCTTATACCCGTCAGAATTTATCAGAAATTCTAGTAAACCATTACTAGACCTACAACTCATCCTATCCACCCAATGAAAATCACTCTCAACTTGTTTATTACGAATCTAGTAACACTAGTGAACTAGTACCTACCGCAATTTTCTCTCCCCAAAATTATATCTTTCCAGTTGTAACTCATACGCTCGAATCACGCACAATTCCACCCCAAATTTCATTTCAGCCCGAGGGAGACTAATTTCTAAATTACCAGCACGTAATACAGAAACAGCATATATTCGACTAAAATGTAATATTTTCTGCTGGCCGTCGGCGGCGGACGAGCAAACACGCGACTGGAAAGTAGGGCACCGTTGGCATCGCGTCCTAAATTTCTCCTTTTACACGAGGGGGCGAAAGTTGCGCAACAAAATGCTTCACGCCCGTATAGTCTAACGTCGTTAATCTAGTATTACGCGGAAGAGTAAGTTGCTTGTTATTAGGTGAGAACCTTCGCCGCAGGGGTGTAATGTGGGGTATAATATGGAGCAAATCGGTTCTTATTACGTGGGGGAACGACGCGGCGCCTTTTTATTTTTACCGGAAATGCAGCCGTGCCTTTCGTTCCGGCCCCCTTCCCCCGCTGCAGGTAAAATTAAATGGCAACTCACCCTCGGGGGAGGGCGGATTAAAATTAAAGCAAGCTCGGAGCCGTATTTTCGAGCTTTCCTTCGTCATCGTATTCAATCGCGGCCAGTGGAGATTTATTCAGGAAAATATCGTTTCCACGGCAACGAAATCACGCGCTACGTGTATCTGTCGATATTTTCGTCAATTTTCATGAAACTAGGGGATTGTTATTGCTGTTTGGCTGTAACGGCGACTTCGGGGGAGGGAGGATTTCTTTCTCGAGATTAAATGGATTGTAGGACTTGTGGTTGTTTTCGTGCTCGTGTTTTGGTTCTAATTAAATAGATGTGGAGGATTATGGATAATAGTAATGTAGGAGAATGGGACGACCTAAGGTTTAAACATATTAAGTATTGTAATCGTGAAGAATTTCTTTTTTTAATTTTGCCACTTACAGTGTTTCCTACTAGGTCTCTTTAATTAAGAAGTGTGTGCGTATAGTTGTGAAACGTGGTCAATATTCTTGCCTCTACCAAAATCTTATGCTCTTGGATTAATCAGATTTCAGACACAAGAAAATATTATCTGCAGATCCGCGTAAATCTTATTTCCTTCATTCCACTTAAACTCCATATTACTACCTCCCAGAAAATCAAGAAATAGAATCCAAGAACACGATATTCCTCCATCATCCCCCACAAACACGAAAAGATACCAGAAACCCACCCCAGCCGCCATTCATCCCTACAATATCTAAGCACCAACTTCAAAATCTAACCACGCAGCCCTCTCAAAAAAACCTTCACAATCAAAACTAAACCATTTCTCGCCCCCTTCGTTCCACACACCTAAGCACCATCTCAGACATCTAAACAAAATCCCCAAATACCGTTCCACTTTCCAAACATCCAGCAAACACTGCGCATAGAGATTACAGGATCGGAATGGATCCGCGGTAAATCAATTTCAGGAGGAGAGAGTGTAGGCCAGAGGCTCGAGGAGAAATCCGTGACGGGTATAGGGGGATGGTCCCCTGAATCCTTGGATCGGGAGCGGTGGACGGACGAAGCACGTGAAATCATCGTCCCAGAGGGATCGAGCAATCGTCGCTATACCATCCGCCAAGATAAACTCTTGGCACGTCTTCATTAGAGTTTTCTAGTCTATTTACGGGCGAATAGGGGCAGAGGGGTTTGGGGAGGGCTTCTCTTATTGCCGGACCAGAAACAACATGCCGGGCTCATCGGTGGCCCTTCGATCCGCATAGTTGGCCGCGCGTTTTGGCCCCCGAGAGTTTCGTCGCCTGTTTGTTCTGTCCTAGGAATTCACTCTCTCTTCTCGCGTCGCTCGCCAGTGTTTTCGCGATCGTGCGCTCGTCGAGTTGGACGGAACTCTCGTTCGTCGCTTAATGGCGGCGCGGGGCCGAAAGCATTTGTGACGGGGACGCGAGGACGAAAAGGAGGGAACGGTCGTGGAACGAGTCAATAAAAGCATTCGCTTTCTTTAAGTAATCGCCTTCGCGAGATGGCCATTTCCTCTGGATGCGCTGTTGCGTCGTTTCCCGTCCCCCGCATCGCGGACGGCCACCGTCGGCGATCCAACGGGATTGTTTGTTAAATAAAGTTGGCGGAACGACGATGAAACGTTGGATCACCAACGACCGAACGACGCGGAGTAACGCTGAGTGAACCTCCGCCCGAGGCCAGGCTTCCTCTTTTTTTTCCCCTCGCCGCGCTGGTTAACGAAGTTTAATTATGGTTTATTGAGTCTCGCCGGGTTAGTCGGTCGTCTAAGCGATGCTCTTACAGAATAGATCCTATTTTGTTCTAACTGCAGACTTAGGATAATTATTCTGGCTCCTGTGATTGAGCAAGGTTGGAACATAGTATTTCTTTAACTAGATGCAGACGATAATGATGGAGAATACGAGGGTAGTAGTCGCAGGGGATTTTAATGTTTCTGCTTTTTATTCTCAGGGAAGCACAGACGTCAGCCACAAAAGTTATCTATTATTATCGCCCGTAGATACTTTGTTAGTTATTGGGAAAGGTTTAGGTTATTTAGGGACGTATTTTTATCAGAGTTAAGTTGCCGTGAATGACAGGGTGTTGTGCTTTTTTTTTGCACAAACCGTCGATCGCAGTTTGTGAATCATCAGCAGAGATTCACATGACCGAAATGATTGACGTGTTTGCCATTACAAGCAATTTCCTTCGAGCTTCGAAACAGTTGCGGTATATTTTCAATAAAAGACAGGGAAAGGCATTTGCGTGGAAATTTCGTCCCTTGTTTCCGATCGGTTGCGAATCGAATACAGAATTAGTGTCCACAATTACCGCTCGAAATGTCGTGCAATTTATGGCGGGCATGAATCGGGTCGCTCGCATTTATAACACATGGAAATCAGCGAGCTTTTAGGCAGCCACGGATCTGCAAAATACGGTCGCATATCAATGCACATTTATCATGAAAACAGTAGCTTAAAGAGACCCAGCCGGCTGATATATTCCTGACAAATTATCTTCTGATTTTGACTGGCGAATTAGTCTTGAAAAATTCCCTTCTTCTGGTTGGGGGGTTAGGACGTTTCTACTCGAGGGAGATTGTTTAGAATGGACTTGTGTGTTTGCATGTAGGAAGCAAAAAGTCAAATGTACCACCATAATTCATTCTTAAATTTACTATAATCGAGTATGTTCTGTAAAAACTTTCTCATTTTTCCCCAATACCGTATTAAAATTGTAAAATTGTAGGTTAAGAAACAGAAAGTACGTATTTACTTTCCAAGTCCCTAATTTCAAAATCAAACCGATTACTTTCAACAAAGCTCCTCATTTTTAATTCGACTCGTTTGAGCCTCTATTTCACGTTCCAGCATCCGTTTATAAATTCCTTCTGTACTGTACCCCCGCCTGACGTGGTACAGGTAAATAAAGTAGCGGCAGCGTCAAATTCGGATTTCCCCTTAATCGAATCCTCGATAATTCCAATTTCATTCAGTTTCAATTACGCGGAGTTCCGCACGGTTCGAGGCCTCGTTCTCATTAGAGTTTTGCCGGCGCTTACATCCGGCAGACGCTCGCGTTTTGGTAAACTTGCTAAATCCGACGCGTTTCGAACACCGCCGACCGCGTTAGCCAGTTTCGCGCGGAACTGCGCGCAGCCAGAGGGAGGAAATGATTTTTCGCACATCGGGTAACGTAGTTTTCAAGTTGAAAATGGCAGGGCGCGATCTCGCGGAAAATGAACACGATAACCGTCAGAATTCACGCTGCAGAGCATTATTTGTTTCGAATCGAGCATAAGGATAGCAAAAAACAAATATTCGTACCGTTGAATGCTCGAGCTTTTTGTACGGCTTCGCTTTCTTTGCAGGGAATGTTTTTTGAAGGCTGTCGCGCAATGGCTCAACATTCTATTATGTTGTATTATTATTTTTTAAATATAAACCATTGCGTTCTGTGGTCTTAATTTATCTTTCTCCTTTTATATTAATTACTATATGAAATACTGCAAAGAATAAAAAAGTGGACAAGAATGTATGATTCCTCTAATTGATGTTGAAATGGAAGAGTAATTTAGGTTCCGGTGAGATTCATTTAGATATTGTGTGATGGTTAATGAATCAGAGTGTTAGGAGATTTTATTCGAGGTACCGTTGTCTTCTGGTCGTTTCATTGTGGTTCGGAGGAACGTTCGTTTAGAAAAGTTGCATGGGTGAGACGATGGGGGTAGTTTGGGGGGAAAATGGAAATGGGGTGAAATCGTTCTCGCCGAGAGCCAGCTGCACGTAACGTTTCGTCCTGGTGGACGGCTCGAAAATTGTAGCCGTCATTATCTATTCAGGCGCATCAGGTCGGCTTGAGATATTGAACTGCACTATCCTATTTAAATATTCATGAACGTCTTTGTAATCGACGTAATACGGGTCTAGCGTAATCTCACGTGTCAGAAAGTAAATGGGGATGCATTTTCAACTGGCGATTCGGCGACGATAAAACGTGTATGCATATTAATTTCATTAATCCGCCGATTGTTAGTCCATGCATCCTCGGATAAAATGTGAGCTGGATGAGGAAAAAGGCGGCAGCCATGGTTTTTGTAGGTGACTTTACGCATCACACCCATCTTTCTATTTCTGGGAATTGCATTTAATAGGAGATAGAATAAGTAATGGAATTTTCGAAGTGATGTGATGTGCAATTAATTTGATTGAAAATAATTAAGTCAATGTTTGATAATTCATAGAGATGTTATGGGGGGAAAATGTAAACTGTAACTTATTCTTCCCTTATTTCAGTCTATTTTTTCATATTTTTGAAGAGCCCTTGATTCATATAATCCTTAATATACAATTACGCAACGACATGTACTCCCATTTGTCTCTTACTTCATTGTCTTTTAACTCCCTGTTCTAGTCATCTTTTTCAATATCCATTGCCCAGTACAATCCTCAATATACCTACATACAGCATCAATCCACCACTCATCCTCCTACAGAACACATTTACACAGATCAAAACCCCTGCATGCCCAACAAACATTCGCTTAAGAACCTCCACCCCCTTCAAAGTCCGAACTCCATCCAAGAACGATCCACCCGCCATTCACCACCCCCTAGAAACAAGGATTCAAAACATCCGAAAAGAACATTCCGATCCCCCCTGGAGCCTCGTTTCATCGGATCGACCCTCGATTAATTAGATTAATGAAAATGTCCCGCGGCGAGGATCGTCGGGATCTCACGTCGTGTCGGCGAGAGCTAGTAGCGCGGCACGGTTCGCTGATCTTTATTTTCTTTTTCCACGGAACCGGGGAATTAAATTCTAGCCCAGCTTCCGTGCTCTATACGCGGGGCTATACGTGGGCTCTTGTTTCGCCGCGGGCTGTTTGGCGGCTCGCGCTGAAATAATTCCCGGTGGAAATTTGATTTGCTAATTTAACATCAGTTTTCACTGGTCGCCTCCCGTCATCGTCGACGGTTACCTAAATCCCCCTCGAACCTCCCCCCGCCGCCCGTTTGGCCCTCGACGAAAACCGTGCTCGCAAGCCATCGCCGCCCCCTCTCCCATCGCGCCATGCTTGCAAGAACAATGGCATTATAATTATAATTGCTGCACACCGGCAACGTAAACAGCTCGGCTTTGTAGCGACGCGCGCGGACTTCTTGCTATTATTAAATGAGGCGGCTGCTGTTGCTTTCAGCTTCTACCTAGCCGACATTATTACCGGACGTAATAATAGTAACGGAGTGGAGCAAAGGCTCGGCGAAGTCGATCCAAGACAAATTGTACGCAGGAATATCGCGGATGGGGGCTCGTCTTCTGCTCGAGCTACCGTCGCTCTTCTTCGTGAGATGTTTCGATTAAAATGGGGATTCGTAGGTTCGTGGTGAGTCTGGGTGTTGGGGATGTTTGTTCGACACCGAATTTATTTGCCCGACGCGGGGTGGTTTGAGGTACATTGCAAAATTGAGTCCATGCTTTAAACCTTTCACTGTGGATCTGGTCGACTGTTTATTTCTTGGATTCCATATTTCATTCTCGACCCCTTCCGAGACAGTTCTATCGGTAACCATAAGTTGAAAATTAAAAACTCTTTTTATTCGTCTAAAATCGACACTTTCCAAGGATCGTCCGAAAATTTAAATACTCAGCGAGAGGGTTAAGGGATAAACAAGGGGTTGTTCTAGGGAATTGAATAGAGTACGTAATTACTGAGGCTTGGTGTTTACTGTTTGTCTAACCAATTCCGATCTTCTTTATCTTTTTATTTATACGTTTTAGTTTATCCAGGTTCTCGTAAATTTTATATACATAATTGTGTTCGGTTATTTTGGAAGTATCAGTGAATATTTTTTAATAAAAGTACAATTTCTTAGGTGTATAAGGGTTTCATTTATGTATGATTTCTTTAAATACAGAAACAATGAACACTTCTCAGCACTATCATAATTAAATAACACACGTTTCCCTGTTTCACCAAAGGAAGCAACACTAGCAACTGTGGAACAGCGCATCAAACTTCCATCAATGCAGACGCACCCTCCAATAGACGAATCTCAAAGCACCAAACGCTCCCAGGTAATCGTAAGAACACGGCCATCGGATAAAACGCGAGCTCTTAATAGCTGCTAACAATTTAATATCGTTTTCATTACGTCTTCCCCGGCATCGATTTTCGCGTGGCGTCCAGGGGAACGTGTCGCCGGGGCAGACGGGATTACGTAACGCGAATGATGAAAAAGACAAAGTTCTGCAAAAGGAGCGCCGCCGAGGTGGGTATGGGGGAGGAAAGGCAGCCGAGAGACGAAATGCTCTTCGAAGAACTTGGTCGTTTTCTCTCTGAATTTTTTTTCCCTTTTCCTAGTCGCGTGTCGATCGCGATAATTGCTGCCGAGTTTACTGCGCTGTACGGCGTATCTCTTGGTCAATCGATCGTCCTGGCTCTGCCACAGCGGAGGCAAATATAAGGCGTAGAAAGGAGCGGCCGTTTAAAGCGGAATGCGCCCCTCGGGACACGGAGGTCCCGCGTGCGCGCGCGTGGCGCCCTGCGCACGTGTTTGTGCCAGGGCGGCCGGTAATAAATATGTAAAGTACGGTTTACGAAGTGTACACAGGAAACACATGCCGCCGTCCCGTATCCGGTAACCGATCTAGTACTTCGAAAAGTGCATACGAATGACCCCGGAATGGATTACCAAATGGGGGATGATCGATAGCAGCTGCTGGATGGGCATCGTGAAAACTTGGACCCCGTCGAATGAAATTTTCAGCAGCCGGCGACGAATAGTTGATCGAGCGTCGCGTTAACTCGATTTCGCTAGCTTCTGAACGTTCCAGGGGACTTTTAGCAGTCGCAGGCTCGCGGCTGCGAGTCTTGTGTGCTAGGAGGGCTGTGCTAGCGTCAGCTGGTGGGCGGCAGTCGCGTGTGAAGTTGCACGAGCAATTAAATGTATTTTGTAGCTTGTAGGGTGGGAATGGGTAGCTTGTTTTAATTCAATCTGATGCTTTAATTCAATCGAACCCGATGAAAAATGGAGTAGAGTAATCGCAGGTTTTCAAGGTTCTGTTGATTGAGAGGATTTTATTCTTGTTTGGGAGTGAGATGGGTTTAATGAAGCTACCTGACGAGTTGCCAAACTAAAGTGCAATGATTAAGTGCTTCACTGCGCGAATATTTGATTTATGCTTTGCGCGGGAGGCTTGATTAATTTGTGGTGAACAGACGTGATTAACGCTAGTAGACTTTGCATAATTTATGGTAGTGTATGAAGGCTCTGCTGGGCTAGCGAACGTGTAAATGGTCTAACTTTAGAAGATGGAAAAGAATACTGAATGAAATTTACTATGAACAATGTATGTTAATAAGCATAATATTAAAATATGCGTTTTATTACACTTCTTGCAAAGAAATTAACGAGAATGTATTAATGATGTCGGCATAATGTGACACAAGTAAACGGAGATGTATTTTAAGAATCAGAAATTAAATTGTTACAAAATCTATATACGATTTTATGGTCCTCAGTGTTTTAAATAATTTTTATTCAAGAAATTTATTATATAATGTGTCTGTGAAAGGTTACAGAGAGATATAGTTTCAATCCTATTGCGTTGCAAGGCGCGTCTGACCATACACGGTTTCTTCCACTTGCTCGCATCCACTTCACTCTCCTCTCGCGCTTCAGCCTTACACAGCTATCATACCATCCTCGATTATCCCTATTCTATCATCTCTACGCAGTGTATTGAAACTCATTTCAATATTAAGCGGTGCTATTGAAAAATTAGCAGTGCTATTCAAAATTCTCCAGTTAATCTATTGTTGAATGTAATAAGAAGGTTTCAAACCTTGACAGAAGTCACTCCAAATTAGAAAACAAATTTATTAAAGTTCCATATAACGATATAAGAGAAACCCCTTGCAAAAAAGATAAGTTACTGAGTTCTGTGACTGAGGATATTAAAAGAACAATCTACAATTACCCTCTATCTGTCCAACCATGAAAACGCAGCCCTAGAGTGATCTAAAACGATAACATGCGAGCACATTTAACCCTTTACAGTCCGGCAGGAATTACAAGCGATAATATCGACGCGATATGGGCACTCAGAGGGTTAATAAATGTGACAAAGGGAAAGCAGGGTCCCCGCTTGAATGTACACGGCTCGGATGTTATCTTACGTTTCTAGAAATGCGGGATTTGGTCGAATCGCGAGAAATTGGGGCCATTTCTCGGCGCATTAGCAAATAGCGCCAAAGGATCCTCGATGCATCTTCAGCCGTGGAGTGTGTTACATGAGCAGGGTACGTACGCGCTTATGATTAGAGCTACTTAGGTTTAATTAGTGCCTAATTCGATAGTGCATGCAGCATTATCCATCGTCTGTTTGCTCTCTCGACAACGTCTCTCTCGATTCCATCTCATAGTCGCTACTACAAGATGCCTAAACTAATCTAGCCTCGCAGCTAAATCCCTTTGATGATTTGTAATTGAGGATATCTGGTAAGGGCCATCCTCTGCTTGTGTGTCTAACTATATTCATCCACGTGAACGGAGTCGCTTTTGTTACATGCTGCTTTGTTCCCTGGCCACGTGGCCGAAATGGACGAGTATCCTGTGGCTTTCGCTCGGACGTGCATGGTTCATCGTGGTGGATGTTCATTCATTTTTATCCTTAACACGTTCACTGCGACGGGGGTCAACAGTGACCACTGCGTTGAGCTTTGAATCTTTTCTTAGAGCGATTACGATAAGTAAACCCTTAAGTATGCAAACTTCTGTGGTACATTATTATTAGGAGTGATGTGGAATATTAAGTGCATCGTGTAAGCGTTCATTGAAAGCGGGTACATGCCGGATAGGCGTTCGGTGGCGACTGACTGGCGTTCGGCAGCGACCGTCTATCCGGCATGTACCCGCTTTCAATAAACGCTTACAAATTCAGAAGGGGGATTCTACCAGTGCTATTTTAACACGGAGTTCGTAAATCGCAAACGATTTGTCGATTAATACTGTCCTGATAGTTGGTGTGAGACAGTTCGACAGCGTCTCGTATGACGTCGTAATCGAACGTTTTGCGTGTTGTGTCTCTGTGTGAAGTTATTGTATTCAAACGAGAAGTGCAGGAAGGATTCTGTGTCTATTTTGAAAGGAAAATGGCGCCCCGAAAGAATTCTGCACAATTTACGTCGCGTACAATCGTTAAATAAATAATAATCAATTATTATTTTTGGTGGAATACTATGATAAAAAATATTAAGTAGTTCCCTGAAGATTATTTTATGAAGTGTGTAGCTTGTTCGAGGCGATACAGTGTTGGAAGTAGTATTTATAAAAAGCAGAACCTATCCTTGAACTGTGCGTTAATAATTTATGACAGGAACAGGTTGCAGCGAGTTTCCCGATCGATAATTCGATCTGAATATCAATACTTTCAACGATCTGTTCTATTTCCCGATGACAATAATGTCTTTTTAAATAATTCAGTGAAAAATGACACCCTGATGCGTAGGTTCGTATCACGAATTTATAATATTTCGTACAAACGAGGCCGCTTCGTATAAATACGTCGTGTTCTATCAGTTATTAATCGCACAGAGCATTCCGTCATATTAATAATTCACTGTCAAATATGCCGTAGCGTGTTTCGCAATTGCAAATGTATTCGTAACAGGGTGATAGGAGAATTCATAGTATCTATGAAATAATGACAAATACGAGGACAGGAAATTTAATTTTTTAATCAAATTCTGCCATCGTGAATTGTAATTAATTATGACAGCTACTACCTTACGTTTGCTTCTTGATGCCTACATGAACGTCATTTGCCCCACAATTTTAATATGAAAAAATACGATCACAGGCATAAAACGTTCTAAAATGTTAGAATTCTATTTTCTACTTTGGCCATTAAAGCCCATTAATAATAATATTTTTGATTGAACGTGACAGCCTTTCCGAAGAACAAATTTAGTGGAATGTTCACACGAGTCGATCGTTGCATTAGGATGCAAATAATGGACGTTCGATTACGTTCGCTGTTTTCTCAGTGCCTGCTGCGAACGCTCCCCCGTGGGGAAGGATTCTTGTTGCATAAGGGTAGGGTTTAAGAGTATTTCGACCGATACAAGGCATAGGGGGCCTGAACGCATTTGAAATTCCAGCTGTATTCGCTGTCTACGCGTTTTCCGCGAGATTCCAGCTGTGCACGCCTTTATTCGGAATTCATCGGATCTCGAATACTTTTCGTCCCGGGGCACGCCGGCAGATCTTTTGGAAATCCCGCGTGTGTGTGCAGGCACGATTGTACCCGTGGCAAGAATGTTTTTCGCATGATCCGCCAGTGAGCCCGGAAAAATGCTCGATTTCAAGGAAATCGCGCGACACGTGCCTGCGAACGTACCAACTGCACCTCCATTTATCTGTAAATTTCGCCGTTGTTGAGCTTACTTCGTATCGTTTACGATACCCTCCAGCCTGCCAGTTAGAATCTGATGCATCCTCTCCAGTAATCCCACGATTCAAGCGTTTTTAATGCGCGCACGATCGTTGTGAATTTTTCTTTTGCACTGTTTGTGTTTTATATAAATAGGGGTAGGTATATTCGTAAGGTGGGTGGTTTCCTTAGAATTGGAATTTATTTAGGAAATTGTGTTGGAAATAAAGTTATAGATACCTAACTTTATTACTGACGATTTGTAACCGTGACATTAATGCCAGATATATCACATTTATGCCACTAAATAGTATTTTCTAAGAAACACCTTAAATCGTCAAATTCTATTGTTTCTATTATCGATCGTTCTTCAAACTTCCCTTTACCTGCTGCAGTACACCAGAGTCCTGGCTGAAGAAAGCTCTCTCAGTTACGTGAACAGCATTCATATACAACGAGCTCGTTGCTTAACGCCTCTGAAGAACTGGGGAGCATTAAGTAAAAGCTTGGGTGTCCGCTCGTTGGACAGAGCCTTCTCGTTCCACGGCCTGTTAACTTTTCAACGAACCTCGGCCGCGAGACTCGAAAGCTCCTGGTAAAGCGTGATTTACACGTCACGGAAACTTGCCCCGTATTTCCCCGCTCTTTACATCCGTTCTCCGGGTGATTCTTTCGCGAGGAAACTCCGCGAACACGATTGTTTCTTTTCGCTGCAACGGGATCCTCGGGATCCCCTGATTCGTGGCCCTGCGAGATTCAGCGAGACAAGAGGCGAACGAAACCATGTTTCGTTAACGATAACGAAACTTTAATGTCCAAGGTGAAAAAGGAAGTCGAAAAATGTGAATTAATATCGTTTGAGTTACCTGATCGAGGGCGAAATGGATCATTGTGAGTCAAAATTATGCAGCAGGTTCGTTTAAAGTTTTAAACAAGGTTTTGTTTTTAAGAAAATCAGTTTGAAGATGGAACTTTTGGATTTTCTCGAAAATAAAGCCTCATTCTATGAAATGTTATTTTATAATTTCAATTTGCTTCGACATTTCTTTTAAAAACCATGCTTCAAATTAGAAAATATTATTCAGCATGTTCGACTCTTTTGCTTCTTCTACCAACTTTTATTATCAATTTATTACAGGAGACACTCTGTGTAATATTAGTTACAGAAAACAGCAAAATAGACACCCCAACAGGTAGTAGCTAATTTTACGCCATCTTATTCGATAAAGAACACCGCCACCAAAGCCAATGAATATTTTTAATGAGGACGCATCGGGATGAGAATTGAACTGGTCGCTTTGCATATTTATTGACCGCTTGATTAAAGCCAAGAAACTTTATATTGGTTATTAAAAAATCGTCAGACGGTTTTCGAGGCCGGAGAAGCTGCGTTCAGCTGGTCGAATGAATTTTAAATCAGGACACGTTGACAAGTGAATTAAAACTTGTGTGACGCGCGTAAGCCCGCTCTGCGCAAATATGGGGCGGTATTATTTGAAGTAATTCTTTGAGACACGTGCGCTCTAATATTCCAGTGATGCTATTTTTCAGTTGTAGCTTTGAAGTCGTCTATTGCAGTTAGAAATGTCTTTACTTTCCAACAGCAGCCTTACAATCGCTCAATAACTTTTCAATAGTAACTGCATAGCCTTCGACTTTTTCCTTTCTCTTTTCTTTTTCATTTATTTTTCAGCGATCTTTTTATTACTTCTACCGATCAAGATTCTGGCTGTACTCAACAGCTGTGTAGTTGCTCTTAATTACGATACTCACGCTGAAAGAAGTGTAATGCCGTTTTATTGTTCATGCTTCACCACTATTATTGCTACCTGTTGTTATCGGTAATTGAGCGATGCTCGAGGAGGGTTTTTAATGGGACAAAGGGAACCTTAAGGAGGCGATATCGAAATGGCGACCTTCGTTTCTTTTTGCACATTCTCCTTTCACAGTTTTTTTTTTTACGACGGACGCTTCTTTTTGCTCGCGCGAACAAGACATAATGATGCTGCCAAGCAGGACCAATTGAACGGAATACGACGTGGAAAGTTGGAGTGAAAGTCGCTACATTATTGCATGTTCAACGTGACACAGTACACATTTATTCATAAAGCTTCGCTGGATATACATTATACAGTCTGTAATTAATGCCATATTTCCTTGTCGGTACATCGTCCCGAAATATTCATTAACGTGGACAGTAAATTATCGCTACTTTCACCACAGAAAGTAATTATAAGTAACCTTATAATCTTACAAGTTAAACTATGCAGTAACAAAGTTATGTTCAATCTGATTTTTTATTTAGTTACTCAGTGCTAGACATCTACAAAACACAGAAAAGCACGGCGTAGAGCGTGGAAATACAGAGGAACGATGTCGATACGCTCTTCGAGGTGAACGACCAGGCAAACTACGTGTATTCTCAAGCAATAACAGCGCAAATGTGTGTTAATTCCCCAAGAATACGCGTCGCCAACCTGGTCTATGCGTCATTCGTAGATTCTTCTCTTTCTTCTCTTGACTTTTGACGCTATGTGGAAGCAATTGTTGTGGAAGCCTTCTCGGAAGCAATTTCCGTCGTGGGTCTCCTCAGAACCAGTCGCTGATGCAACTTCTTTCCTTCTTCGTTCTTGATACTTAAAATGAAGCTTAATTAGATCCTTTTGCTGGCAATAGCCTCCTGCTATTCTTAATATGTACAGTTAAAATTGTTGGTAGCATCTTGCTAATCCAGGTGTGTTCTTTTAAAAAAATTCAAAGACATGTACTACCATTACAACTGAATAACGAGGAAGCGTGAGAACAATTACCGCGCAAACAGTTTCCAAATAATTCCCATACTATAAATCCCATTCGGTTTCGCAACGAACACAAGTCTGATTAGAGATCCTCCAACAGTTTCAGTCGCTTAAAATTAGAACTAACTTAGCACGAAAGCGTTAAGCTCGAAATTAAATTGTGCCTTTGAAACAGATCTCGAAACTCGGCGAAACAACCAGTCACCAGAAACAATATACCCAAATCAATGGGGCCAAGTTATGCAGAAACCTACCAACCCTGAAAATGACAAAAAAATTAGTTAACTCATAGAACGAATCTTACATTATACAATTATTAAAAGTACCGAAAATTTAAACTAATACCTATTAATTATATTAATTATACTCACTATTAAATAACCCATTAAAAACCATTATAAAACAATAATAAGAAATAAATTATGCCCAATAGAAATGAAGCTACTGTTCTTTAACCATTAAAATCTTCAAACTAAACTTACTCAATTTCAGATGATCGAGGGTTGGTAGCTTCCTGCATAACTTGGCCCAGTTCTTCCTCCTCCTCCAACATTTACAATGGGGATTTGTAACCCATGAATCTTCCTACGTACCATCAAGAATCGAGCGAGTTAAGCTCGCACGGTCCATTTAATTAAGACAACAATCAAGAGCAACGGTGCGCAGGCACTCGAGAGCACGAGGGTATCGGGAGTCACGAGCACGGTAATCGATGTATCGGGAAATAATTAAGGGGGAGGGAGAGTTGCCGGTCGCGAGCGCAATTACCGCGCGGGCGGTTTCGATCTTGACGCTTCTTTTTCCTTCGTAAACACGTGAACGCGCGCATAAAACTAATGGAATATGGTTGTACCGGGGCCAGGCTCGCGTGAAAGGGTTGCTGGTCTGGGTGCACACGTATCTGCATGCTTTGCCGGCCACATGGGCGCGTTCTGAATCACCCTGTTCCGTTCGCCAGCCTCTGTCCGTCGATTTAAGTAGACCCGCGTGCAAATGGACGGCCGTGCGTGGAAATACCAGCTCGCGCTATGGATATCATGACCAGCGACGGGAATATTATTCTTAGTAATCATATTATGTATTTCTGAAAGTCCAAGACTTTTCAAGAGTTCCATAAAGAGTTTCTGCATGAATTTCATTGCCAGTGGTATTAGCCACTAGTTTTCCCTGTTTTCTAAGCGTGATCGATATCGTGCTCCAAAATTGATTGTAAGCATGAAACTACCGCGGACTGAGCTTGCAAACTTCTGCAAGGAAGCAGCCAACCCCTCGCGCTGCCATTTTGCTCCGTTCTGCCAAAGAATGTTTCTCCGTGGAATATTAACAGGATTTTCGGTCGCAGCCGCTGGTAGCCAAAGCACTCCACTTTGTTATCGCAGCCACTGCCCCTGAATTAGGCGGATGGAGCGCGCGCGTGTCCCACAACGGTCGGTCGGATTTTTCATTTTCCGCTCAGCCCATTACAATCCGCGGCTGGATATTGGCGCGTGTAAAGCGACACCTGGCCCCCTCGACGCGTGTCCTATTATCGCCGCGACTTGCTGGAATTCACGGTGCTTGTATGACGTTCTATTATCAGTTTGTGTCACGTGGTAAATTGCGACCGTACACGTCCTGTGATCGCGCGCATTCTGCTGTAACGCGACGCTGCACCCGCGTCATCGCGATCAGAGAGGGACAGAGAGAGAGAGAGAGAGAGAGAGAGGGGGGGAGGGAGAGAGAGAGAGAGAGAGAGGGAGAGATAGGGGAGGCTCGTTTTGTAATCGTAGAACGATCCACCGATGGAACTGATCGGCTGGAAAAACTGAATTGCTACTTTCGCGATCGATGCTGTTCGATTACCGCTTGCTCGCCGCTGCTTTCCCTGGTCGATACGCCCTCGAGGGAAGTCGATGTCGGTTGACGGCGTGCATCAGGCGCCGGCACTCGTGATACGTGACCCCTTAAACGCGCGAAATGGACGAGCCCGTTCGACGCTTTTAAAGACTATTGATTCCCTGCTTGTTTGTGTTATGCGGTGGACTTGGGCGTCGCTGCTAACTGGGAATAGTGAATTTCAGCTACGCTCTTGTCGAGGGACGTAGTTTACAGTGTTCATAAAGTTGGGGGGAGAAATGGACCTTGGAGAAATTAATATCGAATTGGGTCAGAGGTGACGCAAAGTGAAGTTCCTTTCTTTGGATGATAATTATCAAGAACCCCGGCAGATATTCTTTCACGTGAATTTCGCGTTTGGACGGAGCGCGCGGGGGTGTGGTTCGGAAGCGGAAAGCACGAGCGCTGCTTTAACGGGAGCGAGATCCACCGAGTGGGGGAGTTCTGCTCGAGCGAGCTCCCGGAGCCCACCGAAACCGGGAGCGTCCGGTTCGAAGCACTCTACGGTTTCCAACGGAGTGATCTTAAAGGTCCTCACCCGATTGGATGAAAATAAAAGGTGGACACAACTGCCAATACACTTAAGTTGGCTTCGCCGCTGCTTGCTTCCAGCATCCTTCTAAATAGCGGCGCGAGAAAGACGGCCAGCGCAGAGGGAGGGATCCAACGACAGCGGGGGAGAAAGGGGCGAGGGAAGGGGCGGAGAGGGTTGGAAACAATTCCGTGATAATAAGATAGCTGGCCAGCTCGTGCGATGTAAACCAGTAGCTAAAAGACTCGATTCGCGGAGGTACGAGTGGAAAAGTCTGAAATGTGCTCCACGGAACGAACAGCGCTCTTGTTTTCGACGATCCCCTCGCCCCTTTCTCTCGGGAATTACGAGGAAACTATTTTGGCGAATTGGTCGTTACTCCGGCGGGGTTGTTTCGTTATAATTTTGAGTAATTACGTGGAATTGTTGCTTTCCTTCGGGAAAGCATTAGCGGCAAGGCTCTATCGCGAAGAATTTATTTTGACGGCGATTTGAAGTTTGTGGGAATTCGTTTTCAGTTAGAGGGGGTTGATGTTGAATTCTGTTTGCCTGGAAACTGTTATTTTTAGGTATAATACAATATCACGGGCGAACTGTGGGAGACTGTAGAACTGTGAAAGTATCCATCGGGAAAGCGTAAAGGACGGGGGGCCTCCACTTGTTGGGAGACGTAAAACTGTCTTTCGGTGTAAGTAGAAAACACCACAGTTTCGTGTAAATGGGAGAAGAAAGTCAGGGCGATATATCTTTAGACGCGTCCTAGCTGTAGATTTATCGCACTCGGGGCACTCGAGAAATTAGGCTGACGTGATCCGTGGGTCAGCCTTTCGAATCAGTTTCCGTCGGTGCTTAATTTTCTGTCGCTATAAATTTTACTTCTAAGTATTAAAGTCACTCATTTCTAAATTTTAACTGACAGTTACGTTCACGAAAAGTGTTAGAAAACTTTGTAAAATCCATTAACCCTTTCACTGTTTAATTAACAGATGGTAGAAAATTTCAAAGTAGGATTTCTGTATGACTTCTTCAAACTAGGGTATTCAAACTATTTTTTCTACTAGAAATCGAGTTAGCACTATCTTACGAGTGCAAAATTAAGAGCTTAATATCCATCTCACTAACAGGTCCCTCGCTTCAAACTAATCTGGAAATCTACCCCTAATGCTCCGATACTCGCCACCAACCACCCCCAACACTTCCCAAATCCGCGTCGGATCACTCGCAAACTTCACGAAACAAGCCTATGCAAAGCCTCGTCAACGTGAAAAACCAGGCAGCCCTTTTTTCCCGAAACAAGCTTGCTGCGCGAAAGTTGAAGTCAGGCTTGCACAGCTTCGCCAGGAAAGAGTAGGAGAAAGTCGGGGAACGCGGGGAGACGAGAAGAGTGCTGGGGGAACAGAATTCATTTGGCCAAATTAAACAGAGTTTAGCAATTTGCGCTTAATCCATTTGTCGGGGATCCGCCGTCCGTCAGTCCGTCTGCTTCATCCCTCTCTTTGCAGGCCGGCTCTCTTAACACGGCCACCACTGGTGCACCCTTTCCTTGCTGGCCCTTCCACGTTCACCTTGCCGCCCCTCCCCCCCTTTTGTCGATACTAATCCTCTCGTCTGCATCGTTCGCTGGCCACCACTTCGAAACGGTGTCTCGCGAGTTTCTCGTACACACGAGTCGCTGAAGGCTTGTACACAGGTGGATGGTTTAGAAATTTTTCGGATTTCTCTTACGGAATTGAAGAGGTCATGGAAGTTTTAGTGGATTAACTGTGGAAGTAAATGATGGAAATTTGTGATTGAATTACGAAAATTCGAATTCTACTTGTGTTTAATAATTAACCAGAGGTAATGCCAGTGTGACCTGTTATGATACTGGTGTAAAGAATTGAAGAGTCCTTACCGAAAACACTGTAAGTGCCAAAAATCAAACACTATACTATATATGTTCAAGTGATTAAACACAATATCTGCAGAAACACTTGACCCATTTATTCAAAATTCCTCAAGAATATTCTACGAAACTATTCAGAGCAGGTCTAAGGTGTTCCCACAGCCTATCTTCAGTGTATATGTATAGCGAGAATAAGAGAATGTGGGGGTAGTTTCCACGAATACAAAATACAGCAGAATCGCCGCAAGACTTAGCTGCAGTGTTTGACGTATTAAGGGCGAGCAGCGTCGCTCCTCTATCCAGTTGTTCGCCCTTAATGCATTAAATTGATGTGAAAACGCATCAAAGGAGCGAGGGTCCAGCTTTATCCGCCATATATTACGCGCACACTGTCATGGCAACTTCGCAACCTGAATACGGGCAACGTTATCCCGTGCTCGGAGCAGCTCGTTTGTGCTGCTGGAAATCAGTAGGTGTCCACCTCCGAGTACGTGCCTAAATCAAGCCAGTAGAGATTATCTGTTGCGTTTAGAATACGCTGTTAAGGATCCAGCCTCCATCACCCCCTCTCGATTTCAGTCTTCTCCCTGCTAGAATGCTATGTTTCGAGCGGGATTTACGTTGATACTAATGCTGGGCATTTGGCTGATGATATTGATGTTCAAATTGCCAGATAGAGAAGGAAGGCAGGCGTAATATCGTTGACGAAATTGCTGGCAGGCAACGATATGATATGTACAGTGGCTCGGGAATTACAAAATAATAATACCGTTCGGATTACCTGAACAGCATTATTTTCTATTTTCGAATTGGAGAAACTGAACGGAAGCGGTTTTCATAATTATAATATTCTTCTGCGTTTATGCGAACCAGCCAGGGAGTGGCTACCGTTCGGTATTGCTTCGCCTGGATGCGGAAGGATCTTTGATACTTTGCTGTTGGTATTATTCTCACATTTTTATCGATTCGAGATTCCCGGGAGTGACGTCAAACGCGAAGCAGCACGACGCTCCACCTCTATTGTTATTATATTCTCCTCATGCAGAATTTCGATCTTCGATTGGAATTTCAGGCTCGAGCTTGCAAGCTTTCTAGCTCTGAGAAATTCTTGCAAGTGACGTCAAACTCGAGGAATTTTTGAAAGTACTGGGGAAGCTACTACCTTGTTTGTTATTATGTATATCCTGTTGGTAGAAAACCTCAGTTTTTAATTGGAGTTTCAAGCTCGAGTCGCACTCTGTTGCTGTTACGATCATATGCTTTTAAACAGCATTTATCATTTTTGGTAAATTATTTTCAATGTTTTTAATCCAAGTGAGAAGCAGAATTCTTGTGATTATATTTAACTATTGGCACCACTAAATCGGTCAATAATTATAGGCTACATTCGAAATGCTTGAAAATGTTCCTGCAAGATGTTCCTGTAATTTTTAGCTGGGATTAAGGAACAACAATAGAAATTAATTTGCACGAGTTGAGCTAGCGCGTATCTCCTGCCGCGATCTCATGCAAATATTTTAATTGGAAACACTGTGTCTTGAGTTCGCGTGGTTTTGTTTAATTGAAACAAATGGCGTGGCGAGCTGCATAGGCCGTAATCCCTCGGAATCCGAATTCGCACGCGAGCTTAGCATGAAATTAATGTAGATTCTATTATACGTGAAATAAGGTGGAAACTGTGACGGTTGAATCTTAATTCAGTAATTTCTCGTGACCTCACGAAATTTAAACGGAACTACACTCATGTAATTTATAAAAAAAATTAAATTTGATTTTGGACCTGCTGTTCCATAGTCTAGAAGATTAATTAATATATTAAAATTTATGCATGTTTTTCTACTTATTTTGTTTTATAGTCTCTTAAGACATCGCACTAAAGGTAGGCAATAAATATTTTATATAAAAACTGTAAATTATTCCTGAAAAAATTCTTAAAAATGGCTTACTTCTCCGGCCGTCACAGTGGTGTTCCCCCTTACACCTTGAAAACAAAATTAAAAAACGACAATGCTACAATTTTTCTATTTCAAAATTCCGTATTTTATAATTACCCAGTAAAACATCTCTATTCGATCGGCGAGGGAACAATTTGGAATGGACATTACAAAGTCCAAAGTGGGAATGTGCCGCTCTGTCCCGCTAATTCCTTCAAATTACGTCGTTTCACTTTTAGATCTTCGAAACAAACAAACTAACTCACAAGTACACAGTATTAGCTACATAAATGGAACAAATCGTATCTCTCGTTTGATTGCCGGCGAAAGAAAATGGCGGAGAGATTTCGCTTACAAAGACTTTGCACCATTCAACCGTTTCATCTACCATTACCTTCTAATTGCAACCAAACAGAAGATACCATTGTCCCACTTTAACGAGCCTCCCTGTATTTCCGTATTGGGAGCAAAGAACAGTGTAAATAAGGGAAGACAAGGGCGACATGTTACAAACCAGTCGTTTAAATTATTTATTGCTCTAAAATCGCGCGGAGGAGTCTCAGAGTGATCGAGTTCATACTCCATGGGTAGGAAGCGTCCTACTTCGACGAACTGGTCGCGAATGCCTTCCTGCAATCGTTGCACCAGCGCATACAGGCTGAAAGTTGCAAGGATGGCCTCGAGCAGGCTGACACTCGATCCGGCAATTTGTCAATTTGCCCTTGCTGGAGAATTATTGCGTCAGGCTATGCTGCGCAGACGTTGGCCCCGACCACACGTGCTCACGTAGCGGGAAATAATTAACGGATCTTAATGTTTAATATCAGCTCGCCGGGGACTGAAATGATTGCCCCGCGATGCGGAACTAATGTCGTCTAATGATGGATATTGCGCCCCGCGAAATATACCGCGCGATGTGTTCAACGCCGAAGATAGAGTTATATTATTGCATGCCAATATGGCAACGATTTCGCGTGCGAAATTGGTAGTCGGGTTCGGTCGGGTGAATAAATGAAATAAATTAGAAGGTCTACCTAAGTGCAAATAGGATGCAAATATAAAATAATTAGACGCTGACGCGACGCGACTAGCGATTATGTTCACACAAGGAAAACCGCATTGAGAATCTCGCGCAACGTAAACACTTATTAAATAACCACAGCGAATAGTAGGATAATCACGAGGTGGTTCCATGACTCACCTGTTTGACCAGATTCTGTGGTCTCGCAGTTGATGCAACTCGAAGCATTGGCTCGTGCAACGCGACGTGGAATTTTAATCACCGTCTACAACAGAAAAGAATTTCGTGGAATATGCAGGTCGATGAACTTTAAACTGCTATCTTAATTTACGCCAGTGTTATCGGGCCTGAGCAGACAGTGACATCAGTGCAAACACAGGCGGTGTTTAAAATTGAAGGTAGGTAATTCTTTTTAAATGCTACGATGCGTTATTTTTCTTCCTCTTGTTTTTTTAAATTTTGTAAACTGTGTAACTTCTAACCCGGTTGTTTGAAAGTCTACTATTAAGTGTCTTATACAATATATTATTCCTGATTATTTAAAGGGACAGAATGACTAAATTCGTAAGAATATAATTTCTACCTAATTTAATTTAAAACTCATTTCATTCACACTAGTTCAGTGTAATAAAGAATGTACGAAACATTTTAAAATTGCAGTTGACAGATCAATTCAAATAATAGTATCTTTTAACACAAAGATGGCATAGAAAGGGATAAAGAAATATTAGAATTTCCTTTATATTCTTTATAATTCCCGCTCTCTTTCTTTCTATTTTGGCTTTCACCTTCTGGCTTTAATTGAAAGCGTGAATTCCACAAAACATTTCTGAATAAATAGATGACCTAAAATCCATTTCAGATTAAAAGCCCGCGAATTTGTTATCGGCGACTCGCCTTCTGACGAGGACTTTGTACCGTATTGCGTTAGTTGCTCACGGACGTGCGAGCTCGTGCGACCTCCGCTCTGTTTTCTCGGCACGTCGGTGTCAAAGTAAGCGATCACTTCAGTCTAATCGTTTAAACTATCTACTCCAAATCAAAAGCACTCTCCCACATCGCCTCCATAATAACCAGAATCCGCTGTAACCCCCATGGATCCATCGATAATATTAACCATCGTGATCGCCGCTCTGGTTCTCTACTTGTACCTGAGCAAGCAACAGGACCCCTTCAAGCAGCACGGACTGCCATTCAAGAAGTCAGTTCCGATACTCGGTAGCTCATGGCGAGCACTGCTACGTCTCCAGCCGTTCGCCAAGATGGTGGAGGAGATCTACAACATGGCGCCTGAGTCCAAGTACGTGGGCCTCCACCACCGAATGGCGCCAGTGGTGATGCTCCGAGACCCGGTGCTCATGAAATCCGTGGCCATCAAGCATTTCGACCACTTCCCGGACCACAGAGGCTTCGGGGACGATGAAATCGAGCCGTTCTTCAGCAAGAACCTTCTGCTGCTCCGCGGGGACAGGTGGAAGGAGGTCCGAGGGCTGCTGAGCCCAGCGTTCACCTCCAGCAAGATGAGGTCTATGTTCCCGCTGATCTCAGCCTGCGCTGCGAACGCTGGAGAGTACCTGGCCGCGCTTCTCGAGGAAGAAAGGGTTATCGAGATGAAGGATACGTTCACCAGGTACACCAACGACGTGTTCGCCAGTTGTGCGTTCGGCATCGACGTGGACTCGATGAACGATCGGGGCAATAGGTTCTACGAGTTGGGCAAAGAAGCTTTGAACATTCACAGCGTCTCTTTTATCAAGCTTATCGTGCTGCACTTCTCTAAGAGACTCTCGAAGCTTCTCGATCTGCAGCTGATTAGGCGAGAGGTGAAGGAGTTCTTCGAGGACGTGGTGTCGAGTAGCATCAGAAGCAGGGATGAAGAGGGTATCGTTCGACCAGACTTGATCCAGTTGATGATGGAGACCAGAGGGAAACTGGGCCCAGGGAAGGAGCTGACTATCCAAGATATGACTGCCCAGGCGTTCGTCTTTTTCTTCGGTGGCTTCGAGACCACCTCCAGCCTCATGTGCTTCGCTGTTCACGAGCTCGCTGTCAACCCCGAGATCCAGGAGAAGCTGCGGAGTGAAGTCGACGATACGCTAAGGGACTCCAAGGGAGAGGTGACTTACGAGGCGATGAACGAGATGAAATACCTGGACGCCGTGGTCAAAGAGACCCTGAGGATGTATCCTGTTGTGCCCATCACCGATAGACAGTGCACGAAGAGGTTCGAGTTGCCTACAGCTATGCCAGGGCTGAAGCCCTTTGTTTTGGAGGAAGGTTCACACGTTTGGTTGCCCATCTACGCGATCCAGCGCGACCCCAAGTACTTCGAGGATCCAGAGAGGTTCGACCCAGGTCGATTTTTGAGCAATGGTCAGGTGGTTAATTGCGGAGCTTATGTGCCGTTTGGATTGGGGCCCAGGGTATGCATCGCGAACAGATTAGCAATTCTACAGGCCAAGGTGGCGATGTTTCATATTCTCGCGCGCTGCCAGCTGGAAGTTTGCTCGAAGACTTCTGTGCCCATGGTCTATGGCAAAAAGGCTTTCCTCACGGCGGAGAAGGGATTTTGGCTGCAGGTTCGACCTAGAAATAACCCACTTGTCTCTGGTCCTCTTTGAGTGCAGGGAGTTACTTGGAATAATGGGTTACAAGTTACAATCAGGGGTCGAATGACTCAAGTTATCTGAGACAAAAATGGATCTAAATCGCTGTACTAATAATTATAATAGAAATAGAGTAGTTACGTAAGACTGCTGAGGAGACCAAACAATCTTCCTGTTTGCAGTGATAAACCGGATGTACTGGCAGAAGCAATAAATTTAACAAAGTCATACATCACTATCATCACAATCTACAAATATTTTTTAACCACACTATAAGTGTTTTCGAGAAAGCTAGCTGCTGGAGGTCACTCTCGACGTTCCCCAGCTAACTCTTCTCCAAACAAAGCAACTGAATATCAAAATTGACGCAGCATACAAGTTCAAGTACTCTGTTATCGCGTAATCGTCGCTTTATTAAACACGCATTTAACACATTTAAACGCGCCACTTCGTGGAAGCGAAGATCGCCATTATAGTGTCGCGGTCAGCGAAACTTTTTTACAATCGCGAGACTACCGAGGAACGCGCGAATACCTACATCGTACGCTTGGCGGAGCAGATTTTTCCGCGTGCGTGACAATAAAACGAGTCTCGCGGGTCCGCGGAGCCAGCAGTCGATCGACAGACTTCGTCCCAGCGAGTTCAGTCGGTGTTCCCGATTCTATCGCGACACCAATCTCTGATAAACATCCAGGCTTCGAGCACTATCAGAGCGGCGTGTCTCTGTTCGCCTGAATAATTAGATTATTTCAAGATTCTTTGAAATAGAATTACAAGTGCGTTGAAATCAGGATAAAGTTTCCGCGCCAGCAACCGAGTGCTAGTCTTTCAATCGAACGGCGAAGACGATCGAAGGAAAGAGTCAGAGGAAAAAGCGTGCCACGCAGTTGTTCTATGATAACCGCTTAAGTGCATCGCGATGGAAGTGTGGTCGATCGTCCTGGCGTTGGCCGCCGTGGTCCTGGCGACTTATTACTACTGCAGAAGGGTCTACAGCTATTTCGAGGAGCGTGGTGTGCCGTACAAACGGCCAGTCCCTATACTAGGCAACCTGTGGGCGGCATTCTGCCAGCGCGCCACATTCGCTGACATGGTTCTACAGCTGTACAATTTCAAACCCGAGGCCAAGTACCTCGGTTTCTACGACTTCTCCACGCCCGTGGTGATGATCCGGGACGTGGAGCTGCTGAAGTCGGTCACCGTGAAGAACTTCGAGCACTTCCCGGACCACAGGAGCATAATGACCGACGCGATGGATCCTCTGTTCACCAAGAACCTCTTCGCCCTACGCGGCGATCGATGGAAGGAGGTTCGCGCGATGCTGAGCCCAGCCTTCACCTCCAGCAAGATGAAAGCCATGTTCAAGCTGATGCGCGAGTGCGCCAACCGGTACGGCGATACCCTAGCGAATCTACCGGCGGGGAAGAGGACGCTGGAGCTGAAGGACGCGTTCACCAGGTACACGAACGACGTGATCGCCACGTGCGCCTTCGGGATCAACGTGGACTCGATGAACGATCGCGAGAACAAGTTCTACGTGTACGGTAGAGAAGCCACCAGCTTCGGTAGGTGGCAGTCGATGAAGTTCTTTGTGGTGAGGAGCCTGCCGTGGCTGGCTAAATTGCTAAGCATGAGGATCGTGAGGTTGGAGATCGCCAAATTCTTCGAGGACCTGGTTGCCTCGACCATTAAAACGAGGGACGATAAGGGTATCGTGAGGCCGGACATGATCCAGCTGATGATGGAGACCCGCGGGAAGCTGGGCCCGGGAAAGGAGCTGACCATCGAGGACATGACCGCCCAGGCGTTCATATTCTTCTTCGGCGGGTTCGAGAGCACCTCCACCCTCATGTGCTTCGCGGCATACGAGGTGGGAGTGAACCCAGAGATTCAGAAGAGGCTACAGAACGAGATAGACGAGGTCCTGGAGCAGTGCAACGGCGGCGAGGTGACGTACGAAGCTATCAACGATATGAAGTACCTGGACGCTGTTATCAACGAGGCGCTGAGGATGTACCCAGTGGTGGTTGCCGTGGACAGGGTGTGCGTGAAGCCCTTCGAGTTGCCCCCGGCTATGCCTGGCTCGAAGCCCCACACGGTGCAGAAGGACGAGTTTCTGTGGATACCGATCTACGGGATCCAGTACGATCCAGCCCATTACGAGGAGCCGAAGAAGTTCAACCCGGATCGGTTCCTCGACGACCCGAAGAAGATTCTAAACTCCGGCACGTTCTGGAGCTTCGGCATGGGTCCTAGGATGTGTATCGGCAACAGGTTCGCCCTGCTGGAGGCGAAGGTCCTGCTGTTCAACATTTTCGCTCGCTGCGATTTGAAGCCCTGCTCCAAGACCACCATACCCATGGTCCTGAGCAAGAAGGGCTTCCAAATGACCGCACAAGACGGATTCTGGTTCGACGTGCAACCGAGGAAGACCGAGCGACCCATCCTCGTCAATTCTGTGTGCAGACAAGCTGCTGCTTGCTAATTATCGCAAGATGGACGATTGCTAGCTTGAAACATTACGGTTCGTTAATTATATCGTCTCATTAAAAGATTCCCGTGATCGGGCGACATTTCAAACGAATCTGCGCAGAGGGACTTTGTTGTAAATTAAACGGGACTTTGCTATGCGCACGGACTGCAATGTGTTTTTTTTTAGCATGTAGGTATAATTGATCGTGTGGTGGGAAGTTTAATTCGAGCATTTTCATGGTCGTAGGAGAGATTAATGTGAGTAGTTTGGTTGATTGGAGATAGTGTCATCTTTGGATTTTCTGGTATTCGGTTGATTAGTGTAAAGTGCTATTTTTTTCTTCTTAATGAAAGGTAGAGACGAAGGTCCTACGAGATTGTGGTACGGTTTACGGAGACAGTTTTTATAATGACTTTCCATCGATGTTGCTGACTCTGGAGGCTATTGGACTCTTGGAACCTTCTGGGTTACGATGTTTTCATTTCTGTTTCTCGAAAAAGCTTTCGACACTGCAGCTCGATACATACATAATTAAGTCTGCGAAGGATCAGTTGACTTTATTTACTCGGTTCGCAAAATGGAGAACGTTGCGTGGTAAATTGAAAAACTTGTTTGGGGCTGTTACATTGAAATATACAAATTTATGAAATATATAAATTTTTTATTCGCTACTTATATACAGGTTACAGCGAGTATAATTGTTAATTACGCTTTCAAACTTTACAGTATTGGTCTCTGCCTAGTTTTAGAGAATTTAATCGCTATTTTAATAACTCGCTCTCTCTTGTACATGTATAGAAAAATTACTGTAATATATTTGCTACTCATTCCTAAACGTGTCATCTAGTATCTTTCCAGTGAGAGACTTCAGAAGCAAATGGGCGAGTCACAAGTAAGTACCCATGCTCCTTTCATACTACAAGAAATCACTTGCTGCCAACTAATAATCCACGTGAATCCATATTTCAATCTGCAACAATTAATCATCACAACTCCAACGAGCAACACGAACACTCGCATCTAGTATTTCTACCTCCAATTTACTGAGCACGTTAACACACAGTGTTCAATTAACTGTTGATTCGAATTGCAAAGTCGACTTTGAACGTTAAGAATTACACTGCCACGAAGGAAACAGCGCGTAAAACGAGTCAATTCCCCTCCAATCATTCGCGTAACAAGAAGATGATTTCTTTTAGTGGAGAAATAAGCTAGATGAAGGGTTAAGTGAGAGATTGAGACACGGAACAACTTTGAAATTGCTGCTTGGGACGCTGCGTCCTCGACGTCCACGTGTCTCGAGATGGTGTTCAACCGAAGAACGGGGAAGTGAGAAACGATGAAAAAAAAGATCAGCTTTTCGCGCGAGTTCCGACAGCAATAATGGACGCCCCGCTGCGTGTCCATCTCAATTACGATCTCTTGAACGGCATGGCCTCCTCTGCATGGCTGACACGTAACGCGGAGTCATACGTGCCGACGTATAACAGCCATGTAATGTATTCCAGTACGTGATCCGACCATGTCAAAGACGCGATACGACCTTGTGAATGTTGCTTTAATGAACGCCCCCCGCGGATCGAAGCCGTCGACGATTCGGGTCTCGCGTTTTTTAATAATACGCCGCGTCCTTCCGCGGGGCGAGTTCCAAATCGATGAGAATGAATTTAATTCTGATGAGTGGAAATTTTAATTAGTAGAAAATTAATTTCGGAGCGCAGGAAAGGGAAAGATTGCATCGATACATTCGATTTTACAAATTTTAATTAGCAGAGGATTAACCTTGGAGTAACTAGAAGAAATGGAGAAGTTGCATCGATCTTAAAAATTCTGGTTAGTGTAAACTAAGAAACTCGATGTTTTGATTCCACGAGTATGATGCTGTAGCGCAAGATTTCTTGATGCAAAAGGCGAATGATACGAGCTGCACCGACGCAATTGACCCACTTGCATCAGAGCCTCCGTGCCATGACCACGCTTCATGGAATTGTGCGTTGCAACAGCAGAATTGTGGAGCCAATGAACAAGGCTGTTCATTTTCAGGGTGAAAACTTATAGTGTATAGGAGCTACGATACTTTAGCTACAGGTTTCTCAAGATCCATGAAATTGGGTGAGTTCGAAGCATTCGTCAATTAAAAATTGATCAGCTCGTGTAGTTTACTTTAGACATTAGCAAAACAGCTAAGCGATTAAATGAAATAATTTAGATTTTTTTGTAATTACGTACCATACACCGTTGCTACTAACTCCGCAAAAGGGCAATGTGTTTGCTTTAAGTACCTATTGTATTATAGGTATGAACAGAACAAAATGTTTGTCCTTTTCTTCCTTTAATAAATGTTAATTAATTCCCAATTGTCCCTCAGTTTACGGTAGCTCTTTCGGTACGTTCATTCTGCGATTCTGTTAAGGAACAGTCGCGACACCCTGTGGCGTGTGGGGATTTCTGAAAAAGATTATTAAGGTGTCCTCGATAAACGAAAAGCAATCTGAGCAGGAGCAGATTATCGTTCGACTTCCTCTCGGTGTTGTTAGAAGTCCCTTTTCCGACCCAACAACCCTTAGGTGCCCTAGGAAATATCTGGCAAGTTGACTCGATAAAACTACCCCTCCCTGGCGTCGCCGCTTCCCTCTAATGTAATTCACTCTCCGCCGATGGTACACACGAGGGTTCCAGCGTAGGTTAGCGATCGAAGGAAGAGCTTGAAGAGCAAGGTTTTGGTCAGAATTAATGAACTGAAGATCGCAAGGGGTGGATCCATGCAGTGTATTGTCTTGTCGTGCTCGTGGGGGGGAGGTGCGAGCCGGGGGCTAAAAGAAACCGGGGAATCTTACTCACATTTCTTCTGCCCTTCTTCTTCGGAATGGATCCTGTAAATGTATCCTCCTCGTTTATTGATTCCCAGTCGCCAAGGTATTGTAAAAGAAGCACGGAACAATTGGGATATGTTCTTCAACTTACCAGACCCATCCGCGAGACAAGAAAGGCGAAGAAAAATTGCAAAACAGTTTGTCTACATGATTAAACTACTATAATTACGTGGCGCAGAGATAGACTTGTTAGTTTGGCATGCAAATAATGAGCTAATTACTTAGATACGATATCATACACTCGTTCTGGACGGTTCGAGTTCGGTTTCTTATCGAATACAGATAATTCCGCATGATAGCTAATCATTTCCCGATTTGCTCATACTGCGTGACCTACTTAAATCGATCTACGGGAATATCTTTGAAACCGTTGCTGGTATTGAAAAATGTTTTTCGTAAGGCTTGTAGGCACAGATAGTATAATATTTTTCCATGTCAAATAAAGAGCTGCATTTATTAATGCATTAAGAAGTATATGATCGAAGTTCACGTTCATACCTTTTCTATTGTATATTTCGAAGATGCTAACTTCAGATTAAGTCCCTCCTGAAATCATTCAACTCTTATGCGAAACACATTTCGATATCCCCAATGGCTTTGATTTAAATAGTATATCCTGCATATACACATTGCCTTTTAACCCTCGGTTGTCACACCTACTTTTTCGAACGTCGTTGTCACACTGGGTCAATTTGACCCTGTCAATTTTCAATCAGTTGTTACTTAAAAACTATTTGTTAAATTAAGTCTACAAAATTCTGAGATAAAGTTTGAACATTGTAGAATATATGCTCATCGTTGAAAGTTGACATTTAAAGTGTTATCATGCTTAAAAAAAAGTTTGAATTAATAAGAGTTGCGAGAAAATGTGTTTTGCTTCAAAAATTGCAGGGTCAATTTGACCCAGTGTGACAACCGAGGGTTAAAGTGGCAGTGCGTCGAGAATATTTCCCAGTGGCTTGCTATGTACATGTGATACGAAAGCTTATCAGTATAACATCAGTATAACAGAAATACAATTTGTCTCATCAGAGGTGTCGTCAACAATTACAGTGCAGAATCCTGGTTATCTGTTTCGCATGAAAAATCTCGACGATTTAGTATACCTATGCATGTAGTTTTGTTCATGTAGTCTCCATACTCTATTTTTTCCACCAATCGACGACGATTATTTATAAAAAGGAAAGGAAAGGTTTTCATGGTTGTGTTCAAATATATCCGCGTACAAATGATTTTTCGATCAGTTGTATCATCAAAACTGAAATATACAATTTTGTTGCAATATTCATACATGGCACAATATCAATTAGGTAATAGCTTACAAAATGAAATGGAAATAGTTTAAGAACAGCAAGTTTCACAAGAATCATTACTTGATCCAATTACCCTGACTAGCGGTGGAGGTGGATGTAGATTAGTTTCATATTTCAAGGGGATGTTTTACAAACCCCTGTCTAGAGTAGAGGGGGACTAGAGTAAAGTATTTCTTAATCATCTAAAGTTTGATCTGTGATTGACTAAAAACAGTGTATACAGACCTGTCTCTCTCTCTCTCTCCAACGTAACTCACTATTTCAGTGTTACCCAACCTTTGTCGAGTCGCGATCCCGTTTTATAATATTTAAATAATATCCCTCGGCCCCCCGTATAAGGCAAGGTTACATCATTAATAGAATGTGGCAGTGAAACCTTATTAAAATAAATAAGTGCTAAAAATCGTCAACTAAAAATAACCATGGCGACCCATAGACTGGGAATCACTGCACTAGTTTTAAGGTGCATACAATAAGTCACCTGTTGCTCCCATAGTTGTCAGCGACAGATCAACCGAAGGAAGCCCGTCACCCGTTTACTCGTCCCCTCCAACCTTGCACGTGCCATTGGTCACAGGCGTGCGAACCACTAGCTGGGGATTCTTTCTAGCCTGGAACTTCACCCAGAATCCGTCTTTAGGCATCGAGTCGAATGGATTGGGGCCGATTTTCAATGGTATCTTGGTCTTCAAGCTGCACTTCACGTCGCAACGGGCCAGAACGTTGCATATCAGAGTCTTCATATTCGTCAACGCGAACCTGGTGCCGATGCACATCCTCGGGCCGGCTCCGAACGGCATGAACGTGCCAGAGTTCATGATCCTCTTGCCGTCAACGATGAACCGTTCCGGGTCGAACTTTTGGGGGTCCTCGAAGTACTGCGGGTCGGTCTGAATCGCGGCCATCGGAAACCACAGATTCATTCCAGCCTTCACGACGAACGGCTTGGCTCCGGGCACCGCCGGTGGCAGCTCGAAGTCCTTCACGCACATTCTATCAAAAAACGCCCCTAACGGGTGCACCCTCATCGCCTCGTTGATCACCGCGTCTAGATACTCGATGCTGTGAACGGCGTCGTAGCTCAGCTGACCGTTCCTCTCTTCCAACAACTGATCGATCTCACTCTGCAGTTTCTCCTGGACGTCGGGGTTCGCTGCTAACTCGTGAAAGATGAACGACAGTGTCGTGGAGATTGTGTCGAAGCTGCCGAAGAAGAAGGTGAAAGCGTGAGTGGTGATGGTCTTTATGTCGAGCTCCTTGCCAGGCTCGTTCCTGTTCCTGGCCTCTATTAGAAGCTGGAGAATGTCTGCCCTCTGAATACCCTGCTCGTCCCTGGCAGTGACAGTTGAGGCAATCAATTCATGGAAGAACTCTGTGACGCTCTTCCCGATCAGCCTGACGCGCAGCAGGGTAGACAGCTTCGTCGCGTTCCTGATTAACAGCAGTTTAAGGCCGTTCACAAAGCCGGTCAAAAACATCGCTTTTCGGCCGTTCACGTAGAACGCGTTGTTGGGGTTCTTGATCGAGTCCGTGGTGATGCCGAACTCGCAGCTGGCGATCACGTCCACGGAGTACTTACCCCATAATCTCTTCAGCTCGAGTTCACGGTTGTCCTTTGACAGGTAGTCGGCGAAATTCTCCGCGGCGTTGGCCATCAGCGGGTGCATGCTCTTTATCTTGCTGGACGTGAACGCAGGCGACAGCACGCTCCTCATGTTCTTCCATCTCTCGCCTGTCAGGGCGAATATCGTGTTACCAAACAGTGGGTCCGTAGCCTCGTTCGCGAGTATACGATGGTCCTGGAACGAGTCGAAGTTCTTCACAGTCATGGACTTTATCAGCTCGGGGTCGCGCAGCACGATCAGCGGTGTGACGAAGTCGAAGAGCCCGAAGTATCTCGCGTCGGAATGAGCATTGTATAAGTCGCCTGTTAGCTCTAGCAGGTTCTGCTGTCTGAAGAGGACCCGATGCATGTTCCCTACGATTGGATGTGGCGGAGTGTATGGAATCCCATACTTCTTGAAGATGTCCCGATTTCTGGTCAGGTAATAGCCTATGGCGATAAACACCGCTACGATGGAGAGAACAAGCGACAGATTCTCCATGGTGGCGGAACTGGTCGGCAGTTGGATAGCGGGTACTGTGTCCCAGTCGTAGCTGCCTCTGTCCGATTGCTCAGAAGACTGAGTTACTCGCACGAGTAGCATTGCTTATATAACGCTCTTTTTTTATTTTTTTTTTTAAATCTTCGTCCTTAGTAGGGAGGAGTTTGGGAGTGGACTCCCGGTATTTCCCCTCTGTGGGCTGTCCCCTTGAGCTGAAGCCCAATTACCAGCCAATTTGTAAATGGCGTTACCAAAAGGAGGTGAGGGTATATGTTATTTAGTAGTATGCAGAGAGGGGAAAAATTTCCAAAAAAACCGCTGCAATCTGAAATAACATTGCTTATATAACGCTCCATCGTGCATGCGATATATGTATACCTACGCATGAACGGTGCCGTCGCTCGACTTCCTCGCTTTCTTTTGGATCGTTCAATCGCGGGATATCTATTGTACCGATGGTACTAGCGATTGTACATTGAGCTTGATACACTAATTTTGCAGCATTTCATTAGAATATCTTTATTTAAAAAAAAAATTTAATGCACTCACATCGAGGTGTCTTAGAATTTCGATACTACATGGGATGAATGTAGAAAGTATATGTACCTAGCCCTTGCATTTTTTGTTGCAGAAATCTGTGTAGGTAGGGATATTCACGAAAATTATAAATACTGTAACGTCAACAACAATCGTAAACGAATTGCGTCCCTGTAAAGGGTATCTTAAGCTTCTCCGACTCAGATATAAACTGGCTATCAGCGTGACTGGCGAAATGCAAAGTGTTGATAAACGTGCTACTTGAAACATATGTTGCATGACGAGAGAGATTTATCTGGCGAAGATGCTTGAGGCACACTCAATAGTGTACAAGTCGCAAAGCAGTACACAGTCCGTGCTGCTACGTGTTGGATATTAGTACAAATGATACATAATTGCACGTTGCATACATCAGCAGATAATAAATACCTAAGCACCTAAATTAATAACTAACTGCTCCAGATCCAGCCAGGTTTTGATTATAATCCTCTCCTATCGGTAATCAACCCCCCTGATTTTCGTCCTTTTTTCCTTCTGTTTCCTCCTCGTTCAACCAGCTGTTCAATCAACCGATACCGTGGCTCCATTCGGATCCTTGCGTAATTCTTCATCCTCCTCTTCTCTTTTCCCTTTTTCTTTCCTTTCCATGCCCGGCGAAATTAGTCCGCAGTCAATTGCGGCCATAGTCCCCCGCGGGTTATTTGGATGTCTCTCTTAAGCGGCGCAGAACGTCGCCTCAGATCCAGGATATTGCGAACGATGGGATCAACGTACGGAAACAAAGCCGGGCACTTAGCGGCAAATTAGCGATGGCTTGGGGCGCCACTGTCGCTCTTCATTACACCGACACCCTTGCAGCCCACCACCCCCGACATCCCGAACCCCCTCCCAAACTCCTCTGGCTCTAACCCTCTTAACATCCTGCAGACAATGCAACCGCCTATCTTCCTGCCTACATCGACGGATTAAATCTCTCCTCTCTATGACGAAAAATCCCCTCGAACGCTTGGTAATCACTTAATTATTTCCCTCGACAACTTCCCACCCCCCCCTCTTTCCCTTTTCACTCCACCCCTTCCTTTTCGCCTGTGGGAATCGCGTTACCATCCCCCGGCGATAGGCGGAATTTGATTCCAGAGTGACTGGACGTTGGCCGGCTCGCGAGAGGATGATGGAAGCATCGGGATCGATCTTGATTCGCCGCGTTGCTCGTGGGGCTTGATTTGGGTTTGCCAGGGGGTTTGGTAATGTTCGGGGGTTTGGAAATGTGCTTATGGAGCTGAAGGAAACTGAGTACTGTTTCAGTTTATGTGATATGATGGACTTGGAAGACACTCGATAAGTAGGGCTCTGAGATTAGATATTCACAGATATTATATAGCTTCTCTAGATTTTATACACGACAACATCAAGTGTATTCCCCAAGTGTGTACTTGACGTTTTTTGTTTAAAATCATAAGAAATATCTTGATTCTCACTCAACTTCTACTGAAATACAATGAAGATTGAAATAGTTTCCAAAGGAATCCCATATAATTCCCTACATACTATTCAATCATACACTCAAGCAATCCTAATAAATAATCGGTTCAAGCGACCACGCGAGACAGTTAATCCTCCATCAGAAATTCCGTCCACGACGAGTGTACAGAACAAACGTTTCGCCATCGTTGGTCGACGATCACTTTTACATTTTACATCGATATCGTCGCGATTTATTTCCAATTTCCGAGCCAGCGGGGCGGCTGCACAGACATGGCTTTCCTGTCTCGGAAATTGAAGGAAACCGAAGAATGATGACGGGGGAGGGTGTAGGTGGAAGGGTGGGCGAATGGCGGCCTCGCAGCAAAGAGCCCAAGGTACCAGGTACCGAAAGTGGGATGAAGGGCGCCTTCAGGGTGGCAGAAAGTAGGAAGGCTCGTGTAACAGACTCCATTGTTAGGGCTTATTCAGAATCTGCCAATAGCCTGGGATTCAATTTGACTGGCGAACCATGAACGCCATTTAATATACAGAGGTGGGCGGAGAAGTTGGACGGCGAGCGAAACACCCCGGCGTTGTTGGTTGTCAGACGAGGACGCGGGAAAACATTAACGGGCGAGAATACTGTGAAAGTCGATACCAGTCCAGTCACAGATGCGTTTCTTCTTCTCCTTCGAGTATTTTATTGAATGGGTCAGCCTTGATCGGCCTGTTAATTGCTCTCAGCATAGAGAGGCGTTTGTTAGTTAAGGGTGGTTGGAGGAGGTCAAATTGCGTTGTAATCGAATATTTGAAATCGCAGGAGAAATATGAAAGTGGATAAGAGTAGCTTTTCTTGGAGAAGAGAAGGCGTAAGTGAACGTGAGAAGTGTCTCTTGGAAATTCGCACGATTCAAATACGAGGTCTGTAATCTGTATATGTATAAAGGGGATTTCTAGATGGTGGGAATCGTGTGCATCGCTTCACAGTCGTTTGCACTTGCCGAGCAGGGCGCAAACATTCTTTAAAATCATGCCACCAGTTATTGTCCACGATTTTCCGTATCGCTAGATCAAATAGCGAGCACCTAGATGGACATCGCGTGACTGCGCAATCATAAAGACAGAGATCCGTTTGATTTTATGCGAAAAATGTAAACGTCCTGCTGCTCGAGAGGCTGCCGCGCTTCCAAATGGGGAAGGAATATCGAATTCTGAATAATTTGTACGTGTCTCTGCATTGTATCGGGTCAAATAACGAATGCCGAACGTGACGTAATTTATTCGATTGTGTGTCTCTCAGATGGCGGACCCAATAAGCCGCGGGATTATCGATGATCGAGGGAAATGCACCGATAGAAATTTAATCGGTCGCTAAGATGCGACGAGGTTCCTCGTGAAATATCTTACGTAGCCATCTCGACTCTGCATTGCTTCGCGAATAAAATCTAATAAAAATATACTGACAATTACCATTTTGAAGTCTATGAGATAATGGAAAGAAATCGCACTCTTCACTCCTCTGATTAAGCATTAAAGCTACGAATACTAAGCGTACGTTTAAAGGTATCGCTACCTGTTTTTCAATATCCAAACGCTACCCATTGAGTTCCCCTTGATTAGAAGCTTTCGACAGGGGTCCACTCCCAAAGAAGCCAGCCACGAGAGCTGGGAGGGCTTAAATACGTTGAAATATTATAAATACGTAGCCCGGTTGGCCAGTTGTTTCGCAGGAACGAGCGTGGCAAAGATTGCAAAGTTTCACCGAGGAATTCTTGCAAAGCGTGACTTATTTAGCCCGGAGCTGCTCGTGCTTTCGCGTTTCCGCCCCTTCGGAACGATCCCCCTCGACCTCGCCAACCTACTTTCACCGCCCCTCCACGGGTCGCGATTTGGCCAGGTGGAGATGGGAGGGGCAGCGGGTGGCTGCAGGAGCGACGCTGAAAGGACGAAATGCTCCTTTGTCGGCGGCGTCCGCACCGCGGAACTTTATTAATTGCGCGTTTTGTTATGCAGATTCCTGCAGAGCGAGCTCCCTTCTCCGCGGCCCATCCTCCTCTTCCTTTCTTCTGTCTTCGACAGCCTACCGAGGCACCGCTGCCGCCCCGTGACTCGCGTGTCCAGGACCTTTAAAAGATTACTCTCGAATTTCGTCGCCTCCAGCCCTCGGGGGCCTCAAACTTTTCCCCATTTACGCGACCGAAACTTTTCGTTCCCGCGGATGCTCCACGGCGACGGATGGGCCGGTTCGAACACGAATTCGACCTTTCAGCGAGGGAATTAGCGTCTGGGCGGTGGGCCTCGAACCGGCGGGTGCAAAAGCGACGAATGTGGGTTGTATCAAGTTTCATTGGGATACCTATTCAGGTGGACTCGCGGTGAGTGGAGTGAAGTGCATTTGTCACGTGGCGCGATTAATGTGTGTAATGAGTTGTGTTTAATTGTATGTAGATAGAGGCTGAGTTTTTTGTAATGTAATAATGTATGTTTTCTTGTGACCAAACTTCTTCAGTGAATGCTAACGATACATCTGAAGCATGTAGTTGAATTGATTCGTCTCGACGTTTTACGTGTGAAAATATTAAACCAAGGAGCAGAAAAATTATGTATTGGTACTTTTTGAGAGATTTCAAATTATCCTGTCAGTAACTTTTCAATCACCTTATTCTAATATTTCTGTACGTAAGAAGAGCTGTATGTGCGTTTGATTTTGTTCATAAGATAACAGATCTCATACCTCATTAAATCACTCTACTATTTCCTTCTACTTGCAATCAAACAAGAGCACTCCGTGCTTACAGAAACGCTAATAGAGCTGTCGGAATATAGGAGGAGTAAGCACCACAAGTAATTGGAAAGTACTAATTTTGGCTTACAATTAGAGATTCGCGTGGCTGGAATGTCGATGATGAAACCAGGCGGTCCCAATCTCGTGGATGATTTAGACCGTCTTACATTATGTCAGCGACACGCTCAAGAGGCGAGGAGGAAGGCAAGGAATCCAGGGAGCTTTGTTGAGAAACTTCGCTCCAGGGAATTCCAGGCTCGGAAGGAGCTTTTAATTTCGAGCTAGAAGAAAAAAGAAGGATAGGTCCTCGCGTCTCCCGGCGCCTATTCATGGAAATTGAACGTTACTCTCGCACCAACCAGACGTTTCGCTTGATTTACTGGCAACTTAGCCGAAGTAAACGAAACAGGGGACATCTTAGGGTGGAAAATCGCGGATGCGCGGGGTTAGTAAAGATTATCTTTGGTAAGCATTCATCAACGGTCTAAAATATTCAGTTGAAAATTACGACGAATCTAAACACGATTTAATTTAAATCTAGTAGAACACTTTTCACATTTATTGGAGGCATTGCTCATTGTTATTTGTAATAAAGCACAATAAAAGAAGCAGTGATCACTTCATCGTAAAAAAGCTAGAGTGAGTCGAGAAGCCATCAGTTTAGGAGACAATACGCTCCATAAAATTAAACGTAAAACATCTCTAAACAGTACAACCTGCTGTAGATCTGATCTACACCTCCACCTACAAAGAAGCTTCGTTAGTTTATACCCCTCCCGAAATCATTGAACTCTCATCTGAAACATATTTGAACACCACAAATAGTTTCGAAGATGTTCCTGTGGCACGATTTAAATGGCACGCCCTGGACAAAGCAGGGGTGGCTGGCAGAGAGGGAGGGGCAGTTTATTCGCCTCTTTCGGGCCTCTTTCTTTTCATTAAAAGCCCCGGCGAACTTTCGAATGAAAATTCACCTTAAGGGCGTCTGAATTGAATTGCTCGCGCCCCGCGACCAGGCCGCGCTGTTTTCCCTCTGTCCCCTTTAGCCTGTGCAATCCGAAAGTTTTCCCGCGCAAAATGCCAGCCGCATTATTTATCAAACGGAGTAGCTAGTCGGCCAGGATTTTAAGGCAGCCCACCCCACCGCGCGCACCCCCGCCCAGGATGTATCCTTCCTGCTGGCGTCTCGCTCTCCAAGGTAAACAGTTTTCAGCCGTCGACCGACGAAGAAGAGCCCGGCCTGCTTAATATTTCAGACGACCCCGAGCTAACTTCATGCATACTTATGTCGCGACGCGTGATTCCCCGCGACAAGCACCCTTCACCCCCTGGCAATATTCTACGCTAGGTTCGGCCAGATTCCGGAATTCTCAATTTTTCTATTGTTTTTCTTTCATTTACCACGGCCGTGCGACGCTGCCTCGACAATGTTCCGGCTCCTCGTGGCTACTGCGAGTGGAAACGGGCAGAAACGTATGGGAGAGCAGGGTAATCCTATGGAGGAATCGAAGAAAGGGGTTGGAACCTCACAGTGGACACTTTGAATGCGATTATGGGGAGTAGAAGATTCTTCTCGTGATGTCTACGTTTTGAGGGGTCCATTGATATGGTATATTAAAAATAGTGCTTATTAACAGAGATTAATAATAGCTACTTCAATGACACACGTTTCAATAGAAGTATCTACTTTTCTCCCTTTACCCCTTCTTGTATTTATTTCTCCTACTAGAATAAACCATTTCACCGTTACATCAAGTAGTGTTATTATTTACCCAACTACCCATGTATTGAAACAGCAAGTCCAAGACCTGCGCAGCCACTGGATCCTCAATCCTAACCAGTAAGAGAAGAAACGTCGGTTGCTAGCTTTTAAACAGAGAATTTAAGACACAAACTGCACAAGCTTCGAGGAGCTGCATACGACGTTTCCCCTATCAAAAGTTCTCCCTTATCTCTGCAGCAGCGTGTACGAAAAACGCCATCGGTCTCCGGCACGCGCAATCGCCGTCAGGTTAAACCAGCCGCCATAAAAATAGGGGGCTTCTCTTTGCCAGCCTCGCGGGGAAGGGATTCGGTCAACAATATGGCAAGGTGTTTGATGAGTCGATCGATCACCGCTCCCTGTCAGCTTCCCAGTCGGAGATACAGTGTGTATGCCGGGGGTGGCTGCGTGTGGGTGCTCTGCACGTGTCTGATCTCGTGCAGGGCCGTGTGAACGTCGCTCCATAAGTTACCAACCAACCTCGAAACCCCCGGCTGATGGAATATTCGAGGGTGGCCGTCGCGTTTGGCCAACTATGAATATGCATTCGGTGTCCTTCTTTCCTATTAGCTCCGTTTCTGAGCGCAGCACGCCGCGCGTCACGTGCGATCCCGCGATACGTGCGTTGTACCTCCAACTCCCGTGTGCCTGCTTGGACCTCGATTAACTCGAGTTCGATTTTGCGGTTCCTCGATGCCCCTGCCGCCCAGGAGTTTCTCCATTACGCGCTTCACGAAGGACGCCGCGCCACGGACTCGCCAACATAGTTGTGACGAAGGACCAGGCAGTATTACAGTGGTCAGAGGACTGGGGATGCTCGTGCGAATTTTTCGGAGTATTAATTGGCAACATTAGTTTGAATAATGGAAGGTGGTTCTGCAGCTGGGGAAAGTGGTGCTCATCTGGAAGTAGTTTGATTTTTATTTCAATTGCTTGAGGATATCAGTAGTAATTGATACGATATTTGCAGTAGAGTTTGTGGGTATAGAAAACTGGGCCAGGATGTGTCCAAGTGGAGGCGTTTTGTATATTTTTATGCCTCAACTCCCAATGGGTGCGTTCTACTTTCTGCCCTCGATAATTCATATTTCTCGTACGATAAGTGGTAATTCAACCTCTGAACCGAGCACTGAACTCTCACCGTACCCAACAGCGGCACGGGGCAATTAAAAACAGAAGATATCAGGGGAAAACACGAAGCCCGTTTTACTGCGCCGCAACATGACGAGTCACCTTTAACGAGAGAGCCAGAGTCGTCATCCAGAGCAGGTACGCTCTCTGGAGATTGATTTGTATTCTGTTAATTCTCGAGAGTCCACAGACATGCATAGCGCGCTATAAATCAATCAAAACACTATATATCATAGGCGTCTGTGTCCTCTCTCTTCTACCAGCGGTGCGATTGAAATGCGACGTAGAAACGCCTACGGTTTGCTAATCGTCGCGATTATACAGTTCCCACGTCCAATCTCCGCGCGCAATGCTGTTATTAACAATGGAAATCAATCCTGGCTACCACCAAAGAATGAGAGAAGGAGCGCAGATTGCAAACAAAATGCAGAAAAATTTCTCAATTCCAGCGACTGGCGATGCCTCTGGCGACTTCCAAGACGACACGCGTTTAATAAATAATTTATTCCTTTACTCTTCACTATGGCTGGGGTTACGAAACACGCTAAAATTTCCAAGCACATAGACGGAACACTAGAAGAATATTTGCTCCTCCTATTTCTCCATTCAAGATATTTTTCATTTACTATATGTGATCAGTTTACTCGCCAAACAGTGGGCTACAGATATGACACCGTGTGACTTTCAGGTAAGATATAATATTCTGCGTGTTTTATATCGAAGGTAGTAAATTCACGAAACTTCTATATTCCACCATTGTGAAATTAAATTGATATGTGCCTGTTTAGAGGCGAGATGTTTGCACTTGAAAGTTTAGTTCTCAGTTTCTCTTCGTTTTATGCAGTTAGATAAATTATCGTGTGTCCTTACCGAGTGATTGTGAAAGCGAGTCGAGGAAATCGAAGAAGTATATAATTAGGCAGTGAATATAATCACGTGTGTTCTTATCGTATTTTTGTAACAACAAACGGAGTCTATCAGCTCCAGGCTGTATAGGTACTGTTTTATCTGTGACATACAGACACCAACATCATACATATTAACGCCTTAATATGGTTCGTCATAGTCCTCAACAGCGAGTGGAAGTATGGATTACCATTTACTTATCTTATTCTTACGTATCCGCCACCGCAATTTCTAACTATGCATTTGCAATATTCTTTCAACTTTTTGTTTGGAGACAATTTCCAAGATTTTCTTAAAATTATTCATCTTCTCTTATTTAAACCACATGCTCAGTGGTTTGTAGCACAGTAGACTGTAGCTAGGTTTACCTTAGGTGTTTCCCGTAGCTCGTGACAATTAAAAATGCTAACGCGTTAATATCCCCCGTCACGGTGGTCCGCAACGCATGGAAGTATCGATTGCCGTTCGAGTCATCCTACCCTGATGTATGTCTGGTGATACGTGTGGTCCACGTGAACGCCGAGATTCTATCTGCACCGCATCAAATATTACGGCTCGTGTAAACACCGCAGGGTGGTAATTAAAGCGGCACCCTTGTCGAATTATAGACGCTGGACGAGGGGTGGATTCGCCACGGCTGAGGACCCGTGGCGGGGTTTCCAAAATTTCGTTCAACGACGGTATTGCGAAATTTCCGCGTACACGCCCCTGCGGGAGCCCGATCCTCTGCACGCGATCGTGTTGCTTGCAATCGAACCGACGTGTCCATCAATTTCTGATTATGCGCGCGTAAATACGAAGACGAGATTATTCTGGGCTACAAATATTCATTATCGATGAAGTGGCATTGCCATTCTTAGCGGGCCAGGAGAGGGGTGAAGGGGGTGGAAGGAAAATCTGTATGTGGTAAGATCGAATATTGATCTAGAAATAAGATAATGTTATTCTTATAAATAACGTTACTTGGGTGATTGAGAAGGAGTATTAAAATAAATTGTTAGTTACTAGTGGTTGAAATGTTGAGAATGGGCACTGAGAAATCAAATTTGCTAGGGTGTTCTACGAGTAGGAGAGCACTGACACGTACATATTTAATTGCTGTGAATCGAAAAATTGGCGACCACGCAGCAAGTAAACACGGAAGCGTCCATCTGAACTATCAATTTCTCTATTCGGCCCAATCTCCACAGTCTTATTGCGCAACGAGCGACTTTGAGAATCGTCAATTGTGGCCAATTCCCATCGACCAACGTTACGATCCATTTATCACAGACGTATCACGGTGTTATCGTTGTTGGATCGTTTCCACTGGCGATCGTTGAAGACGTCGCGACGGGTGGCCCAGGAGACAAGTCCAAGGCTTAATTCGACGAGATTTGACAAATGGTAATGCAAGGGATGTGCTCCGAGGGAAGGGGGTGGAGGATGCCGCCGTACGAAATTGCTATTACATATTTATACGGGGGACTCTGCATTGTCTGCTAAAAAATGTCCCGCCATTCGCGACGCGCTCGCTCGATTCGTCGTTTCGCAGCGGGTGGACGAAACGCGACCTGGCTTCGCTGCTCTTCCGCGTTCCCTGACAAATGATCGCACTGTCAAAAACGCCGTCTACCGTGGCCGTCACCTGCGTCTCCCCTTATAATTCTCTTTTACGTAGAGAATTATTGTCGACCCTGCTCCCTCTCGTGCATCCTCGATCATTTTACTGCTGCTAGGAACCCTGTGGTGCGAGGCGTGTAATGTGTTTGTCCTTGTTAGGTTAAAGGGTTCTTATTAAACAGGTGTTCCTAGATCTTTCTCAGCACCCTAAACCATATTTGCTGCCACACCCTATTTCAAGTAAACTTCTTACCTTAGAAAACCGTTTTCATACTGTAGACACCAAGTTACTGTAGTTCTGCACTTTTCTGGTTATTAGAAGATTCTTCAAAGAAATGAGAACGACAGCGGGTCTATAAAGGATCGAGGGATGCAGTAAGGTTAAATTTAAAAAACTATCGCTAGTGATATCCATTACAGTTGTGCCGTTTTGGTAGCCCATTTCAACTGCCTGAACGTACCCACGAATTCCTACTTAAGAGACTGCAATGCTAGCGAAACGATAGAGTTCCTAAATTCTTTCACTTCAGCCTTTCATTTTCGCCAGTTGTCGAAAAATTAATTTCTCACTTCCCCACAATCGAACATCATGGGAAATTGAATTGTCACCTCCCGCCCTGTTAGCAATATTATTGTATACTACGATCAACCAGGTCGGATCATTAATACGCTCCGAATTACCCGGAGAAATTAATAACGCCGTGCCGGTGTGGTGCTAATTAATTAACGTTAATCAAGCCTTGAATGGGAGCGGCCGCTAAAGTTCGCCGCAAATTCGCGAGCTCCACTCGCAAGGAACATTTCCTTCCGCCACGAAGGCAACAGGTTGTACAAGTAGAGGAGGTCGCTAACTTGGCGAAGGTTGAATACGGCGACATAAGCTCGCTAAATTGTCTTCATTTCCCTGCAAAAAGCCCGGGGGCGAATTTCCAGCTTCTCGTCTACATTTTCACCAGCAACGCGGCCGACAAAACTACCAACATCCCCCCATGCATCGCCGAGTAACCTTCGAATCCCTTAGGAATTACAATTTCCTATTCATCCTAATAACCGCACAAACAATTCGACTAACGGGAAAAAATCCCTCCCCACCATATGTAATCCTTCTTCATCAACGATATCTGTCGCAATTGAATTCCAATCTCTATTTTTCCCCGTCGCCAATATTTAGCGAGCGCTGTGCAATCACGTGACAGCAGCAAAAATCCGGCATCGCAATTATTTCGCGTTCCGTGTATCTCCGATTCCGCGCCGGCGAGCAGAATTTAAAAGGGAGGAAAGAGGTCGAATGGAAATAATGGTAAGCCTGTAAAATTTAATCCCGCGGCGTCCAGTGTTTAAACAACGGTGACGCGCGGCCTCGTAGAACGGAACGTACTGACGTTTTAAAAGTGATACGTCGAGCGGACGTCGTTTCGCGGTTTTTCGCGCCACGATGCTTTTTAAGCCGCGGGGGGGGGGGGGGGGGTAAGTGTTTGGTCGAGAAGCGGGAGGAAAATCGCGGGGCAAATTGACAAATTAATGTAAACCGTAGAGTTAACGAAAAGTTGCGGGGGAGCGCGGTGTGTTGACGGGGAAATGTTTACCATCTGCATACATTGAAAGAATTACGCGCTTCCGCGTCCCTCTTATCGTTCGCTGCCTAATTCCAGCGAATCGTTTGATTCGTCTCCATTAACTGTACACGCGAATAAACAACCACGGGCACTACCAGCGGTAACGACACACGGGGTTGATAATATTTTTTCATTTAACTGCGCCCCATCGGCCGTGACGGGCTGTGCGACGATATTACCCGAATTATGCCCACGCGGTACCATCAGTACGATTCGTCGGGGCTGGGAGGGGGTGGTTGGGACGTTTTTAAATTATTCATTGCTCCCTGCCGCCAGTCGCGTCGCTGGAAATCGTTCGATAAAACTTCTGGATGAAATAATACGAAGCGAACTTGTCGCGGCGGGTAAACAAAAACTGGCCCGCGACAGCGTAGGTAATCAGAGTGGGAAACTTCGGTCAATTTAACTTTGTTAATAAACAGCTTTTCGTCTTCGTCGCGGAAATGAAAGTATCAAGTTCCAGTCGATATTTGACTGGGCGTTGACGAATGAATTGCTTGGTCTGCATGGGGAAGTTATCTTCAACGAAAGTATTCTGATTGCTCTTTATCCGACCTGGAGGGATCTTGTTTTTCTCGCTTGTGCTTCCACGTTGTTCTAATGGGAATTAATTCTGATACAACGTCTGCTGCGATGTGCGGCTGGTTATCATTCTTTTTAATTGCTTGCCTCTCTTATTTGTTTAAAATTCTGCGCTTTCGGCTGGAAGGCATTTGCTAAAGCAATTTCAAGATTTCTTCTGAGACACATTGGTAATGGTTGAAGTACAAAACAAGCTACTCATACTCAGCTTTCGTTTACACGTTTTACGTCACTGTCTTCACAAACTCCAAAATCTCAGAGAAAGCTGACTTAAATAGTTATCCTGTAAGTAAGGGCTACGTGTCTGCGTTCTAAAATATATTTGCCTAAATATATTTATTGTTAATGCATACTCGGTGTGAGAAGATATATATTGTATGCGACGATACTAACAATAAGATTCTGAAGATTAAGCGTGGAAATGTGCTTAATACAAGGTGATCTAAGGTTTCCAAACGTTGCCCAAAGTGATCGGGTATTCGTGTCTTGAAATCAACAGTATTAGCAATTAGAGCAGCAGAACGACTTGGTATTTAAAGATTATAGGGCGATATCTCGTCAACGATGTCGATGGGAGCGCCGTAAGCGGATCAGGCAAAGTGAACTATGAGCTCTGCGCGTAAGTACTTCGTCCCAATACCGTAAACTGATGACTACTGCGTTTGCAGTACCCGCGATACGCCTCGCATAAACCAAATCTCCCCTGGGCTGTTGATGGAAAGCCAAACAGAATTTCATTACCAGCCAAACGAATCGTAATGCACGGGCTTATATGCATCCCCAAACATTATCGGGCTTCCTTTCTTCATCCGCTGAAACAGCATCGTTTGCTTGCGCTGCCGCTGGGACCAGTTGCAATAAATTAGCGTCAACTTTAATCCCTTGGCAATAATAATCTGCCTCTGCGACATATACAGAGGGATTAACCATTGAAAATGAAGGCTCAACAATCACGTGACATCCTACCTCTTTCAAACCCGGCTACTTCCCAGACTTTTGTAGCTCTAGCTAGGTACTAATTGTAAGCCATCTTTTTTAAAGCGTTTCTGTCTTTGTCCATTGAATATATCTGAGCGAATTTTCTTCTACTCGACGCAGGGCACAGGACTAATAAAAGGATACAAGATGGAAGACACAAATTTTAAAAAATCCTTAAGTTACAACAGAATCAGATTCCACGCATGGCCATTCGCTGAATTCACCATTCCTAGGACCACTTCCGTGAGGCAGTGCCTTTTGCGAAAAAGGTACGAGCAGCGCGACGGAGGCAGAGAGGAGTAAAAATAATGAAGCCGCGACGAACGGGCTCGCAGCGAATCGGGGTCCAGCGGCGGGCTCGGATGGGGAGCTACCAGTTGCATCATCGCGATGCTAATTTGCATAAATCGCGTCGACAGAGCAGCACCCAACACCCCGCTAACTACGCCAGCCTACAGGGCGAAACGAGGCAGCGAAGAGACCCGTGGTCGACCGAGGAAGCCGAGATCTTTATGGTAGCAATAAAGCCAACCAGGCTGGCTTCCAGTTACAAATGACTACTGGTAGCTGAAAACTATTGCCCCCTGGTATACGGGCGTGCCCCTCCCGCCACATCCCCTGTGTAACCCCTGCACAGCCGCTGCTCCACCCACGGTGGCTGCTGACCCCACGGAGCCAGTCCCCGCGGCTGGTTAGACGCGTGAAATAGGACCTCTCGTAAATCCTCGTAACGCCTAACTAACTCCCACGCCTCGGCTTTCTTTACGCCACCGCGCACCCTGCCCCGATCTAAGGATTACCTTCGTTAATAATTGTTATTAAGCGACCGACGGAACGTCGCTGCGCGATGGGAGTCCTCTCAGCTGCGCTGCAACTGACTGGTCAATCGGCGCTGACACGGATTTGGGAAACCGTCGGTTTGGGAGACGGCAGGGCATTTTATTAGTGATCTTGCTACAAGTAGAATTATTTAAATTGGAAAACTTTGGACCACATGAAAGTGTGTCTGGTAGGCCATATCTATCTTTAAATATTTTAGAGTTAGTTGTGATTCTGTTGATTGACATTGGTGGAGATGAGACGAATAGGTGTTGTATACTAGAATATGATTTTCGGTTCTTAATATTATGCAATGATTTATAACGAATCTTCACCGTACGCTCATCGTGGAGAATTACTTATCCGTATGAGAGATCCAGCCACGTAGGCTACTTGGTTAAAAAGATGAAAGAGCGCCAGCCGTGATGTAATTAAAAACTTCGTCAACACGCGAGGGGTGAATAAACTCCTACACGCTGCAACAGGGCCTCAGGACTTGTAAAATGTTTGTAAATAAGGCGTGAAAGGTGTTCATCAGTCTTCTTTAATATTCAAAGTTCGGAGCCCTGGCTGTGGGTTTTAAAGTTAATTTATCGCGGAAAATATACGCGCCTGTTATACGAATAAAATCTATCATCGTACGTCTTACGCTAAATAATTAAGAATTCCACAATGAATGTAATTGATCACCTTGCCCGGCGAATCCTTCTGTACCTACCTTTCAACCACGTATTATTCATAAATTCCGAAACGCTCCACAAGCATTATTAAGAGACGGAAATTCGAGACAAGCTACTGTAACTAATCCGAAGTACTTAAGAAGTGATCCCGCGCTTTTCCCATCTTCCCAGAGGCATTATTCCGAATCGCCGATTAAAAACGCGGCTTTACGCCTGCAAAAATCAGTTCTAGCCAAATATAAGCAGATTTCACAGTGCCAAGCATCCGTCGCTGCATAAAACCGCGCTCGACCTCACGGAGCATTAAAAACAATCGTAAAAAAGAAGATACCAAAACAGCCTCCCCCGTGCTGCCACATTTTCAGACGCGACTCTAATCCTTCAGTAAAATCCGCGCTCGCGCAAATCCTCTTGCCCTTATAATCGCGTTCCGATGGATGAAGTTAAGTCACCGCGAAAATTTCAACAACACTGCTCGCGTAGAAACCACCACCGCGGTTAAATGCATCCACATTGCTAGTATTCGACGCGGATCTCTGTTCGGACCTTCCCTCGATGGTGCTCCATGAGTTCGACTCGAAGAGCCCGAGACTAGTTTGGAAGGAGGGTCGTTGATTTGAAGAATCGTTGATCAACTTTGCTGGTATTTGCAGACTACTCAGGGCTGGGGAACTTGTATCGAACCGGTCGTGGAGGTTCGCAAGGCTGTCTGCTCTCTGCTGGTACAAAAATTTATGGAATTGTACGCGCAGGGAATTTCTGGTTCGCCGAGTGTTTAATTCGTCACTGATTTGAGGGAGGTAACGAGGTTTGAGTGATGGGATGTGGAATAGAGATTGAAGGATTCGAGGAGGCCTAGAACTGAGTTTTATCAAATGTAGCAGCAAGCGGCAGTTAGTTTTTTGAAGGATTCTTGATGAAGGTGCTACAGTTGAGCTTAAAATACTTGAACACTGGTGATGCCCTCATCTTTAATGTATCGAGGGTGGAAGGGACATCATAGGGAGGCATTGTCACTCGAGTGATATACAAGGTTTTGATCTTGAAAGTATAAGCCACCAAATGTGTTTCATCCACTCATCACAGATCCCACTTGTCCAGGAACCTAGACCAGGCTCTTGCCTCTTGATCGCTCAATGTACCTTCTTCATCCCCCATTACATCACACCCTCACACACCTCTTCCATTCACAATATACAAATGATTCTCGCCTACTAGCAATGCGAACATGCATATAACAATATATCCAATTCTGCCACATGCCACCTCGAAAAGCAATACACCTGATACCGAATCCGGAAGAATAACACAGCCGTAGCAATAGCGAAGCAGGACTCGACTGAAGCCTGGATCGCAAGCTTCAGGTGTGCTACCTCAAACGATCGCTACGCGAAACCACCCCCGTCGCAGTGCAGCCACGCACAATTACCAACAATCCGTCGGAGAGGCGCGAGCGGCGGGCGCGAGCACGCGTTTAATGAACGTGAAATGGAATTCGTCGCGACTGCGAGGCACCGTTCGGAACGCAAGAACTAGCGGCACAGGGGGGGGGGGGGGGGGCGAAGGCAGAGGGACGGATTCCAGCGAGTGTTTGACGTGTATCGCGACGAGGCGCGGCACGACGGGGGTGGCTTTAGCCGCGGGGGTTAGGTTCCTCGGTGCCGTGAAAAGCGAGGCGTCGCATATTAATCATGGTATTAACACTTGAACCGAGCAAAAGCCTAAACCGCCGTGCCCAAACGGCGGTGAAAAGCGTCACGCCGCGTCCTTGCCATCCCTCCCTTCCTGTACTTGTATTTTCGTCGCTGGCGGAACGGGTAACGGAGATACAGGGTCGTGGCTAGCTGGAGAGGGGTGGCGCGGGGGTGGTTGTGTGCAGGCACACAGGACGAAGAGGGGGATGGGACTGTAAACTGAAACGGTGCGAAAATTAATTGCCAGGAACGCTTCGCCCACTCTCGTCCTACCTACCCTTCACCCTTAATTACTAGCCACCCTTCGCTCTCTCGCCCCCCCTCCCCCCCCTACAACCCTACCGAAAGCTCTGTCGCTGTTTCTGGTCGCGACCGCTAAACGGTCAGGTGAGGGGGATGTAAAAAAAAATCTACGTTTCGAAGCGAGAGATAATATAAAACGGTACAATGATCAGATATAACACGGTCCGCTTAATTTCCAGCGTATCGAGTAAAAAACAGAGCCGACAGCGGCGTCTGGCTGGGGAAAAATTCGGGCCAATTTTCCGCGGACCCGTTTGGTAAACAGAGTACTGATTGAATTGTAGCTGGCCCCCAAACCCCCGCGAACCGTGGAATTTTCGCTCTTTGAAAAATGTTGTATGGCCGGTGTTGGCCGAGCTGCGCGCGCGCGCCCTCGTACACGGCGATGTTAAAAGGAGGGAGGAATCGTGTAGAATTGGAACGAGGGCGCGGAAGGATCTGTGTTCTTTGTCACTGGAAACGTGGAGCAGGAAGGAAGGTGGGATGGGGGTGGAGGCAGGAAAAGGGCAAGGGATGATTTGGTAAGTTGCTAGAATTTTGGCGAATCGCGGGAGAGTAGTTGCTGGAGGTAGGGGAGAACTTTGGAGGAAATTATTTGTTCGTTTAGTGGCATCGTGAAACAGGGTTAAGTCGTCTGGGAGTTGATATAGATTTAATATGATGAATAGTACTTTGAATTCTGCTACACTCAAAATAGGGAGGTAAGGAAATATTGAGTAGGTATCGCAGTGTTCTACAGTGAATCGAAGACTTTGCTTTTGATTAGATAGGAAAAATCTGAATGACAGGAAAGGGCACACAAAGTCCTAGATTCAACCTATTCATCTTGTTCTCCCTTTTAAGGATTGAACTGTGGAAGATATCATTCTCCTGCAATTACTGACATCGGTCGACTAAAAATTCAAGCAACTCGCCTCGAACAGAAGAACAACCCCTAGGAGCTTCGAAGCAACGACGTTCCGTGCCCCGTTACGGACAGGGAATTGCATAAAGGTATCTATCGATTTGAAACACAAGATTCTGAAGATACCGAGGAGCAAGAGGAAAGTAAAGGACACGGGCGGGTGGAGGTGAGAGAACGGAGGTGTCGCTGCGTCGTGCGAATCGCGGAACAAGAGGAAGGCGATGTAATAAAGCGACTCGTGAGCGAAGCACGCCCCGAAGGCAACAGCTACCCCCTAGAGTTACAATCTTCTTCGATTTCAAGGGGTCGACAGATCAAGCTGCTTACGCAATACCCCTTGTATTCTTACAATAAGGACCCGAGGATGACCCTCCTAGTTCTTATAACCATCGGCTACAGACTCTGTAGCCTTCCGCCTCCTCTTTTCGTTTCTGCCTTCTGAGGCGACGGGAGCCCTCTATTTCACGACTCTCACGATTTAATACACCTAGGACGATTAACTGAATCTCGTCATTTATGAAACACTCTGTGGGGATCACTGATCTAGTTTAAACTTTCCACGTACTGCTAAACTTTTGGGAGAAAATTTAACAAAAATAAAATACAGTCAATTTTATTTTCTAAGTAATTATTACTACTATTAATTATTTAAATCTATATTGTTCCTAGATATAAGTGATAAATGACATACTTTTAGACTCGATTTTTCTATAAAATTTTGTTAACTGTAAACATATTGACTACGTTTAAAAAACGATTGCAAATACTGAATAACTTCGGACCTTTTGTTCCAACTCGGGGAACACCACTCTGTCCCGAAATTTACTGAAATTTCTCAAACGTTACACCGTCATATCTTTTAGTTCCCCGTTTCATGTTCCTAGGTAAATCAATTCCCTTCGACGACCGCACGATGCTCAATTTTTCGGAAAAAGGACGACACGACGCACGGGTGCGCGTCCACGGAAAATCAGATAAAAGTCTGCTCCGCCCGGTTGAAAAATACTAAAATCAGCAGCTGCCAGTTGCCGGGGGTCGAAAGTTCCGCCACCCCAATGTATCGGGGCTTGTTTATGGGCGCCGTTCGACACGAAAGGGCCGGGCAACGAGCTTTTGTCAGGGAAGATACCGATGATATTGAATTTCCTCCATACGCGAAGCTAAAACACGCCGTCGGAGCGGGCGCATCAATTGCCAAGTGCACCGAAGAAAACGGTGGCTCTTACGCGGCCTCTAAAGTGCATAACACGGCAAAATGCACCGAGAAGACAGTGGCCAGTGTGTTGGGCCAGTTAGGCCTCGACCAGACCGCTGGACGGCCAAACGGCTCCTTCGTAATAGCCCAGTAATTGTGTTTGCTAATTGAAATTATGTCCTCACTGGGTCGTCGCGGGGCCGCTGCGTTTTACCGTGCGAGGTGCATTTTCCACTGTATGCTACGTAAAATGAAGAAAATAATCCACGTCGACACTCAGCCTTTTACCGCGTGCAGACATTTTGTCGAATAAAATCGTCGTAACGCTGGACTGATAATGTTTCGCTTGCTGATGTAAACGGTTCTGTGCTTGCAGTTTAGATTGGAGGGATTGTATGGATTTTCTTCTGTTGCCGGTGAAATTTGTAGGCGTATAATTGTTATGTTTCAGGCGATAGCTCTCTATTTCGTGTGCAGGATCGGAGTGCAACGATTTCCCATTCGCGTCACGTAGAACGGTACGACCAATAAAACTTTGTCGACTTTCAGCGATCACGCAAACGACTTCTACGCTCCTCAGAGGGAATAAGAGATCCCTGAATAGAAATCGCGGCTGATCAATAGGGAAGACGTCGAAACTCATTTTATCGCGCTGGGAGAGCATTCGCGTTTGTCTCGTCCACTTTTATTTACTATTTCGTTATTTACTACCCCCGTTGCCTGTGCGAAAGTAATTTCTTTCGAAATATGATCACGTTTTAATAGGAATTTGCCTTTCCGAAGATACAGCTTGGTAGGATTACTTTGCTTTTACTGAACGCTACTTTTTCCATCCTTAATCAATTTCAAAATGTTTGACCAACTATTAACTTGATATCGTATGCAAACTGCCTGCTCGATTCACTATAGAGGACCAGGGTAGAAACAATTACACATTAAATTACATTACGCTGATTAAACACGAAAATATTTAACATACAATACATGTCAATCCAATAAGAGAACTTGGATATCAATATAACAAATTTCTGCAAAAGTGTTTCCCCCGTAGTCCTCTTTTATACCCTTCTAACCCTTAGCTTTGAAAAAGAAATAACGTCCAACCTTATGCTAACCTCCCACTCGCTGAACTCCAGACCCACAACTGAATTAAACAAATGTCACCCACCGATTACTTCATACATAAACACTTAGACGTCGAAGCAACGTCGTCGACGAGCCAAAAGCCACGAAACGTCGGAGACTCTGCAAGAAAGAAGTCTCGAAGGTCGGGAAAGGCCAGCAGACGCAGTGACTCGATCGTCTGGTAGCAAGAACCCTTCTCGAATAAAGAAGGAAGCGTGGCCAATAGTCTATGTATCGTTCCAGGATGCAATTGGGTTATTAATTAAGGGTATAAGCTGCCGCCGGGAGTGGCTCGCGAGCGGATCCCTTTCATCGAGTTTTAATGCCCACGGAAAGAGGAGTGGGCGGAGGAAGACAGGGATAGACGATGGAAGAGGAGATATTCGATGGGGCAAGTGTGGGGGCGGAAGGCATAAGAGAATCGCTGCAATTATGCCGATGTTGTTAGGGATAGACTTTTAATTTCGCGAATCCTTAATTATTGCCAGGGCTAGTTTTAAAGCCCAGACTGGTTCGGCCGATATCAATCTGCAACGCAACTTTGTGTCTGTAATTGAAAAAGCCTGGAAACCCTCGCCTTTCCTCCTCCTTTCTCTGTCTCTGTTTCGAAGGAAAGAAGGAAATGGAGGGCAGTCTCCCTATCTACGAATCGTTCCCCGTAAATAAAATTCTGTTGCCCGTGCTTATTCCTCTCCTTTCTACTCTTTTTCGCGGCTTCCGCTCCGCTGTGCCACCCCCGTCACTCCCTATTCCCCATTCTTCCTTTAATCCATCGGCTCACCGATTTCTTCATTGTAAACGCGACAACGGTCGCTGGTTACCTACCTGGTAATAGAATCCCTCCTCTCGCTGGTTTCACGATTGCAAATTTCAAGCTTTTTGAGAGACGTAGGTCATACTTGCCCGAAGATTTACTAGCGCAACGAATGCTGGGGTGGAAATAGAAAGCAAGCGAGTGAATGTGACTCACCGATCGTTGGATACGTTGCTAAGTAGAGTTCTTGTTTCTCAGTCTGAAACAGAAAATGAATGTATGATCAGTTAAATTAATTAGGTAGTATCACAGAAGTAACATTTTCCCTTTGCATTTGAAAAATACTAGCATGAAGAAAAGCACAGATTTTCCCTGAAATCTGTGGGACTTTGAGAATCCATTTGAGAACGGGTATAATTTCAAACAACATTATTAGCGACAAAGGACTGAAGTTTTATTTCAACCCCTCTCTTCCGCTACTAATGCTGCATAATGAAAGTGGAAGGCTTTCTCGATGACGCTTCAAAGGGTTTTAAAAATTCATTTCGCAGTGCTCTTCGCTGCAATATATTATTACATTCTGTACTAGAATAGATTATTACCCCCATTCCCTGCGATTTCAATTTGTAACATTACCAGTCATATGTTGGCAAGAGGAATCACTAGAACGGCATGTAACTAATGAAGACGTAAAAAATTCTAGTATTATTAAATCTACATCAAGAATGCTTCTATGCTGATCGATCTCAAATACTGTTCCTCCAGCGTTGATAATCAATGGCTGGGAATAATGATCACGTTTCGTTGAAATTGATTCTCCAACGGTCGTTCCACTCACAAATTCCACAGATAAAATCTTGGGGTTGGCGCTTCGACTGTGGCGGTAGCTCATGGTCTTTCATCGACGATGCAAACCCTTTGCGGTCAAACATGATAAATTTCGGGGTAGGCGGAGGGTGGTATCCGTAATACGTGTCCCGTTCCGATGTTATGTCGTTGATCCAGGCGCATATGTGCGCGTGAAAACGATATTTCACAGGCAGTTTGATGAGCTTCCCACATTAAGCCGGGGGTAAGTAATTATCGACTGAGCAATGACCAGAATGGCCGGGTCGGGCCACTCCCTTCTGGGGTGTCCCAGTGCGTGTCACCGCATTAACCACCCCTATACGGACATCGTTCTCATCAAAGTTCAAACGCTGGATATCTCCGATATGTCATTGTAACCTCTGCACGGCTTAATTAACGAGACTTGGCGCGGTTGGAGAGACACTTTCCACACGGAGAGTTATAATACTTTATTTCTTCTCGCGATTCACCTTTCAGGAAGATGAGAAACTAGCTTTGACAATTCTGTATGGTATTAGTAAAAATTGGTGTCTTCTGTGGGGCAAAATTGGAAACCTGAATCGTTTCAGTAGTGAAAGCAAATAATTTCCACGCCACGGAAGATAGTGGTGAATATGAAATATATATTTTTAAGGATTGTTCGATGGCTGAAGATATAAACGCGGGGAAGTTACTTTGGATATTTAGGATCACTTTGTTGTAGAGGTGTTCAAGTTCAGTTCACAGTGTGTTATAATATATGTAATGTATGGAACGAAGTGATGAATTTCAAGATGTTTCTCTATTTTAGAAATTTAAGCGAAGACTTGATTGTGTCAAGGGGGTGTGTAAGTGCAGAGTGAATGATTTATTTAGAGGAACCGCGTATTCGATTTTCGATGACGAATTGTTGGGGGATGGGGCTAAGGAAATAGCAATCTCAACCTATTCCAGGAGGAATATCGTTTCGCGAACAACGTTTCTTCCTTCGATTCACCCCATCGATATCGAGTTACAGTGCGTCCGGGAAAGAACGGGCTGCAGTTTCGAGTACAACCTGTACACTCTTGACTAATGAAAAACTATAGCAGAACGTGATTGCACAGTTACATTCATTCCCTTCCCCTAAAGGATCATTCAAAGTGCAGTATTCTATCTGTAGATCCTTGGAATTTCCTTTTTCTCATTCAGCATCCCTTCCTGCATATCAGGTCTGCACAATTTACATATAATATATAAATTTTATGTTACCGTTCACTTGATGAAATTTTATTATCGCGTTTTATCAGCAGAATATAAAACTGAAGAGATGTTGAAACGCGTCTGATTAAAATCCGGTTACATTACGTCAACGTTTTCGCCTGAAAGATACTTTAGTTAATTAAATTCACGACCTTCATATAATTAATGGCTTTAATTAGCGTAATTCACGGATACACCGGGACAGGGAACAATGGAAACCTCAGGAACAGTTTTATCCCTGCAACCTCGGACAGTACTTCCGATTTAATATATTCCTATCCACATATTTAACATTCGCGTTTCATACTCTCAATTCTTTCATTAGGAAGATATTAAAAAAGTTTCCCCGTGACATCGTGTTCTCTGCGTTGAGTATCGAACGCTGTGCTCGTTGCCAATCGATGCGGGCGATGTTTGATCCACGGAAAAAAGAAACAACCCTTACGTTTTCGAACGAAAGTACGTAAAATCGCTGTGTACAGAATCTCCATTCTTTCTGTCATTAAGAAATTGATTTTGAACAGATTTTAATGATAGTGTTACACTTTATACTCTAATATGCTTCGCAGTCATAACAACTTAGAATTATATCTATTATTGCTTTTAAAGCTATTACGCTATTTCTTCTTATATTCCAATGTTGTGTTTGATACCTTCCCCTTTTGGTAGATCGATAAGGACACTTTTAAATAATTACACACAGCTAAGAAATCGATAACTACAAGATGGATAATGATTCACGGGCGGAAACCGTATCCCTCGACTTGTTTCGCCGATTTCGTTGGTAACCTCGTTAAACTATGTGATAGAGGAGCAAGCCCTTTCTCCCTCGTGACTCGCAATCAGTCGACTCTCATCGGCGTTCGGAGCTTCCTCTCGAATTACCACAGAGGATGGCCGAGGCTGGTAAAGTCAACGGATCCAGGCTCCGTCTCTGCTTCCACCAAGAAATGGAGTGGCTTGATTTCAGTGAAATACGAAAAACCGAATCGACAGTGTCTGGTGAACAAAATAATTCCGTCTTGCTAGGTAACAGTTCTGCGACGAATCTCATTGAAAAATTCTTTCTTTCTTCAGATTATTAGACATGAAATGGGCCATGGTTAATAGTACTCTATGTTTTAAACAATGTTCTGATAATCGTGGGTGAAACGAAACGTGCATCGTTTCAGATATGCAATTGGTTATCCCAGCAGAAAGGGGGTTAGAAATTTTCGATATTTGACTTCGTTCTACGAGGCAGCAACATCGATTCCTCAGCAGGGAATATTTGCCCGCCTGCTTCAAACGGCAACACGGGCATACAAGCCATCCAAAAAATTCCCTTTGTATCGTGACAGAGAGCCATGATATTAGCTCCCGCTGGTAAACGCAACGAACGCGACCACTGGGGGGTTGCGTGGGGCCGAGGGGGTGTCATCTCGGTTCACCCACCGCCCTGCGAGGTTCCCTTTATTACTTTATTCCTCGTCCCTTTCCAGGCAGGCAGTGGGGAAAGGAACCGTGCTCCTCGAGGAACAAAGACCGAGAAGAAGGAGGAATGGGTAGTGCTCGGTGCGTGGGGGGAGGGGGCAAATATTATGAAAGTATTTTCCTAACCGACTGGCAAAGCCCCGAAGACATTTATTCCGCGAAAAATGAAGTAAAATAAATGTAATGTAAAGGGCAAACTGGCTCTCGGTGCCCGAGGAGGGCGTTGGTTCCACCCCCTTTCTCAGCCCCCCTTCTTCACAGCCCTCTACGACTTCCTTGTGGTTCTTCAGAGCCGAGGAGGAAGGATAAAAAAACGTGGAGGACGGGATCGAGAGTTGATGCAACGGGGGGCAATGAAGGGGGGGAGAGGCAGAGGCGAACGGAAAGAGTGGAGGTGGAGTGTAAGAAGTCGATGGAGGAGATAGCTGCAACAAGCTGTTCTTTCTTTTCAACCGCGGCGCACCAACGATGCCTGTTCCACGCCCGAAGGGATCCTTCCTCCTTTAACGTTCGCCCTTCTTTATGCCTCTTTCAATACGTCCTTTTACCGAATCTCCGTCTTCCTCCTGGCCCTCGTCCTCTCTGCCAGAACGTTTGCCTCGTACGCCGGAGCTCCACTTTTCAACTCGACATCTTAATTCTTTTTTCTGACATAATCGTCTTAGAAAGCGGGGAACAATCGCGGCGTTCCACGACGCTCGAATTCCCTCTCCCCCTATCGTCCGCCATTTTGAATCACCTTTAGCAAAGGGGACCTTGAAATCGTGTCTGTGTCTTTGAGGTGACTGGTGGCTGACTAGACTGAATCGTTTTCAGAACTCCGTTTCATATATATTCTCTGTAATACAGATCTATTTTCATCTGTTTGAATATACAAAGAAAGAAGCTACTTGTGAACGATTAACTTCTTCACATATTCGTTACTTTGGAACACGGTTGAATACTTCTAGGGTCATCCAGCTTGTCCTCTTAATCATTGCAAAGCGAATGATTCTACATTGCTAATTTACAACGATAAAGGACCATTTTTTGGGGCTTTCATTGTCAGAGCCGACTGATTCGGTTCGAATTACGGTGGAGCCGTGGCGAGTCATCAGGGGCAGGCTGTCGTCGGGGTCGCATGCAAGCGGCAACGGCAACGGCAACTATCGATTCGTGAGTTCGCCCAAGTAGAATGAGACTCGAAACGAACACGCCAGGCGGAAGACGACGGGAAGGTAAGGAAGATATTTACCAGCGTCTCCTCTTACAACCTCGGCAAACTTCCATTCCTCCCTTTTCCGCGTCTTCGCGACTCCCCGCCACGTGTTTACAATCGGTTACTCGATGCTTAATCCGATGGGAGAGGCGAACGATAGAGAGCAGCGGATGAAAGAAAGAGGGAGGAGCGGAGAAGGGGTTGCCGCGTCGTTATTTAAGGTGAACGCATCGCGACTCGAGGAGAGGCGAGCAGAGAGGAGGGCAGAGTGGATGTTTTCTCGGAGAGTTTCTAGCGCAGAAAGTGTAATGGGAGACGGGCCGGAGGTATCGAGAATCGAGTGAATCGAACTTCACTGTTTCCGAGGCTCACTTGTGGACACGAATCCACAGATTCGTTCTCACCCACGACGATTTTTTCGTGGGCCGTATCACGGCAAGAAACTTGGTAACCTCTAGAGTTTCAATTGTGGAGCTTGCCGATGATATCAGTATGATAAGCGTACGAGTATCTACGCATTCAGTGGCGCGTGTACTCTGCATAAACAAGAGGTTCAAGTAATTGAGATATCTACGAAAACCTCGATAACCGTTGAAAGATTAATATGCGATAATTAATCACAAAGAACAGAGCAGACTGGCATGTGTCAATCTCTCATAACTCCAGCGAATCAATATCGTTATATTTAAAGAAGGCGACTAATGATCAACAGAATTGCCGTCTGACTTAAGGTGAGTAATGTGTCGTTTAGATAATGATTGTTAGAGATATCTCAAGAAACACGATTGTAATCCAGGAACGTTTGATAGCTCAAGCAGTAAACATTGGAGTATCAATATTAATTTTATAGATGGCACATATCGAAACACCCCCATCAATTCTTCCTTCAAATCCACTTTATGCTTCTCCAGGTTTGAACAATTTGCGCCCGAATAATACGCATCGAATTGGACAGAATTATTATTCCCCTCGCATGTCGTTCTCGAAGCGTAGCTGTGGCGAGTGAAAATGTACCAGCAACAGTCAAAAGGGACCCAATGAAAACCGACGAAATTACGAGGCGAACTTTTTGCAACGAAACCAGCGGTGTACAATCGTTTCAACGTTTCCCCCGTGAAACGGCTTTGTGGCGTCGAAAGTATGTAAAATCTCTCGTTTCGTCTCGTTAGGCGACAAATACGCTGTAAAAAGGGGCGAAATAACGAGACGGTATTACAGCGAGAGGATGATAATATGGGGAAAAGAGGCGTTTAATTGGAAACTCGTCATCGTTAGTGTTTTCATCATGCACGTGACGTTTCGCGTTTCGCGTGGCAGTTTAAGGGGCGCTGGAGGGGCGTCGCGGGGCAGGGGTATGGAAATAATAATCGCGAAAAGGAAAATTGAAACGAGTGTCACGTGGACAGATTAACGGAACGAAACACCCGAATCGGGCGATGGATACATGAATTTTCAGGGAATAACTGGTAAACCGCGGCACGCAGATTCATTTTCCAACAGATGCGCGCAATTAACGAGCGATCTGGATATCAATTCGCGATTCAAGCCCAGCGATAAACAAATGGGCAAAATGGGTTTAGTTCCCTCCCTCCCCATGGATCATCTCATTCATCACGCCGATTATTCGCAGTAAACATCCTGCGTGCAGGGTGAAATCGTTTCACGCTGACACGGACCGTGCGAATTGGCTTCGTTCAAATTAGACGCGTTCATAGGAATCGGACAAAGTGGTGGAATGATTTGTGGGAGTTTAGCATTAGACGAAAGGGGCGGGGATTATCCAAGATAGGTCTACATATCAACTTGAATCGGCTTGGAGCGAAGAGAAGTTTAGAGTGACTATGTGCTGAATTCAATACACTGTAGTAATCGATAATAAGTTTGGTTTTTGGATTGTAGATGTTGCTGTGTGGCACCAATTGTTCTCAGAATGTGAATTTGAATTCACCATCTTCATTCAGACTTAACGTTGCTTGTTTTTTTAAATAAATTTTTATGACAACTGTCTAGGAATCCCGATATCATCGTATTGAAAGCGATTAGACACTTGCAAGAGATGACAATAATCAAGGTTACAGATGATTTAAGGGTCACTGTGTACCTGTGTGGTAACGTTAACTCTCGCACCAATTAAATACTCAATGCGTCGAGTTCTAAAAACGTATTCAAAGGCTAGCCGAATCGACGATATCTGTGAACCTACTTGGAAATTTCACGAGGCCTCCTTATAAATATTCAAATTGCCTGGAACCCCTTTCACGGCCCAAGGGGGAGAGATCGTGCGCTTGAATTTTTGAGACCTAATCGAGATGAAATTTATCAGCAGCTGTTATTTAAATGAGTGCCATTCGCGGTGCGACTTTCGTCGCGGGCGTGTGCCGTTTTCGAATAACTATTTTATGAAAAGCCAACATTACCTCCCCCTGTCTGAAATTTTCGCGAGGTCCCCTTTTGAATTTTTCCTGAAGACAGAGTTGGCGTAGAGGAATTTCTAACTGCACCACCGTTCGAGCAAAACGCGGTAATCTTTTGGTGCAAAACGAGGAGTTTGGAGAAGTTTGTTAATTTTCTTCGTTACTCCATGCTTCGGAAACTAGAATCGAGAAGAACTTCCCGTCAATTCGTATTGGCTACGACGAGTCTCATTAAACATTCCGACCGGTTATTTAAACAACAAATTCCAGCAGGCAGAGCTGCTCCTTCGAATTATTTTCTCGACGAGCCGCTCGCTATTTAATATTATAATTACATTGTGCATTAATTCATCAATCCACCGCTAATATTAGATCCATCCCTGCATCGATTACCTGCCAAACAGTATTACACATTTCAAGTTATGTAATTATTTTTTGAACGCGACCGTTATGAAAGCTGGAGCAGCGGGCATCCAGGTGTAGCTCGATCGCTGAATATTGCGATCGAAATTGTTGAGCAGCTTGTGAGTTTAATTAAAAAATTTGCGCGGTCCACGCCGCGGGATATGCCTAGCAGAAGGTGTAGCAGCGTGTTTGCGGGTTGACATATTACAATTTTCATGGAGTAGTTGGAAATTTTAACAGCAGCGAAACTCCAGAAAAATGTCATAGACTGTTCATTACTGAAAAACTTACAACGTTCGATCAAATTATTTACTTATGTTTCGTTGGAAGTTAATATATTGGTATTACACGAGTTCCATCTCATTCAGCAAGTTATTAAACAGGTATATAGGTACATCGATAAACCTGCCCAATTTGGCGGTTTTAAAAATTCACTTCAACGAATTTGGACATTTAACAATACCTTCGATCTTTCGTCACAGAACGTAGATTCTCTTGAAAGTCCTTCCGCAAAGCAGTGTGAAATTACGTGTTCAAACAAACTCTCTAGTTCAACCGACGTTGAACGCAATAAACGCCGCGCAGGGTTTAAAAAATTCGTGAAGTATATTGATCTTGATAGAAAAATAAAAACAGAACGGCATTCGATATTGCTTTCGAAATGTAATCGTTTCTCTTTCCCGTCTGGGGGAAAAAACAGTCAACCAGACACGAAGTGCGGAATTCGATGTTTGCTGGTACAAGATAAAAGCGCCTCCCTCTATTGTGTTAAAAAATACGAGTGCCCTATGCAAAACTATGACCTACAATTTTTCAACAAGCCCTTTCTTTCGCGGATGAATCGTCAAGTGCGTGTACCTACGTCACGTCGGAAGGACAAACGCTTAACAGTGACATTTCCCTAAATACTGAAACCTCCCGGTGACAGTCAGCGTTCGGCGTGTTCGTAACAGAACAGAGATTCTATGATCCAATTTCATCCTCCCGAATCGTCGCTAGAAACCGTTTTCGCGGGACGTTTCGCTTTGCCTGGCCGACGATCGCCAAGAATGCGATGCTCGTGTTTACCGGAAGTCGACAAGACCCCGAGTGGATTGCCTCGCACATCGAATCGCGATATTCGGTAGCCCGTGAAACAGTCGACGTCCTGGTGGACGCGATTCCACCCCATCGACTCCCCCAACGCCCGAAAGTTCACCACGGAACGATATACGTTCGGTGTCGTTTCACTCTTCCCTCGAGCGTCTCTCCACCCCTCGCGAGGCGTTTCCCACACCCTCCATCCGGTAGCCTGTATCTGTTGCTTCTTCTTCGGATGCTCGTGGCGACCTGGGGAGTGTGGGGTCGTGTACGACAGAAAGGGTTTTGCGGGATCGGTGAGCACACCGCAACAGGCTTGTAAAGATCCCTTCGGGGCGACTGTAATTTACTGCGCGGCTCCTTGCGGCAACGGTGGATGCACGCAAATGCGCAGAAAATTTGGAATTGGAAATGATGAATAGTGGGCCCTTTTTTGCTAAATATTGTATTTTTTGGCGTGCAGGGTGATTGAGAGTTCGCGATTATTGAAGCTTGGTAATGGGGATCATTGAGGGGTGGTTTCGGGGTTAGCGAGATGGGGAATTAAGACGTTCTGGTATTCGTAAGAAACGCTCTACGAATACAGTGAACATTGCAAAGATAGAAATAATAAGAACAGAACGTCAATACTGAAATTGAAGGTCTAAACAGCTTCCAAGAAAACTTTCAAAATTTGGGTTTAGTTGTCATGACACGTGGAAGTATGAGTAGAGGAACATGTGTACACATGTGTAAGTACATGCATGAACAAACGCACAAGAAAGCACAGAACAGCCCAAACGGCAAGAACGAGTCGCAGTAGTATAAGTCAACGATTACTGCTGCAACAGCTTTAACAACGTATTCACTTCACTATCGTCTAACCCCAAAAGAATTAAGCATCTCCTGAACTAGATTCCATCCAACGTATGCTCGAAGGTCCCAGCCACTAACTCTAGCCCTGCAATTCTGTTATTAAAATCCAGCAAATCAAAAGAGTTGACCCCGAACATGCCGTGGAAACTGAAAAGCGTCGAAGCCCTAATCCTCGACGTGGAAAACAGAAATATTGCAGTGGTCCCGTCGCGGACTTACTTTCCAAACAGCGGCGATGTTTGATTTCCAATGGGAACATGCACAACAAATGTTTGAGCGGAATTTTACAAACAAGTACCGCGCGGAGGACGCGCTGTATTACGGGCCGCGAGTTCACCGTTCCCGACCAGAGGTGTTTCGTGCCGTTGCGTACGCGATGTCGCAATAATATCGCATCCGGTTAACGGCAGCAAATCCTCGCCGTCGGACAAAAAGCACGGCTGACAAAGCTCGCGGGATACCCGCCGTTTATTTGTATTAAACAACAACAACCGAAGTGGGTTGCCGCGATCGAGCCCGAAACTGGCGGGGGATGGTTTGGACGTGACAATTGACTCACGGGGGAACGTGGCGCGTAGCATTAAAGCTGATTTAAGTGCGCGAGCGAATAATGTGCAGACGGGGTGCTCTCTGTATATGGAGTTTGGGTAATTGTCTTGAACGGAATGTTTGAGATTTTTGGGGCAAGTATGCGGTGGAGTGGATAGAGATCGAGATGGGGGTGGAAATGAAGTATGGAAGAAGGGTGGTTTCTTTGGAGTTTAAATTGGAGTTTAAGTAGACAGAGGTTTGATTGAATTTAGTACTGGGGTACCACGAGGTTATGGGTGTCCTGTGACATTGTGCTTATATGGATTACGTATGGAAGTTAATGTGTGGGTAAAGTTTGTCGATAGTATTAAAAGATAATTCTCAACTGTTATCTAATTTTCCTGAATCTGACACAAGGAATAAGTTGAAATAAGGGAGTATGATATCCTTACTCAAAGAAATCCTAAGAAATTGACTTATTGAAGTTGTTGAAATTCATGTTGAAATATTTTTCAAGCTAAAAGCTACGCAACTCGTGAAAGGAATATCCAAGTTTTTATATTACAGAGATTATTCACAGCGTCCCTGATATCATCGCCAATCATCGAGTATCGATTCAGCGTGGGGCGTTTGTTTCGCGGACCGCCTGACCGAATATAAGTGAGCTGGCGAATAAGGTGGCGGCTGTCAACCCTTGAGCAATTTTAAATGCAAATTAAAGTATTGGTCCCGTTGCTCTCCGCCTGCTTCGGTTACAGTGAACAGCGGCAGTAGCAAGCCGCCCCTCTACGATGCATTTGCATATTAAGTGGCCGCGACCCAATAACACCCCCATACCACTCAACCCCCGTGGAGCGCCACGATGGAATTTCACGAGCTTCGCTGGCTTCCCGTCTGGCGTTGGTAACTGGGATACCCTGGTCCGCCGTTTCGACGATACCGTGTAGCGAAACACAAAATAAGGATTCCTCGGTGTGTAAAAGGTAATAATTAACTGCTAGTTTAAACATCCACTCGGAGATTGCGCTAATTTCTCAAAATCGTAAGGAAAATGTGTAAAATTCTGTGAACGTGCCGTGGGAGGTAAATTAATAAGGGAATGGGTAATTATCTAACGTCGGTGGAAAGTTTGGAAAAATATCAACAAGTTCGATGAGTTGAAAGTCGTGACGAGTATTTGATCCCCGATTCTTCAGATCCAGTTTCATTTACATTGACTTCTATTTACAACACGTGATCGATACAGGATCGCCGCACACCGAGCAATAAGAAACTCGAAAAATATATCTACTCGACTTCCCGAGCAATTGCAAGGTTTCCGACAACTCTAGGTTTCGGGCCACCGAAGACAAGGAGAAGCTAGCAGAATTTCCGTCGGGTCTAGTAGCGGAACAATAGCTTTCAGAATTCGAGGAAATCGTTCCCCGTTAATTACTCGGTACATTATCCGTGGATAACGCTGCCGAGCCCGATTCTCGGGGCAGACAGTCCCTCTCGTCTCGCCCTTCTAAATCCCCATTCACCGATCGCCGGTCGATTCCAAAAATTCCGCCGAGCAGAAACAATCATAGACAGTTCATTCCGCTCCGCTTAAAAAGTCCCCGACGGCACGTCCCCTCCGGAGACGATCCTCCTTTAATTAAAACAAGATCCAAATTAATTCCCATCAAAAACAAAGAGCGCCCCGCTTTGATGCTGCTCGCTACACGGATTATCTTTGTCCTAGGGGGTAACTTTCTTGGTTTTGCCACCAAAGGAGGAGGACAAAAAAAGGGGACAGAAAAAAGACGGAGCCGAGGGCCGTGGGGACGGGTGGCCTGATGGTAGAGGGGAGGTGAAAGGGTGGAGGCAAAAGAATCCAGAACATTTTACACCGCCCCGGGGCGAGTTTCGTCGCTTACGCAAAATAAACTTCGACGAATGGCCGTGACGGTACTAGCGAGGTGAACCTACACGCGCGCGTGGATAGAAGAGCGGTGCAGGGAAACAGAAGGAGAGGGAAAGAGGGAGAGCTGGCAAGGAAGTGGCAGCCAACTGTGCCGAAGGGGGGGCAAAAATGGCCTAGTACGAAGGGGGTAGCAAAAGAGTCTCTTGCGGTACATTTGGGTTTTATTGAATATAACGCGTGGCGGAGCCCCAACTGGCTTTCCAAGACTATCCCACTTCCCTTTGTCACCGTTTCGACTCTTTCCCTCCCTCCTGCTTCCACCCCTTTATCTCGCTCTCCTTCCATCCACCTTCTCCCAGTCTTATTCCCCCTTTTCCCTCTTTGCCCGGTATAGACACCACGGTTATTACGCCATACTGGTTTATGGCATTTTTGCGTGCATTTAGACAGTTTTTCCCGTTACCTTCATCCCCCAGCGCCTCCCCACTTTGTCTCTGCTGTCCCTGTGTGTCCCTCTTGCACCAGCGACTCGCTTCTTTCGCTTAGCCACTACCGCAGGAGGGGTTAATGGCACCGAGCAGCAAGTCTAAAACGCGTGTCTCTGGAGCAAGCTTGAAAATCGAGAAAGTACCTCTCGGTCTCGTTATCGAACTACGGGACGAGAGGGTTTTCATGGCTCTTTGCCGCGGAAACTTTCATTAGAAGGGGAGGAACGTGGCGAAGAGAATTTCGTTTGATGGGTCAAAGGCTGGGGTGCTTTGCTGCGGGACTGTTGATTTGGAAAAATAATTTAGTAACTTTGACCAGTCGTGGTACTGAAGATAATGCTAATGCTTGCGAATTCGCCCTAAATCACTTATATAAAAATAAGTGATAGACAAGTCGTCACACGTTTCTTCATAAGTACACAGCTACCATTATTTAATTGCAACATAATCTATTACCAGTCACAGAACTTTGCTGCACAAAGCTGCAAAGCTTCGTCGAAATCATTATCGAGCAGTTCAAGACGAATAATCTGTGCCGCCTACTTTGCAATCAATTCTGGCTTTAATAAAGGCAGGCATCGTTTGCTTTCCCTTGGCGCGCAACGTGCACAGAAATAATTCTAAATAAGTCTCAAGCGTAAAGAAGAATTCTTCTCCTTTCCCCTTGAGCGTTCCTTAGCGGGGCAAGGCAATCGCTGGCGAATCCCGTAACAATAAAATTACAGCCATCTGAAAATTAATAAGCCCCGCCGAAGCAGTTCAACCGTCCCCGGCGCACGCACGGAAAACTTAAAATAATAACGCGACCGTGGGCGCGCGAGTATTCTTCTCCATTCTCTCGGTTTCTGCTTTTATATTCCGTCCAGCCACGTTTCTCCCTGCGGCGCCTTATTATTCATGCGCCTTTAAACGCTCCCGCATGGCGGAGTGTACGGAGAAATGCTAAACGGCTTCATCGACCGCGGACGATGAATTTCAGTGGCTTCATCAGCGGCCTGGATCAACGAAAATTAACTATAAACATAGCCGGGACCGTCTATCAGATCATCGACAACGGCAGGAAAAACCGTGGCTGGATTCGTTAGGCTGGCGCCACTGTCATACAGATCTTTCGCCTCGGCAAGCAACGCCAGCAATAATTAATAGACATTAACGTGAAATAGCGCAACGTCAGCTATAAAAGCATAAGATTTCAGACACAGATAACAGAAATGGAGCCGAAGCGAAGAGTTTTCAACACAGGGTGTCCCAGGGCAGCGTGTTGTACGAGTAAATATAAGAAATAAATATTACATAAATATGGGGTGAGTAACTGTTTTATTAAAAATATGGAATAATAACTGACTTGTTCTTCCTACGATATAACGTGAAAATGAATTGTGGATATTTATCTACTCTGTTTGCGTGGGCTCTGTTTACTATTATACTCGAGGATAATCCAAGATGACAAACATTTTCTATTGCTAACACTGATTATCAGTAAGTTTTAGAACTTTGTATCGAGATGCTGTGGGTATTGAGGTTTTAATAAAACGTTTATAACCCTATGTCTATATAACATTTGTTTCGTATCTTCACTCGTAGAACACACTGCCATTCTACCTATGGTAGAAAAAAACTGGGACACCCTGTGGAATTTGTGCAGCACGTGTTGCCATGTGTTTCGTTCACCATGGCGTATGGAATATAAATAACGCTAGGGGCCCGTGCATTGCGCGTGACATTCTTGTAAATTCGTCGACGCTGCTGTTTTCCACCGTACCATTATACCGAGCAGCTCGCGTTTTCCGGGCGAAGACCGTTTCGTTGCTCTCTGTTACGAAAATGATCCGCGAGAAGGATCGCGGAGAGTGATCAGAGATCAGACGTGACGTAATTGCCTGCAACTTTTATTAAGTATATTGGTCGAAGGCGCAATCATCGTTCGAAATTAATATTTCCCTCACCAGAACTCGTACAAGTCGACTAATAAAATAACTTCCTTCGAACTGTCGTCCCTTTGCGACGGTGCAATGAATTATTTTGTAGAAAGCGGGCCAGTGGTGCGCGATCAACGCCTTATTGTTATTAGTGACGAAACCTAGGATTTCTTGGTATTAAACAGATATTTCCAGTATATCACGCTTTCGGGAGGCATTAAGTAGTAACACCTATAATAATAGAAACTTGTAGGTCTGCGTTAAGGCAACTGTTCGATGAACATCTTCATTTCGAATTTGCTCAAACATTCCCTGACTTCACCCAGCAACTACAATCAAACCTTCACCCAAAACCACCCAAATGTCGCTGAAAAATCTTCATAAAGACACGTCGAATAAACAAGCCTCGACATATCGCGCAGGCGAGAACCTGCGCGTTTCGACTCCCGTTAAACGATACCCATCGAATCGGAGCGCCCTCGACGAGACGTTTTTCCCAGCCGAAGCCTCGTTTCACCGCCACGGCCAGTTCCTTTCGCGGCTTACGCAAGCGTCGCTTTTTACCCTCGAATCGGCACGTATCGGTCGGAGTCCCCGAGTTTCAGCACCATAGAGGCGAGCAGTCGAACGAGGGTAACAAGAGAAACGTCGTCTCGTGTTTTTCTCCTGCCCTCCACCCTTTCGCACCCCTTGCTCGCCAGGTTTTCTGGGGCAGAGCTTGAATTCTCGCGCGTTTCGCCCTCCGTGGTTGCATACGATGGACGAGGGAGGAGAAGTGGTGAAAAAAGGGTGGGAAGAACGTGGATGCAGACGGGGCCGAGGGGAAGCATCTGCAGATCGCGTCGAAGGGGGTCAGACGGGGGTGGAAACTGTACGCACAAACACGTGTAATGGTATCAGGTTTTCGCGGCGTGCTGGGGTACCCAAGAAAATGCGACCGACTGTGGGGCTCGCGTTTAGAGATCGTGGCGCGCCGATGCGTTTCAGGCTGAAAGGGTAATTGACGTTTAGGCTGAATACCGATACGTTCAGCGCGCTGCTTTATCCCCTCTCTGATCGCTGTCTGATAGCCAGCTCGCGTGTGCTACTGTGCTCCCGATACCGCGCACATTATGCAATACGCGAGCATCGGTCGTTTCGCTACCTACCATTCGGGGTGTTAATTAATTTATTCACCGACTCACGAGGTCTGCCTTTTTTCAAATGTTTATATTTACGGGCTGTAGAATGCACCTGTGCTACTTATATTTTGTACTTATTTATTTATTTATGTATTTATTTATTTATTTATTTATTTATTTATTTATTTATTTATTTATTTATTTATTTATTGCACTCAACGTTACTGTCATCAACGTCATTTTCAAGTTTATAAATTTCTTTTCATCGTGGTAGGGAAGGTTTTACTATGTGATCGTTAGTAATATTGAATTATTTAAAATAGCCCATGAAGATTATGATACTGTTTCCCTATTCGTGTTTTAGATTTCTGTTTAATGGCCCTGCCTCGCTGATGCAGCGAGCGTCGGACAGATATTCCATCGTGAAGATGGAATAGCGATGAGGAAACGAAACCGCCGCGCCTGTGCTCCTCAATGCGGCTGGATCGAATGAAGGAAGTTACACGGAAACGTATGGCATAACAGTATCGAGTTTTTCTGGTGTTTGGATCAGAATGCAGCCTCCCCTGAGAGCTGCAGTTCGGCGTATGCACATACTTGCATTGCCGTATGAGAATCGAAAACCATGGTCGAACAGAGTCTCTCAACCTTAAAATAACCGACGGAGCCTCCAGAAACGTTGATAAAACCCTCAACAACCCCCTAACCACTCTTCCAACATAATTGCACCGATGCACTTTCTGCACCACGAAAGTTTTTAAATAAAACAGACAAAATGAACAAATAATTCAAACCCCCCCGTAGCGTATCCCAACAAATTAAAAAACTTTCTAAAAGCGATGTAAACATTTTACTCATCTGTAAAAATTGTTTACAATAAGATTTCGAGCAATGAATTTAAGCAAGCTATTTCATCAGGAACTCTTCCGAACAAATGCAGAACGAGGAAGTATTCCGAGGGTGGTGGAGCTGAATTTCGAATGAATTTGACGCGATCAGGAATCGTGGATAAAAAAAGGGGAGAAAGGAGGTGGGAAGCAACGGGCGCGACGAAGCAAAGTCCATCGTCGCCGAGACAGCACGTGATAGCCACTGATCGCTGGACAGCCAAACAATAAAGGCTTTCGTACAAAGCCCAACGGCATTCCTATTCATTCACACATGCAGCAAAGTCCCCTGGACAATGCTGGGGCTCGAAAGTCCTGCACAGTCGGCAGGCTCAATATTAAAATACTTGAGCATATTCTCGGCGAGTCGCGCTAAACGCCCGAAAAGCTCAAGACGCCTCTTTCAAAGAAGACAGAGCTCCGAGGGAAGGATCCTTTCGCTACTGATACAAGAAATTCCACGGATTCTGCACGAGCGTTGTCGCCGGGTGTTCCCTTTGTGATCGATCTCCCTTTGATACTTTGCTTTCCTTATCCTTATCGTTTGTTAAATCTCCCTTCCACGGCTTCCAGCGACTTGCGCTGGTAACGAGGCGTTCCCCCAGCTCGAATTAATTAATTGCTATTTTTCCGTATCGACAGAGCAGCGTGATAGGGCTGCATAAACGATTTTCATTGGTACCTGAAAATATTTGTTTCGTGTATTTTTACGTTCGTTTAGTTTACTTTTTTTACCTTTTTCCCTGTTATATCTTCTTTTTTAAAATGGGTTTGTGTAATAATCGTACGAAACAGAGTATCGTTAAGTGAGTGTGTACACCGATAACGCCGACGTAAAAAAAAATCATATTGGGAGCAATATTGTAGCGTACAATCGACGCTTTTCAATATGCTGAATAAAGCTGTGAAACTATGATAACAAACCGGTCACTGTATACCGTGTACCGTGCTGTACTGTCCGAACAAAAGCAGGAAGGATGAAGAAAGGTCTTTTCCAATATTTTGGAAGCTTTTGTCCCTTCTTTTTTTCATAAATATTTTTCTAGTTTATGTGCAGTGTATATTTGTCGCAGAAAGGGGATGGATGCAATAGTTGCACGCAGCGGATGAATGCAAGCTATGGCGTTCTTTAATTTTTTCAAATATTTTGTTAAAGGGCTAAATGGGAACGTGCAGTGAATAATCTTTCCAGGGATGGCAAAATAGAAGGGGGAAATAAGCGAGTCTCATTCTCGAGTAAGTTGTTCTGCAAATAAAATGAGAGTGTCGTGAATATTCATTGCTTCCTTCGAATCAATTTAAGTTGCTTTTAAACTACTTCTGTATCTATAAACTGTGATTTCACAAATTCAACTCTCGCGTTGTATATTTTATAACACTTGCATGAATTCTGTAATGAATGAAATATGAAATTTATTTTCTAATGAAAGATCCTGCTACTTGATTATACTGGTATCCAATCTACGATACAGCAACTATTTAATGAACCGAAGAAGTTTACAGATTTCACCTTTTTTCTAACGTGAACATTGAATTTTTTAATAAAAATCATTCTAGCCACATAACGTTCTTATGGTAACATTTCACAGAATAACATAACGCCATGTCGAAAATGCTTTGCTACAAAACAGTTATGACATACTTTCACAGTATTATAGGGCAAATAAGGTGCACCATTTCAGAGCCTGCAGTTTTTATGCACTCTATTATTACATATGAGAGTGTAAAAATATAAACATTACTTTCCTTCGTGGTTTCAAGATTTCTCTACGATTGAACATCATTTTTACAGGGAAGCAATGAATTCGAGAGTCCGGAGCACTCAAGTCACTTATAGGATTAAACATATACATGTAGCATAGAAAACAATTTTGTAAGGGATCGGGAAGCCTAGTAGCGATCAAATTTAAAATAGACGATACGAGCAGCTTCAATCCACTTTCCAACTCGAAATTTTGGTTCCCCTTTGGAGACATACAACGATGGTTAAGTAAATGTTTAACACTGACATTCTCGTAGATATACATGAATTTCGCTGCTAGAATTATCTAACAATAAGTAATTACCATCATTAGACTATTCCAGGAAATTCCTTAACCCTACGTGACACAGAATCTAGAATACAGTTCTGCCTTGCCAAACCACAATACTTTCCTCATCGTTCACTTTACAAGCATCCACGAACCACAAACCCAAGAGTTTTCAGAGAAGGAAGCCCGAGCTCAGTCGCCTGCTATTTCCAACCCTCGGTACACGAGGCAAATGCAATCTTAGAGAACGACAAATCGAGCCCCTTATTTACCATTTCAGTTCCCAATTGTCCATCGTCGATTCGATACACGGCTCGAGGTCGAAGTCGAAGCTCCAGGGTATTCCCTCCAATATGCTCACAGACGCAGCGCACACACGCGCGCCCGTTTGATATGTTTTAATTCGTATCGGGGAGCACGAGTGGCGGCCAGTTGGTGTGGGTATAATCAGTGCCTCTGTGCCCTCCGATCCTTCCACAAAACCACCCCCTTCCCCTCCGCCCAACGGCTGTCCCACAGGGACGCGTCCTCCTTTTTTCCTTCAGCTCCTCTCGTGGAAGAAATTCACGGGGCCATCTTCGATAGCCGGCTTCGTGTGCCGACTCTGTACACACAGGTACACGCATAGGTGGCGGAGGGCGGGTGATGGAGTGCAGAAACGACAGACGAAACGCCAAAAAGACACTCGGCACCATTACAGAGGGTGACGAGCGTATAACGGCGTTCCTCTGAATAATTGAACTTCGATCCTCGCTTCCCGAGAATATTAATGGAGGCTGCCTTCTGCCCTCCCCTCCTCTCTCTGAGCCCCGTTTCTCTGTGTTCACCCTCTTAGATCGAAACACCCACCCCCACCCACCCTGTATATTTCACGTCTTCGTTCTATGAGAAGCTGGTCGCGTTTAATGCAGGTTATTGCAAGCTTGATAATTTATGGCAGATTAACTGTATCAAGATTTTCCATTGCCTCGTTGGTTAAGGTATATTGCACAATATGTGGTGGTTGTAGAGTTTGGAAATTTGAAATGTTTTTCGCTTTCATTCAGAATATTAAACACTTCCTTCAGAGTGTGTATATATTATAAGAGATTGTTCGAAATTGGAAAGAATGTTTATTTATATTTGCGGGTTGAGTCTGATAGAAGTGTATTGGTCGTTGTACATGTATAAGTCTGGGCAGATATCAGCTCCATCAGACTCTTCTTTCGCTGTCTTCAATTTCCATTTACCCAATATCTAATTACAACTCCCGCCCCGCTGGGTTTTGACATTCTCATTAGCATCGAAACTCTGATACCCTTCTCCCCCTCTGTAATTTCTCCGAGGATGAGATTGTCGAAGAAGTGAATGGTCATTACCGAACGACCGATAAATCACTCTCCATGCAACCTAAGTCGAACGATTTAAACGACTTCCCAAGATTTTAACCGACCAGCCATGAAAATCCGCTGTCAAGTGGACTGAACACGTAGGTAGCTATCTTTGAGTAACGATTCGAGTTCGTGCCCAGATTTTTAAGGGAACATTCCCAGTTGGGTGGAAAAAGAGATCCTACAGCCTAATATTTCGAAAATCTGTTCCTAATCTTTAATCTGGCTACCACGATATTACAAGAATGAATTAACCGATGCCCTTCAAATTTCACAGATATATAAACTAGGTGTTTGTCTATCACCACTACCAGAATTAAGTGTATGTCTGGTGTAGATCTTTTTTCACGAGCCATAAAAGACGAAAAATTTGTAAAAAAATATCGAAACTTTCGATACTCGAGGAAAACAGGCAACAGTCACCTTGAAAGTGTTCTTCTTAAAACAATGTAGCTGGTTTGCAACGTTCGCCATGTTTTACCAGGGAGTCTGGTCGAGCAAAGAAGAACGAGACAGGAGGAAAGTTCTGGTAGAGAAGGAAGCCTCTTCATCTGGAGTAGGAAGACTGGCAGTTGAAAAGACAGGACACGGGGGTGGCATCGAGGAGGATATTAGGGGACCTGGAGGTCCAGAGCAGGGGGGTCTGAATGTACACCAGGAGGGCCAGTACCATTGCAGACATAACCGCACTTTGCTACATTAGCTTTTATGTTAGTACATTCGACCATACGGCTTACCTGCCTCTTAGTAACGTCCATCTCCGCGTTAGGCGTGCGTGTACACGTGTGTGTGTGTATGTGTGTACACATTTCGTCCAGAGCATTTCTACTTGTAACGTTGTAAACGCCGGGCAGCAGTAACCATCGTCGTTTCACGGTGTTCATGGGTACAACCATTACTTGCAAGCTACCTACTGTTTTAAGGCTTATCTAACGGCTTCCTGATGGGTGGGAAGCTCGACTAGCTTAAACACTCATTACCAGACCAGCTGACCTTCGTTTCAGGAACTTAACGTTCTCAGCTTCGTGTCTTTGCTTGCCCGTTCTTTCCACGCATCCGAGTGGAACTGCGGCGAACGTTGACTTCGCGACAGACTGCGTGGGCATGAATCGATAATTGAAGATGGTTCGGGAAGCTGTGCTTTCGAGGGACTAGTGTCTTAACATAGTACTATTTGTGAAATGTGTTACTGATTGTGCGTTAGTGATCAAGTAATGGAGATTATAGAAGGATACAAAAATATTTTTTGGTGCACATGGGTCTGCAAAGTGATTGTTGCAGAACTATTTTTTAAGGCTTTCTTAAAAGTAGATATTAAGAAATGGAAGAATTATCTAATTTGTGGTACACTTTTGCGTGTGACAAGATGTTAGATCCCATTCAAAAGTGTAATAATAATGACTGGGTGTTTTATATCTCTTCCCATGAACTACCTCCGAGGAATTAATTTACCGGTTGAATGAAAATGAAAGAACATGAGCGTCAACCGTGCACCGTCGACGTTCCACGAGAAGCCGTGGCGATAAATTTCGATTATTTTGTAATGAAAGGGAATTGGAGGTAAAAAAAAGCAGCGGGCGCAGATAGTGGTCTTAACGATTTCTCATAGTGTTCGATCCACAATGAATAGTCCAACTGGGCGCAAACCGTCCCGGAACAATCCCCTGGCAGACGCATTCAATAAAATCCAATTTGGCGGTGGCTCGTGCTCTCGCCAGCGAAATTAGGAGCGTGTGTACGCGGTTTCGCTCGGGATATACGAAGGCCACCCTTAGGCCAGCAGTTCTGGGCATTCCTGCAAATAATTTCGGGTCACCTACAGCCGGGAACGTCCGCCAGACTGGGCAATACAAGTGAGAAGCTGATTTCCACTGGAATGAAATGGTGAAAGTGGAACTCATGAAGCTCTCCTTGTGTTGTGTGCGAAGAAAGGGAAGGGGGGGAAAAAAGAGGTCAGGATGGAAGTTCGAGGGGCAAGGAAGAATTGAAATATCTCCGGCGTACGAACAGCCACGGGGAATTGAGAAATTGCACCTCTGTTCCAGTTTGATCACCCAACAAGTAGGAGTTAATGGCGATCCATGCCATTTTTCAGTAATAGAGATAGGTAGCCCTAATGAAATTCTATTAATCATCGAATTATGATTCGAAATTCCACTGGGGAATGGAAGACGAATTCTGTAAATGGAAATTCAAGGTGTAGGTAAAGAAGAATTGAGAAATCGAGCAAGTACGAAGAATTGTGAAATTAAACCTTTGTTCCAGTTTATGGTGATACTTGACATTTTCTCAATAATAAAGGTAGGTTAACGCGATGAAGTTGTGCGAATCATCGAATCATGATTTCCGCTGATAGGTAGGTTTATTAACGCAAACGAAAGTTAAACTAAACGAAAGGAATATTTTATGGGATCGGGAAGAACATTTTCCTCCGCGTATTGCTACCGACTGAATATCGAGGATTCATTAAATTTTTTTGTACGTGAGAGATACCTGCTGCTTAAAACACGACGTTTCGCCGCTGTGTAAATTTATAACAAGGTACGAAACGATTCCACCCGAATCCAGAGATATGCGGTCGTGTAATTAAAAGAAGCCCGAGAACGCTGTCGAATGTTTTATTTTTCAAATACATTCTCTCGTTTCTTTTCGCAGAGCAGCGTATTATTAGAGTGTAATTACGCTGGCTATTTTTCCCTCTGTTCTCGAGAAACTTTTACTTAAATGTGGAACTTAATTAAATCCAAATTTAAAATTGCTGGTACGTAGCACGGGATGTTCCTCGCGAGAGCGTGATCGTGCGTTTCATACCGAAATAATTATACCTGCTTCCACGGGGCAAAAAGAACATCTTCCGATTCAGAAATCTTAGTCCTACGGAAGGGTATTTTTCATTAAAATATCCAAAGAAGTAATCCATCAACATTTCAAACACGACTGTTCGTTTCTAGCGTTAAGATTAAATACCAAAAGTTGTCGCATACATTTGAAAATATACAGTAAGGATCAGAGAAATACAAGTACCACAAACTGCTTCATTTGAATTAAATCATTTAAATCACCTACTTAGTCCCTCAGATCCTTCAATTTCCCTAAAACTTCTTTTACCAGAATAGCAAAAAATGGTCTCCTACTTTAATAGAAGAGCACACGAAGCTGCTCGAGAAAGAATCACAATCGACGCTGTGTCCAAATAATGAGCGCGCGTGTATAGTAACGACCGTGTTTTTACCCTTGGGGGCCAGCGCGGTATGCCAAGAATTACTTCCGACATTTAGCATGATCAGTGCCTTTTTCCTTTGATGAGCTTCGACAAAGCCCTTTGGGCGAGGGATGCAAAACGGGCTTGCCAGGCAAACCGGTGGTGTTGTTTCGGTAACGGTGGCACGGCCTATAATACAACACGAGCACGACCTCGACGAGTATATACGAGTACCGGGGGATAATTAAGGTTCGGGACAACCTACGAGGCTTTTGTACTCGGTCGAGGTGCGTTTGGCCCTGGAGAGAGCGAGGCTCCTGTTGGATAGAACAGAAGGTTGCCCAGAGGAAGGAGGGCTGGGGGCGGGGGAGCGGGCGTCAGAGAGAAAGGGATGGGTGCCGGATCCTGATTTACTATACGAACGAATTTATAGCAGACTTCTGCCGTTAATTAAGCAATCTACGAAAGATTCTAACGAAGCTGCACTTCATTCTGTTGCTACCTTTCACCCTGCCTGTTCTTAGCCGCCACCTACTTCCCTGTCTTCCAGCCTGCTTATTTTCCTATTCATCGTCTTGTTCCTTTACGAAACATTTCAGCCTCGCCCCGGTTCCTCCTCCAATGTCACTAGTTCCAAAACAGAGTTTTCGCTCACTTAACCCCTCCCCCTCCATCTCGTTTCTCGTTCTTCGGGTTTCGCTCAACCCCCAATCGCCCGCACCCCCTTCCCAGTCGTCGGTCTAAGAACGACTTCTACGTCACTTCCATTCCAGCCTTTCCCCTTCCAAGCCGCGTTAGTCGTCTCCGTTTTGCTCGAGTTCGTTTTCCTACCGCCTCCACCGGGTCGAAATTACACGCGAGTAATTTATAATTTAGACGCCGAGGAGCTGCAAGACGGCGACGAGGAGCTACCGGGGAGGCGAGGAAGCGGGGCGACGAAGACGAGGTCGACGTCACGGCATCAGAAGCAAGTTGGAGACGTACGTGTGCGCCACGGTTGTCAGTTTCGTTTAATGTTTTCGACCCACGGCTGGTTACTTTCCCAGATTCGCCGGATTGCCGTTAGTCGGGATGCGCAAGATAGAAATGGAGAGGCAGGCATTAAGCACAAGTAGGGAAATCTGTAGTGAACTCTGTTCTACTTATGCATCTGTGCTTCTATTGCAGGGCTTGCGTCAGCTTACTTTCGTCCCTGTTACTTTATTTCGCGACTCTGCCTCTACTGGTTCGTTCAGAGAATAGTTGAACCGGGAATTTGACACAAGAAGGAATTTATCATGTATTAAGTATAATGTTTTCGAGGTAGTGAGGCATGCAATTCGATTGGAATGTTTATTTTTTATTTGTGGTAAACGTTAAAGAGAATGGAAGGACCGAGCCTATTTTTTAACAAAAGACACTCCTGACTGAGAGTTTGAGTCAAGAATGGAACAGGCTCAGTCCAATGAAGTCCCGTGACTCGCCCACTGTGCAGCGCGAAAATTCGCGCGTGAATATTCGAAGGCAGAGGCGAGGTTGCTGGTTCGAATCGCATATATGCGACGGGGAGATGATTCTTTCTCGGCCGACGAGAGCGTCAAACACGAGTCAAATATAATTCCGAACTTTAGATTGAGGAGCTAACTTCCGCCCATCGTGTCCCAGCGTGAAAGGCCACGGGCATATGTATAACGGGCACGTCTAACTGATATAGACGCTAAAAATCCCTTCAATTTCCAGTGCGCGCGACGGCGAAACTTGCACGAATTCCCTCTTTATGGATTAAAGCGAAACTTTGTCATTATTCTAATTGCTTACGAAGCTGCGTTATCCGTCGACGCGCCCCGTCAGGGGAACTTTCACAATAATTTACGTTATGAGTTACTGCTGCACGATAATCTTCCATGTAAGTCCCTCTAACGCGAGGTACCTGCTGCGAGCTCCTGTTCCTGCTGACTCTGGCGCGGCACACAGGCATTCAATTCGCTCGATAAGATGTCCTTGTCCACGTTTCATTCGTTTAGTACCTAATGTCTAATAGAAGTGACATTCTAACGTAGGGTGCTAAAATTCTTAATGCAAGAAGTTGCCCGCGATGGCTTTAGGCAAAACTAGGGGATGATTTTAATGAGATGGGTTTCTTTTTCAATATGGAACTTCGGTTGCAATACGCGAGAACACTTTCCTTCAGCTTCACGCAAGGTAATAAAATTTGCAAGTCGACTTGGGAGGTCACATGCTCAATGTATCAAAATTCAGTCTTGGTTTTACACATAAATGTTATACTCATTTCCTGGATTAATCTTCGATTATACACTTTCATCACTGATGAATATGAAGTAAGATTAACGTAACGCAAGGTGAAAGAATTCGTCGCGGGTGGTTGGATAAATTTTTATGAAACACTTCTTCTACCACGGCACGTTCAGCGAGCGATGGAAACTGCAAGCAGCGGTGTTGAAGGCAATCGTCTGAGGCAGACCCAAAAAGAAGCATCAATCTTAAACGTAACTGATTATTTCCTATGGAGTTCTCGGTAATGCAAGCCAAGGGCTCTACGAAATTATCCACCCTCCCGCCTCGATAGGACACGAGGAAACAGGACGAGATTCCGAAGGGCGAGGAAGCATCGATCGCGACGAAAATTGCATCACCGACTCTTCTCTGCCCTCGCCAACCTCTTTACCTTCGGGAAAATATTCAGACTGGACCGACCTATATCCAGATGCTATCACGTACAAGGTGTCTTCCCGAAGCCACCTTCAGAAATTGTTAAAATCGTTAACAATACTATCGTAGGAAATCAATGTGCATTAACGTCGAATATATTCTATAAAATAGTGTATGTTCCCTTCGTGTATTGGTATTTACATATTCAATCATGCTCTCCCTATTGGTCAATTATTTCTATTTCCCCATATCAAGAAGAAACAGAAGGATACATCGAGGAAAACTATCCAAACTGAATAAAATCCCGTGATAAGGAAGGTGCCTATTTGTTTCCAGCGAAATCTCGCGGATACACCCCCGTAGGAGCGTACAATTTCAAACGGAAACGTGCTGCGGCACGTGTGCCTACCTACAGCGACTTGTAAAATATTCAAAATCCATACTCGGGTATTTACAGGGGCGAGCGAGCCCGTATGTCGTAACGTTGCCGAGGTTTATTATATTTTAGACGTGCCCGTCCCGCTTGCCCCGCCGGGAGGGTGTCTCGCGGCGAGGAGGGAAGACAGGCGAGAACGGGAAGAGGAGGCAAATCGAATCGAATGCAGGGAAAGGAGGATACGGTTGATCGATCCGTGGAAAATCCCGCTTCGAACGCAATCTCCTTTCCTTAAGGGTTTTCATCGATCTGCTTTCGTCCTCTATCGTAACGAAGAATTCGTATTTTCCCCCGCCAGCAATTAAGAGATTGCAAGAAACGCTGGGTAGTTAAATAGTTATTCTAATGAAAGAACAACGTGCAGTGTTTTTGGGTGCTTGCGAAGTTGAAGTATCCTCAATTGTTAATATGTAACAACTATCAATCGACAGCGAAATTATTATGAACACAGTAATGTTTCTATAGGATATGCTAGCTCTTAATTGCTAAGATAAATATCTGGGCTAGCGATTATGTTTTCTCCAAAAAATGAACGTGCAACGGAAGGAAGTGAGTTAGAAATGGAGATAGAGAAGGGGGGAAAAAGAAGGAACCAATGCAGTGGAAAAGGGAGGGTAAGAACGAAGGGATAGACACCATTTTTCAGTCTGGCATCCATGAATCTGAAATTGAGTGGATCAGCCATCTGCGCCACTGTTCCCTCTTACCAGATCCCTGAATGCACCGAACGCTTCCTCCCCTTTACATGTTGCATACGTAGTCACTGTTATCCACCCACCCCTTTGTCCGTATTCTTCTTCTGTTCTCGCCGCCGCCTTGTTTCTTACAGCCCGTGGCGTATATTTAACACGAAACGCGCAGTAAAAGAATTCGACGAACCATCTGGTTGCAGCTCGTTAAAGCAGCTGTGATTGTTCACTGGCATTTCGACATCTCACCCTTTGAAATGCAAGAACATACTTCGAGTTACCTTTGAGCCACAAGCAACTGAAGGCAGATCAAGAATCAGTGGCGTTTCGAGTATAAAGGAAGTAGAGCATTGTCTTCCAAAGTACATGTATCGTTTCGTACGACAAAGTCGCCTTGATCGTTGAGCTATACTACTTTCATCTTGCAAACTACAGAAACTGGAAGTTCCCTCCGAGCCCCATGTCCCGTTTACCAGGCGAGATTTTGCAAGCATAGACACTCAGCCTGCGCATTGCCTTTTTTATGGCTACTTGTTTACGAGTTGCTCGTATTAAAAATAAATCCCGCGCAAAGAAAGGCGTCTTGCGAGCTGCAACAACTGTGCCCCGGCGTTTAAAGAAGGCAGCGTAAAACAGAGGTTGCTTTCTTTCAATAAAAGGATCCCCCTTCTGTGGCAGGAAAATATCTTGGAAATTTCACGCGGAAACGTAGAGAAGACGACACACTTTCTCTTGTTGGGAAACAGGCGAGTCTTCTGACTATTTCAAGCGTAATATGATTAAATTTGCGATTTTTTTTAAGGTGTTCCTTGGAGTCGACGAACTACGGCCCGGGAATCGTCCTGAAAGGTCACTCCATGGATCCATCCTCAGGATGGGCAGGGTGTGGCGCTGCAAGATAGTAACACAACGACAAACAAGCTTTGTCGCAGTTTGTCGCCTCATTTCTCCGGTCACCTTTCGTCTTTTTCCTTCCCTTTAATATCGTTGACTCTCCAAGAACGCAGAATATCTTCCAGCTTTCTGCTTTCTCGCCCCTCGTTTCCTCCAAAGCTTCTTTTCCATCCCTCGTCCCTTCCCTCCGTCTCCTTCTCCGCGGCGAACTCCTTGCTTTTTCAACGCCACGACTTGTGTATTTCTTCTTTATCCCGACGCCTTTCGTCCTTCTTCGTGGCCCACCGTTTGTTTGCCTTTTCCCTGGGAACACCTAGACACGCGCGTGAATACGGGCGGAGGAAAATTCAGTGCCTTTCCACGGTCCTTTTTAAGGAAACGAAAATGTTTCGCGGCACTCCGAGGCTCTTTCGTTGGGAAGAAAAATTGGCGCTGCGCTGCGAGTGAATTTCATTGGCTTAAGTACACGGTGTTCCTCTGCGAAGACGAATTACGCTTTCTAATATCAAAAAGCGTGGCCGCCCTTTCGACTCGAGCTTAGAGCTTAGCTTTCCCTCGATGTTACCTATATGTGGCTCAAAGTAGACTGGATTTCGTTCGTCGAATTAAGCCGCTCCATGGAAATTACGCAGCAAAGTGAATTCATCGTGATTGAAATTTCCGGAGAATTTTCATTCGTATTACTATGTATTTTTAGGAGAGCGTGCACAGTTCTACTAATTATACAAAGTGACTGGAAGGAATAATATGTTAAATGTTCCGGCGTAATCTTTTCCCTCCGCGGCGGAGCATCGCTCTTTCCGCAGAATTCATTCCAGCTGCTTCGACATCAGGGAAATGAGAATAAACGCGGCGGGGAGCGTTTTGAATGCGTTTCCGCAGTACTGTCGACAGGAAGATAAGTATTCGTTCCGGCGTCTTCTTCAGCTTTTCCTGCAGCGAAATCGCGGAGGGCTTATCCTACCACACGTCACGTCAATGAGGCTTCTCTATCTCTCAAATAATTCCTCTTACGTAATGACAGGGGCAATAATTAACCAGGGAATCTAAGCATCCTTTTATTATGGAATGAAACTTTTAAAGGGAAGGATAGACAAGTGACAGGATGTCAGAGCTAATTATTGACCATATCTTCGTAGGACAAGTTAATTGCTACTTTAAGACAAAGGTTGAATGATTGGATATGAGTGTAGTGGCGAATTCTTTATATTATTCCCCTTCCAGCTCTGTTCCTCAATTAAAATGATTCGTGTATTCCATAGCTCCCACGTACCTAACTCTCTTCCGAAGCTAAATAAAAATTCCTGACTGCGCATAAACTTCTATCGAGAAATGAACTTATCCAGATTCTGATGGCTGGTTCATAGAGCAAAGGAATGCATCAAGAAGTATTTTGAATACATTGGGGTAGCAGCGCTGTCAGCAAGATAAGTATCCTTCCACCCCCTTTTCTCGCCACCCTTCATCCAGCGCCAACCGAAATCCATGGAAGCGCGATAAAGTAATTGCGGTACAAAGTATGAAATATGCAGGAGGCCATACGGGGAAGCGCCGAGGCCGTTGGGAAGATGAAGATGAAGACGCCGACGAAGGGGCAAGTAAGAAGAAGCGGACGAAAGATAAGACAAGGGCTGAGCGGGGTGGAAGCAGCGACGAGAGGGAGGGGAAGGGGAGCCACGAATTATAAGTTTTAATTACTGGAAGATGAGCAGATGGATTACTTTCGTACCTTTTTCTGAAACTCGCTTTTAACGAATTGCTCGAGCTACACTGGTTAGGGGGCGGCTACGATTTATACGGGGCACTAAAAACCGATCCGAAAGACTTTGGTGAAATTGAAAAAGGAAGAAACATTATATAAATCTGGGCCTGAGGATCGACTCTGACCGAAGTGAAATGTAATTTTCTGGTTCATTGGCTGGTAACTGTGAAACGTTTGCCGTTTTGTTTCAAATGAAAACAGGGAGTGTGAGCAGGGAGCTTGTTAAATTGACATGTACAATTACGAGAGTTTGAATTTCTGTAAAAATGCGAGACTTTAGACTTCGTTTTAAAATATATCGTAGTGATGATTGATGACGGAGGAGATTGGAAAGCTTTAGTAGAGTATAGAAGAAATGTGCAGATGGAAATTTGGTTTCGTAGATTCGATGTATTGATCGAAATGCTCCGGGAACATCTATATTTTCTTTGGTTATTGACGTTCGTGTCTGAGACTTCTAAAAATCGATCGGATTCCAGGGAGCGGCGCGTTCGCGATAATTTATCATCTCGGAACTGGCTGCCATTTTGCGTAATTGAGGGACCAACGGCGGATGAAGACTTCGGCGCGAGAAATTGGCCGTTCGTGAAATTGATTGCCGAATGGATCAGCTGTGCGGGGCTCAGGCTTTAAGTATTCAAGCGAACCGGCATTTTAGAGCCGCTTCCCTGTCATTTTTAGCTCGCTTTCTTCTGAAGTTTCTCATCCCCGTCGGGGAGAATAAATTTCGCTACTTTGTCAATAACGGAGCATCGTTCGAGGCATAATTTTCATCAACGAAGTTAATAAGATGTTAGTTATCGATCCTGCTGGAATTGGAATTAAAATGCAAATGATTTTTCATCCGTGAATTGTCACTACACTAGGAAAATAGATTGTAAACGAGGAGGTTTAAAAATAGTTGCATTCTGTCATCTAGATTTTTACGCAATATGTTGGCAGCGATGTGTCTGGGAATTTGTGGTTGAAATTTTCGCAGGGGGCGCGTCAAAAGCCATCACGAGGCGGGAGATGCTTTTACCAGCGTGGAAAAGGATTACTTGATATCAGTCCTCGTTACTCCTGATATATTAACAGTCTTCATACGGTAACGTCTCTGAAATCTGGATGATACTTTGAACATCATCTTACATAACGTGCAAACCTCTTACATATTCATCGGCTCATAAATGTCGAAGCCGCCTTAGCACGAGGTCGTATTAATGAATAATAGTAACGTTTCCCGTGAATTACATTCAACGGTGAACGTAGACGAGTAGACGAGGCTCGCATTAGGCAGACGATTAACGCTCATGAAAAGGAAAACAATGAATATTAAATAGTATTCTTCAGTTGAAATTGAAGAATATCAGATTGTCTATGGTCCAAGGTTTTGTTATATTAGAAGCATTCCTATTATACCATAGTGTATGATAATGGTATGAAAATAGACGAAATTAGCCTATATTTTCATAAAATGAATTGAAATTTCAAAGAAAAGAATTGTAACTTATATTTCATATATTTAGGTTAAAATTGTTTGCAAAATTTGTGTTGAAAAGTCTATTAATGGCAGAGGCATGCAAGCTCATATTACGTCAGATAACAAATCAAACAACCATGTGAAACATTTGAAATAACCTAACCAATGGAAATAAATGATCTCTTGCACGCGAGCCTCGTCTGTCTGACCAACACTGCCCTTTACTACTGGCTCGCGCTAATCCACGAGGCATCCGTTTACCTTCAGCTTTCATTTGACACAGAAATACATCCCACGCACAAAAACGACTTGCGCAATAACTCTGAACATGAGAATTCGTCAATCTTTTGTTAATCGAGCTAATAACAAACTATTATCTTAACACTGAAGCGACCTCCGATTCCAACACACTGATTACAACAATTTCAATTTGTTACACCTAGAGTCGAGACCTTAATGATTCGTTTAATCGGCAGAACGCCAGCGATCTGAGGATGTATGGAAAAAATACGACCGGGCAAGGCACGAGGACAACGGTTAATTAAATTTTGCCGAAAAATTCGGCAATTCCAGGCAACAGAAATCCGTTCTATGGGCACGGTGTGTGTAACAAACGTGAGAAATTTTTCAGTTCATCGAATAGGAATTCGCGCACGAATTCCTCGTCGGCGCGACATGACAGAAAGGATGCTGATTGGTGTAATAGTGCTGTGGAAATGGGTTTGATGGACCAGTGCTGGGGGTATGTACAGACCGTCACAGTGGCACAGTAGCGTGGATGAAACGACACTCTTCGGCTGGCTCTGTACTGTGTAACACATAGAAGCAAGTCCGTGTACGCGAAGAGGACTATCGATGCCCTGCTGTCACTTTCTCGATGCATGCAGTAACCGAAAATCTCTAGTACTTGAACCGTGCCACGAGGATACAGTTTCGGCGTAAAATATCGTATTCCTTCATCCAACATCCCTTTCCGCGCTTCTGTCGTATAGATACCTGAATCTGGCTGCATCAGGTTTGTATTCAAATTTCTCTTCTATTTCGAGCATCACAGCCAGTAGGTTTAAATGCGGAAGAATATTTATTTTAACTGATGAATAATTTCGTTACTTCGAATGGGAGAAGTTTCTGAGACTATTTTTCTAATTTCCATTTTTCAAATACATAGTGCTGATGTGTAGAGGAGTTCAGTTGCAGAGAGCTTCTAGTTAAGGGAAAATAAATATCCCTATCAATGCGTTTCGATATTCAGGGTACATATATAAAAAATGAAACAAAGATAAAAGGAAACGGGTGATTATTGAAAAGATCCTTTTAATTTCTCGTGCCTTCAGTGCTCCAAGCGTAAAAATTCAGTGCACTTCTCGCCATTATGTCAGATATGCGGTAGGATTGAACCGCAGTAGAATATTCTGACGACTACCATGCATCAATATTCGTGCAAGTGCAGGTGGATTAAAATCTATGTGTCGTGTGGGGTGACCGTTCGCCACCCTACATCACACTCGTCGATCGTGTGCCAAAAGGCTGTAATCCAAGCCATTTCTCGAAATCGCTCGACTGACAGATGTATGCAACTCATCAATCAACGTTTCAATGGAAGCCACGAGCTGCGACATGAATACCTGGCAGTTCATTAGCTAAATGATTTCTCAGTCTTCAACGGAATTAATTAATACCCTTCATAATTAGTCTACTATGATCTGACGATTCCATTGATCATAGAGCATTGCCGATTGCGTTGCAGAATTTCCTATTCATTTAAGCTCGAGTATTCAAAGGAAATAACATGATCCGAGGATGTTGAAATTTTATTAGACAATTCGAACACGCATAATGTTTCTAGGCTCCTTCATACTTAATCGGCGAAATGAGATTAACCTACTACTTACCCTAGCAAGACTACATAAATAAATTAAACCTTCAAGTTTCAAACTACGAATTTGCATATTTTCGATATTATACAAAACTACTATATATCTGCAGAAACAGATGGACATGTTTCCAATGGAATCGGTAATTATGATAGCTGCATAGGTCCACGACGATCCACGATAATTCCCTCGCAGTTGGGGCTGGAAATTTAGGATCGGGGACAGATCGACGGGTTTATACAACCACTTTCAAAACGCTCATCAGGTTAATTACTCGTTCGATCGCATAATTAGCCGCGCGACGCCGGAAGGGAGAAAAATCGACGGTTTCACTCGTTATAGAGCGAATGAAACTCGATCACGGCCGACACACATGCGGCCATGTATTAACCAGGCACGTATTTTCCCAGTGCTGAGCCAATGCGTATAGGATCGGCAAACAATGTTGATCCCCCTATTATTTGACCAGCGAATGGCTAATGACGATTAACGCAATGTTTAGAGCATTAATCCGTGGCATTAATATTTTCACCCCCCACTATTCATCCCTTCTGCGCCCTCTATGCGCGCAAAATTTGCACGCGCGATCGGATTAATGCGGCATGTTCGCGTTCAGAACCTATACTCCGGCGCATCAGGCAGTATTGCTCGATGGGGAAATTACTTGGCGATCGTTTAGATGATTTTGATAATAAATGTCTTTTGTTTATCTTGTTCTATCGGTTGTCGTGATATCGAATATTTAGGAAGTTGGAGAGCATCAATGGCGGAGGTATAGAAGTGGAAGCTGTTTAAAAGTGTCCAGCAGATATTATTTGTATTTCAAATTACAAATTTAAAATTATGAAGGTATAGGAATTTATAGCTTGAGGGATTTATAATGAAAATTCAATTGTCGGGGGAGATGGTGAAAGCATTGGACGATACGGAGGCGCTAAAGATTACGCCAATAACATAAACTCGAGGGCATAAATTTCAACGGTCGCGAACATCGATAAAAAAGCGATTCGTTGGTCAGCACGGTACTATTAATTATACGTAATGGCGTCGTACGGCACGAAACTAGCCCTCTTTTATCAAATATTCATGTCCGTTTTAGATCGTGAGCACTCGTAAAAGGTGCACTCCTTGTTAAACAATGACTCGTGTATTCAGCGTCGGAACTCCAGGAAATTGTACAAGTACGAAATTGTGCAACTTCCCTCCCGTTAATTAAAGATATGAGACTAAAAATTTCCAAAGAATAATTAAATCCCTCGGTTAACACTGAAAAATTACGTAATGCGCCTCGCCTGATACTAAATTTCGCATTTCATTCCACCAGAAATATTACAGACGTAGACATTTTTAGCAAGCTATCCAGTCACTGAAAGAGAGGAAGTCGTATTACTATTCGATAATGACTCTTTAAAAAGCAACTAGACCTCAATGGGTTAATGCTCCACTAAACGAATCGCGGGAAGTGCATCATTCGATGTTCCGGCGGATGCTCGAAAAGAGGGCCAAAGTATGATTAATAGTTAAGGCGAATTCGCGTATTCCTTGGTAAGTGAAACTGGCACGAATCGGAAAAGTTTGCCAGGGGAATGGCAGCGGGCGTTCGCCATCGACTTGCGTGCAAAGTCACGATAAATCGTGCGAAGACATTGATAGCGGACAGCCAGCCAGGGATATTGCGCATTTACACAACGACCATGCACAGGGTGGGTCGAAAAACATGGTGATATCAATTACAGATTCATCTATCGGGACAAGTGTCGCAGATAGCGAGGTAAATCGGAAGCAACATCGGTATCTAAATCGACAACAAGTCGTGAAATATTCTACTTCACTTTTCCTTCGTTGTTACTTCTATGAATTTGACGTATGTTGTTTCATATACCAGTGATTTAGTTAACTAATTACTGATGGGAAGGGTGTTGACTAAAATGGGGATAAAAAAATTGAACGTGATGTCTGGCTAATTTTATATGACGAATATGAGATACGTAATTAATTGAATTGATCGGCTATGCCGCGATTAAGTACATATTACGGATGTATTAATTCTGGACACTCTGGGCGTGTGTGCCGTGATACGTGATTTTTAAATATCGATTGTGATCGCAATTACCCAATTCGCGTGTTAATGCAAATTTTGGTGGCGCAGCATTGTAAATCTTACAAGCATGGCGACATCCACGTTCAATATCGAAATTGCACCGGTACTGGGATTAATGTAGATTATCTTCAACTGTATCATTAGCCCTCTGTAATGGGACCTCAGACTGGCAAATCGTTACGAACAATTGACGACATAGAGAGCGAAATGATATTGTACCGTGCGTAATTGTTCGTTGAAACAATGGTAACATAGACAAATTGCTGTTTTCTATGTAATTTGCCCGTACTAGATATAACACGTGCATTGAATATACACGGTCTTTTTGGTATTTAAAGATCTGATAGTACTGTTCTCAATAATTATAGATATTGTTGAATTGAATATTTCGCGAACACCTTGCATTCAGAGTTAAAATATACAAAGTGAGCCACATAGAAAGTTACACGACGTTTTATAGGTTACTATTACTTAGTCCCTACTTCGTGACGAACAGAGGTGGCCAAGATTTATATTCGTTCAATGAAGAATGAATAAAAGCAACGGACAGTATATTTGTATCCAACGAATAAATTCTCACACAATTCGACTATTATTTAACAAAGAATCAATGATGAACAAACATACATTTATTGCAGTCAAATGTCTAACCGATTGAAGAATAATTGTTTCCCTCCAACTGAACAATAGTTCGTTTAGTATACCATGCTTCTCAAACATCGTACAGTAAACAATTAATTCCATTTCCAAATTGGATTTCAAAAAATACGAATAACACACCACTTCAGTGTTCAAAATAACAATCAAAACAGATACTACACAATAAGTGGGTACTTACATAATTTATCGAATGAAAGAGTGCATTGTTTTCCCACCCTGTTTCGCCAATATCACTGTTACCAAATAAAATTTACTTTAAATAATAACTGCAGCGAATATTCAACCATGTAACCCACCCATCCGATGCCCAGCGAAAAATCGAGGATCAGAGCAAATCGTAGAATAGTATACCCACCCACGAAAGCTCGGGTGATGAATATTCAATAACTGGTGATGGATGACAGATTATTTTCTGTCAACGGTCGTGACCGTACTTTTCGTGCGGAAAAACTCACCGAGTACGGACGCCAAGGAAAACACAGATGGCACACACACAGCTCCGGCCGCCGTCGTCGATCTTATTCTTCAGTGCGCCTTGAAGGGTTTCCTGCAATAGCAAGAGAACAGAAATCTTGATACGGGTACGATATATGTATATATAACCATGCAATAATATACTCGATCGCGGTTTCCCGCTCGCAAAAGGAGGAAGTAAAACTCGGTATGCGACGGGGCGGTCGTAGACGTCGTCGTCGTCGACGTACGGCGACGCTGCCGTAGTTTTATCGTGCACCCGCGCTTATATCGCGGTAATATCTTGCCCGGTAAATGAAAAAGTTATTGTTTTCCATTCTACCTCCCTTCCGCTCTCCTTCCCTTTCACTCGTTCCCCGACATCGCCGGGCCGAAGTTCTTAGCCGAGAGCACACGAAAATCTCGCGAACCCTTCGGGAGCTCCTTTCCTCCGTGAAAACATTCTTTCACCCGAGAAATACGCATTACAAGCAAGACAGACGTTTTAGAGACGTAATATCTTTGCGGTGCACTCGTGTCCGACTGGAAATACTTCAGGGAATCTGTTTCTTTTGAGCAGTGGGCTAGGAAAACTGTGTGTCGGATGATGATTCCAGGGGTAATTGAGGAATTACGAATTAATTATTTAAATAATAATTCCGGAATTATTGTGTTACTGTTTATCTGCTATTCTGAATATAAATGATTTAAGTAGTTCTTCTAATACACGCTTCTGGGCCACTATGTCCAGTTCTTTTGTCTCTCACCTAAGGAGATATGAGGCCAGACTCGATTTTCTCTATTTTCACGTGGAAAAGTGCTAGGACTCAAGTCAGGTTTTAAAATCACCTTACAGTTTCCAGGAACAGATCTCCTGCGACTTTGGTAATCAGTGCGCGTAAATTACCGACGCAAACGCAAGAGATTGATAGACGTTGAAGAATTATTTCCGCTTAAGGGCAAGGAGACAGCCTCTGCAGCATTGTTTCGTTCGATTCGGGTGTCTTTATCATAACCCGCAGTCAGTGGTGGCGAGGACTTGACAGCCCTGAACCCCCATGATTGATATCAATCTCCTCCTCCGCCTCGCCCTCCTTTCGAGTAAACTACCACGCTGCATATCCCCTTTTCGATTATATCGTCCCACCTCTGCACACACACACACACACGTTACACGCCCGCAGACACAGACGCGAGCCTGGTGTTCCACGCTCGTTCGAGATAGCCCGGTCGATACGGCTATTATGAAAATTGAAAATAAAGGCACTTTTGCGCCCAGCGAGGAGACCGAGTCGATCGGTCGTTGTCTTTTTACTCCACGGGACTTTGTTAATTATTTCTTTCAGTTAGCGATCGCGTGCACCGTCCCAGAAGCTTTCTACGTCCCTCGGAAATATTCTTCCCGCGAGTGGCAATAGGAGATTGGCCACCAGGATCGTAATTTCCTTTGTCCTGCCCGTCCCAGATGGTATTATCTTTGTTTCTCTTTAATTCGGGACTCGTGGTGCGCTGAATATCATATTAAACGCGATTTTTAAAGGGGGACCAACGTCGTTAGAGCTAGATGTGGGGATCGTCCGACTGTTATCTCGTACCTTTGACCAAAAATTACTTTCGTTACACTCGACGGCGAGTCCTGCAAGCTATTAAAAACGGCGGCAGGTAAAAGTGAACTATACTCGACGCTTGGAATAAATTATTTGTAATAAACGTGTGACGAGCTGCTCTAGCTGAATCAAGATAATTTCTATTATACTTGAGCAAACTTCCTTCAATCATTTCTTTGTCCGCTGGCTAGGATGCTGGACGCTGCGCATCCTTTGATTACCAAAGTACAGTTATTCAAATTCAGAATTTTATAGGGGTGGTGGGAAAATCGGAGACAGGGAGTTCCATTCCCGAATCCCAATATTCCGAAGTCAATCACGTACCTAGTTCGATTACAAACATATTCCCCCGAAACCTTCACCGCACCCGCAGCAGATGGTTTCTCCAACCCCGTTCTAACAGAAAACTTACTCGAACCGCGACTGCACCTTCGGACGCGAACGAGCCATCGAAAAACGCAGCGCGGAAGCGAAAGTTACGGTCGTAATAAAACGTCTCGTTGGTCGCGCGCACGAAGCAGCCAATAAAACGGAACGATAATGACGCGAAATATGAAGCAGACTCGATGGAATCTTACCGCGGTTTCCAGGGGGTAGCAATAACCCCTCTTCAAGAGCAGCGGCGGGTGCAGATGAATGGATGCGCTCGCTTGTAAATACATATAGCCCGCGAACGATACGTGCAAAGGGCGGCCCGAATCGTACTACATATTCGACAATATTGGACAATATTGGAAACTGTACTGTGAGACTATCTGCATGTGCATATGTGCCTTCGGTGCCAGCCGCGATACAACGCAAGTTTATTTATTGATGTGCATGCATGCGAGCACGTGCGACCACGTACACACGCCAGTGTTCAATTTCGCGGCTTCGTCACGGCTCGTACAAGCTTTTGGCCATCAGCAGGGAGGGACTTGATGAACGAACACGCATGGGGTGGAATGGTAGCATGCTTCCTTCAAGAATATACCGACGAAGTGAGACGAGGTGTATTCAGCTTCGTTACACGAAGATTTCTATTTCCTCAGTTACAATTTTATTTGTGGCACTACTGTGTCATGAATTTAATAAAAATTGCAGTGTTATATGTGAACTTAATTGAGGAACTTATAGGAGATTACAGTGGATCCTTACAAGTTTCTAAGGTTTGTCGAAGCAGAAAACAGGGTGGTAAGCCAGTGCAGGATTTAAGAAATTTTGAGGCTCGGGGGAAGGTAATACAAGGTTCGGAAGATAAAATGTATGTTTGGATCTACTATTCAGTGGAAGTGTTTTATCATAATGAAGCACGTTGCGCAGAATTTCAGCGGAATTTGTTGTCGGATTTTGAACCTGTATAGTAATCGTATTACAAGCTCGCGAATGACACGAGCCTTTGCTGCGATAAAAAAGTGTCGGAGAAACGAGGAAAATTAGCCGAAGAACGTATTTTTATACGGTTAACATGCAACGATAGCCATGGCCGTCTGTTGCGCAACTCTTGCGTCTCCCAATGACAGGTTTAATTATCGTCTCTGGTCATAGGTACGTGAATTCCTCACCGTTCTCGCGCGTATTGATTTTAAACGATGTTTAGGGGTCTCACTTATGAACGTTGCTCCATTCCGACCGCGTAATACGAGGCGACGACTGAAAGAACTTCACAGAAACAGTCGCTTGACATAACGTCACGGTCAGTATAATTCAATGCCTCTACTTTGCGAATAATTAAAAAGTTTCTCTGTATTCCCTGCCGTTTAACTTTTTATTTATAGCTCAAGTTGTCAAAGACACTCGAGCGTGAGTGGCGTTATTTGGTGAACAATTGAAGCGTTCAGTTCGTATTGAAGAACCGATGTATGTATTTCTCACAGAAAATTAGAAGAACTGCAACTCGAACGATGCGAAAATGATTAATTCCTTAGTCAAAGAACTTTCCCATGAAGTGTAACGAAATTTTGGGTATTATGGATGGACGAAGCCTGCTGCAGGCTTCAACCCATGCTTGGTGCTTTCTTAAAACTCGATTCGGCATTCCCTCGTTCGAAATTCTCTGTACATTCGAGTTCGAACACTTTCAGAGGCGATAAAACGCGAGATACGGTCCTCCTAACAGTGTCATAAGGAACTGATTTCACGAGCAACGGAATATTAACCAACGATGCAGCCACAGATTGTCTGAATCACCGTCACAGTTTCCACCATAGGGACGTGTCGCACGTGCACGATATAGCCACATCAGCGATCATGGTCGTGGATGTTGCATTGTCACTTTTCAGCCCTTCCTAAGCCCCTGTTGGCAGGAAGGATAGAAATCCACGTGTGACACAACAGGCTCACACAGACAAGCTACTTGCTCCTAATTGTTCAGAGTGTATTACACGTATAATCATACTCAAATGTCTTTCCCAATTATCTAAAGCGAAACAATTTCTAAGTGGACCTCAGCTTTCGATCGGAGTTTCAATCAGAAATCACTTTCAAAGAGATAAGAATGACGCCACTTGCAATTTGCACTGCACTTAGAAACTTACTGATAGCAAAACATTCGAATAATATCTCACCAAAGGCTAGAACCAACCAGTTGTTAAATACTGTAATACAAGAAGGCAAGTGTTATTGTGACAAGAACACCGCGGGGTTCTAATTTTTCGCAATAGAAAAGGAAGCAAAGCTTAGAAAAGAGACTGATAGGTATCTCGAAACACGAGAACTAAAGTTTGTCAAGAGAAACTGTCTGTGAACCAGCCCCAGTCCTCTTCTTCCGCTCACGATGACGCGACGAAGTTGTCTGCCTTCGTATTTACATGGGGGAGGTAGGCGATACCCGCCAAAGTCCGTCGCAAGTTTTGGAATTTGGAAAATGCATTTAATCTAAGTGTAAGCGACGAAGACGGGGCCGCGCCACCTTTTCATCGGGACAGGGACATTCCGTAGAGGAATTGAAATTGCAAACCGGCCAGAGTCGAGGGCAGCCATTTCAGGTTAATTCCATTAATTAAATTTCCTTTGTGCCAGTCCAGGTATATTGCGAACCGCCAATTTCCGAGGTAGCATGATAATTCGAGGGATATTCGTCGGCCAGGGAACCCGACACGCAATTCGATTCTTTCTGCAATCGGCTAAGCAACGATACGACCAAACGCCGAACGGATAAAGGGCTTTGAATTACGCCTCCCCCATATCAATTTGCCAAACACCGTGCGATAAGGACGCTTCTTTCCCCGCGGACGACCGTTCTGTCGCCGATGAAACGGGTTTCGAGCGCCGTGTATAACTGCTGACACGTTTACCACCGGTCTCGAGTCGCGATTAATCAGTGGAAAAAGCGAAAATTAGGAACACGTTCTCCGAGGGCCCCGGGTTCCTCGAGGCCCATTTATTTCATGGCAGAGATAGAACGCGTCGTTAAGGACAGTATCAAGGATTGGGGAGTAGTAATTTGAAACAACTTCCTCGCGATAAAGTGATGCCCAAGGATGTGGCTACAGTTTGAATAAATTTCATCTTGAACAGAGGCTATGCAGACTTTCTGTGTGCTTTTTGTATCCTCAGAGAGTCTCGACAGTCTTTTGATGTGACTTGAAATAGAATAGATGTTTAATCAGATTTTTATTAGGACTCATGATGACCAAGCCACTATAGAAGATTGCTACCAACGTGTCCCTTAGTCCACATTACTGCCGCTAAATTGTAATTTAAAATAGCTAACTACCGCTACCATCGTACAATTCTATTTAAAAACCCAACCTCTCTGACTCGATACTCTGCTTCAACCAAAAACCTAATTCGTTTTCATCCATTGATCGCTGGATGTTCCTCCATTCCTCAAAGGGACAACCCTTTGGCACGGCTCCACGAATTATTCAATTTTACAGCGGATTTCTCTGCAACAGGCACCTTTATCCTCGCCTTAAAAAGAGGCACTAAAAGCTAAACTCCCAACGAATACCCGAGGGCCGTTAAAGCGCCCTTAAACGGAAGAATCTGCTCCGATCACCCGATTATTTATGAAACCGGAGGAAAATCAGGATTCCTCGGATTCCCCGTGGAAGTATCGCGAATAAAATTCGACACGACGACGGCGCGCAGAGTTTGGCGTCGTCTTGAAGACTGTGCCGTATAACCTGGCCGCCGTGGGCTTCGCGGGGGGTGGCATTATAAAATATAAAATATCCGTCAGTCTGGCCGTCGTAAACGTTAAACGCGACGCAATGACCGCGTTAAAGAGGCCACCAAGCCGTATGACAGTAGTTGGAGGTGCTCCTTTAGTGGCACCGTTAAAGGAGGCCGCCTTTAACTCTTCCCCCCTGCCGCCCTTTCCCTTCCGCCATCGTTTTTCCAGCCCCTCGACGGAATCCCTTTGCGCCGACTCGTTCTACTGATAGCTGCACGGGATACCGAACATGTCGCGTAAATATTTTAATAGGCGATCTAAATGCACCATTTCGGAGTAAAAGCTTGCAAAAAGACCATGGACGTTGGGTCGGATGTTGCTCTTATTAGCTGGCGGGCAATGGGGCTGGTATAAGAAGGGACGAAGGTAAGAATGTGTACCATGGTATATTGACGTTCATGAAATGATTGTTTAGGTGCGATGGGTTTAGATAGTTGTGGTGAAATGTAAGGCACACTGAGCGACTAGGGATTTTGTGACGATTCGGGGAATTTATCCAATAGAGATAGAACATAAACGGTCACACGAGTCGAGAGACTATGTCCCCTCGCGAATTAATTGCTCCCCCGGCGAAACGTTCGATTCTCCACGAAGCAGCAAGCTTGCCCGCGCGAGAAGCCATCGTAACGCTTCGACGTTTCATCGTATGGTGTTCCAATGTTATACGACCACCCGTGAAAAGTGGCCGTTAAAGAAGAAGCGGAATGGAGGGAAGCAACGAAGTACAGTCATGGAGGAAACGACCCGGGACGGTCGTTGGTTTTCAAGCGAGGCGAATTAAATGCACCCACCTCGGCTCACCGCTGGATAGTCAAAGTCTGCGGGAAGAAGGAGCCCTCGATTTCTCTGTTACCCCCGCGATCCATCGATTTAATCCCATCGTGGGGAGCCGAGCGAATATCAAGCTCATCGATCATCCTCGCAGCCACCAAGTATCAATCACGACGTATCGACTTCAAGGGACGAATATTTCCCAGCAATCTCTGCCAAAGACCTACATTCTCCCGGCGAATCGATCGCGACGCAATTTCACGTGCCAGGAGCGAGCAAAAATTCGCGCAAAACCGCCACGGACTCGCCGATATCGCGTAGATAATTGCGTTTACTTATCGGAAGGGCGTCGCCAGTACCGACGTTGGAAAAAATGAAAAGGGAGGAGGAGAAGGTAGCGGGGAAAGGTTCCACGATATTCCTTCAAAGGGACGAAGAGCTTATTAGGTCCCAAAAGAACAGGGTAATTCGATTTGATCTCCACAGGCTGCATTTCCGTTCGACGCCGACCAGACGAGGCAATTACTACTTCTCCGCGTCTTTCTGCGGGCCGTAAGAGCAGAGTGGTGTACGTACGTAAGGAACAGACGCACTTTTAAGCATAAAAAGTTACGATCGCGACGCAGCAAAGGGATGGCAGAGGCAAGTCGCCTACAGGAGAGACCGTTCACATCAAAAGGAATCGCGCGCTGCGAAGATCGAATCGAATGACGACGCGCGGTTCTTTTGGGGTTTAATAAAGTCCTCCTCCTTTTCAGAACACTGCACCCCTCCCTCCGTTTCCCCGTCCGCGATGCCGGCCTAGCCACGGTACCCGGCTGTCTTCCTTCTTCTCATACGCGTCACGGAATGTTTGGTGCCTGGCGGAGATTCGCAGAAATCCCCGGGGCGAGTCGAGCGAGAAAATAAGTTGGACATATAATTTGAGAAGCCGCAGGAAAATAAGCAACAGCGGAACTTCTTCATCCCCGACACCGTCAAAAGGCAAAGAAAGCAGGAGACGAAGCTAGCAGACCGGAGATGAAAGGGGCCCTCTCGTCTTCCTCCCTCTGTTATCGGCTGCGCAACGGACGAGGAAGGAAAAAACAGATTGAAGGCCGCCGGTGGAAGGAAGGGTTAAGTTAATCCGGCCGCCCGATGAACTCGAAAAAGAAACCCGCCGCTGGGAGACCCTTAATTGGAATTACATTCTAATTATTCTCGGACGAGGACGTGGACCAAATCGCGTTATTGGTGTGCCTTTAGTGGTGTGGTCTGGAAATCTTCTCTCAGTGTCTTGCACTGAGGGGATTCTGGTTTTTTCTCAAGACCGAGGATTGGACTCGTGGTGTGTGGCGCGCGCAATCAACACTCTTGCGACAGTTTAGGACCACAAAAGTCCACTGGATAGAGTTTCTTGGTGTTTATATGTGTTTGCTCAGGGTTTTCAATGAGTTAAAGTGTGTGTTATGAAGGTTAGATGTGTTCTGTACGGGGTATTTCTGATTGTGAGTTCTTAGTATGACGCTTTGATGATTTGTGGTTTCTGGAGCTAGGATGATCGGGTAAAAGAAAAACTATGGATCCCGTCTCAATTGTTCTCTCTCTGAGGAATGAGTTGCTCTTGGCGAATGCGTGTTTCTCTTCTAAAGAGGATTTTGTAGCTGTTGGAAGCCGACGTCTGACTAACCGTAGGTTACACTACTGAAATTCTTCTAACTGTGTGTACGCCTGTTACAATAATTTGGTCATGAATTGCACGGGTTTTTTAAATCGTTTTCGACAATCAGAACACCTCCGTTTTTTATGTTCTTTCGAGCTTTCAACCGCTGAATCTTCGCTGTAGGCTCGAATCATGTATTTCGAGCCACGGTCGAACCGTATCGCGGAAAGTTCCCTTTCGGCGGGTGCTGTTTCATATTCCAGAAGTACGAAACACTCGGGCGTTCAAGCACGGAATTTTAAAAGCTTCCGAATGTCGTTTTGCTCTCGCTTTATTTGCCAGGCGTGGGCGGTCGGGTAGGAGGCGGTCGTTTTTTCCGTCGTGCTCGCTAAAAAGAACGAAAAACTTTGATGCACGCGTTGGACAAAGCGAGCCAGGAAGCAGACGGAAAAAGTACAATCCGCGGGGCCAGGACGCGTCGGCATTAACCGTTTCTGCGTCAAAATTTCTCTGCCCAGGGGTAGGCTCTTTTAAACTGCCCGTGTAAAGGAGCTTTTGCTTTCGACTTTGAAACAGTAAAAACAATTAGGCGCTGCGCCACGGCTAAATAATGGCTATTAACGGCGCAGAGGATAGGCGTAAGCCATCAAAAATGTCCTCCGAGGATGATACCCGCCGTTCAACTATTCAATCAACAATTTCATCGATGCACCGGCGGCAAAAGTTCGTTCTACTGATGATAATAATGCAGACGACCAACTGGAGTAATTCCATAAATACTCAGAGCAGGGGCAAACTTAACGACTCTGTCTTTATGCAGTTGATGGAGAAACTAGAGAGGAAGTGCCTCAGATACGCCCATGCAAGTCGACACTGGCACGGCCACACAAGCGCAGTGCAATCTTTATCCGGTCGGCGTGCACATAAGCGCACGTACACGTGCAATATGCAACCAGCCCACCCAGCATGGAGCCGGGCTTTGGGGCCGACAGCGGACAATGCTGATTCGCCCATCCCAGGAAACTCCGGAATCCGAGATGTCAGCCGGCTCATCTAATTCTGAATTTAATAAACACATACCTGTCTACGTGAGAGGCATTGAGCGCGCAGATGTTTAACCCCGCGGGCGACGCCACCACGCAGCCCAGCCATTGTTCCAGCGATAATAAACAATAAACAGAGGTATAGCAGTAATTGCGACGATAGTGGTACAATTCCTTGCGTCATATCAATCGGGAGAGAGGTGCAAGGGTTTATTAATGAAAGCTGGATTCGACGTTTATACGGTGTGCGAGGTGTTTTAGGGGTAAACAGGCGGAATTGGTGGGATTGTTTTGCGAGCCTTGGGGATTGGAGAGAGAATCTGAGGAGGTGCTGCGTCACGAACTTGTGCTTTGGTGGAAGGTGAATATTTGGGGTGGAAACTATGTGAATGAATAGATTTTTGCTGGTGTTATGTGCAATGTTATTTGCGACTTCTTCTGCGCTCTAAATTTGTCTTACGAAGACTTTCTAGTCGCAAGAAAATTGGAAAATCCGAGGATTCAATAATATTAGATTGTTTTAAAATCATGGTTCTGTAGCACACCGAGTTCATTCACATGTCAGCGGTAGGAATGAAGGAAAGCACTGTAGCTAATTCAAGGTGGCTTCGATGTAACTTCTCTTATTACTTTCATATTAGAAATCTGTGATTCATTTATCTTGCACATTTAATTTTAAAATCGTTTGAACAATAGTCATTCCGCACGCAAGCTACAAAATCCTAGCGCACTTCGTGGCAGACTTCGCAGAGTCTCGCGCAAGCAACGGTTCCACGCCAGAGACGTTTAACGAAAGACGTTGGTGAGCAGGCGAGGACGACGAGTCGTATCCAGGGAAGCACGATGGAAACGAGCTTAAGGGAATAAGTAAGGTACTAGCCGCGGAGCGCGCAGGGCGCAAAGAAATAAGTACGGGGCAAGCGTGAACGTGGACTACGGGACGTTCAGCCACGGAACTAGGGGAATTGGAACAGATTTACTTGGCTTTCGGCCTTCCCCGTCCCTTCGAACGTCGAGGGATCGACGTCAGGGGGTTTTCGAGGGTGAGCCAGTCGTAGGGTGGAAAAGAGGGTTGCTTCTTTCACGAGTTCCTCGTTCCTCGATTACGCTCGTGTCCGTGCCTATCGCTACACCGATACGCTTAGTTATATTCCACCGAATTCAGCGATAATTGGATGAATTTCGATCTGAACTGGAGTTACTCCGCAGGGTTCAAGCATTATGGGTTTGGGAGCAGATGATCAGATATGTACCTTCGCGTAGCTGCTGACGTTCACTCTGACTTGATCGCTAACCGCATCTTAGTATCATTTTAGACTATATTAGGAGTGAAAATGGATCCTGTAGTCACTGTGACATTAACTGTCAAGCTATCTGTCACCTAAAATTTAAGACACTACTTTCGGTGCCTAATGAATTTTTCTCTGGACATATTCACACACTTTCCACCTTCTGTTTCTTGCTAATCAAGTCAGAATGTATCTCTTCCGCGAGAAAGAAAAATCACTGGTGAGGCACATTAAGCGTTAAGCTATTTCAGACTCAAATAACTTGCTTTGATTTCCACCTTCTAATACCACGTTACTGTTGATAGCTCATTCATCTACCCGGAACGTTATCCTACAAAATGAGACGAGAGGACAATCGAGCAATCATTCAGTCGACTTGGGACGTGTCTGGTGGATGGATTCCCAACGTCTACGGCAAACCCCAGGCTTGATTCCAGCTTAACGGAGATTTTGCAGCAATGTTCAGGAAGCCAGGGCTGGGTTAAATGCGCCCGGTTTCGGGAAAGTAGGTGTAGACAGCGGCGGTAGGTGGAAAGAAGTTAGGGGTTGGCTGGTCGAATCCAAAGGAGAGTGAACGAGCGGCAGAGGAGGAGCGACAAGAGCTGGTAGCAGGGAGTGAAATCGCTTGGATCTCATGGATTTTCGGATTTTATGCTTCTTAGGCATTCGCTCCGATACGTCTGCTCGTGAGTACAGTTTTCCTTCTTGCTGTGCCGACCAACATACACGAGCCAGTCCCTGCTTCCTGTCCTACACTGGCTTCCTTATCACCAAAGTCCCTTCAGACTGCCGTTGAAAGACGATTTATGAACCGATCAAGCTCGGCGGCAAGAATACCCAGCCGAAACTCCTATCCACCTCGACAATTTATGGCTCGTAAGTTTCCCGGCGTTGTGCGAAATTTCGAAAGGATACTGATTGACGGACGTCCCATCGACATTTTACGCGGGGGGTCGTTTGGAGATCGATAGTCGTTTCTCTCTTTCAATACCATTTGATGGCTTACGGGCGCAATGGTAGTCTTACTTTATTATATCAGAATATTTATCTAGTTCCTGTTAGAAGAGTACTTAATGCTAAGTTCTGTAGAGTAGGTACTTAGGAGTTCCGGTGTGCCATTCCAGTCTGAAAGGAAACTTCTAAATTGCGCTAGTGTAATTATGTATACTTTGAAAAGTCTAAAATGTACATAATAATGTTAGCGTATTAAGGAGTTCGACACCACGAATGACTTAGAAATCCAGCATAGCGAGAAGACGAGCAGAACCGATGAAAATGGAATGAGAATAAAGAAATGTGGAGAAGAAGGGTAGAGGGGAACCGCAAGAGAGAAAGAGGTAATACCTGGATGCTATCGGGATTTGGATCGAACCCAATTAATTCCTAGGGCTGGCAACGGTAATACTGTTGGTGTGACAGGAAGCATGAACAAAGAAGACCAGCAGACTCGCCAGTGCTATCAGCGAAATTGAAATAATAGATAATCACATAAAAGCAGCAGCCTGAACATGTATTGGCCACCCCAATATAATCCCAGATAATTAATGGCAAACAAGGATACACTTGCAGGTAATGCAACCGTTTCTATGATTAAAGAACCCACAATCCCATTGTGCGCAATGACAAACGAACCACTGCCACGAAAGAGATTGACGAAACGAAATCCTGAGCAAATGACTATCAAATCCACAATCGTCGAGGCTATTTATCGCAGGTACACACGGAGATCAAAAGTGGGCCTTGCACCAAGCTCCCCGAATTCTAATTAATTTAAAACACTTCACTGAAAAGCTCCAACAACTTGCTCACATTTACACTGCACACTCTGGCGTATATGCTTTACAAGAGCATTGAAAGACTCTTCATCTAACGTTAGCGATAAACTCCTCGAAGCCGGTGGATTTCGACAAGTTTGTTTGACTTTAACTCGATGACACCGTTTTCCATGGAATTTTCAAGCGCGTTTCGCGAGATTTGCCCGCAAGAACAGCGTGAAAATTCCGACACTCCGGTGGCATGAAAATTCACTCCGAAATGCGGATCGCTTTTGAAACGAACCGAGAAAACGCGAAAATCCCGACCAATGGTGAATACATCAGGCACGACTCGGTCCAGCAACGGTGCACGCGCACTTGAGCAGTAAATTGTGCGAGTTATATGATATTCCATGGAGAAACGTGAACCCACGTGCGTACGTGGCGCGCAACACACGACGAGGCAAACCGCAGGAAAGCACGGGAGGGTAAGAGAAGTTTTGAGAGCACTACGGAGGTATAGAAGCTCATCGACGCGTCAAAGTGGTCCCCGCCAATTTCATAGGGAGGTGAGCAAACAGGGGCTCTCAAACCACTCCACCATTCGCTCGCGAGATGCTCGGAATCGCTAGTTCTCGCTTGTATCCTCGAGCCGGTGAATCGTTTTTCACAGCGCCCTTTCGGTCGGGCGGAACGATGGAATCCGGTGGGATCGGTTACAGGCAGCCGGGAAGCATTTGAAATTTGTTTAACGACGAGCGAGGCGGCCGCGGAGCATGCGTGGGAACGCGTAACGATAGCTACTAGCAGGAAATTATCGACGTTCGTCATAATCGAAAGGTTATATAACTGTTGCATTACACGCGTGCATTGCGCAACGGCATTATTTGCGTACGCCCCCTTCTCATAAATCCCATTAGCCTTCATTAACATTCGTCTGTAATCTGCATTAAACGAGCTCAGCCCATGGCAAAAAGTTATCGAAACGCCGCGCCGTCAAGGCAATTGCCAATTAACGATGGATTCGCGTGATCGATACCTCCCCGCCGTTTACTTTCGACTCTGCCGAGCGCCGCCGGTGCTTGCCGCTTTCTCGGCCGAAGATGGCCGAGTTAATGTCACGTTACTGTGTGCCGCGGCTGCTCAATTAGTTCGATGCCATGAGACAATGCATCAGGCAAATCGAATCTCGCATGCAAGTGCATGCATTTCTATTGAATTTCAATTACAGTTACAAATGACCCTGTGGCAGGTTCACTGGCGTATTCCGGGCAACGGTTGATGGAAAAACTGGAGGGAACGAAACTAACAGCGGAAAACCTAGCGGTAGAAATATTTCCCACAGTCCTCTCGATTCGTATCGATTTCACTATTTATGTACAAGGGTCCCTAAACGGGTCTCCCGAAGCCTAGACGTGCCGTCCCAGAGGCGCAAGTATCTCGAACCTGATTGAGAGATACACGCACGATCGTCGTTCGTAAACACGAGAATTTCGGAAGCTGGAAGTACAGCGTCGCGTATGCTGATCCACGCGGCTCTCTTAAATATATATTATGTCCCCGAATTATAACAAGCGTCCCGAGATTATGCAAATGTTTAATCGCGAAGGAGCCCGCTAATGGGAAGAAATTGCAACGCTGGCTTCAGATTAAGAGTCGGCTGCCTCCCACCACCACGTCTCAAGGAAGCAACCCTGCGGAGACAGCGACCGCCCTAAGAACTCCTTCTACCCTTAACCGCTCGCAACCCCTTTCACTCCACCCTGCTTGTCGGCTCTGCCGAGATAAGGATTTAATTTTTGGCCACCTTTAATCCTAATTCCGAGTTACTTGGAAAACGGCCACCGCCACCTCGCCGCGCTCCCTCGCCCCCCGTCTCTGATCTTAACCACGAGCAATGATGAGTCGTACTGCCAGCCAGAGATGATCATTACTTTCCAGCACTCGCGTCCAACGACTTTTTTCGTACATTATTTTTTATGACTGCTCCTCTGGCCGTGGCTCTAATATAATCGTGGATTTGGGATATCAAAATAGTGCGATGTAAATGCGCGGGAACATTTATAGCTGCGATGAAAGAATTATACTCGCTGTTGCTGGAGGATTTATAGAAGGAAAACGCAGCAGTCGGATCTACGTACTTTCTTTGGACCATCAACTATGAGACGGACACTTAATCTACCCCATTTTTTTCCGGACTCGAATGAAAAGGGGAAATGTAAATTTTCACGTAAAATGTACTAAGTAGGTTGAGTTAATTTTTAGAACTTTTAACAGATCTGTACGCAGTCGACATCTACAATGATTTTTTAATCGGAAGTGACGGTCACCTTTTACGAGAAAGCTTATAAAACACAGAAATCTTAACCGTCGATAATATGAAACTTTCAAACTTGTGGATTATCGTATAATCTTTTTAAAATACTGAGAAAGGAAGACTCGGGAGACGTGTCGTTTCATTCGATCAAGGGTCACAACCGACGAAAGGGACAAGGTAAAGCATGGCGCGATGAGAACGTTCCGACGGGCTAATTGAAAATGTTTCATCGCCCAAATTAATGTAAATATTATTATTCCGTTCCACTCTCGGGCGGCGCTTTTTCGGATAATCGCTCGGATGATAATAAGAACCTTTCCCCCGCCGACGCCGCCCGCTGTTTTAATACGTCGCCGACCGTTGAGAGACAAAATTTCTTGCAGGAAAGGCCCTTTAGTTTTAATCTCGTTACTTGAATTCTATCAAGGGGATAACACCTATTAATTCGTTCCTAGAATGAACTCGTTAAAGGAGCTCAACTTGGTCGCGATATAACTTTGTTAGGTGGAGGGGGTTGGGAGGGTGGGTGCGTAAAAACATTCCACCTGCCTTTGAATATAGGCCGAGGGAAATAATGGAAATAATGAGCAGTGTAATAGCCACGAAAGAACGCGGCTCAGTTGCGACAAAGTGCCCGTGCAATTGATAGATCTCGTGTCCCGGCTTCAAACTAGCATTGGGGCTCGTTGAAACTTTTTTTAAATGGCAATTCGTCTGGCGTTAACGTTGCAATATTCCAGGAAGGTACAGGGGATAATAATCGTCTACATAAGCACAACGTCAAATTATAAATTGCTCTATCAATACTGCAAGCATATAAAGGTTCCTATGGATTCGATGAATCCGTAAGTGTGACCAACAAGCTGGAAACTGTCCCGCGAAGCGTGCTGACGTGCTCGTGGGTTAAAAAACAGCGACGAATTGTAAAAAAATATTTCCCGCGCCAGAACAAACCGAAACGCCGCGTCTGACAACGACAACTTTTTTCGGCAGGGGAATTCCTGTTTGAACGGGCCCGTGTTATCAGTTACATACCTTCCAGGGCACGATATTATATTGTTAGAAGTGTAGCGTCGCGTGCATGCCGTAAAAACAAGTTACGCTCCACCGAAAAAATACGATTTAACAGGAGGAAGTATTGATTTATCGGATTTACCTCTCGCACCTGTTTGTTATCTACGACCGTAGGGAACAGCGAGCTTTCTGGTAACAGCGAGGGATATAAGCGCTAACTACAACGAACCGCAAGAATTTCAGAGAAAACACCGAACCGTCCCTTCGACGAAGCAAGCCCCGCAAATTTTCGCGGTTGAAGGAAAACGAAGGGAATGAAAAGTAATCGGCGTAAAAATCATGAAATCTGAATGGTGAAGTGATTATGGAACCGCGGACCGGCATAAAAGTTGAAAATTAATCCTATGAAAATGTTACGTATGAAAACACGATAGAGGCGTAGCAACAAGTACGGAAATCTCGTCACTGCGGGTTCAAGGAGGCATTACACGCCGCGCTCGTGTCGTGTAAGCAGATTAATAAACTTCGTGCACGTGTTAGTGGAGTTTTCATCCTCATTTTGTCACGCTATAGCGGAGGGGCGAGCTCCTCTCGCCGGAGCGCTCCCTGCGAACGAGCGTTACCCAGTTGTACAAACAATTACACTAATTGTTAAAGTGATAAATACATACGCGCGCACGGTATATTCCCCGGGGATCGATACACTCGGTGTACACGGGGTGTAGCCGCGTACCGTGCTCAAACTGTACAGGAAACACGATGTTACAAGAGCTCCTCTGAGTGGCACGTGTTGTTCTTACTCGTAACGTGAACATACACAGAGTGAACGAGACAGAGACAGAGGGAGGGAGAGAGAGAGAGAGAGAGAGAGAGAGAGAGAGAGAGAGAGAGAGAGAGAAGACTGGTTGCAGGTAGACAGAGATGCAGAAAGGGACGTGCCCGTGGAAAGAAGACAGAAAGTCGCAAAGGGACAGACCACCGCGTATTATATCACAATCCATTGCAAACAAATAATTATACGGGCGACCAAATAATCTAGGGTATTTCAGACACACTGAAGAAGCCTTTCTGGGAGTTTCAAGCATCTATTAAATCTATGTTACCCCATGGTTGCGCCGCAAACTAAGTTACAAACGCGACAGCAGCCATGCCGGGTGGATCTAGCGAAATTGTGTTTCCATGAATGCCGTTTTCAACGTTTGTGCGTTGAAAGAAAGGACTGCCGTAATGAAATTTTGAAGTGGTGAGGTTATTGGAGTTCTGGCGGCAGGGTGGGAAATTACGGGGCGAGAGATGACGAAGTGAATCTGTGTTTATAGGCGGGGATTATCTTTTTAGGATTAGCAGTTTTTATCGCCCCTACGGCTACCGATGGTTCGGCAGCGTGGTTTAAGATAGACGGGCAAGGGAAAGGTAATAAGTTCCCGCTGGCACCGGCTCGCCCGTTAAAAATAGTGAAACGCTTCCGAGTTTATCGATGAAATGACGATGGTGTACCGTGATTTTCGCGGAAAATGCATACCTCCTTACTCTCTGCGCTGCATTACGTGTAAATTGAAACAGAAAATAGTCGATGCGGCAGCGCGGATGTTTATTTAACCTGCATGTTTAGTTCCGCCGGAAATCCCCTGTGTTCGCTCCCTGTGCCCCGTTTCAGGGGCAGCATTGATTATTCGTCAAACGAAAAGAAGCGAGGGACATAATTGTTTTACCTTAGGGGACTAACGAAGGTAAACGGAAAATTAGAATACTGGTGTCCGGATCCGAGTGACGAGACAAATTCCGCTGCCCTTTAAAATTGCGATGTATTTTTAAATAACTCTTAGCATTGACCGCCGACAGATTTATACCGCGAATAAATGTTCTGGTGGAGCGTTGCGTCAGACACAGAACCGCTCAAAGGAGGCAATTAAACGTAATCCAATTTGATCTATTATAACTGTATCTGTGCCGCTCGGAAGCTTCCATCATACATGCTTTTTATCGCTCACAACAACCATATTATTCGGCAAGCGTGCTGCAGCGGCCGCGCACGGTCTGCTGGCGCGTCCGACAATTAATTTTTTAACGAAGCAGGTAAATTCTCCAGCTCGATCCGCGTTGTTGTTAATTCGTCGAAATGTTTACCCAACGTTCTGCGCGCACTTTACACACGCTTGTAAATACACCACGGTGGAGAGCATCAATGATAACGAATTTGTCGGGCATTCTTCGTCCAACTGGAAACACGATTACGTACGCCCGACTCTGGGCGGGCATAATGATTTCGAACAAATTAAAAACATACATTGGCACGTATTATTTGCCCCGCCGAAAACTTATACACGCACCTACCCCCCTGCAAACAGGCCGCAGAGGCCTTCGATTTTATTCCACCCTGCCACTGTTGCGGAGAGAGAGAAATAAATTTAACCCTGCCCGTGGTAACGAACCTCGGTACAGGAAAAAGTATGGGATAGCGAATCGAAGATCAATCGTTTTCCATTATTCAGAAGAGAAACTCGCAAACCTATCAATGGAGACTAACAATTTCAATAGTGGACAGCGTTTCTACAAATACGAGTTGCCACTGTGCCAACAATATCGTGAATGATTGTTAGTGCGCGTGCATACTGCACACACACGCGCGCGCGCGCGCGGCACATACAACCCCGCGTACGATTGACCGAGCATTAAGTAGTATCGCACTCTTCCACGAGCGAAGCTTTAGTGCTAAAGCTGCTTTCTGCTCCCTGCTGTGAAATTGCTTTACGTCTACACCGATGGCTTCGAAGGAGGGCTTTTGATATTTTTGTTGCTTTATGCACGCCGCCGGCACGCTCGGCGAAACCCGCCTGCACGCCGACCGACGCGCTATCATTTCTCCTGCAGTTTCATTAACCTGATGCAAGTCCAGATAAATAACCGACTGACCACCGTAAACATCGACTTAACGTCGACTAAGCGCCACTCGGTTAAATGGCAACGGTAACGTCCGCGCGGCATTAATTATGTTCGCCATGCAAAAACGCTCAACCAAGTGGAATAGATTTTAAACATTCCGTACTATGCGTTAGTACGTAGATGTCTAAAAATTGTCCCCTAGTAACCATTCGTTTTCGAGATATAGCTAGGTAGTTTCAGTTGAAAAGCTGCTTCATAGCAGATGTTCGAAGTGTGCACACGGATCGATACGCCATATCATTGACTCATTCACCACTCCCAACTAATTTCTAATTGCGCTCACCACATTGTCCGTGTGTTTTTGTAATGTTTTAAGAGGCTATGCCGTTTCTAGGGAGAATTCCAGTGTGTAATTAAAAATTTGTAGAATCATATTTATTGTATATACAAATTTAGAATATCATATTAGATTTCCGCTGCCAATTTGAAGTAAAAGTCACGAATACCATTAGCTCCATTTATTATTTATAAAAAAAATTTCGCTGCTAAAGAACGACCGTTGGATATAGTCATTTAATTACACAACTTCATCGCTCGATTCTGAACGGAATTTCTCTCAGTTCGGCCAGGAATTCTCCCATAAATTTTTATTTTTCCATCTCCACTTACCTCTGCCTCCTCTGCTTTGCTTTTCCTCCTCTTTCTCTCTATCTCCGGTGCCAGAAATTACATCGAGGCTTACGTCGCTTGCCACAACACCTGCGACTTTCCCACCCCCCTCCCATCGGGATTATCTATCGATTTTCTTTAATCTTTATAGTCGAAAGATTCGGATATTTTTCCGCCAGATACAGTAAACAGCGATTACCAAGAACGATTATCGAGCGTTGTTGGCTCGTTGAAGCCTTTCGGCACGTGTCTTACCAAGCTTTGCATTAACTTTTGTACACCGGTGATTGGTACAGGGGAGTCCTACTGAACGTTCGTGCGCTACACCGTGCACTTGTCGTTGCATCCAATGGTAGGAAATTATTAATTGATGGGAGCACAAGTTTACTCGGTGTCCCGTTTTACTTGGGAGACTGAACCGCAGTAATATGTCGCGGCACATTAATGAAGGCGGAAAAAGGGAAGGTATCCCGGGCTATTCAGGAAGCGGAGCACTCAAGGAAGTTAAGTTTACAATCAGGTACGCTGAGAGGAAAGGTAAACCTACCTTCGTCCCACAAGTTAAAACCACCCTGGCTAATGGCTCCGAGCATCGAATGACACGCGACAAAATAAAATACCCCTTATAAAGAGGTTCTTATTTCAGGAGACATCCCGGCGCACGCTGAGAGAAAAGGCTCTCGAAGGCGTTCCCAGAACGCAAACGTAGCAATTTATGTAGGTACTCAAAACAGCGCAAAACCGGAAAATGTTCACCCTTCGGCAGGGAAAGAAGGATTAACCTGCCATTTAAAAATATCGCAACCGAGAAAAGTACATATTTACCTATTGCGAAATTTGCTGTGCAAGGATGAAATCTATGCTTGAACAAGAAATAATGTATTCGAGGGGCTACAGATAAATTTATTCTTACTTCAAACGAATCCAGATATATACTTTAAACAAGATCGTGCGAACTCATTTAGCCACCCAGCTATTCTGGCTTTACCTTCGGCGAATGAAGAATTAGAGAGCCATGGGCGCCCGCGAAAGAAAATCCAAGGGGAAATGGAACACGAAAACAGATATGTGAATTTAACATTCGCGAAAAAAGTCTGAGGGAGAGAGGGAGCGGGTAAACTCTGGGCGGCGAGTTTAAACTCGCCCCGGGAGCAAGAAAACGTTCCTGGAACGTGGAACGTCGGGAACGACACACTTTGCCGACTTTCAGTTCGGATACGCGCAGCTTGTAGATCATTAAGCGGGTAAGGGAGAAGTTCCCTCGGTTACTGAATGGTTAAGGGTAGTCGAATGTCGTTGAAAAGTGGAGGAAGAACGTATCCGTCGGGGTTCCGAGACGACTTGTTGACCTTGTTGCTCCGCCGTGCTGGTTTCCGCGGACGCGAAATTACCGTGCGAGCAGTGGCTGAAAACGCTCGCGTAAATATGATTCGGGGAAGCAGGGTGAGCGCGAGGGAAGACGTGGAGGAGACGGGGGACGAGATTCGCAGACGAAACGGCGACGCAGGGCCAACGAAACGCCAGGGCAAAGTGAATTTCGGGAGTTTCACGCAACTTCCGACGATATTCCGCGATAATAGACATCCGTGTCGCTTCGACAAGACTAGCAGCGCATATAGGGGTGACATATCGTACTGTATCTTCCGAAGAATGTGACTTTTTCTGGGTGGTATGGAGAGTTTGGAGCAGTCGAAGAAATCAGTCGCGAAAAGGACGAGTTTCGTGGGAAGCTTTAATATTTCAGAAGGGTTGAAACGGTTCACGCAGCTACGTTGGCTGCTAAAATATTTGAGGACGTAAGTAATCCAAGGGGAGGAATCGATTTCAGGGAGCGGAGTGTTAAAATTCCTCGAAAGCACGAAGCAGCTCCTCTAATTGAAACTCCCGATTACAAACATTGCTTCGGAGCGATTATGAAGTTATTCGAGTCGCGAGTTCTGATTGCGACGGGGTTGGCTTGAGTTTAAATGAAAATTCGTGAGTCGATTTACAAAAATACACTGTGCCCGTGGGGAAGCTGTGGTTCTTAAGTGAGTACGTTAAGTATATTACTTCCGATGAATATTGCTTCTCGGAGTTTCGAACGGGGAGCAATTTAACCTTCAATTGCATGTATAATGATTTAATATAGAACGTGGGGTAACGGCTCTGTGAATTGCACGCGTTTAATCGCCTGAAGAATTCAGTAGTTACGTGCCATGATAGTCAGACTGCTCTAAAGTCTCCAGCAATTAAAGCACTATTAATGATAAGTCTCGAAATGTTTAGCAGAGGAGTGTAACGATGGCTCTTACCCCTTGCGGTCGCGTTTAACTGCTTAAAAATAGTTGAACAGGCTTCCTCCCTTTTATCAATCTTCACAGATAGACATAGTAGCCACTTCACCATTTTTAATAAGTATAACACGCATTTTCCGCTACACTATACGTATTTTGCCACGTCTTATATTATTAAGCTACACTATAAATCTTACTATCGTACTAATATTTATTTCAAAGAAATATCATTCTATAATCTACGACCGTTGACTTTAAATTTTAATATTCTTATTTCTACAGCTACCTTATCTTATTCGAGCTTAAAGAGAAATAGGAAGAGAGGTCTAATAGTGAAAGCCATGGAGGTAGAGAAGAAGCGTGAGTAAGAGAAGGTAGTAGAATTTCAGTAGTGACTTACCGCGATGGTCAGACCGCTTCAGCCACAGGTTTCGTCGAGAATAGTCGCGATTAGCCCGCGCACGGTCGATCGCGTTGGCGGTCATTACGAAAACGGGTCACATAGGCTCTTCGTTTCACAATTTAAAGCACGATGACCCCACTTTTCCGTGCGATGCTCATCAGGAAGGCGACGTGTCACGTGCAACCGCGGTACGAGTTGCTCGCGGCCCCCACGTGACGCGTCATGTGCGTACCCGCATGAAACAGGAGCAGGTGCCATTGTCGGCGATGTCCAATTAAAAATGAACGAGACAATAGAATCGATTCCGGGCAGACCGAGCCGCGAGTCACGCGTTCTCGAGCCCGATGACTTCAACGTGACCGAGAATGGATCACGAACACGGGGTAGAACTCCTGCCAGCGATTCAAGGATGAACGTGAAGAACAGAAGTAGCAGGGCACGGAATGCGGATTCGCCGAGTTTGAAAGTCTTCCTTCCGAGAGGCATCAATCGAGGGACAGCGTAAGTGACATTGACGGTTCGGCGGAACTTGTAACGATATAGACAGGGGATGATTCTGCTCGACATGGGTAGCTTGGAGGAAGTATTCGCGGAAAGTTCAGACATCTGTTAAAGTTATATTACATTCAGACACTAAGTCGAGTATTCGAAGTAAGGTACATCAAGACGAAGAAGATAGACTACTAGCACTAGTAGTCAGACTTTTATTCAATAAAGAAATCGCGAGGTGGAAGTACCAACGTTACGAATTAAGTAATTTTCTATGAACACACTGAAAGAAGTGAAATAGAAGAAACGATCAACAATCAATTACCCAGATGTTGCACAGGAAAGGGCCTACTATCACCTCCGACGAGAAGTAGCACTGCGAGAATCTCTACACCCTGCCCCGGAAGATGTAAAAAATGAATGAATTGTGACGTTGGAGTGATCGCCAAGCGAAACGCGTTCACGAGTATGGAATAATGTTCCGAGGGGATATATCGGACGAGCGACTTGCATCGTCAAAATTTCAGCCCGAAATTCGTCGCAAGGCACTCTAGCAAACCCTTAGAACGACTGAGCCCAGATGTACGTACGATCGGTCCAAGTTTCTTTCTCGGGGGTGTACTCTGACACGCGCAACGTTGGACTGCATCCGAGAGAAGCTCGAGATAAAGGGTTGTTGACTGTGCGGATGCGGACGTTAGACTGAAGCGGTGGTAGGATCACCTCGAGGATCGTGTTGGACGGTCATTGGCGATCGGGAGTGGCTCTGACTTGGTGCAGCGGGGCGCATGCGCGCCCCCTTTTTCAACCAAAAGACCCCACTAACAGCTCAGGCGTTTTCCACCTTCCTTCGTCTCCCTGCTGGAGCCACCAACACACTATTCAGGAGCGCCCTCCGACCAAAGGGTAGGGTGGATAGGTGATACGGTGACGAGACACCTATATGTTCGGTATATCGGCTCCATCCGGCGGGAGGAAGGAAGGGAAACGTTGAGAGGCAGAGGAAAGGGTGCGCGCGCGAGCTGACGCCCCCACCTCTTCTTCGCTCCTCTCGTAACGTCGCCGGAAGAATGCTCGAGAGGGTCTACTTCCTCGGTTAGACTCTGCTAGAAATTCGCGGAACGAACGTACGTCTCGCCGTCCAACTGGAAACGTTTATTAGGCACAGTCCCGCGGGACTTTCTCTGTCCCTCTATGCCTTAGGTTACGGCTTTACAACATTTACCAGGATCGTGTGTAAATTCTTAAAACGTGCTTACGCGGCCACCGTGCTTCCTTCAGGAATAATTTGCGCCCGTGACGTCTCGATTCTAATGGCGACATCGTTTTCGCAATTTTACATTCCACGTGGATAAAACGAAGAGGGTCGCATTCGATACACCTATTTCATCCGTTCATTACAGAGATTGCACAAACACCGGGGTACTTGGAATCTAGCGTGGGCAGTAAAGGAAGGTTTTCAAAATGCATTTTCATTGAAGAAGGGAAATTGGTCTGTCTACTTGGAAATCATAATGTTTTGATGACATCTCTTGTGACAATGGTGAATCATTAGTGGTTGAAAGTTTAATATTCCAGAACTTATTTAAGCTCAACTTTCCTACGCTTTAAGCCCAGTTTCGTTGAAAAAAGACTGGTCAAAATGAAGAGTATAACTAGAGCTCTCTGACTCCACACATTTTCTACTTATACTGTTATATAAAACGATGACAGAAAATGCGTTTATAACGTTATACTTATCACTTTTGTGGAGCAAGCAGGAACACAACGAGGGGATTCCTAAATAATTAATGCACCTTCGTTTCCTGCAGGTATCGAAAGATGGACAAAGACGAGTCTCATTAAAGCGTCCAGCACGCTCCATAAAAAGCTTCATAAGAAACCAATCCAAGTGTAATATAATGTTAAAATACACGTACAGGAAGAGTAATAATTGGTTCTAGTACTTCCCTCCCGGCTCTATTTACTATTTATTCCTGTAAATCTTTGATTGCGCTGGACGGGGATAGATGGATAGACGATATCGGTTCTACCTAGAGAGGGGATCGTCAAGAAGGGTTGGGGTGCGCGCGCGTTTTCGACCCTCCCTTTCTGCGATCGTACACCGACGAAAAAGAAGATAAAAAGACTCGTTTCGCCCTCTTGCTCCCTCTAACTCGACGGTGCCAATGACAGTGGGAGTGGATTTTTAAAGCACAACAAGCTTTCTTGAGAAATGTCAGAGTCGAGTGTACTTCGATGCAAAGCTTCTTCTACTGCCCGCAACAGCTTTGCATAACGAATTAATTACACCAGGGATTCTTGCCTCGATTAAATTAGAAATGAATGTGTTTTAAGGAGTGATTCTCCAACACTAATAAAACGGAAAGTTTCTTCCTTCACATTATTTCTGCTTCTGACGAATGCAAACTAATTTCATTTATCATAATCACCCAATTTGATTAACTCGATTATTTCCTTGCTAGCAAAGTGACACGGGCATCTTTTTCCCTTAAATAATTTCGCTCAGAGAGATGCTATCTTATAAGAATTATCAAATTGAAACTGAAATATTTATAAATAGCAAACAGGAGTGTGTTTATCACATCAGAGGATAATATCCATCCATCTATCTACGTCAACGTGAACGGAGACTTGGAAAACGAACAATTACAAGCCTGACGATAGAATTACGAACATATCTCCACTCACGGATTCACGGAATCTCGAAGTTGAAAGAAATCTCTTTCCCACGGGACTTTGGTCGAACTCCTTTGTCCTAGTCGAATGAAACCTTATCTTCTGTCACGGCTAATAGGAAAAGAGTGACATGTCACACGATATCGTGACTATCGAGTGACGCTGTATTTTCGCCGGATAATAATACCGTACGGACAAGAAGATTACTTGGGTCGTGCGATTCGAGTATCCACGCGAATGGATGTCCTTAATAGACAAGTTGTCACATCATCTAGACGAGCAAACAGTGGTGTTCGTCTATGGACACAACATACACCTAGATCCCAAAATACCTAAAATCTCAGCGACGACATCTGAATGCACAACCCTCCGAAAATTATTACACGACGTTACTCCGTTACAGTCAACTAGCGCGCATTATCCATGAGCCACGCACACAGGTCCGCGAAAAATTATAGGTTTCAGATAGAGGAGCCGCCGCGCAGAATATTATACCCTTAATAATCCAATTATCGGATCGGAATCGTGCGTCGATCGTGCGCCATTTGAACATTCAATAAACAGGCATCACGTACGATTCTGTTCGCATGATTTAGATGCTTTATGGAGAAGGGGGGCGGCAGGGGGGTGGGTCCGGCGTACAAATTCTCACGCAACCGCCCGCGCCCAGATACACTCGTGCACGCGCGTCCGTCTCTGGCTGCAGAAGCGTGATTTGTCAACCAATGAAACCGGGGGTGAGGGGGCTAGTTAGAGCTGTATTCATTACAAATTACAGTCTGTGGACCGGTTTTATGATACCGCAGGAACGCGAGCGCGGTCTACGCGGGGCCAAAGCAGTGTGCTTGTTTTGCGGTACGGCCCCTTTTAATCCGCCACAAACGTTCATTTTCTGGCCAATTATCGCCAATTTTCGTTAGAATCAAGAACCCCGCGGGCCGACTGCCGGCCAGCCTCCATGAAATCTAAACGCCGCAGTTCTATCGCCCGGCTACTGCGAAACCACTGATTTGCATATCTGCGTCCACGTTCCATCGAACCTATTCACCCTCTTCCAGTGACGTTCGAATCTCTGCCCACGAAAATTCCCCTGCAATTCGATCGTACGAAGATTCCAGTCGCTTTCGATATTAGTGAAACCTAGTCGAACGAAGACAATTTTGGGGAGCCTTGAAGGTTTGAATGGTTTTTGTTTTGGGAGTAGTGCAAGTGTTTCTTCGAGAGCTTTTGAGAGGCTTGAGAAGTTTGAGAGCGAATGCGTTAATTAGGGGGCAAGAGTGCTTTCTATCCGTAGCTGCTTGTGGGTGGAGACTGGAATGGAGTCGTATGCGGAATCAAAAAGTGGATTACGTTTGGGTGTTGTTTATATGCAGTTGCACGTGAGACAGTAAAACGTGTGAATCCCGTATCCAGGATGACAATCTCGATCGTGTCACACGGTTACATAGAGTCGTAAAACGGAGGTCGGATAATATTATGAGATTGCCGCGACGAATTCAATCGGTTCCGCGCGGAGGCGTGCAGGAAAAGTTGGATGAAAAATTTAATGTGTACCGCTGCAACGAAGGCCACGGGGAGAATTAATTCTGGGAACGAAAGCTTTGTGAATTCTCTGTTGACAGCGTGGATCAACTCTTGCGTCGAGTTAAAAAAGTCAATAAATTCGGAAGTTTCTATGTTTAATGAAATGAAGGGAGATATTTCTTGTAAGCACAATTACGAAACCTTAAATCTATTAACTGACTGAAATTGCTTGGAAGAAGCACGGCGGCGTTGCGGTAAAAGGGGACACCAATCGGTGTAACGTAAGAACTAGTCTCAAACTATTTGTAGTGCACAAAGAAGCTCGCAAAGTGCAGCAGATTGAGTTCTCTTGGTTAATGAAAACGACACGAGGCTTCCCAAGTTTCAACTGTGTATTGATATCGAAATTCATGTAACTTTATCACGTTTTCGTTAAAATGTTCACTGCGCGGCAATATTACATGGTGATGGAATCCGAAACTGGAATAATAAAACTATGATCAGTCTACCTCCGTTACTTTTCAGTTCCTCGAGCAAGAAACCTTAAATAACATTCCTGCATTTCGCTATGTAACACCTTTCGAAAATTCCATCACGACCCAGCAATCATCAAGCGACTATCGCCCGACAACAAGCTTCCCTCGAACCTCATCCATCTCCGCCCATAACTCGATACACATCCAACGTACGTATCCAGAAAATCGAGTGGACATTTTTATGCAGAACGAAAGTGCTTCGCGCCACCGTTCGCCACGGATGATTACCCTGCCCAAGCGTGTGAATTAATTCCTTAATATCGCAACGAAACGTGCATAATCGGGCCCGACGCGAGCGCCTACGTTACAAATAAAACACCCCCCCGGCATCGGAAGCATCCCCTTTGCTTCCTGCCTCTCTCTCTGTCGCTCCGAAATGGCCGGCGAAAACACGTCGACTGCATTAGCAGGGGCAAAGCGTCAAGTTGGAGTGCCGTTAAGTCACGTCAAAATTATGCGGCACGGCAGTTTGGACAATTTTCCAGCCGTTTAAACCGCAATATCTTCCCGTTACTGACGTCTGCCCGTTCCCTTTCCGCGGGGGTGGGTCTCGACAGACGTTGGGGGGAGGGTGGCGGATTGCTGAGAATCTTCGACGCTGCTCGTATTATGCGCGTGCTGGGACGCGTGCGCCCTCTCTGCCCGCGTAATTCTCATCGCCGTAGCGCCGCGCAGATTTGGAAATTATGCAAATCCAACGGCGCGGGGCCCAGGGCTTCGTGGCGACACGTATCGGGAAATATTCGTCGCCACTCGGAACCCCATTCCCTCCCCTCGCCGCTTTTACTTTCTTCGTGTACGTGGCCACCTTTTCGTTGCCGGCTCTTCGGGATTTCCCTTCCCCCTGAGTCGATCTGGCACTTTCATGCGGATGAACGTCAGCCGGCTCCTTTTCGTTAGAGAACATTACTCTCGGCTTCGCGTTGGATCGTCTCTCCTTTCTTCCTCTGTTCTACCGTCGATTTCTTTTTAACAACTCCACGCTGGCGTCCCTGTCCGCCATCTAGATATTTATTCCAGTAAGCCTCTGCGAGTCGTGGCCCCGTGATGTTTTATCGGTCTGTTCAGCGAAGTCCTGTTCCGATTTTGACAAACGAAACTTGACTTGTCGCGATATGGGAGTGTCTTTCTTCGTTTACCGTGGGTTGAATGATTTTCGAGATTTTGTTGGTGAATGGATTGTTGATGAGGGTGTTTCAGGGAAATTGAAGCTGCTGTATCTGATGGAAGCTGTGACAGTGACAGCTCCGAGGTATGTACGTAATGCAGAGGGAGGTTTAAGAAATATAGATGACTGGGATATTGAATTTATACTACCTACTGTATCTGAGTTATCGCCGAGAGATTACCATTTATTTAAATACATTTTTCTTGAATAAATAAGTTGTGGAAGGTTCTTCGAATCACGCTGGGATAAAGATAAAAGTTATCGGGGAATATTTAGTATGTTGTTTTAAAATAATTGGAAAACACTCTGTGAAAGTGTTTGCATATCCAGCCGCGTTTATAAGAAATCGTTTTTATGAGCAGGTAGTCGTTTAATGACTACCTACACACAGTTTTCCATCAAACACTGAAAATTAAAAATACCTATTACCCTGCTTAACTGCATATCGTTTCGTCCTATGTATCAGCGATCTTCTATTTTGCTTTACTTTCAAACTTGTTTATATTTAATTATAGGTAGCGGTATTTATTAGCTGCATCGCTCTCTTTAATAATTAATGCTGCGGAATAATGATAATCTGGAATTATGTGTCCCGATGCATAAGTAATTGACAAATATCTTCCACCGTGAATTTCGTGAATTATTAGGCTAATTTAATTAATTACGTAAAACGAGCGATAATCAAGGAACAATTAATCGGCAACTGTCGACATACGTATTACGAATTGAATTGAATAATTTGTTTCATATTTCATACAGATAACAATTGCGTGTTTATACACTACTTTTAATCAGCACCCGGTATACATATTTCTTAATTACTTAAGTGAACTCTCCTATTAGATGGGAAAGTGTAAATATTATTCTATCACCAGCAATCAGAAGGATGTTCACCATTACGGGAAATATCATTAACTTAATTCTCCAATAAACATGGACAGTTTTATGGTAGTTGAGGAGATTTTTTGACAGAGTAGGTGTGCAACTCAAACCATCGGCGACACATTTCTAGTGTGGTGTCGGGGGTGCGTTGCAGGCACGATTGATAATTTTATCACTCGGAACGGTCATTACCGAAATTAAAGTGTTCATAAATTACCTGCTGCGAATACGGAATAATGGCATACACAGTTAAAGAAGAAAAAAAGAATGGATCGTAGAAGTGTGGAGCGGGGCGCACCGTAAAAATTGCACAGTAAATTAAACTACAGAAATAGTGGCCGTGCAACGCCTGTCTAATGGCTCGACAAACGATGCTTTACTGTGCAGTCCGTTGCACGCTGTTATCCGCGTGTACAACCTGCAGCCGAACTTCTGCAACCGTCTGCTGCAGTTATGCTTATGCACAAAGACGATTCCCTCTTTTACAAATGAAAATCTGCGTAACAACGTCTGCTCGCTAGAGGCTTACTAAAACCTGTGCTTCTTTTTGACGTTTCTATAAAACTGAAGCTTCAGTGAAAAACTGTGGACTAATCGAAAAAATTCTTCTGTTCTTCACATCGGAAGTTATTTGTTGTATTATTTCCAAATATGCTACTATGAAATTCTATAAATACAAAAGTAACGAGTGCTGGTATCAAGTACTCTCAACTTTCTAATTTGACTTTCGAAAAAATAAATGTACGAGAGAACTTCATATCAGCCTATGAACACAATTTTCCACAAAGAACCCTCTTCTTCGGTAATCACGTGTGAGCCCTGCTGAGAAGCTACTAGAAGTCAGTTCGCTCAAAAATTCCTTCCCTTCTTTTCAATTTGAAACGAAGAAGCTCGTCGATGTCGTGATAGAGAGCTACGACACTGTTATTTTCACGCAAGCACTCCGTTAACCATTTCTAACGTCTGCAAACATCGTACGAGCCCCATCGTTGCATCTAGCGATTTATCAATACCCTTTCGAACGGTGCTCGTTAGCAACAGAATCCCAACGTCACGAGAGGTTTTCCCCTTTTTCTTTCAACGGGTGTATGCGACGGCACACGCGACAGAGGCCCACATACATCGGCAGAACACGATGTACTCGTTAGCATAACGATTCAGCTCTGACTGGGCTCTGCCGCACGTGCATTCGACCCTCATAAGCCAATGCATATTTATATATATATATACGTATTTCGGAGTTACACGGTACGATACACGTTATTACGTAATAATCCTGTTAAATGTGACGTTAAACAGCATTAACGCGACGATAAAACTGCACGCCGGAAACTACATTGTTCTTGTTCAATGGGAATGATTTGAGCACCGTGGATGTTTCAGCTGTCGCGATGATTGATAAGAGAGAGCGCACAGTTCGTTTAACGCGTGACTAATATCTGACAGCGATATTTGCCCTACCTGGTGTGTTATTTGCAGACGAATGAAACGCAATTCCAATGGACACACACCGGAGCTTTATGAGATTCGTAACAGTTAGAGAATATCGCAATTCGTTGCAATTAAGCTTGATTTTCGTACAATTACAATGAGAGAGGATCAAGGGTCACAGGGCAAAGGAACCCTGTAGTTTAAAAATAAAGAGATACTATATAGTTTCGTTAATTTTAGAGACCACTTTTCGAGTAAACAGAAGAGTTACTTGTAATAAAGAGCTGACAATAACCAGTAAACGAAGTGTTGCTTGTAATAATCTGAATAGTGAGAAGAGCAACTATATAATTTTCGAAATGTGCTGTGTAATGTACATGTCCATGAATCATGATAGAAATATTCCAAGCCCCCTATCCACCTCGAAAACATAAATTAAGTGAAAAAGTACTGAGAGAAGAATAGCCCTTAATTCTATGGAACGATCATACGTGAAAAAATTGAATAATATGAATGAACGATAGTTCCCATAATCGTTTGACAGCCTGGACACGAAGGGCAGAGGAAATAGAGAAAAGGGGCCTGAAAATGGTAGACGTTATCGCGAGGCAGTCCCGTATCGCAGTTTTTCTTGTCGATTCCATGTACCTCGGTTTAACGAACACCCGGACACAACGAGGAAGATGTTGGCGACGATAATGCAGATGTTTGATCGCTGATGAACACGATGCCCCGATAGCGCCCCTCGAAGGGGGGTAAACGACTAGCAAAAACAGAGGCGCAGATGAAGGATATGAAAACCAACTGCCCGTGGAGAAAATTACGCAACTCAGAAATTTGTTCATGGGATGAACAAAGGAAGAGAGACATCGATGGAAAGAAGAGAACAATCGGGACAAAAAGGACAATCGTGTCCACGATTATTTATTCTTTGAAGTTAAAGAGAGAAAACCTTTGGGTCACATTCACTTCGAAGGGTGAATCGAAAGTGTTAGTAGAGCTTTGAAACGTTGGCTCCTCTCTTTTATTTCAAATCAGAAAGGTGTAGAATTCCTGTGGAATTAATGAGCTCATCATTTCCAAGAATATTGTATCGAAGTTAAAGAAGAGAGATCCGCGCGAAGGTCGATGCACGCTTTAAGCTCAAAGTGCTGAACAAGTCGCTGACAGACTTCTTCGCGTTCTATTCATGACAAGGCAATTTAATCGCCTTCGTTGTTGGACAAAACAAGGCGCCGTTACAAAGTAATTAAAAGCAAATTACTCGTCGCGTATTGGCCCGAGAGCGAAGCGTAACGCGATTATTATTCGAGGGGCGTGCACGGGGCCAACACGTACCCGAAGCATTTCTCCATTTTATCAGACAGCGAAATAATAAGGACGACTAGGGCCGCAGTTATTCGGAAAGTACTGCCTTATAAATATCAATTATGTGTCACACGCGTGTCAACGCGCGGATATTTTGCTCCGCGATTCGAGAGATGAAAGGGGAAAGAGACCAAGTTTCTTTCCTCCCTTTGGCACGTGGATCGTGGACAGGGGTGGGGCGGGAGGGAGGGAAACGTACCGAGGAAACGAGCCCCTGAAAAGGTTCCTGAGATCCGACCAAGAAGATAAGGTGGGCTCCGTCGGGGCGCTTTGTGGTTTTTAACCATTCATTGCGACGATTGGAGCGCTCCCCACAAATCGAGGATCGTGCGGGGTCTATATTCGACGACACAAGAAAATGAGAATATTATTCGCGGGGCAATCGAGATCAAAGCACGGGAAATTATCATTTTTTAACGATCGTGTCGCTTCCTTATTTTGCTACCCACCCCTTCGCGACGGGGAAGCCAGATTTAAGGGGTGTGTTGTTGCAAACTGTACAAGGCGGTCGTTTATTTGTGGTAGAAACAGGATGAAGGTGATCCTGAGTTATTTTCAGTTCAGTTCTGTGAATTTATATATAAATGTAGACAGTCTCTCGAGATAAATAATTCAATTAATTTGCTCGTAAATAGAAGAACAGGGCAGAGGAGGCAAAGCTCGAAGATTTAAAATTGTTGGAAAGAAGATTATGTTTCGAGTATTATGAGATTAAATGGGGCTTGAAAGTGTCTAGGTTCCTGGCAGTGAATATTAGAGACTAATATTAAGAACTCACAGCTGAAGCTGCTCTAACGAAGATCGAGAGATGGAGATGTTATCGATCTCACATTCTCCACAAAAGTGTTCCGTGAATGTAAAGTTGGGAAACGTCTTTTGAAGCTTTCAGTACTGAAATGTCACGCCAACGATCCCTTTCAAGCACTTCTCGCGTGATCGATGACACTGTACAACATGAATGGCAGAGCTGTTATTCTGTAAGCTACTTATGATCGTTAACGACTCTTTCATTCGTCTTCAGAATAAAACTCCCTGTTTTTTCTCAATCAGCCATTGAAATGCCATTTTCACTAAACAATCAACAAAAAGTACTGTAAATAACTCCATACAAAACATCCCATAATAATTCAAACAAAAATATGTGATTAAGGCTTAAATATAACCTGCTCCCCAATTACTCAAAAACTTATTTCTTTACTAATCATAAAAACAGCTCAACGAAGAGAAAAAATTGTCAACATCTATAAATTATAATCTCACTAGACACTTGCTATTAACTCCCACCAATCTCCATACCTCAAGTCAACATTTAAATTCTAATTCTGATAAGACAATACACGCGTACATCGCACCATTAGTCATTCAATCACAGCTTGTGACAATCGTAAAAGACTCTCCAAGCAACCGTGAACCCATATCAAACAATGGAAACGCGACATCGTTATTCTGATCCAGGCATACGTCTGTTCAAACCGATATTGAGTCCTGAAATTCTTGTGACTTCGCCAACGTATGTGTCCACTGTCTACGGGGTTGCTCTTGCCACTTATCGCGTTCTATTTATCATCGCCAGCATATTTCAGCTAGACGCCCCCCTCAGGTAATATTTAGCAGGTACGGTACCGTACGCGGCCTATATTTGCGTTGCACTTGAGCAAAACCACGCTTCTGCTGGCATAATGACCACGTCGAATGGCTGCGGATGGATTTATGTCCAATTACTCCTTTCCCGTCCTTCCTCGAGACAGTTGGTCGCCGATGACAAGCAAAGTATCCCGTTTTCCGTCAGGAACACGGACGAGCAGTTTGCAGCGCGCTTTGAAGAACGTTTGTCACGGTTCGAGTGCAATGGACGCAGCCGCGAATGAGTTTATCGAGTGCGGTGGTCGAAATAATGTGTAAAATCGATGTATTTGTGTGGGTGTGTGAAGAAGTTTGATAGTGGAGTGTGATAAGGGCCGTGGTGTTATCGGTGGTTATTTTTTTAGGAAGAAATCTCTTACTGTTTGTGATATCGTTTGTGATTGTGAAACTGCTGGTAAACTCTGTTTTGGATTTTTCTTGGTTTACGGTGTTAATGGATATGAAGATATCTTAAGACAAAACGTGCTCTGAATTATTAAATTTCCAGAAAGGGAATAGAAATTATTTCCTGACTCGATTGTCAAGGATATTGCGGATATCGATGTACAGAGAACTTAATAGGAAGTTTGCTGGACAATTGAATTCAATTCTGTTACATTTTTACGTGGCAAGTTCCGAGTGTTACAATTAGCTTGAACGACACGTGTGAGTAACTGCAGCCCCGATGACACACACCCTGTATGTGTTATTTCAACGAAGTAAGACTTCACTTCAATTTACCCCCCGATGATTTGGCGCCTCACTCCTAGATATTAGCTCATCGAAACCCTTAAAATATACCGTTTCAAGCCCGCTGTGCGCAGTGTCATTTATTTATATTGAAAGGGGCAATAAGAAATTGCTCGCAAGTTATACAATGATCGAGAACGGACGACCCCCAAATTTCTAAATCCTATAAACTCTCGCCAACATATCGTTAATACTCATTTAAGAACCCTTTGGAAAGATCCCCCGCCTGTACAATTAAATTAATTGAATTCCATCCCGACAAACGTAGACGTCTCATAAAAGGGACGTATTTCTAAAGTGCTCGGATGACTCTTTGCGAATGCTAACATTTATGCCTCTTTCCTTGGACTGTTTTATCACAAAGAGCGTTCAAGTAAATTCGATGTCGCGTGACACACGATCGGGCTTGAAATGATTAAACGCCGTCCCCATCGAATCACTGCACGATCAATTCGCTGTTTCAACTAGAGTGATTAAAAGCAACTGTACGCTACCATTGTAATATCGGTTGACAGAGATTATCGTCAAACAGCACGAAGTTGCCCTGCCATGGAACTGGCACGAGTCGAAAACTCGAAAGCACCCTTGTGACTAAATAAAGTTCACGATCATTCGGTTATGTCAGATGATCGTCAGCGATCGTTAATAATATATTTAAACGATCCGGCGCTGATTTAACTGTTGAGACACACAGGGAATATCTATGTACTATAGATATCGACCTATTTATCGGTAATCCGATTTGTGCCGTATAAAGACCAAAGCCGTTTGTTAGGGAGATCAAACTAATCGTTGGAATAGGGAGAAATCGGAACTAATGCCTGGCAAGTACGATAATGCACGTTGATGCGTTGTACCGCGATAATAATCGTTAAAACGGAAGCTGACGTTGCAGTAGCTGGAAGACAGCAACGTTATCTATTACTCAAACTCAAATCTCAACTATAATCGCCTATAGGTACTCATCTCTATTATAATTTACTAAAATCTCGAAACCAATCTGCACTTATCTCTCACTGGAGAAACACATAGGTCAACATTGATATCTGATATTAGAATAAGTCATGCGTCGTCTTATTTTTTGTATTAAAATTGTGGATCAAGTGAAAGAGAAGTAAAGACAATTTCTGGCATTGCAATTCCAGTATTCTATCACTCTGTGCATTATTATACTTAAGAGAAGTGCCTAAAATCAATGGCTACAGAATTTGGAATCCTGCTATAAGGTGTGATAATAGTCTAAAGACAGTAATTGTATTGATAAAGCACAATGATCGAAGGGAATAGGGTTGTCTTTGGGAGATACATCACTAAGGAGGATGTTCAGACAACCCATGTCGTAAGGATCGATCGCGAAACCGCGGGTGGTCAACTTATTGCTTCGTTGATGCGAATTCGCGAGATCAAGAGTGACGCAGGATCGACGGTATCCTGCAGAGAAATTAGGAGCTGGCCGCTGTGTGCTAAGCGGAATTTATCGTTTCCGCGGGATCAACCGATTCCCTCCGAGCCCCCTGTCTAAAAAGATTCTTCAATTTATGCGAGGGGTGTCGCCTCTGGCTTCGACGAGCAGCTGATGACTTCACGTTGGGCCCTTCTGATCGATAAATTTGTAATTCGAATGATGACCGTCGATTGATGCGGGAACAGAACATGGGTTACATGGGAAAGGGTCAGAACTCCATTTCGAAAGCTTCTGATCGATCGTGTCGTGAAATTCACCGTGCATGGGGGATCATTCAAGGGGAAACAACGATCTAATGCTTGGTATACTTTTTATTTGGATATAGAGAATTTAAATGATGTTAGTTATTATACACGAAAATTCAAATTAAGTAAGACCTTTCCCCATATTCTATCTTTCCTTCGAATGATTCCTCGATTAATTGAAACATATTTCCCTGTAACAAATTCGTCGAATACGATGCCGAAATGTTCGTAACTTTTGGTGCTCGACCCATGCATTAGTGACAAAGATTAATCCACAGGACATATGGTACCTTTCCATTATTATCTACGGCCTGACGTAACTCAAACAAAGGCAGATGTTTGTCCGCAAATATGATATGAATCGATAGACGAAGGTGAAAACAGTCATTCAGTTTCTTCTACCGTAAGGAATACCTTTTTATACTCCACGAAGGACATACATGTACACTAACGATCTAATCAAATTAAATTTCTTACACCTTGCAATTCAATGCCCTAATGGCAACTGGATAACAACATATTTTCCGAGAAAAGCAAATAATGATTTTATGTTACTTGGTCTAGATAAAGTCGTTGATATTAAGGGTGTAATGTCGATAATTCACAAATAACTAAAAAACAAACATATCGCACGTTGGAAGACAATATACCAACGCGGTTGAACGTTATGAATGCGCCATGCATTACGAGAGAATATCACGAATGCTCACCCACCCTTGACAATTATTATCAAATCAGCCTGTCACTATCGTGGCCATGATCAACGAGATCTGATGAAATATAATGGATTTCAATAATTGTCCTCTAATTTAACTATCTGAATGTAACTGTATACGAGTTTGGCCAGGCGAAATCTCCGGACTTACAGATGGCTATTGCGAATCTAAAAACAGCTCTGATGATGTCGTATAATAATGCTGGCGTTATTAGCACCACATGGTGGGTGAAAATATATCATGGAATTTAATAAATAAAATTCGTTTACGCGACCTATGCACCCGTACGTGGACGGCAGAATTAATTTTTCAATGCTTTGTCGTCCATTGTGCCCGTGCAAGAATGCTTTTTTTTTAAATATGTCCAGAATAGGTTCGCGAACTTCCGCTTTTGCAGATTTTTAATGTGTTTTATGATAGACAAAATTCTTCATGAATGACAGATTTATTGATCGTTACTGACTGTTCCACATTATGTAAGGATCGAAGAATTAATACCAAAAGGTGTTTTATCGCAAATATAGCGGAGATGAGGTTTTGCAATTTTTTAATAAGATCCTATTTAATATTGAAACGATGACGTGCTGAGCTCCCACGAGTGTATTAAATATTCGTGAGCTTTAATATTAAGGGGAATATGGAAATGCAATTTTATTTTATCCTTCTAAATAACGATAAACTAGATTTCTACAAAAGAGGATGTATTTTGTAGAACATGCTACTCCATCTGTTCAAACGTAAGGGTATTCGAGGAGAGAGGAAGCAGAAAATCGATGCAGAGCGCGCACGATATTTCGTTGGGAAGGTAAAGTTGGATAGAAGAAACATAAAAATCGAGAAGGTGAATTTATTTATAATATTTTGAAATTGTCTCAAACATTAAGAAAAGATCAACACACTTTTACAACAATGGTCTTCTGTACTATTAATATATTGTTACTTTTTAGAAAAGTAAATAATGTTAAACAGCTCTATTTTGTTGCTTCCTTAGAGCTTAAAACGAATTAATAAGTTTGTCAAGATCGATTGCTTTGGTTATTTGATTACCCAACTGAAATATCGATGTAAATTATTCCCGAAGCAGTACGTTCTCTTTGTAGAACACAGATGTCTATTTTCATTCGGCGATTGCTTTTGCGTTATCATGCACTGGTAAAGAACTAACACGAACAGTTTCCTCCTATGGGTTCGTTCCACAAACCAGGTATAGGATAGATCTATCACGCAATGTAATTTTGTGTCACACGGTCGGAGGGCTCGCGAGCCCCCTTACCATTTTCGTGTCACGTGCAACGTTACCGGTGAAGTATTGCAAGTTAATGCAATTGTATAGTATTGCAAGTTAATGTTAAAGTTGAATAATATTCTATATAGAGTATTTATATGATCAGAGGTACCAAATTATACATCACTCACCAATTGTCCAATTCAATGTATTGTCCATTTTTTTTTTAAATATAATCCTCGTTTATTTGCCATCCGTTACAATTAACATTTAATCAAATATTTGAACTATAACGTATACAATAGTAAATTATAGATATTTGACTGTAATTGAGAATCGTACTCTAAAATTTCGCGGGCCGAGGAAAGAATGTCGCAACTCAAAATGAATCTTGTCAACACTGCCACGGTCACTGATGAACGATTGCTTCCTTTCGGCGAATGTTCCGCTACCCCCGAAATGGTTGGTTGACAAAAACAGAAACTTCCTAAGGATTATTAAATCGAGGCTGAAGATTTCCGTGTTTACATGCCTGGTTTCGCGGAGGTCAACGTACAATACGCTTCGCAAATGGCTATTGCGTACTAAGGAGGCTTTTGTAAACGTGACGTAGAAGCTACGTACACAAGATAACCGAATGTGCGTGTGTGTGACTGATCGAGGTGATATGTTATCGGCCGGTGCCTGTTTTTGGATCTGACAATTTAGTTATTCATATTTTTCATTCAATCTAACGTGCAAACAGGTCAAGCATCCAGAAATAAATGTTTCAAATCAAATAAAGTACTTCACCTGAAGAATAAATGTTTATATCAATCGAGAAACACATAGTTCCTTGTACTTTCTTCCCGAGATTTTTACAATTAACGTCACTTATTATGCCTAGTTGATTGCACGGTAGAAACATGACACGTGGAAGAGGCTCTGCCATTTGCTGACGACAGAGTTACTCATTACAGATAACAATTAGATTCCAATGAATATTACTTTTTGAAGCCTTGATTTCAAACATGTATTCATTAAGACAGTCATAATTGCAAAGTGAAATGGCATAATTGCTCTGGAAATAAGATAAGAAAATCGTTTCGAGGACACTAGACATTATTTCTGTATGAAGCTCTTAATAGACCAACTGGCATGAAATAAATAACATTGCATTCCTGTGCAATTTCCAATGACCTTTTTTTCTCAGTCGAGTAACAAAGCTATTTAACTTTTAACTTGATATATCTGAGTATCTAATATATCTTCATCTTGATATATTTGAGTGTAAAAATGTCCGGTTGATTCTTTATACTTATTCATAAATTTGATCTGGATTATTGTACCAAATTGATGAAGATCAAGATTCTACAGGCAATGAATGCTTTGGATATCATTATGTCTTCCTATCATCTTCATCTTGACTCCATTTTCAATGACACACTTCTAGCTTTGAATTTTAAACATGTATCCATGCTCCAATACTGTATTTACTCTCTCTAACACCCTTATAATATGCGTATTGAATTTAAAATCGTGAAGGAAAATGGAACATCTTAATCAGCAAATTGGGAATCTTTTTCGAAAGATAATACAGAAATATCACAAGGAATCCCATTCTTATCAATGTTAGTTATAATCTGAATCTAATAGTCATCTAATTAGATAGTTTAGTACAAAGTGTCTATCCCCGCGCATTCGTGTTTATTCAAACTTGCAACAGTTTCCAACAGTTTGCATCGATCTCCTTAGTGATATCTTCACTCCATCAAGTTTATGGTAGAATAAACAGTAAACGTTCCCTGCACGAGACTAATATACCAAGATTGTAATTATATCAGTAATAACGAAACCCTTGCATTAAAGTGATTAATATACCTAGACGAATTATCCGAAATGAGCATCTGCAATATAAAATAACGAAAATAAGCTGAATCAAATGATATGTACATCTGTAATCTTTTTGAGAAGTTATATCAACGTAGAAGCTGCTAGAGTGACGTAGTAAATAATTATCAATCATCATTAAACTTTCACGTGTTCGAGCGTGTCCATAAATCGAAGAAACCTTGTCCAGTTTACCGCTCCACGCATCCTCTATCGCGCGTTTGTTATTTCGCGGTGACGAGGGAAGAAATGGCAAACGAACGGCGAAATATCTGCGAGGAATCTGCTACGAATGGATGAAACGTTGTGCCAAAACTCATCGATGCATCAAGTCGTGAAACGAGTTACCCTGAAATTTTTCTGGAACCTACAAGTGCCACTTACTTCGTGGAATCAGATATGGCATGAGCCGACATAACGTGCCATAGTCGCAATCCAATAATTTGCGATCGCATCCCACTCGATTCCATCGATAAATCATCGAGCTAGAAAGTTCAGTCGCAATGATAATAATTTAACGTTTGAAGGGATAAGTGTCGGGATGCAGTTGAATATAATATTTTCAGTGATAAATACAACGAACATGTGATAAGAGTCGGTTATTTTGTTAAATTCAATGAAATTTCGCACGGAACGTTATCGTCTCATTATCATCCGGCTTGTTTCACACGGAACGATGCAGCGAATGAGTACAGTTATGGAAAATGCGCGAAAGAAGTGGAGGAAAATGCAATGGCTGGAAAAGTAACGGTAGACAGAACTGTGAAACCCGTAACTCATTCGTTACTCTAATTCGGAATTAATTATGCAAATTTAATCGCACCGATGAAATGTTGGAGAGAGGAGACGGTAGGGCACAGAAACTGCTGGCGACATTAATAAATGGGAACCACTTAAGTGTGCTTTGAAAAGAAAGAGTTTGAATATTTAAAGAAGCGACGTTTGGATAAATGTTTGGCTAAACGGATCTACAACGTCATGCTAGCGAAATATTGTCAAACGGAAGAAGTAACGGGGTCGTCAAACAAATGGACACGATAAGATCCTTCAGCAAATAAAAGGAACGACCCTGAGGTTCTTGAAAAAGCGTTGACTTTTTAGGTGAATCTTCTGTCGACGCAATATTTTGATAAAATATTTTTATTCGCGCAATTTAAACAGTAAATAATTTTACACTCTCATTGGAATGATCCTTTTCATCCGCCCCTTATCGCAATATTATAATCATCATTAAGATTAATCGAATGTTCAACTCACGTACACTGAGTCAGAAAATTCTTTGCCCAAACAGGAACTTGTAATAAAAGATTATCGAACAATAAAGCAGACGTTCTCCTATCAGATCAGAAATGGATAGGCATACCTTAAACGCGGGAACCGTTCAATCCTCATTACAGAAAGGAATCCGCGAACTTCTAATACAATATTCGATATAAAAATTCTATGATACAATACATTCGCCCGCTTCTTAAATTGGCTTCGAATACATACCATTTCGAAATCAATCATGATATGTACATACATTTAAAGCTCGAATGCTTATCTACAAATGCGAACGAAAGGAAGTTAAGAGTTTAAGCCCCGAAAAATCACACCGAATACCAAGTCCCCCTCCTACGTTAGTACTTTCTTAAATCCTTGAAGAGCCGATATCAGTTCGATTAAAATTAAATATCGTATCAGTCTGGGGGGGCGATTCGATAAGGCTGCGTACGTAAGCGGAAGGAGTAACGGAGCATCGTGAAGGCAAAGAGGAAAGGAAGAACGGTGGAGGGGGCTCCGATGCGGTTCCCCGTGTTCCATGAGCACCGAGCCTGAAGACAGAGCCGGCCACTCGCGTGCCCTGCTCTTTTCAGTCGCCGATCCTTTTTGTATAGTCTCGGGCTCGCACAGTACCGGTCAGACAGTCACGCAGACGCGAAGTGCTGGTGAACTTACCTCGCCGGGCTCCGAACCGATCGTTTTTCTGCAATCGACACGCGACTGGTTTCGAGTTCCACTGGCCTGACACCTCCAGGTCATGTTCGCGTGAGTCTTCCTCCTCTTCTTCGGGAGCCCCAGGGAGCATCGTCTTTCTCCTAATTCATCTGCAGTCGATGGTCCCGGTAAGCAGCATGCTGAAAACGTGATCGTGTTACGCATATTCTGTATTAACATCACAGTGTATAGTGTTGTTTATTTTGTATTGTTCGTTAGTCTGATAAAATTGGAGCTTCAATGTGGTGTTTCGAAGCTGGAGGTTAATAACAACTTTTTCTACAAGTTTGATGAGTTAGTGTTGGTTGATAGTAGATAGTTGGAGGCTCTAGGATATATTTAAATTATTCGAGTGTATTTGAAAGAACTGTTTTCGATCTGCCTTAATTTGCACACTCGCAATATCGCCTCCAATTGCTGTATTATTGTCCAGAAGGAATTCATGAGATGGAAATTTCAGAGTGACTTGAGCCGAATGGTACATTGTGCATCGCTCCCCCATAAATAGTATCTAACGGATATGTAAAAACAAACAATTGAGACGTTGGAGCAATTACCGCGATAGTCTTACGGCGTAGTGCACGTGATCTGCTTAAAGTAATGCCAGTTCTGTCATGGGTACATGGACACTACGTTCCTACTGATGCATTATGCACGAGCCTTGATCCGTCCTGCACTTTTCATGTTTGTATTTCAACCTGCCGCGTAACAATTAAACCGTTCCGTGGCGCGACATACAAAATAACTTTGAAAAACCTCGCCCTCTCGATCCGGCCGTAACGTCCACGCTCCAAACGTCTTTTCGCTAATTTCTCTGCTAATTTAAATATTACGGCACAACGTTAGCTGTACAAAAAGCACTCTGCACGCTAAGCAACGCTTTAAATTCATTTGCGAACACGTCAATTAAACAGGAGGCGCGAACTGAAACGATTCAATGAGATCGCTCGCACCATGAAGCGTGAAGGATGAAAATGTCTAGGAGCCATTATCGTATTAAGTGTTTGCTATCGACTTGAAAGATCTACGGGAGATCAAACTGTATTACAGTAGCATTCATCGAGTCGACGAACTGTACGCCGCAAAATTCCTAAAGACGCGACAGCGATTCAAGAGGGTTTGCTGGTCTGTTTTTAACATACATTCCACTTGTACACAGTGGCCGCGCCTTAAAATTATGTCTCTATTAAGGAACCAGAGGTTTCAAACCATCATAGACTATTTCTCACAGAAATTCAAATAGCCATAACAGAGGATCACGCGTATAAGCAGCGTATCGCGAGGATGTTGATCCTCACCTCTCGTAAACGCTTATCAGGAATTAAACAGTTGAGAATTATCAATGTACAACGACGATATCGCGTGTCTATCTACCAAAACAAAGCTCAAGTACGCTCACGTACGATCGCGAAGGCGTGTACCTTGAACTCTCCCATGGATGAAAGGTCAAGAACGAATTTCGCAGGCCACGCTCAAAAGAGATCGTCGTGATTCAGAGAAAGGTGGAAAGGCTCGAGCAACTTGCTATATAGGGTGCTCCCAATATCCACGTACATTGCAGAAATGGCAATAACCAATGGAACGAGTTGTAAATCGACTGGCACGTTAATGGGGAGCTTGGTGAATCGCGAGAGAGTACCTTTTCAGGCACCACGCCCAGAAACGAAATTCGTTCACTTTAAGGACGTGTCTGACGATCTTTATCTACTGTCGTCGTTGACATGAACATTCTCTTTATGAGTATCTGAAGGACAGCGAAGGAATTCGTAATTTTGATGAATGAAAAGAGATGACGTGCTAATGGGAGTGTTTTCTGCGGGATTTAAATTGAAAATGCTCTTCTTTAAAAGTTGACGAGTTACAAAAATTAAATCCTGATGTGACATGAATATATGATGAAAGCAAGGAAGGGAAATCGAGATTTCATCATTTCTTTATACCTCGGTAGATAAAAAATTGGAATTTAGTACTCCGCAGACCATTAATCGTGGCTCTAAGTGCAATTTACTTTCGTAGTGTGCGATTTCATTGCCCGCCATTGACTTTTCAAGATTAATAATGATACACAGGCGAACGCGGAGAAACCGTTAAGCGCGTGGACACGAATGACCAACAGGGCTAGGCAAATGATCACCACGCATCAGCAATTTGATGGATATTTCAATTAGCTATGAAATATCGTAGCATGGTCTCGATTCGCGATGCAATATAAAATCATCTTCGTCAAATACATCTTGCAGTTTTTAAAAGAACATTCAACTTCCCGGTGAATGAAAATTTGTACGAAATTGGGCAAGGTTTATAGTATCAGCAAATGTGACGTATGTTCGAAATTAATTCTGCATGACGTAAGCGATAAAATACGTAGAAACGAGTAGTCATATTTAGTCGGTACGATGACCACTAAAATGTGGCTGCTGATCGGCGATTACGCGAAACTCGTCACGGGAAGGAAGCGCGCGAAACACGCCGTATTAGTTGCGAGGAAATAAATTGCATAAGAGAAAGCAAAGAAGCCGAGTGCCACTTGATCGTTTTATCGCGAGATTTCGACAGGTGTCGCCGAGCATACGAAAACCGGTGCAACACGACAGAATACGATCCCCTTTCTTTCCCGTCCGACTTTACTTTCCCTCGAGACAACTCAAATGTACCTTTAAGAGAAACTTTTATCGCGTTCGTTGCATAAGGGATACTTTAAAATGTATTTTACATGCATGACCACTTGTTGATTACTCGTTTCATTGCCATCTAGAAGTGGAAAGCCGTGTTGCTAATGAAATCCGGACTTTTGAACTTTCAACCAAAGTTTGCTCGCATGGGGTTTCGTAACTTGAGAAAAATGACGGATCCCATGGAATGTCGTGCAAACGTTACATCCTATTACGTTGAGTTATTTCCACGCGCTTCGGTGCATTCAGGAAACGCATTTCCACTTCCTCCACGATTGATACAGCATCTAAATTGAATAGATTTTCGGGTGATTCACGAAACGCGATTTCACAATGCGATAACGAATTGCGCGGACAATGGACAGGTACAAAGACACAGAGATGGGAAACAGGAGCACGGATTAATTAAGTTACGCGTAGATGAATTGATTTTTAGAGGATCATTGAATTGTAATGTAAGATGGGATCATTCGGGTTACATGGCTGATACCATTGTACGTTTGGACAGATTAATTAAGGTTACGGACTGTTCCCGGCTCCGTTTTTAATCGTTATTGCGGGATTTGTTAAAAGAAACGAACGAAAATATATTAAGGCTGAATCTTTAAATTGTTTCGTAACAGAAAAGTCACTTTCGCAGCGCAGCTTCTTTCAGAGAGGAGATTTCTTTTCTCTAATTGTCAGTAATTATAGTCTCATTTGAGGAATCAACCGACAATGAAGAAAGTACGTTTCCTTGGAATTCAGCTGAATTTGTCTTATTTTGTAAGACGAAGGGAAGACTTCAAGTCCAGCAGAGATAAATTTAAGCGCGGAATTAACGTAGATATACATCTTTCGCGGGAAGTAATCGCGATTTTCACATGGAAAAGCTTGAAAGCTGTATCATAGGCGAGAGGGAAAATAGAGAAATAATTTCAACACGATCGTTTCCACGGGTCATGTAACTTCAACTCTTAAAACTAATAACTTCGTATGTTTAGTTCGCAGAAAATATCACTCGAGATCGTTTCTTCGAATAGTTTAGCTTTCACGAGGTAACATTCCTATAATGTCCGTTATGTTCGCCATAGTTTCTACTTGTACCGAGACAATCGAACCAATTAAATAGAAGAAAGCGAGCAATTCCGCGGTTCGATTTGCTTGTCGGTCGGTTCACACGATCGTGACGAATGTTCGAACGGCGATACTTTCACCAATTCTGGTTATCGATCCCTTTTTCTTTTGCACCGATCGGTACGTAGAATTACACGACTTCCGTTCTTCAAGAATTTTATCGTTTTCGGCGAAAATAATTCTGTAGCATATCAAAAAGCACACATTGCGCAACGACGCGTGTGATAAAAACATGAAAAGCATCAACATCTAAAGCATCGGCATGGTTTTTATATCCGTGTACAGACATTTGTAGGATGATTCCTACAAGATTATGAGCCGTATCGGATACAGATAAAGGTATATTTTACGTGTACTTGAGAAGGAAAATCTAAAAATGGACGAAATTAAAGATAACATGGAATCGTTACGTAGTTACAGAGAAAATACTGGCACATATTCCTGTTTTGTATCTTAGATAGTAGGTATAATGTGGAACATTGTTTAATTAAACGATGAGCAACGAAGTTTAAGTAAAATTTCTTGGGGCGATCCACGATAAACCTGATTTCATAAAGTAAAAGCACGTGACTTTTACTCATGGGGCGTACTGAAGTGTAAAACTTTAGCCAAGAACCTGGCAGGTCTTTCACAGTTGGCTAACAATCACGTGAACTATTCTTACAGCAGTATATAATGTTTTGCAAAATTTAAAATAATTTTAATTGGTAATCAGAAAAAGATAGTATACTTCATTATGTAGAAAGTGAATTGCAACCTAACATGCATCATTTTCTTTGTTATTGGTACTGTAGGGACGATTTATGTTAAACGGTAAAATGCTGAAATATTATTATGAAAAAAATGGGTAATGAGATATTGAAATAGATGATCACCGGAGTAAATATGTCAATTCATTATTCTCCAAGGGTAAGGCGATAATTTAATAGTAATCAATAATTTTGTATTGCTTGGCGAGGAAGTTAGAAATAGACAATCAGTAGACGAAGGAAGTAGACAGTGACCAGTGGACAAAGTAAGAGAAAAAGTACCGAAAGCAAAATCTACAAATCGACCGTTCAGCTCTGAATCCCCTCGACAACCATCGCTTCCTCAAACATGGTTTGACTTTTTTCTCTGTGGGTAATTATATCTCTCACACTCACTACTCTTGACTCCTGGTGCATTGTTGTCCGCCAGATAATTACATTTCGCGGCGTGAGCGACAGTCTCGCGTTCCATGCTCTCCAGAAGGCGAAACACTGCAGAAATTGCAACCACTGCATTTCGTGTCCCAACTTAACGATCGAGTTTAATTAGTATCTAAATACTGTTCACTTTCGTTTCGTGCTAAAGTGTAGTGGAAATCTTCCACAGGCTACAAATTGTGCTTAATGACCGCGCGCGCGCGTGTACACCAGATTTGATTCATTTGTGTTGGAGTTTTTCACCTGAAGTCATGGTAGATTCTTAGAAATACTGAAGCAACACGCTCCATACGAGTTACGGCTGAAAGAAGGTAATGTTTACTTTTGTTCGTCGTGGAAAAGCACGCTGACTGTTCAAAGTTTTATCAGCTGTAATTACCGTTTCTACTACAGGGTATCTGCTTGTACGTGACATTCGATTCAGAAGTACTAGCAACACGCGAGTGGATCTTTAGCTATTTAATTGTTCTTCCTCACGAGTTCGTTGCTGCAGATCTAATCGAAATAGAGAAATAGTTCAAACCGCATAATTATAACTATTTCACACGTTGATGAATTTTGAAGAAGAACCTAGGCATTCATACATTTTAAACTTTCATTTAAACAAAACTTTGCTTCCCATTTCAAACGACAAGGTGTCTTCGTGAAGATCTCTAAAATACAGAAATTGGTAACAAAGTACATATATTATAACTTCTGAAGAAAACGATCAGAATAATTAAACTACCCATCTCTCTAATTCTGTCCTCACTCATTTCCCATTTACTATGTTCCATCAGCAACAGGACACTGCTTCCACCACCACACATTTCTTCATTCGCACCGTTCATTCAGCTCCATTTATGTAGAAGCCATCCCACATTACACGAGAATCGAGTGAAACCCAATTAGACGCTCGTCACGCACGATAATGAATTAAATGATCAGCAGAAGAAGGCTGAGCAGCAGAAACAGATCAGATGAGGAAGCAGAAGAAGAGTTCCTCGATCTATTGTCCCATGGATCCGTGAGTACTCCCTGACATTGTTCAGCCTACGCTCTTTGGACGAGCGTGGGCGTTTGATTTCCATACAAAGCGTGGCGATTGCATTCGTCGGCTTTTGAGTTATTAAAAAAGCAGCAATTATCCGCGTGGCTCGTCACGTAGGATGCTTGTTGCGCAATATCGTCGACGTTGGACTGACCCATGCCGCGAAACAGGACCATGTTCGATTCCTCTACCATTGTACAGACTCGAAATCTCCTGGCGCGCGTGTAATAGAGCGGTTCTTCGTGGTTCGTTTGGAAGTTTCGATCGTTAAAAGAAACTGTCTACCTTGCGTTCAGCCTCTCTTCAAGAGCAATGGCTCGTTGAGTCATTATGCTAGGCGGTCTAATTATCGCCACGGCAGAAAACAGACGAAAATGGCGTAGACGATCTTCTCAAATTCGGAAAGCTTTTGTGAAGGGCTGCGAACTTTTTCTAACAATTTGAGACAATTGTGGACTTTGAAATGTGTTCGGGAAAATATATTCTATCAGTATTGATCATCAAGTATTGGAACACTGGAAGATTTGTGTTTTTTTATTTATGTGATAAAATAATGTCAAAGAATTCATATAGTAGGAGGTTTCATGTATGATTTAGTTTCTAAATGGGATAAAGGATAATGATATTAGAAGGTGGTATATAAAGATCCATTCTAAAATTTCGAAAGACAATTTAGCGCATCATTCTCTTCGGCTTATTAATCAATCAGGTCCCCGCGACAGGTGAAAATCTCGACAGTGGAAGCTCGTTTATCTGGTCAGAAATGCAGGCTTGTTCCACGCTACTTGCCAGAACATAACAAAATTAGAACGTGCAATCCGAAGAACGTAATTCGATGAAGTGTATCGTGTATCGATGTCGTATTTCTTCTCTTGTAACACTCGAAAACTGGTGTACCGTGAGTCGCGGATCTGATAACATCGGGAGATCGATTATCATCGCTACATGGCTACTATGATGTTAACATTCAGCTGGGTTCATTTTTTAGATATCACTGGACAAAGTAGTAGAAACTTTATAGTATCAGAATTTTAGCAATTTTCCTTCGTTTCCCACAAGTTAATGTTATGAAGCAACATTACCCAGAATATTTAAGTAATCTGAATGAATACAGAATTTTCTCTACGTGACACGAAAATGAGTTACAATATTATTCATATTTACAAAGTTTACAAATTCCTTGAGAAATCTCTGCATAAACGATAAACGTGTAGAATCCAGAAAGACTTCATTCCTTCTCGCATGAGAGTTCTCGCGTCTTGCATCACAGGTGGACAACTCATAGGTGCAAACGGAAACACGTTATGCAGATTCGTCAAGCACGATTTCCGACCGGAAGATTAGCGCGAGAAGAAAAGTTGCTAGCTTCCTGAAAGGAAGGATGTTAAACATTAACCGTAATAACTAACAATTCCCTCGCTTTCGACGATATTAATTATGCCAAAGTAGGTTCCTTATTAAAGGAATTTCCTCCATGGAACGTGTGTTTACGTTAAATAGATTATTCCCGGCAGCGAGATTTCGCTGAAACAAGAATATTTTGCACAAGTAATGCGAGGGAAAGTAGAATTTGGAGAATGTAGGGTAGGTGGAATTAAGTAGTGTTCGATTTCGATACGATTGTTTATGAATTGATTCACGGTCCCTTACGGATGATTAAAAAAGAATACAATGGCTACGTCGGAGCGTGACGAGTATGAAAGCAAACAGTGGTCAAAGGTTGGAAAGTAGGGCTTCGCATTATCGTGGAATTAGCACACTTTTACGGAGTCACAGGTGGCAACGGCATCACCAGCGAATTTTACGCATCCTCCGAAACGTTCCACGTATTCCTCCATCGACATTCACCTGATTTTAACTCAAGCGAAAAGATCTTTCCGCTGTATAGCATTACACATTTCTTCATAATTTCATACCTATACCCAGCAATTATTCTCGTGTATGTAATTGAAACATCCGACTCGAAGATTGCTAAAATTTGGGGTGTTTCATATTTCATTAAATATCTGGATTAAATTCATAACAGTATGTATATATATATCTGCACTTAGCATTTTGCAAAAATGTACCCAAAATTGTTCGCAGTACGAAAATGATAGAAATTCAAGAAACACGATAGAAATTCAAAGTTACACAAAACTCCTAAGAACAGTTCGATTTACAGTTCGACAGACTCTAAAAAAACCCAGTAAATTCGCTACTGCGTGTTCCTAGCGTAACACGCGTGACTCAAGAGACAAATTGCTGAACGATGAACAGCAAAACGCGAGGAATTATTGCTTCCAGTGTTACGACAATTCGCATTAGTGTAATTTTTTATCCTCGGTAGACTCTTGCCTTGACACGGTCACCGTGATTTACCACGGTCGTCGTGATTTACTGCAGGCGCACCAAAAACAACGAGGAAAAAAGAACTACGGAAAGAGGCTCGTTTCGATGACGATTGTCATGGTACAGGCTGGACACGGTGACCCCGCGAATCAGACCGATGATTTCAATAGTCACCGTTGAAATATGTGTCTCTCGCCTCGTGGAATTAATATCGCAGCCTCGTTCCGCGCCAGCAAACACGCGGTGTCGATTTCGAGGAAGCACGATCCGATTTTACGTCGCGATGAACGGCAGCGGTGAAAAATAAAACCGCATAAAAAAGGGGAATCGAAGTCGGTCACCGATCGGTCTGCGGGATCGATCCAGAAACCGCTCGCAAATAAATTTTGCAATTGCCTGGAGGTGCTGCGCAGAACAACGATAGGTAGAAATAACACATAGTTGTTTACGTATGTTCGTAGAACACGTAGATAAAAATTAAAAAGTGGGACCAAACATTCATTTGATTTTCAAGGATTTCAAAAGTACACTATATTTTTAAATAGGAATTTTTCAGGCAGCAATTTTATTTGAATTTTCGGGATGTAATTGATGTAATAACATTAGTATATGTATTGATCAGAGATTAGTTAATTATATTACACCAGTGATGCACCCAGAGGGTGCACTTTGTAAAAGGAAAAGAAAACTGGAGCTGATTCTTTAAATAAATTTTTATAATCACCAAATGAATTTTATTGAATTTGCAATCAAAATTAAATCCTGAGTGCGCCACTGTATTACACTTTGGGATTAAAGCGTGTATGCTTTGGGTATCGCGTCTACTTACGAGGTAAATGGTTCATAAGATATATGAATGTCCGATGACTTCTCTAATCGCGACATTAGTTTATTACGTCGACTTCGGCGAGTGTGATGCTTGACATTATCGATGGCACACACTACGCCGTTAGACCGTCATGGTGCTCGGATCAAGCAAGGAGAACGGTGCTACTGAGAAGGATTTACATTTTAATAAATCAATGACAAGCACGTGGTAAGAGTCACTCAGGGATACCTCTTTGGACGCTCGACTCCGTGTTTATTAGATTAATAACGACGTTAACGGGAAGATGTATTGAAAGCTACTTTCTTCGACCATTTAAGTGGCATGGAAAACTTTGATAGTAGTTTCATATTTCGGGAAACAATTAATAATCGATCGATGAAATTTATTCAAATCGCGTCACATTACTGCAAAGTGACTGGAAGTATTTATTTTTCTCAGATGTCAGAGATCAATAAACTTTGCTGGTATAATGTGCAGAAAAGAGACTCAGCTGACCAAAGAATTCATTGATGCGCGAGTGTAATTTTCTTGTCTCCCTTTGCACTTTCCATACAAGCATAGCACAGTTTTGGATAATGGTATGCACTAGCAAATGCCAGCGCGATCCAGGAGTCGTCAACTTTCCTGGAAAAGAGATTGCGCTGGGCCCAATTAGCATAGAGATCCAGTTTACAGGGCATTGTTCACCACACTGCATGGTTTAAACATTACGCTGAAGTGGTATGGCCATTGATGGCACGCACTATACCGTTAAACCGTCACGCTGAAAGGATTAAAACAGCAGGATCTCGTATACGTGCGATTGGAAAAGCCTCTGACCCTTTCACTCCATTCACTGTCATCTGACTGACACAAAAACCGTGACACGTGGATGACAGCTGCCACCGAAATAGCAGTCTCATAATTTCTCTGCCATCGTTGATTAATTTTCGTAACCACTGTTTTAGGCTTTCAGTGTGAAACTTTCGAAAACGTGAACATCCAACGTGCAGCAAAGAAGAAGATACATGGATACTGCACGTGATCACTGTTTATTAAATTGAGTGACCCATGTAATCCCGTGATTATTCTGTAATCACGGTTTCGTTTATTCAAATGGGGCAAGTAATGAAACCGTGTATTATCAATGTATGTACTGTGTTAATATTCATACTTAATTATATTAACGCCGTGCTGCATGTTGCGTGGAAGATAGAATTCGGTAAACACGGCACGCAAAATTGGAAAAGTGAATGTCCAAGTCTACGAAGCAGCTCTGTGAAGTGGCAACAGAAGGCAAACGAGCATGCGTAATTTATATGATAATCTGATGACCGTCTACGAGGATTTAAGCGGCGTATCATTTTATGCTAAGCTACGCGTCGCTTCCCAATCTGCTTCGATACCTCATTCTACGCACTAAATAGTGGAAAAAGGTATTTTAAGTGTTCAATTCGCCATGCCCTGTTCCCGTCAGAGAAATGTACCTTACCCCGAGCGTGTGCCTAGAAAATGTCAGGACTTAATACGATCTAACCTGGCCATTTACGTAAAAAGCGATTTCTAAAGGAATCATGCTTCGTTTAACAAACTTGGCGCTGAATATGCAAACAGAAGTGACTTCATTGAAGTTTTTTCTCCCTTCGAACTTGCGCTAGAAAATGCGATGCATATCAGAGTTATTTCGTTTTCCAATGCGTCCACAAGGAGAAACCAGCCAGGAATATCATTAAAATGTTGTAACTCTTTCCAACAAGTATCGCTGCGTCCAATCAAGTGACTGACTCCGCAATTTAACAGTACCTTATTAAAACTAGAGCTTGTACTTTCCAGGAAGGGAATGCCACTTAAACACGAACGTTCCAATCATTGATTTACAATCTAGGAATAATGCCTCCGTAATTAACATTGATCGACTGATCACTTCGTTACTTAATTACCTTCCACATAAAATTACGTAGGAAATAGAATAATTTTAAAACAAAGTTATTTTCGAAGCCTCCTAGAGTGCGCCGACGAAGAAACACTTGGACACTCTGGAAGAGAGGCAATCGTAATCGATAATCGTTAATAACGAAACGCTAGTACCCAATGACACCGTTGTAACCGAGAAGCCACGATGTTCGTGACTTCGCCGGCTTATGCACCGCCTAATGTGGTTCAGTCAAGTATTGTCCAAGGTAGCCGGACACCCTGACGCAGCTACGACAGACATTATTTTACAGTCGGGGGCCTTTAAGCCAATTTCACGTCGGGTTTCCTCGCTCTAATACCCATCTCGACACGTGACTGGCTCGCGCCGCGATTGGTTATTGTTTACGATTGGCGAGTTCGAAGGTATCGAACCGCGAAATCCAGCGACCAGCCGATCGTTCTCTTTATCAGTGAAACGGGATCATAATCCACCGGGGGAGGGCAGCGGCTGTGATTCACCACGAAATCGGCGATACTTTCGAAACGATCCGGAGGAAGGTATTCATAGAAGGAGGCATCGATCTGTGAAATTGACAGGATTCTCGTGTTCTAGGTCGAAGACACTAATTGGTCGTTGTTGCCAGGGAATAACTGTTCTAAAGGGAAGAGTTTCATCGAGGAGGTCATGCTCGGGCTTGAATAAAAGAATATATTACGAACTTCATTGTTCCACGAAATTGTAGCGTTTTAAAGGCTGAACGGTGGTTTCAGTTGTATTTTATGGTAGGCGAGGTTTCCATGAGATAGTCACCGTATTTAGACGATTTTCTCTGGGATTGAGCTACCTTTTCGTGGAAAATGAGGGCGATGGAGAATAGAGAGCTGCGGTGGTGGATGGATTTTAGTAGGAAACTTATTACAGTTTCGTAAAAATGGGAGAACATGGTTTGTAAGAGGTTCTATTGTTCTGTAAAGTCAGTAGGTGCTTAGTGGGTCTTAGAAGGGTTTGAAAGTTGGTTTTTATGGAGGAACAAAAAGTGTAGGTTGGCAAGTTTGCAGACATATCTGAATGGTATGATATGAAAAGAGAAATAAAGAAATTTCAGTTATAAAGAAGGGGATGGTTCGATGACCCTATCAAGTATAATGCTGAAGAATTTCTATAATTTTTTATAAATGTAATTGGCTTAAGGACCCTCGCGGTTCGACGTGCAATCAACGTTTAATCTATGGACACTTAAAGCGAGGAAATTAGAATTTGGCGCGCAAATTGTTTGATAAACGCGTAACGCAAACAGACAGCCATGCATTTGACACACTTCGCGCCGTTAAAACGTGACTCGATGACCGTGTACAATAATTAACACCTGCGCGAGCTCACTTTACAAGATTATGAAATTATCTGTGTACTTTAGCGTGACCTTGTATTTACATTTCAAAGCAATATGGAAATTTTAATTACCCCTCGGTTCCTGTTGAAAATACAATAAGCGAACGTGCTACCTGTCACGAAACCTTGCAATTACTGTTTTCCTTTTTTATCTGTTTATGTCTACGAACTAATTAAGTTATGTGTATGAACTTAATACCAAAATCAAACTTACTGATTACGTGTAATCCTTATATTGAATATTGATAAGAAATTGATGGGTGATGATTGTAGAATTATCAGACTGTGATAACGAAAAGATATTCAAAGTAATACTTTGCGATAATGAAGACGATAACAACTGTTATTACTAAAATTTGGAATGTGCCATGATTGAATCGAATTCATTAATATTAAGGGACTCAAATTTGTCTTCTATTCAGAGGCTACGGATCATAAACTACAGCTGCCTCTCGTGATCCATAAATGTCCCGTTTAATTTAGTATTACAAAATGTCATTCGAAACCACGAGTGGCTTCGATCCTTAGGCGGCTTCATCCAGTGGCGTAGACCACCCATTATCACATCTTGAATATCCCTTATTTGGCTTAAAGAAAAAATGAGTATACATGTACTTGTGCCATTAGTAACTCCATTCTCTCTAAATACTCCTGCTTAAACACCTCACAATAAAACTAGATAACAAAATATAGCCACCAGAATGCCCTGCATCTTTTCTTACCTCCACACACCTAAAGGAAGCTGCATAGAAAGATATAATCTCAGTAATAACTCTCCATGCATCCATTCTAATTTTACAAATAACACTCCGTACGTGCACCAATCCATAATTCGTATGCAACCATCAAACGAATCGGTTAAACGCGAGACGAATCAGCCCCACGTGGAAGTCGTTTATCGTGACGGAGATACATCGGATTCACGGTGCACGCGGACGTAAGTGTATTTGTGTTATTATGGAATTAATATCAAGACCGCGAATTAATATGACAGAAGTACCACGTGGCGTGGTCTTCTTACGAGACCTATTTCTGAGGACAGAGCAGAAGTGCGCCGGTCTTTGCCGAGCCCCAATCCTATTAAGGGGTTAACAGGTATCCGGTTAGAAGAGACGAACGACCCAGTCGTATCTCGTGCCTGGCCAGGTGAACAGTGTTCATTAACTATCATCAGCGCTTAAATGAGGAATCGAGATCTTTAAGACACGGAGCGCGAGCCACTGTTACCGAAATGGGTGATATAATCGGTTAGTAAAGGACCCATTCAGCCGAGAGGAATTCCATCAGTCGATTTATTTTTCAAAGTGTAGTGTAACGAACGAATAATTATCAGTAATAAAATACTCGCGAGAAACAGGTCTCTAATTCTCATTCGATTCTGCCGAGAAAGTGTCTCACGATTAGCAATGAATTTGTATTAATTCTGTTTGATTTGTTATCGCACGATTAATCGCGAAGATAGCACTGTTAACGTGGAAAATATTGAATCTTACGTTAATCTAATATTTGTATTGTTTTCATGCTGTGTTCAAAAGAGAAGTGAACGATTTCTGTACATGTTCCATTTACTGAAAGGACTTGTAATATGTAAATTTGATTATTATAAGAGGGTGTAGTATTATGTTACGCAATCGACCTTGCTAGTTGATGCCTATATTAATTGAATTATAAACTTGCCCTGCAACTCCATGTTTCCCGCCAAAATCGATTCTCTCTTTAATTACAATAATTCATAATTTATTATGAAACTACGTATTTGACGATTCATTCTTCCCTTAGTCATGTATAATGATTTTCCAGGTGGAGAATGAACTTTATTTTAAACTGTAAACACGCCTCGATCTTTTTCTGCGCGTTTTTTTTTCAATGAAAAGTTGCCAATGCACACTAGAGCAGCGACAACTTTTCTTCTCGCGGTTCACCGCAACTTTCTATGCGACTTGGTCCTAGGAATTGCTTCGATGCAATAGCTTCCGCTCGTCTACTGTAAATTCACCAATAAATGCAACGTACCAAACACTGCCAACACAATTTGCTATTTCACTGTCTATTACTCTACCCATTACGTATAGAGAATTATATATACGCATTATAGTTTCTCTTTTGTAATAAAGGGGCATAAAAAATATTACCGATCATACTCTAAATCATACCCTACTAATAATAGTGCAAAATATCTGCGTATGTATTATTCTTTTAAAAAATTATACATATGGAACTTTTAAAACGGGAGATTTGAAACTTCGTTGCAGAAATGACCGGTGGCGGGACCTGCATGGCGTACCATGGTCTCAGTCAGCACGTGAACTTCGACGTGATACCAGATCCTGAGGAGCGTTTCGTCCTGGAGGAGCTAATCGGCGAAGGGACATACGGAGAGGTTTATTCCGCGCACTGCAATGAGACCGGCGATAAAGTCGCCATTAAGATACTGGAGAATGTCGCGGACAACATCGAAGAAATCGAGGAGGAGTATCTTGTTCTAAGGGATCTGAGCCTTCACTCGAATATCCCCCTGTTTCATGGCTTGTTCCTGAAGCGAGCGAAGCCCTCCGAGGAAGAGGATCAATTATGGTTCGTCATGGAGGTATCGTCGCGCTAATTCTCGTCTCGTAACACAGGCCTCTGATAGGAAAGCGTAACGACTGTACAATTGGGAGACAGTCTTCGTATGTCTTTGTATCTTAAGGGTGGACCACGTCCCCGTGGCTATTCATTAACTCGTAATTAACTGATTCCGGGAACTATCCCGTGGACACTGAGACTGTAATACGACAGACAATCGTTCTCTTGCTCTAGCTCTGTACCGGAGGGTCGGTGACCGATCTGGTCCAAGGTTTGAAGAAGAAAGGAAAACGCCTAACGGACAATCAAATCGCTTACATCATCAAGGAAACGGTGGAAGCTTTGATCTATTTGCACAGCAATCACTGCATGCACCGTGACGTTAAGGGACACAATATACTGCTAACTGAGGAAGCACACGTGAAACTGGTAGACTTTGGTGTGTCCTCTCATCTTGCTGCAACACTAGCGAGGAAGAACACCTCTGTTGGAACACCATACTGGATGGCGCCCGAGGTATAACAACGTTCGTTAGATTTCTTAATCCAATTAATTCACCTCATAAGTCACTGATATGAAATAGGTGATAGCCTGCGAGCAACAGCTGGATTCCTCTTACGATTCACGCTGCGACGTATGGTCGGTTGGAATCACGGCCATCGAGTTATCGGAGGGCGATCCACCTCTCTCTGAACTACATCCTATGCGGGCACTGTTTCAAATCCCCAGAAACCCACCCCCGGCTCTGAAGAATCCAGATAGCCACACCCCGGAATTAGTGGACTTCATTTCGGAGTGTTTGGTGAAGGATCTCGAGCACCGACCGTTCGCCAGCGAATTGAAAGAGCATCCATTGCTGGTAAACATCGAGGAGAACTTGGAAAATGTTAGAGAGGAGCTGAAGGAGGAGATTTGTCGGCAGAGGGCGGAGGGAAGAGTTCACAGGCAACCAGAAGTGACGACCAAGCATGGGAAATTGAAGACTGATCGGAAAACTAGGCCGGAGAAGATGTACATGGACGATCTGGCTGCTTTGGATATGCTGTCCGAAGACGGGATCGTTGAGCAATTGCAGCACAGATACGAGCAGGGTCAAATATACACTTACATCGGGGATATACTGGTGGCTGTTAACCCATTCACAAATCTGGGACTCTACACGGGGATTGTAAGTATCATTTTAAAGCTACACTCTCAGTTATCTGAGAATAAAAAGAACGATGAGGAAAGTAAAAAATCTCACTTGTTTCATCGACGTAAAATGCAAATTGTCCATCTTATGAGAAATTGCGTGTGGTTTAGGGCGTGTTAAATTTGAAGCGATATTTCTAGAGTAATGTGAAAATGCGCATCATCTCCGTAGGAGCAAAAGAGATACAAGGGTCAGGCGAGATCAGACAATCCTCCCCACATCTTCGCCGTCGCTGATGCGGCGTACCAGGCGCTGCTGCATCAGCGACAAAATCAAGCGATCGTCATTAGCGGGGAGTCTGGTGCAGGGAAAACCGAAAGCGCGAATCTGCTGTTGAAGCAGTTGGTTTACCTGAGCAAAGCCCCCAACCGTAACTTAGAGGAAAGGATTCTTCAGATCAATCCGATAATGGAGGCTTTCGGTAACGCGACTACTGGGATCAATGCAAACTCGTCGAGATTCGGGAAGTACTTGGACCTGACGATGACCAAAGGTGGCAAAGTCACTGGCGCCAGGATATCTGTTTATCTGCTGGAGCAGTCTCGAGTAGTAGCTCAAGCTGAGTGAGTATTCTTTTACTTAGTATCCTACCATACGAAGGCAACATGAAACGCGAGTAACAGAGTCTTCCATGAAACTGTTTCAGGGGCGAACGTAACTTCCACATATTCTACTACATGTACGATGGCCTAGAGGCGGACAATCGTCTGTCAGAGTTCTACCTAGATGGGAACCTGCGGAAGCATCATCGATACCTAACGGATCACAGCCAGACATCCCAGACCTACATCGACAAATTCCAACAGCTGAAGACTGGCTTCAAATTGCTTGGATTCCAGGACAGCGAAGTGGACACTGTCTACCGTACCTTGGCTGCTGTGCTTCATCTTGGTGACATCGAATTCGGCGAGGTCGCGAGCGAGGACAACACTGATAACAAAAGCACAGTGTTCGATACGACGCCTTTGAATAGAGGTACTTAATCGCTTCTAAGTCTCTGCAACTTCGATTGCACTTTCGTGGATAACTCTTTATGGATCTTGAAATATGTTTCAGTTTCGCAGCTGCTAGGTGTGGAAGAGAACGATCTTCTGGATGCATTGACATCGAACTCGGTTATGACCAGGGGCGAAACAATCACGCGAAACAATACAGTGGCAGAGGCCTGTGCAGCGAGGGACGCGATGGCCAAAGGGCTGTACGGTCGATTGTTCGACTGGATGGTCAATCAGATCAACTGTTTGCTGTGCTTCAACCGTTCCCCGAACTACGAGCCGCTGGCCATCGGCCTCCTCGACATTTTCGGCTTCGAGAACTTCCCCAGGAACTCGTTCGAGCAACTCTGCATTAACATCGCCAACGAGCAGATACAGTATTACTTCAATCAGCATATATTCACCTGGGAGCAGCAGGAGTACATGGCAGAGGGAATACCAGTGGACTTGGTCGAGTTCTCGGACAACAGGCCAGTTTTGGACATGCTACTGAGCAAGCCTATGGGGCTCTTAGCTCTTTTGGACGAAGAGAGTCGATTTCCCAGAGCCACGAACAAATCTCTGATAGGTAAGATAGGTGGAGTACTTGTCTCTCCCTCTTTCAGTATTTCAAATAGCAGATCAATAAGCGGGTTAGTCATTAGTGTCTAAAATGTTTCATACGTGTTACAGAGAAGTTCCACAGCAACATCAAGTCGAAGTTCTACGTACGACCGAAATCAGACGCGGTTTGCTTCGCAGTTCATCATTTCGCAGGACGCGTGGTTTACCAAGCGGAAGGATTCTTGGAAAAGAACAGAAACTTCTTGCCCCCTGAAGTTATTCAACTGGTCAGACAGTCCCAGTACGATATGGTTCGTTTCTTGTTCCAATGCCCCATCACGAAGACTGGCAACTTGTACTCAGCTGTTCACGAGACTGACACGAAGAGACTGTCGCAGTCCAATCAAAGTACAAAGGTATTTATGGATCTTCAAATGAAAATGTCCATGAACCACTTGCACATTAAATAAATGTGGAAACCTTCGTCTACTATAATCTTGGGCTGCTTGAAACAAGTTAATTTGTTTCAGGAACGATACTCCAGTCGAGGATTAGCATCGCAGTCCAGAGCTCAGCAAACAGTGGCAACGTACTTCCGATACTCCCTAATGGATTTATTGCAGAAGATGGTGTCAGGATCGCCGCAGTTCGTTCGTTGCATAAAACCAAACGACTCGAAGAGCCCACGCTTTTTCGATAAAGAGAAGGTCGTGAAACAGCTGAGATACACTGGCGTGCTGGAGACTATAAGAATCCGGCAGAATGGCTTCTCGCATAGAATACCGTTCAACGAGTTCTTGAAGAGGCAAGTGTCGAAGTATATTTCTACAATTTTGTATTGCATTCTCTTTCATGAATACTGTCTACGTCGTGACTCTTTGAGGATCTTTGATGAAAACTTCATGCTTCTTCTGTGTTTGCAGATATTGTTTCTTGGCATTCGGGTACGATGAGCGAGTGGTAGCTAATCGCGACAATTGTCGCCTTCTTCTCATCCGTTTGAAGATGGACGGCTGGGCGTTGGGCAGAACGAAAGTTTTCCTCAAATACTATCACGTCGAGTTCCTTTCCAAGATGTACGAGGAACAGCTGAAGAAAATCATCATGGTCCAGGCGTACGTTCGCCGATGGCTCGCGAGGATCAGGTTCAAGAAACAGAAGTGGCAGTTCGCTGTGTCGATCGTCACTTTGCAGCGACACATTCGTGGGTGGCTGTCGCGCAAGCATATGTTGAACGAATTCAAGAAGAAGCAAGAAGAAGAGGAAGCCACTGTTTTACAAAAAGCTCAGGGTAAATTGTCCAATACTCTTGAAGCTTTTGGATCTACAATTTCAGTTTTAATTTCTACATTCGCCTGATAAATAATTTCAATCTCCACGTTACAGAAGAACAGGCGGAGATGGCTAAAGCTGAAGAGGGGGCAGAAGAGAACGAAGAGGAGGAGGAAGAGGAGGAGGAGGAGGATGACAAAGACGATTTGAAGGAAGACGATGCTGCAGTAGTCATTCAAAGTCGTAAGTTTAATATAATCTTCACTGAACAAATCATGTATGAAGATTGTGACCAAATTAGAAGTTAATCACAATCCCCTGATGCTTATAGACTTCAGAGGCTACACCATTCGCAAACGCTTCGGGCTAGAATTGGAGGAGCGCTTCAAGAGGATCCTCAACTTCTACGACGACAAATTCGAGGCTCATAAAGCGTTACTCCGCGAGGGTTTGAAGAACGAAGATGCTGCGTTCATCGTCCAGCGATGGTACAAGAAAGAGGAGAGGGTTAAGAAGAGGAAACCACCAACGAAAGACAACGTGCACTCGAAGCTAAGACAAGCTGATCTTATACAATTCTCTCAGAACGTAAGAGACACGCGAAACGATTCCGTTTCGATTCATTCATTAATTACAATGGATTGTAATCGCATTGAAGGTCCACATGAAGAATCAAGAGGTGCACAAGAATCTACGCCGTAATAAACCCAGCGTGCGGTTGGACGACATCGAGGAGCCGCCGTCGGATTATGCTCGCCCGGAAGGATTCAGCATGGTGCAGCCAATCATGCAATATCGAAGTGGCAATCAAGTGGAGGGCGAGGAGACCGCCAAGTACTATCGCGACTTGAAGAACGAGATGAGCAGGTAAATAAACGCAGTGTTCTATCGCGATCGATTGCCCATCCCCGCCTCTCTCGGGTGAATGAGAAATTCGAATGCTGAATTTTTCAATGCTTTTGGCACTCGCATCGGAAGTGGTTCGGAATTCGAAGACGACGAAGTTGGCTGGGACTTACCGTTGATACAGCTAGAAAATGACCTCCATCCGTCGTCGAGGTACATCGTTAATTTCAGAGCAGTGGTTTTATGGAACCCTTAGCTAAGCAACAGCTGAATATTTCTAGATATTTGTCTCCATTTATTTTTGATACTTGAAGTTTGAACTTGTTCTATGATTTCAATGCTTTTCTACTAAGTACTGTAGAATCTTATCTTACGATTAATATGGAACTATTCCACAGTCATTTACAAAGCATTCATTAATACGGCTCTTACTGCTAAGTAGTAATAACTATAGTGGGCAACGCGTGAGTTATTATTCAAGCTATTCGAAATCATAAAGACTTGAGTAGCATGTAACACTTTACCTACTGTTCAGCTAGAAATGTTGTACTCCCCCTGCTTTCGAGGATTCATAAAACAGTGAAGAAAATTCAACAGTATTTCCTAGCGTGCTCGAGTACCATTTGGTCGACGCTGTGTATGGAGAATTGTGATCTAGAGCGCGTAGAGAATATTTCTTGACTGACCATACCTCGCATCGAAATTATCACGTTCTAACTTTGCAGGAGTCGAATGGGGCAGATTCTGGAGGTGAACACCGAGAGGAGAGAACGTCTAGAGGCCCAGGGCGATTTTGCGATAGCTCCAGAGCAGCAGCTCTCGGATATATGGCACAAAGCTTTGAGAAATCCGGACGACACGACGCAACAAGAGAACTCGGCCAGAGCGAGGTACGCTCAAACTTCCTTAACAATTCAGTCACTTATACCTCTCCCCTGTCCAGCCCACTGTTTAAACTCTGACCACCTCCCCCGGCGATTCAACACCCTCGTTTACCCTCTCCCCTGGTTCTATGTACGTTTATTTTACACTAGGCAGCAAAGTATCGCTGAATTAATAACAGTAATGTAATTGAGTTACTAATATTTCGTTATGTTTCCGTACCTTGCCAGAGGTATCATGGCAAACTTCCAGGTAAAATTATAAAATTATGCCGTCCGTAGATTGTATCATACCGCCTGAGGGATTTAATTTCATTTCGAAGCTCCTGACATAGTTGTTACGCAAATGTTTGAACAGGCGACCAGCGCCTGTTGCGAATGTACAAAAGAATCCCTTCCTCGTAGAAAAATTGCAAGAACCGTGTGAATGAGGGTGTCGTGTAAGATTGCGAGCGAACGAATTGGTTCCCTTCGTGTGTTTCCATAGTCCCGACGTTATAATAAATAACAGTAACGTAAGAAATAGAAGTCTGAGTGCAATTTGAGATCTTGAATCGAGGATGAGATGTTTAAATTATGACCTATTCGAGTCGCTGCTCCAATTCGAGCGCTCTGATTGTAGACCCCAAGTAACGTATTCATTATCAGTCTCTATCGGCCAGTAGCTTTGAAGTCGATAACAGGCCACTGTGCCACGCTGTGATTTAACTGGGAGAGATGATTTCCTTGCAGTTCAAGGACTAATCACCTGCCTGGCAACAAGCTGCGGTCCCCTGAGGGCTATCCGCACCGTAAACAACCTGGAGTCGACTCTTCGAATATCAACGATTCAAATGGCCTACGATCCAGATACAGCGACAGACACGGCACTGTGAGCGAGCACCAGCAACCCATTAACGGCCACCAGCGTGTCGCCAACGGATGCTCTGCGAATGGACATCCGAACGAGGTGAAACTTAACGGGCATACTTTCGTCAACGGACACGCTCCGTCGAGCAATCATCACGGCCCAACGAACGGGCACGAGACCGCGATTAACGGCCATTCGAATGCGGTTAGCGAGCGTTCATTTGTGAACGGCCACGGGGGCAAAGTGAGTGGGCATCCAGCTCACAGTAACGGATACCGAAGCAATCTTAACGGATGCCAGAATGGTTTGTACATCAATAAAATGGTGGCCAACGGGTGGGCCAGTCGCAGAGACGAACCGAGCAGACCGTCCGGGCTGTGCAATGGCCTCAAGAGTAGCTCCAACGATCGGACGAAGGGAATAACGCCCGCGAAGGAGAATGGTAATTTAGAGAAAGGTCGGCAGATCGTTTTAGATAGTAAGAATGGAATGAACCGATCGGTTGTCAGCCAGAATGCCGTGAACGGTCGATTCGGCGTGAAGAAGGAAGTAGGCAAAGACTCGTTTGGCATATCAACTGATCTTAGACAGCTCCTGAGGCCCACTGTCGTTCAAAAACGACCGGAAATCATCAAGGTTGATTACGATCCGGAGGACATCAACGGACCGTACAATTTTCGCCAGCTATTAAGACCAGCCGAGTATCTGCCTACGGAATCATTGAGAAAGAGAAAGGGGGGACTGGCTTGCAACGGAGTCCCGGTGTCGAAGGACAAAGTTCCTGAGAAACACGTGAAGAGAAGAGCGCCGCTGGCACCGAATCAAAATAAATTCGTTAACGCGAAGAAGTAACGCTACGCGATGCTTGATCGTTCAAAATTTCATAGAGCAGGCGTTGGACGAGCAGTCAGATCAATGATTTTATTTAGAAGTGAGGAGACTAATCGGAATCTGTTATATGGAAACAGCGTTCGTCTCGATTCAAAATGGGCGAGATTGAAATTTTTTATTAGACTTGTGATTATGAGCATGCAGTCTGAAGAAAAAAATTTCCATCTTATGCCTTTCGAATCTGTTTGCGACTGTTTTGCAAATACTCAAAATGTCACCTTTGTTAGTTTATTTCGACCACGCGATTGATTACTTCTCACCCATAAAAGCGTGTTTCAATGGTAATCTATATTTAGAACTAGTCATGTGTAGCTTTACAAAAAGACTTAGATTGTGTTCGATAGCGTTAAAAAAATTTTGTTCACAAAGTTTCGACGGTGTTTACCGTGTATCATGGTATTTATATTTAACAAGATGAACGTAACTTGTAATGTATGACTAATATAATTAATCATCAAGTCTGTTTATTAGTGGTTGACCCTGTTAATTATTTGCGCATACGTGATAGCATGTCGAAAGTAAAGCTTGTATATAATATTATCATAGAAATAGGAATAATAATATGTTAAATATATATGTTGCGCTTTAGACTACAAATTTTGTTGTATTACTCCTTCCACATTGCATAGTGCAATTTTAAAAAATAACTTTTTAACTCAACTGATATAAATTACGAATGACGTGAAAGAATTTACATTTTTCATAGAAAAATTAGTATTATATTAATAACATACTATTTTGCAACTATGCCGTGGAATTGTGCGCAGTACAATAATCTACTGTATTCTATTTTTCTTATTCTAGAACGTCTATCTTTCTTTACCATTTCAAATATCCCGCGCTTGACTACAACCCGTTGCCCCTAGCAACCAACCAACAACTCATGCATTGTACCATATTCGAATATATTTTCAATCGAATACACTTTCGCTCGAATAAGCTCTTCTTCGTTACTTACGAATGAAAAGTTATTCGTGACTCTTATTCGGGATTCGTTATCCAAATAAAATTGTGCCCGATATTATTTCTTATGCGATGTTTATCTGTTTACCGCGTTCCGAGAAAGTGAGTTCAGTCTCATACCATCTCACTCGTCAAGAACTCCTCTTTCTGTTTTGCACTTTTCGAAAAAACCACAGAAAAATAACGCGAAATGTTGCAGAGCGCAGGACTCACAAACAGCCACCGACCAAACGTGGTAACAACTTCGCGCGACGCAAGAGGGCACCACTGCGCCACTACAGTGGCGGACTCTTGCTTGTATAGCAGTTTCAAGAAGCATATTTGCGCGGCAATTTTAAATCGATAAAATATCACATGCTCGTTGAAAAATGGTATTCATTCCTCAAAAGGGAAGTACATTTAAAAAAATTAACAGAATTATTCTTTCAATTGATTTTTTATTCAAAAAACAAGATCAGTGCAGATATTTTAGACAATTTCCTTGCATTCAATTGTTGAAAAACAATTTTATTTGATACAAGCAGTACAGTTATTCTTCCAAATCTGTTCTTTCGATGGAGAAGATAATTAAGGGCAGTTTATAAAGTTACATTAAGCGAGCATAAATTGATAATGGAAACAAAGTAGAAACACGCCATGTCCAGGAAAACTCGATATCACGAAAAGTTGCAGGCGCGTCGCCGTCGCGACGCCTATGTCGCTGGCGTCGCTGAATGTCGCCGCCGTGATTGGTGGACCGCCCGAGAAGAGGGGCGTCTAGGGAAATAAGTCGAATGGCTCGGGTGTCGCGGAGGGTGTTGTGTGGGGGCGGCACGGGAAGCGAGAGGGGTGCAACGACCCTCTAGGCTCGGTTCGAGTCTACGGAGCGCGGAGTTGTGTTCGAATCATGGCGACACCCGACCCCGTAGACCCAGCCACCCTAGAGATTAAGACCCGTAGCATAGAACAGACACTACTCCCACTAGTGAAGCAGGTAAGACAATTAATCGGGAAGCGGCGGAAAGGAACGCTCGTGTGCTCTAATCACTTTGTTTCTTTCTTTTTTTTCTTTTATTTGAGCCGCTTACACACACTCCCTGGCCTTTAAGCCGCGATAGGTTAAAGTCTCTCCTACCCCACCGGCTTCGCCTACGATGCGTTACGTTCTCTGTTGCACTCCGTGTCGTCTATAGAGTAAACCGCGTGCCCGTGTGTGTGTGCGTGCTCGTAATCCTCCGCCAGTGTGTACATGTGTAATAATGCACGTGTGAACGAGCGTGTATGTACGCGGAACCGGTGCATGTGTATATTATTCGTGGGGAAAAGTGAGAGGACCCGCGTACATGTCAATCAGACGGAGAGAGAACGAGTGGCTGGCGCGGGAGAGGGAGCGGGGTAAGACGGGCGAGAAGGTTAGTTGCACGCAACAAGGACGGAGAACGCACCGACCGCTTTAAAGAGCGGGACAGACCTATGAAAAGAGCGCGTACACGAGAGATTAAGAGTTACTTAACGGACTAGCGCATTCAGTGTCAACCATTCCTTCGATATCGATTCGATCTTCACGAAAATACCGTCCCTGCGACTTTAAGAGGTTAAAGTGGAACAGTGGGATATTTGACAGTTCCCACGCCGGGCATGTGCTTCGTATCATCGAGCGACCGAGCCGCCACGCGATCCATGTAACAGATATTTTCGTATTTCATCGGTATCTCTCTCTCTCTCTCTCCCTCGAGCCTCTCTATTTCGCTCTCCCCTTCGCGACGTTCATCTTTCTTTCCCGGTGTATCTTTTCTAACCGCGACTGCCTGCATACTGACGTGTATATACGTGTGTGTATATATATATATATGTATATATATTCCTGGGCTGTCACGTGACCAGTCTTTCGTGCCGCCGCGTCGATTTCGAGCTTTTTCGCCGTAATGTGGCTGACGAATTCTCGTTGCGTAATCGCGAACACGTGCCCCACGGAATTTCGCGTACGGACGTGGGAATACATAAAGCTGAAACGTGGCGCGGAAATCGAAGGGCGTCGAACGGACCAAACATGAAAAATGAATTCGAACGGAATTTGAATTCGCCAGACTGATGCACCCGTGCATCGAGACACCTGGCGTTAACTACGGTAGTAGACTCAGCACCTTGTTTCGCTGATAATCATTTACGGGGCACGAAAATTTCCAAATTTCCGAAGTTCTTAACAAGGAAATTGCTGTTTTTTTACTTTGTTTACGAGCTAGGTTAAAGGGAAAATTATAACGAAGTGAATATACGTGGGCTATAAATAGACGCCGGTATGCTTAACAGCGTAGACTGTTTTGTAAGAAACTTCAGTCGTGTGATTAATGAAACGGCGCGCACGTGTCGGTGTACTTTATTAACTCCTTTTTTCTCTCCCTTTGCTACTAATTTTGGCGCGGTAAAAGGGTCAACAAAATAATTCGGTCCCTTTCAGTTTTCGTAGTATTTGAATTCTGTGGCGTTGATCCCTTTAATCTTCGCGCTCGTTTACAACGGTGAGTCGCTTTAATCATCCACTGAGATGTTACTTTCTTGCTGCGATGTTTGTGTTTTAATGTGATATTTGAAAGTTATGCACATTATCGATTATATGTTTGGGGCCACTTCGATGACTGTACGTTCAAATGCAATGACTAATTGTCTAGTTGATTATTTATTCCATGACAGTGTACTTTATGTAATATAAACATTAAATCGGAGGAATGAAAATAGACGGGAGCACATAAATAAGAAAAAATACTAGGTTAATGAAAAAGATGTTATAACGAGAGTAAACTTTCATAAAAGCTGAATCGTTTATTCAAACAAACAAAAACAGAACTGTTTAATAAATAATACCACTTCTAAGCTTCATAGAAAACTTTCGATATAAACCTACGTTAAACATAGTTTTCAGTTCAGTGAGAGGTCGCCTTAAACATATGATCAATATTGTCCTTGTTTTTATTTTATATTACTGATATCGAATTTACACCACATGCTTAGTTCCTAAATTATGATAAAATGCACCAAGATTTTTAATTTTAGATATGGAAGTAGTAGATCAGTTTTAGCTTTATAATTTTTATGTCATAAAATGTAATAACATCTATTTGGGTATCAAGAGATTATCGATAAAATTAGATATCGGATAGCGGTCTCATATTTTTCGGATTGCAATACTTCACAGATACACGTACCTACATAGTTTTATCAACTCAGGATTAATTAGAATGTTAATTTTTCACGATATAGCACAGTGTATTTGAACATCGATAATTCGTAGGATGTAGTGCGGTATTTATTCAAAAAACTTCTTAGAATAGACATTGAAGTAAAAATTACTTGGAAGTACATATTACTGTCCCTACGATTTGATTCAATGCAGCCTGCTTGCTCCTTTAGGCGTATTTGAAAGAACGAAAATCTTCAAAGGAATCCTCAGTTGCCTATCACCTTTTATCTTTGTCATTCCGAATCTTTTGCCTTACGTACGAAATAAGTCTTCAAACGCGAAGCTCGATTCACAAAAGGCGTCGTTAGGAAAGGCATGAGAGCAAATGAACAGGTTCGAGTGGATTCTCTTCATCCCAGGATTCACCTAATTTAGCAATCACAGATCTCGTTTCCTGCGTCACTTTCCATTGAGCTACTTTCAAGTGGCCATTCCAACATTTGCATACCCTACTGGGGGAATAATTACTCAATCCGAAGCCAGATAACTGGATAATTCATTCGCCGTATGTGCGCATGAACGTAGAACTTCTCTAGAATATAACTTATTAAATATTTGTTCCTTCCGAAACGATTGACCAATTTCAAAAAATGTTATCAATGTATGTAAGAAATAGCTGGATTACGCGAACGGGGGAACGGAAATAGCCACTGGTTAGCCGTATTTTGAAAATAACAGAACAATAGGAACGTTTCCAATCATTACAAACTCCGCCCACGCACACGTACTTCATAAATGCACAGTACATTTCACATTCATGTATGCCTTCCATTCGATGTTCGGGGCGTGTTTACTGAAACGTTAGCAAAACAATGAAATCCTCTGTGCAACGTGACTATAATTCATCTTCAGGGGCGATTGTTCTTCAATTTTACTACAACCTTAGAAATCTTAGGGGAATGCTGGAATATTTATAGCAAACACTACTCGTGTGTAATGAACACGAGAAGGAATCAAACTACTAGTTCCTAATAAAAAAAAAATTAATAAATAATTATTGCGACACGACACAATTTAGGAAGGATGGCGTAGAGTTTGCAATTACTAATCACGAAGATTTAGATAACGAATTGTTTGCGATTGCACCGAATGTTGAGAGATGAAGAATATTTGTAGGTACACGGTGTCAAAGTTAGATACGGGGCACGTTACGTGTGGCTTTGATAGCAGATTGAAACGGAACCGATCAAACGACCAGAATCGCGAGCCTGTCGCGGCGAGAATTATTTCGGGTCAAACGGAAAGCGAAATATCAGTCGCTCGTGAACAACCTTTGTGCCCCATTAAACGACGTTACGCGGTGTGCTAGTGTACAGTCGCGAACAAACGCGAAATTGATGTGTATTGGTTAAACCTCTTAAATAAAGCGCGCGGGTGTCTGATGCATGGCACAGAAGGCGATCGTTACCGGACTGCAGCCACTTGTTAGAGCACAGTCTAGCCGCCCCCTGGCTCTCCTTCTTCCACACCTTTCTTGCTTTTACCTTTTCCCTTCCCCAACTCTGCAACCCCCTGACAGAGACCTTCGACCTACGCTTTTCGCGCAGACCTTTCCTTGCACTCCGAGTTTCAGAGTGGCCGAGCATCGCGGTCGATGTTTTATTGACCATTGGCCGGTCGATTTGTTGGTAGACCGCGATCGTTCTGTTTGCAGTCCCGTTCCCCCGACTTCGTCTCGTAGAAGTGTTATTTTTAGCTGAAAGATCGCTGGTAATGCGTTCAGTATGTACACTCAATGGCATTTGAAGCTTCTGGATTCTGGTGGAATCTTGGATCTTAATGTGCACTTGAGAGAAAATAGCAGTTGCGTTCGATTCTTTATACTTTTATATAAATAAAATTAATTGGGTCGGCGTATGCTCCTTTCTTATGCATTGTTAATGGTGGCGTCGGTAAATTCGAGCCGTTTCCACGGACGCTTCAATTAACCCTCGTTCTACGCTCCAACTCGCTCTCTGATATCATCGGTGTGTTGAGATTAATGACTGGAGGCCATCCATCAGCCGCTGTCAATCGCGAATGCGAATTAGACACTAATTATAGAGCAATCAGAATATTCACGTGGCAGGATTTTAGAATTATAGAATTTATACCCTGGCTCTTTAAATTCATCTCCAAATGTATTTTCAAAACAAATTTGAATACGTGTGCAGTTCTTATGTTTCTATTTCCATCGCTGCTCGATCGCGGTTAAAAGCACAAATATTAAGCATATTCTACATCCTCAAGGGGCAATATTTCTGAAACGAAAGGTACGGTAGTATATGACGTGGATCTAGAAAGTCGTTCCTTATCAAATATTCCAAATGTCGAGTGGATCCTTAAATATATATCTTGAAATTTCCCTCTGACATTTTCCCTCAGTATTTTGGCTCTGTGCAGCTTTCAAATACGTCGATAGTTCTGCTGAAGCTTCTCCAAAATGTTTCCAGTGGAATCTAGTCTAATGATAAATCTAAATCCTAACTCGTTACAAAATATCTAGGCTCCCTGTTACCGTACCCAAAGCTCACTTGTTATTTCTTCGTTCTCGATAATAATGGTCCCAATTCGCATGCTCGTTATAGCCAGGCGACAATAGATTACACAAATCCACTACACAGTCATTCCTTTTTGCCAACTTTTAATCGTAAACTTCCCTCTGGGTAAATTGAACAGATTTTCAATTGCCTTGCATACATTTTTGTGCTCCATTTCCTTCCTCATTCAATGGTTCATTTCATATTTCAATTCTGCCTGCGGGATGATCCATCCTTCATTACCTGCTTTTGGGGAAGGAAAAAAGAGATTTTATATTGCTGAAAAAAAGTGACGACGGTGACACGCTCGTGGACCACCAATATCTACTGAGAATTCCTCGGGTGGCACACTTGAACACTTCAATTAACCTCGATCTTCGACCTAACCCCACGCTGATCCATTACCACCGTGTTACGATCGCTGACTATGGCTGCTGCAGACTTCCGCAGCGTCTGTCCTTGATTATGAGCGGGAAACTGTGACAGATAAATGGGGGCATGAAGTACCAAACCATCTTCAAATATTCTTCAAGGGAATTTGTGTCAGATAATGAATCTAATCATTCTTTTGTTGAGGACACCTACCTTTCCTTATACTCATTCCACAGAATATATTCTAATCATTGAAACTACCTTAGAATCATCTCAAAAACAGATATTCTGTTTTCTTCGTATTTGCCCCTACTTCCAAGTTATTCACAAAATGATTCGAGTTGAATTCTTATTAGCTACGTTATGATTTCGATCTGCAAACTTTGAAACAATTATAAACCGTGGTTCCTCCTTCCCTAATTTAATCGCAAAAAGGAAATTGTAGGATAAACTCTCAGATTGTGAATATCGCGTTGTCTGACTAATTCCCATTTCAATTTCAACCACAATCTTTTATTAAATTCTGAAATGGAAACTAATCCAACAATACGTCCACGCGAACAGAAAATGCCATTTCTGGTTAAAAGCAATTTAAAGCGACTCGTCGAAATTAACGTTTCCATCTAACTTTTCTCTTTTCGAGTTAGGTGATCATGCACGCCTGTGATTAGCGTATCCAATTAACACGCCGCGATTTCCTGCCTCATCCGCGAAATCTCATATCTCGCGGAGTCTTAGGCGGCGAGCTTACGAGTCGATTTTCCACGGGGAAATTACATCTCATATTTTTCCATCGTTCTGATGTTGCCGAGACTGAGGCCCTCCAAAGAGAGAACTTTCCGTGACAAGTGTGTGCAGTGAACTGTAATTTACGACCTCGAAAAGCACTCGGCCTTAAGGCTCCCTGCGAAGTCACTAAAGCTCAGACACGCTAGGAACTTTAAGTCGATGGGCTAGGCGTTATTAAAGAATTTTAATGAAACTGTTACGAGTTTGGCCAATTTCTTGCATCCTCGGGGCACGAAATTGGAAACTCGACGCGCAGATTACAGCAGTTTTCGCGTTTTTAATGACGACACCGGTTACGCGAGTATACCGATTCTTTTCTTCCGTCTTAGGCTGATCGCCAACAAAAAATACTTCTAACCGTTTAGAAAGGGAAAAAGGAAAAATTGAGATGCAACGTAACTTTGATATTTTCAATCGGTTAAAAACCACTGAGGGATTACACATTGGGGTACAACTTTAACATACACTAGAAGATCTAGGGGTAGTAAAAGGGCCCTCGAATGACAGCGCGTTCTTGGTCGAAAATAGATAGAATTTAGGGTCGCAATCAACAGGGTATCTCATCAATTCGAGTGTGATCCTTCGCCTGCTGTGAACAATCGATATTCTCATTACGGACACACTGTTGTGCTTCATCCCTGAAGTCCCATCATTGCAGTGTACGTTAAATAGAGGAAATTGGAGCGTAAAATTAACTGTATAGACATATTCACTTCATCTATCCACGTGTACCTGTGTCTTAATTCCGATTCATCAGGGATAATAACACGTAAACTTGGAGGATACTTCTAAGTTCCAGCACCAATTTGTAACATCAGACTCCATTTGCTGCTAAAGCGATGCCTCGTTCTGCTATCAAATTCTTCCTCTCGAATCTCGGGTGAAATTCCCAAATTCCCACGACTAATCTATAAATTTGCTCCTTGAAATGCTCGAGCGAGCAGTGAAGCAAAGTATGAAGAGAAACTTTCAGGGACGGCTGGAACTCTGGAAGTTTAATCATTTATCAAAATTCTTTCTCGAGTTTCATCAACATGCAGCGTTTTTTCTCACGCCTCTTTTAACTTCAGCTTTTTATCTCGCTTTTAAACGTAGCTCGATAAGGTTTCAAGTGCAACATGAATTTGCAAACAGCCCTCCAAGCCTTTGTAACGGTGCGCCGCTTTCGACAAATCGCGCGAAGAGCGAAATTCGTACAATAGGCAATGCTGGCGTAGTGTCGTTTTTGGTTTCATCAACGAGCGTGATACAGGGTTTGTTTATCACAAGAGAAAGTTGTGATTTTCATTCAGCACTCGTGGGAACATTCTCCCCGCTTCGACTTACAATGCCGATTTAGTACGACTTTGAAGTTTCATTCAAACACCCGTCGGCAAATAGTTCGGAAGCAATATGTGCGTTGTGCGCAGCAAAGATAGTTTTCGTTCGCATGCGGGGCAAACATGTCAGAAGCCATCGAACAAACTAATATTGACCGTCGGTCTATCCAACGATAGTGAAACCTCGTTCGATCAACATTCTGGCACGTCTGGGTAAGAAGGGCTCCCATCCAACATTATCACTGCACTTGGGGCGGAATTTTTCATAACTCTTATAGTGAAATCTTGGCTCCAGTCGCGTGAAATTATATTTTAATTCGTCTTGATAGAAGGATATTGCCTCGACATGTGATTTTTCTTTCACAAGCCACTGCTGGCAATTTCTATTGGCGATACAAAGGCTTTCACTGTGACAAGAATTATATTTGTTTTTTATATTATTATATTTTTCTCGAGTACAGTTTACTATTCCTCGAATACAGTTTCAACCGCAGTAATCGTGTTTCTTGGCGCACCGATTTGCCATCTAACTCATCCTTTTGCGAAATTGCATTTCTGCTGAATTTCGTCGCAGCTTCTAGCGACTCGACCCGAAATCTATTGAGTTATCGAACTCTAAGGAAAGTTTAGTTCCTGTGAATCGGATACCCCCGAGCCTAATGTATCTTTTCACTTCCACTTGAGCTGTGCAGTGTGCACCCTCTTGATCATAGCAGTTGCGAACATTTTCCAATTCGCCACCTAATAACTCAAATCTTCCGCACCATTAGAAATCTCTGAGCACCCTTGTAGAATTATTCACGTTTGTGAAAACCAGCAAGCACAAAATTATCGGTGAAAACACCGTGCCGAAAAAATGATGATCTTCCAATGATACTGTATCAATTTCAACCAGCAATTTGTATCGTTCCCTACAAACGGTACTCTGATGTGGCTCGCCGAGCCGCGATAGACCATTAACAGCAAACGTTGAAACTTTCAATCTTAAACGGCCATTTCGTTTTTATCGCTGTTAAATCCTGCGCGATAAATCGCTCGTATCAGAGGCCATCGTGGCGAGCAAAAAACTGGGCCTTCCCCTATCTTATGCAGAGGGACGCGTAGAAATTTTCCGTCGAGCTCCCGTGCTGCCTCGGGGCGCGGAGATGGCAGGTGGGATATATTAGAGGGAATATAAAAATTGCAGCAACGTACGGTGGCGTTTCGCAGTCGGTGCCGGGCGTTTTAGTTGCTCGACGGATGACAATTTCCATGAAGGAACACGGGCCGCCCCGTCCGCGTCGGGGAAATTTCACTCGGTCGCGGGGACGCCCGTGGAAAAAATCGCTCGATGAAAATCCGTGGCGCGACGTTTCACATTGTGCAGAATTCGCTTTATTATCCGGCCGAGGGTAAAGAACTGCGGCGGGGGCCGGATCGAAGTCGCAGAACCGCGAATCGTTTAGAGCGAAGTTCGCAAAGCCGAGAAAATATGGGACGACCCGGGCGAAGGAGTGAATAAAAAAAAAGAGAGAGAAGCGTGTGGGAGTTTCCTGCCGTATATTATCTTCTAAAGGCTCCTGGCTAAATGAATTAAATCGATCGCTTCAGAAACGGGGAGAGGGTAAAAAATTTCGAGGTAAATGTCGTTAGCTTCGAGTTCGTTTTTAGGAAAGAAGATAACGTGCCGTGGATTAGTTTAACGAGAATATTTTTCATTTAATGTGTAAGTAATTGATTCTTTATTGTAACGATACTAAATTCTTGATAAGTAGTGAAATTGTAAAGTTCGAGTAAGTACATTTATAGGTGGTTTCATTTAATTTCTGAGATGAAAATTGGCGAAAACTTTTTGTCCATTTCTTATTTGGGTCGTACGTCTTCATATATTCCATGCAAGTTATCCATATCAAGTCAATTTGGCAACTAGACGATTAAATTATTTTCTTTCGCGGACAACCCTGTGCGTTATTATTACACAGCCGTAAGTTTGTAAATTTTACATGCAGTAATTTTTAGGAAAATAACGCTACTCTAGTAGTCATGCATACAGATTGCCTGCTAAAAATTAATAGACACAGATATGAGCAGCACTGGCACCATGTTCTCCACCGAAATCACCGCATTTCGTTTCTTTATCTAAAATACTGACGAAAAGTAGCGTTAGATACATCACATTACCGCATTTTAGAGAACGGTCTTAAAAAATGCAGGTTCACGTTAGAGATTACAAAATTGCACACAATCTTAATTCCAAAATACACGAAATATAAAAAGTCGGAAAGTATTCCCTTGAGGTAGTCCAGTCTTGATCGAAAATGAAAATACGAAGGATGAGCAAAAGAAAAGGGCAGAAATTAATTATTCCTAGTCGATTGATATTGTGCAGTGACAGTTACATTTACGCGACACTTAATCAACAGAAGTGCAATTAGATGATGCTGCTGCTGCACATTCTGCTGTTGGTGGAAAAGAATTTTAGGTCATAGTTGAAGAAAAAATAAAGCTTCAGGACTGGGTTAAGATACAAAATGCAAAGAGACAGAGCAATGTTAATGAACTGAGAAAAAAGCTGGCAAAGAAAATGTGATTCTTCTGGTGTTACACAATAGGGGCCTATCGTCTAGCGTCTATTGTCAACGAAAAAAAAGTATCGTCGACGACAAATATCAAACAAGAGAACATCAATCTTGATCAACTCCTAAAATTGATCGTTCACAATAGGAAATCAGATACCCGAGTTTCTTTTGTCCATTCCAGTGGCTTTCAGAGGTAGCTTGTAATCGAGATAGCATAACCAGAAGCGTTTGACATTCGAGATCCATCCCACAGGATTCGCAATTCACCATTTCCTGGGGAGCATAGATCACGCAAATTTCTCAAACATACCTCGAATATTTCATTTTTATTCAGCCCCGCAGCCTTGACCTTAAGGAATTCCCTCTTCCAACTTATACCACTCTCGACTTTCCACCAATTTTTACATTCCGTTACTTCAGTTTTACTTTTAGCGGAACGTTTTAATAGCGCGTGCTTGCAATTAATCCGACGTTATAATAACATCGTGGTTCACGGAAACATCAAAGAAATTTAGAAACATTCTTAATTGCTGCACTAGAAAACTTAATAACATGCTGGCCCCACTGACATACATACCTGTATCCATAGGAAATACAAGAATAATTTACACGGTTACAACAAACTCGCCTCGAGTCTCTTATACACAGCGAATACTTATCAAGAAAATATCCCACCCTTCTACAGGAGAAAAGTTCAGAAACTACGCGATTGCTCCAAACGACGCCGTTTAATTTAATACATTTGCCGTGTCTGCGCCGTAAACATTATCCCGCGATAACACGGGAAATGCATATCGAAGGGGCGGGATATCGTTACACGAGAGCGGTGTGAGGGCGTAGTCGTTGCACCTCGGGGACGCCGGGATTGTCCTCTCGCGAAAACGAAATTTCAAGTCCGTGCCCCGACGGCAGCGGGGCCGAACGATCGGGGGAGCAGTGTGGCTCGCGCTAGAAAAGTAGAACGAACACGAAATCCGCGCGCGTTGCTCAGCGGCGATCATGATTTCTCACTCAACGGATATGTACGATATGTTCTAGGCACATCTTCGACAGGCGAAACAATTGAGTTCGTAGGTATAATGGGTTCGTCCATGGTAAGTGTTTTAGCGGGTCAATGTTTCACCGACACACAATCGCTACGTACATGTGGTGTAACACTATTAGAGTTACATAGTTGACTAGCGGTACTCGAGTGGTGTTTGTTTACATGTGACTAGAGAGTGAAAGAGAGAAGACTAGACCGCCTTTAAATGAACGTTTCCTTAACGAGCTTTTGCAGACGTTGTTCTATAGATCGATGTGACTTAGTGGAGAAAAAGGGAGGAAAGAAAGAGAGACGAATAAATGGCGTGATAAGAGAGTTTCTGGTTGCGCTAACACGGTTCTGTAGAGATGTTATCGATCGATTGTTGTGTGTGATTAGAGAACAGGGGAGGATTGTTGTCGCCTAATTCGCCGTATTTGTTTCCGCGGCGTAATTCTCCAGCATTCTTTTGTTTTTCGTTCTTTCCGTTCCGTTCTCCCAGTAGCTTATTTATCGGGCGCAGCATGGTCTCGGTATGCATCTCGATTTACTGTGCTGACACGTTGTTTTACATTAGAGTTAGAGGAGTTTGAAGTTTCCACCGGCAAGATCCATGGAAACAAGTCCGTGGGACATTCCCACGGACGCGCTTCTTTGGAGCTTCGCGGTGAAATACTAGAGAATTCTGATACCTACTGCTTTTCTGTTTGTTCAATTCGACACCGTTCGAAACGTGACTGAAGTAATGGTTTGAAATACTATACATTTGGTGGAACTTCTTTCTACCGACACGGTTCAATGTTGTTGTGTCTTCTTCGAAAAATAATAATTTCAATAATTTGTCAATCATGTAGGCCGTTATAATTTAAGACACACGTCACACACACACACACACACAGCATTTCTTCCAATCATCCCCATTACCTTCGAGAAGTTCATTAATAATTTTCACTTTCATTCCAAGCGCCACATAGAATTCAATCGTTGATAGAATACCCGCTTATTGCACGATTTTTGAATTAGGTATATTAATGGAGAGGAGAATTAAAAGATTCTCATCGCGCCTGTTCCAGACCCATTTCCATAACCATTTTAATCTTTCCCTATCTCCATTTCGTCGTCGTTTCCGTTCATTTACTGCATACGATCAATTCGAAGGAAGAGTTAAAATTCCATTAAAAGGGGCGCGCCGTTTTCGAACATCGTCGCCTGAAGCTATCGCGCGATTCAGCCTGCATCCTCTCGACGAAGAGAATTTCATTACAAAAATTAAGTTCCACAGCAGGCGAGGGGCGTTTTCGCGAGGTGCCTTCTTTTCTCATACAAATTAGCTAATGCAGGACAACGCGAGCAAAAGGACCCGGCGCCGGAGCTGGACTAATGCCTGGGCGGCGAATTAAATCGAACAGTTTCTCGTGAGTTAAGTATTCCATTAAAAGGGAGGCGATCCGAAGTCGTAACTCCCTGCCAATTATTTATTTAATGGAGCATAAAACACCGACTGTATCTGACACGTCTGGGGGGCGTACAAGAGGTCCATAAAAAAAGGGAAGCCCTCCGGTATTCGGGGTAACTGCTTGCATAGTAAAAAGATGGGGGCAATAGCGTAGCTTGTCGAATGTAAACGGAAATTCGTGATTTTTTATCATTCCGAGGAATAAAATTCAAAAGCCACGTTATCCAAAATGACGGCGAAAAGAAGTGAATCGTAATATTATTAGATTTGCCTTTTGCAATCTCCTAATTCTTAGTCAATAATTACTCAGGTCGTTGCAGAATTTTATGAACTTCTACGACAACGAATCAGTTTCTGGAGTGTATAATTTGATTACGTAAATAGATTCTGAAGGATTACTGTTCACTCTGTATGATTAAAGGGAAGTTCCACCCGCTGTCGTCCAGGTGGTGTACGTACATCCCGTAAAGTCCCATCGTCGCGATACGAGATGAAAGAGCCCCGTAAAAATTGAACCTATTCTTGGGAAGCCAGGCAGAGCCCTCCAAATCAATGCAGGACGAAATGGAATGCTTTATCTGCGGTCTTAAAGTCGGCTGAACCTCATCATTCACGAAGATGTGTTGATTTCTTGTTCACCCTCGATAGGATGGGACATTTTCTCCTTTCCACGACCGTTCTTCCTTTGTGCGTTAAGTAAATTCGATACCGAGCATCGTTGAATGCAGGTCATGTTGTGGAAAATGTTGTGCGACGCGATCCATTAGCCATTAGCATTATAATCATTTTCGAAACTCCAGTGGCTAGAGGAATATTTATTAAAGAAAAATTCTCCTGTACAGAAGAAACTGACGTTACAGAAATTAATTCCATGGTAACTGTTTGTAGTGGCATATCTGTGCTGTAACATTAAACCATATTTCTTTATGGATAATTATTAATCGAGAAATACTTGTTCCGCGCTCTTTCATTCGAAACTCTATTGACCTTATTCCAAGCTTTAAGATTCCTCCCGCAGCGTGTTATTTAAACTCTCCCTGAGATTACTTTGAACAAGACATTTTCACGGTTGTGAAATTCAGAGTGCTGCGCTGCCTTTCTCTCACTCGAAGTAGTAAGTCAGCCGCGCGGAATTCCTCGTTTCCCCCCATATGTCGCATTAAGTATATATAAAAGTATAGCACATAGATATCGCGAAAGGCGTTTTCGGTGGCTGGATTTAAGATATTTACTTCTGCCAGCCTTTCGTACATACGACAGTACATACCTCCATATTATATGACACAGATAGATCGCACTCTCCCTGGCCAGTGCAAACCGATTTCCTAGTCCCCCGAGAACGATAATCGGTTGGGACGCCACCGCTTAGCTGTTATTAACAGTGACCAATAAAATTTCACCATTCGTGACGAATCTTTCATATCCCACCATATTTACCATCGCAAAATAAGAAGCTGATTCTAATCATTCTTGCCCCTTCGAATTTCTGAAACAGAATTGTTTTAAGTATGCCTCCATGTGTCTGCAATAGATAGGAGAATACAGCCTGTCGATCTATGCTAACAGTGAGCTTCAATTTCGATTTACAAAGAGCCTGCCAAGGAATCCTCTTATTTTCTGCGTGTTTCGCGACAGAAAAGGTTTCTCGAACCGTAAGGCTAGTGCAAATATGTACGAGAGTCACGTTTTCTGCTCTGCGTCCTCCTCTTACCTCATTTTGGTACTCGGCCTTTTTCTCCCTTTTCCTGAAGATTCTTCGCTCAGTTGTCGTTCCTCTTTGCACCATTTTTCTACTGGCCTACGTGCATACAATTCTTCCTCCCGTTTACCAGAATGAGAGAGGAGAATAATCTGGAAAGAATTCTCTCCGTGGAACGACCGAAACCGTCCAACTATGTACGGCCCTATTCTACTGGAGCGCGTGTCTGACCACGCGCGATCCTCTTCTACTGAACATGTGTAATTCCAAGTTTTCGTTATTTCCCCGGTTTCCTTTACACGATCTTCCGCATAAATACCACACTTTTGTTATAAAAATCCTTGTTTCATCAGCTAGCTTCTTTCATATTACATCGTCCACAAAATCTTTGGAGAATTTTGTTCGGGTATTACTGTTTTTTTCTAGTCTTGCACATGATATTAACATCTTTGGTGGTCAAGAAATTTTAAATCTTACGACGTGAGAGAAAGATTTACCTGTTCCTGTGACCGCCCCTTAATCAGTACGATATGTCAATGTCGAAGTTGTTGAAGCGTCAAATTGGTCATCGGACTTTTTAAAGTCCATTTATGTCATCGCCTTCCGTGAAGCTGCTTTCAAACTTACTCGATTTACCAGGAAACCGAAGTATTCATAAAAGTAGACCACCATTCCAGACACTTTTTAGACAGAGAGAGAGAGAGTAGAATACCGCTGTTAAACAAGAAGCGTTAGCTTAACCAGAATTATTTTATGAAATTATTTGCGACACACGTAGAAGTATCCTTTGTGTAGCAAAGAAAGTGCATGTCGACGTGAACCGACTGTTTTTACGTGATCGAGCCAAACGTGGTCGGGCAAAGCGTTGTTAACGCTTCGATAATCGAATTTTTCCCGCCACTTTGCCGTCGAATGCGTAGCAGTTTAACCCCAGATTTACGAGCACGTTGAATAAATAAGGATGAAGCTTTACGTATGATTTACGATACGCCTGTGCACGATCTCGATTAATAGCGAGTTACTGCATCTGTGTCGCTTCGATTCCGCGTCCTGGAATCTCTGGCAACCGTGGGGATGGGGGGCAGTTCTAGTTAAAACCCAATTCAACGTAGTCGCCTAGAAATAGCGGAGTTTAGAATCACCGTGTCGCGGCATAAGAGTATACATGCGAGCATAAATACAGGTTGGGAGCAGATTCGTTGTTCGACTGGAAAAGGGTTGATTTCTTGTATAAAAATAAGTCGAAAGTGTAGAGTAAGTTCTTGAAGGCCTTGCGTTGCTTTGCTCGCAAGTAGACCCATAACACTTCCAGCAGTTCCTCAGTTCACGAATACCGTGTTCGCAGAAACCGCATCTTCAGCGACCTCACGCGCACCTGAATTTTCGGACCCACGAAGCCTCGCACGGAAGAATCTATCTCTCACTTTCCCCTTATTTGTCGCTCAAAGAATCGGCCCTTGCCCGACGGCACCGCGAATTCATCCCCCCAGCACAATATTTATAGAACGCATAACATCTATCCGCCTATCTTAAGTTGAGAGGGGAAGTAGGTCGAATCATCCCTCAAAGTTTCGCCGAGGCACGGCCGGAGATCCGGCGAAAAACAAGGAGACAAAGAATGGAAAGTCAACAGCGACGGAAATTAACGACGATCGAAGTCCCATTGTTAGCCCATGCGACAAAAGACACCGGGGGACCGGAGGAGCAGCGTTGCGTCGCTCTGTATCCAAGAAACTCCCGCGCTTTTTCGCTCCGCTCGGCGGAAAGTGGGAAAAAAAGGGGACGCAAGAATTCCCTAGGCAGAGGGAATCCAGCGTAGAGAGGAATGCTCAGTGGGAGAATCGGTCGCGGCCGGGGCAGCGGCTGGGGAGCAGGGGGGCAGGAAAGGGGGCCGTGGCGGTGACGTAAATGTAGAAGAGGGACCGTCGAGGGGTTGCTGGAAGAACGAAGGAATCGTGAAAATCGCGATTTCGCGGGCTAAAGTACGGGCCTGCCGGCGTATTGATTGTCGGTCGGTGGAGAGAGTCAGCGCGCCTGTGCTCCGACGTTTCACGCATAGACCGAGAGAAAGGGAGAGAGAACAAGCGGAGCGGCGAGGGCGCACGGAGGGCGGAGAAAGATCCACGGGAGAGGGAGAGAGGGCACAGGGAGGGAATGAAAGGGGGAGAAACACCCTCGTCCCCGTGGTCCTGCCACCGAGTCGGTTTCGAGTCCAGTCTTCCCCCAGGCACTCGACAGGCCGGTACCTGTTTCTCGAAGCGACACGCGCTCTGTCGTCCTCGCAGCACACTCACTCTCTCTCTCTCTTCACACATAGACACACACGTCCACACACACGCGAGGCACATATATACACAGCGTACAGAGAGGAGATACAAAGTTCCACGCGTACCACACGTATGAGTCCAGCACGGGCGCACCGTATCGGCGCACGGTATATCTGTACATATGATAAAGACGAGCTCATACGGCGAAAGATAGCGGTGATACAAGCAGAGGGATAGATAAAGAGAGAGAGGGAAAGGAGAAACGTACGCGAGCGCACACGTAGAGAATACACCCACGCACAGAGGCACCCACATGTCTACTCACATTGTGTACACGCGTACGCGAGAGAGCGAGCCGCATACACGCAACGAGTGGTTATCATCGTCGTCGTCGTCGTCATTCTCGTCGCTCATCATCGCCCCGGCGACCTGCACCACGCGCCACAGTCACAGGAGAAAGCGAACCAGGCCTGGCCTAGCGCCGTAAAACGATCAGGCCACATTTATCAAGTCAGCCTCCCAGAATCCCGTGGCAGAGAGGGATCATCCCCCGAGAGAACGGATTCTAAGCCTCGTGCCACTGTTCCATCCGCGCGAAACGGACACGCTTCGGGGATAGCCGCTCGTCTACTCAGCGAGTCTGCGATCCTGCCTACCGCTGGACATTACGAATTCAGTATATGTCTGTCATGCACGCGTAGAAAGATTCCGGGGCTAGTTGGAGTATATGCCATCGCGGGCGAGGGTGATCAACCCGTAAACAGCGCTGGGAAGAGTGTGAAGAGATCCGCATTGCCCCCCTCGAACGCGATCAGTGAGAATTTCATTCAGAAGAACCGAACACGTCTACTCTGCTCCAATCTCGGGCGGCGCGAACGAAACGAGTGCCCGCAAGACCCCGATGCTCTGATAAATTCTGCTAACCGGTTCGCGCTAACCTGGCTTCATCTCGTGTGCCAAGGTGCACGCAAGGAAAATTAGCGGCGGAAAGTCAGCCTGATCCGTCTGCCGGGTCGTGCACCCCCGTTTGAAGGGCGACGGCGAACTTTAAAGTCGGGTTCGTTGCACTGCTCCGATCGGAGACAAGTTCTGAGCCTGTGGCAGCAGCCTGAAAACAGTGATCTTCCTTAAAAAAAAAATATATATATATATAAATTTAAATATAATATATTATACGAACATCTATTTTTGTTTCCGTTCAACCTGGGCCCTTAGTTTAGAGAGGGCCCCCGATATTAGCGAAGATTAATGATTCTAATCATAATTATAAACAGAGGGAAAGAGAGGGAGCACACTTGTTAACGAACGAGATCACCTGCACCGACAGAGAGAGAGAGAAAGAGAGAGAGAGGGGGGAGGGAGAAAGAGAGAAGATTAAATATTTCTATACGAGTATAAGAGGCACACATATCTTAATGATGTTGACGATTCATAGTATATTTTGATCATATTGAGAGCACGACAGGGAGAGCGTGTGAGAAAGGGAGAGAGACATAGAAGGAGAGCGAAGAACCGACAAATCTCGACAGGCACAATAATAAAACGAAGATTATAATAGTAATATATAGAGATAAAGGTAGATTATTAAACGGCTGATAGCGGGAGGAAGATAAAGAGGAGACGAAGATCATTGTTTAAAAGTTGATTACTACTCGATTGTCTCTATGCCTGCCGCATTCTATCGACGAGACAGAAACATGTACGACTGTGGCATGATCCCTGATCGGCAGGTACGTTTTCATGATAATATCACCCCTCGCTTTTTATCTTTTAATCTTTCCACGTCGATGGACACTACTTTCGATTTGCGGCGTCCCCAATAGAGATCGATCCCCCTGCTGCGGTATTAATCGAAATAGGAATGTATTGACAAGGTGCATTTCCAATAGAATGTTGATAATTGCTCAGTCGTATGGAGCGTTTAAACGGGTCATGGAAATTAAATGTATGCTCTTTTCAATAACCCAAGTTCGCTTTTTAAAAGAGAAATCCGTGTGCATTGAAAATATATCTATGTTTCATGGGCAATTAAAATATCTAGATTGAAAAGTATTTATTTTATCTTTGTAACTCTGCGAACCGTGATATTTCCTTCATATATTCTCATATTTTTGAACACTCGATATTATTCGTCCATTGGAAATGTTTTATTCCGAAACAGGGGAGGCGATTCAATTTTGTCGGCGAACAATTAAAGCTTTCAATTAGGTACCTTTTTTCCAGCAATTTTTGGGGCTCCGAAGTTACAGACCAATGAAAACGAAGCAATTAGAGTACACATATTATTAATGACCCTGAAACTTGTTTGATACACGAACTTGCAAATGTTTGCTTTAGCTGTAGCAAAATTCCTGACAGTATCCTGTCCAATTTAACACCGATAATACCGGCTCCCAAATAGAACATGCTTAGTTGAGTAATAGGATTCTGGAAACGTTTATACGAGACGGAGGAGACTAGTTGGAACGGCTTTGAAACCGTCGGATAGGTGAAAATATATCAGCGATATATTCTCGGCGACTGCTCGATATAGGCCACGAGGAAAGTGGATTGTTATACGGTGCAACGATTGTTGCAAAGTACAATACAAAAATGAGCAGCCCTCGCTGCGACGTTGCTTTTAATGAGTTTATTAGTGAAAGGAGGTCGATGAAACAGATCACAGTTGTCACTGCATTAAAATGAAAAGTGTGTACACTCCCGTTTGCAAGGAGCATGGTTGACTTTCATCGGCTTTGTTCGCACTTCAGGCTTTCCAAATTCTCCGTCACCTTCGTTATTGAAAATCCTATCTGTGTCAGACAGTCGACAAAGCTTTCGTCTCGGATTTATCGATGAAGTGTGCAATCCATCATTTTCTTGGTAAACACGGATTGAATGAGAAAGTGGAGGGATGGGGGCCGGGGAGAAACAAACGAGATGAAAGAAGCGAGATGGAGGAATAAATCTAAAACGGCGACCGCGTTTCTGCGAAACGCCGCCTCGAGGCTGGCTTCTGATTGGTGTGAAGCTTTAAGAATTCGAAATGAAAATGTACAAGCGGGATCTTCGGGTGAATCGCGTTTAAATCAAGGAGCGCGAATCGACGGCGGCCTTTCCCCATTTTCCACTGGTTCGTGGCAGAATATAGTTGCTCGGCTGGGGGAAAATAAGATTTCCGCCCAGGTTCGTCATAATTTCCGTTTAATCTTCTCACTTAATATCCATTTTCAGCGCGGAGCTCTGATTCTCCCTGTGTATGTGAGATTGCGTTTGAAAGTTCCTCCAGCAATTTCCGGAAAAAGTGCTTCGCCATTTCGACACTGCGGGGTTTGTAAAAATCTATTAAGCCTTGCTAATTATCCGACACCGAGGCTCCAATGTCGGGAAATGCACATTGAAGCAAACAGTTTAAACAGCCTCGCGCGTTTACTGCGCTGCACCACCTTCGCGTGTTAATTTATGCGCAGACTGACTGCAAGCGACGTTTAATTGTAAATTTAAATTATTCCGCGGCAGCCCCCGTTGTATCACTTTGCGTCATAATTTGTGGCGCAATGTAGGTCCGCGTAAATTAACTTTTACAATGGGAGAGGATCCGAGAAATCTTGCGGTCGTAAATACAATGAAGCTGGTTTTCCTTAAATACGAATATTCTGGCTGTTTAATCGGTCAATTTTGATACTTAGCTGCGAGAAATATAATGCCGTAATTATCAACGAGCATCTAGATATTAATTAACGTCGAGATGCTACGGTAGCTGCAGTATTATTGCGCCTTCTTTGGTGTTATTAATTTATTAATTCAAGGGCGCAAGTGCATCCTTCGTGCAAAGGAAAGAGTCTGTGTTGCTAATTAAACAATAAAGATCCTCGAGTGGAACGCTTCGAAATTAATTACGCTAAAATTAGAACCTCCTCTTTGGCCCAGCCGTTCCAATTTATTTCACGATTACTCGCATCGCCGAAGCTGGGAATCATTGATACGTGCGAGGATTTGATTAAACGTTACTGCGAGAGCCGTCCCAGGGCCTATAGATTCGCCCGAGGCCCTCTTGATCCAGCCCTCCAGCCTTTTGGGCAAAATCCCCCAACGGAGGCAAGGTGGCCATTCCGTGTCTTTACTCCCGAAGAAGAAACCGGGCTTTGCTCCCCCGGCAAGGTCGTCTGAACCAGGCGCATCCTCCATTAAACCAGGCTTATTACTTCTCGCGGGGAACATTCCGAGCAGACACTTGACATCGTAAAAAAAGGGAAATATTAACTTCGAGTCTCGATAGCCCCTCCCCATCGATTCTCTTTTATTATTATCGTTTCGTGCCTCGAGGGTGCAGGTACTAAAACGAAATTGCATGAAAGCTTGATAGAAAAACAAGCATCGTAAGAATTCGCATTCTTAAAATGTCACTTTATTGGACGTGACTAAATTTAAGTTAATTCCCTATCTTGAAATAGAATGTTAGATTTCGAGAATTTTTGCTTGAGATTTTAAGTTCCTGAAATTATTGGATTATTGGGTAATTAGATGTGGGTTATTGTCGTAAGAATGCGATGGGCTTAATCTCGTTCTCAATCTTGTCAGCTGGGTACCAGTATTTTATTTATTTTCTATGGATTTAAAGCCTGGGAAATCAGGGAAGGTGGGAAGATAATAATGAATCCACAAAACACTGTCCGAGAGATTAAGCTAACCAAGGTTTCTCACGATGGTTTATAATTTAAAGTCACGCGAGTCTGATTAACACACCTGTTAGTCGGACGTTTAAGTAATCTTTTCGCAACGATCGACACGTGCCTTCGTGTTCGTATAATTTCATCGGGAAGTGTTGATGGCGATAGTCACATTAATTCGCGCAAAATATGACTAGAGAATTTGCTGCATACCTACAATTTGCTGCATCACAAGCTTCTTCCTGCTCTTAAAATTGTGGAAGATTTTTCAAAAACATCCCTCTGTATTCAATTAAACAAGTGCAATAGAACATTTCGTTCTAAAGGAAAGTTTTAAAAGGAAGAAAATTGAAATAAAAATAGGTGTAAATCGTTAATTTGGGGTTGGACGATTACCAGTTATTTCCTTGGAACAATTACCACTGACCCGTTTTATCTGTAAGGACTTCCCTTTGAGACTTTAATTGCTACACTTGGAAAAAAATGTGCAGTTATTATCTGAGGGTCTCTTGACGATTCGTGAATTCTTCTCCAAGGACGAGAAAAAGTGGCAACAAGAAAAATGCGAGAAATTAATTTATAATGATTGTGCTCCACCCTTACTCGAAACAGAGATACCAATATAGAAGGAAGGAAGTTATAAATGAAGCAAAGGTTTCTTGCGCTTTCGTTCTGACTAGTAAGCTTCCATTGCGGTGACGTGTATAATGGTGAACGTTGCTCGTACGAGCAAGCAAATACTTAAGAATAGTAGTATGTACTTTGAATGCGGACACGAAAGTAAACCGTGAATTCGTGTCATGAAGCCTGAAAGCAAATCAAGCAGATGAGTTTACGCGCCATTCACGCTGCAATAAAACTGCGTTCGAGTGTCTCTCCTGCACGGCTCCCTTTCTGTTACCACTTTATTTCGCGACGTTGAAGTAACGCCACTTAGAATGACTCTGCAACATGTTGTAACGAAAGTAGATTTTACTTTGCCGCGGCACGTTGCCAATTCCCCCTTGAAATTTGGTTCTATGAAGTAAAAGACAGACGAAGAATTAAAAATTTAAAAGAAATTAGAAATTTATTTCATAATGGAGGGTGGAGACATAATGAATTGTTTGAAAATGTTTCCAAAGCAATAATGGAATAATCAAGACTAAGTAGGAACATAGTTTCTTACGCAATGCTATCGTTTGAGGTGATACGCATTCGATACTGATTAATACCGAGGCATGAATTTCACATAGACGTTAAGTGTTTCGTAACCGTATTCATTGAAATAAACGGTAGTGCTAGAATTATGTTCCCAAGGGGAGATTATTTCATCGCGAAGCCATTCTCGAGATCGATTAATATTATTATAAAATACAATCAAAGAAATTATATGGGCACGTTGATTCATTCATCCACCTGGTCTATTCGTTCTCCAAAAGGCTAATAAAAAGATAGAACCAACAGGATGTGATTAGAGTACTGCATCCACAAATTTTTCATTTTTATAATCAGCTTTGTAACTATTGACGTTCCCATTCATTTTTCTCGATTAATTGATGAAGATCAATCTTACCCAATTTGAACGATTCCTCAAACTCCCTTCCTCTCGAGAAATATTTACCTTCAATATATTCTTTGCACAGAAACCTACTTTTTCGAAATTCATTCCCTTGAGAGGTATCCATCCGTTCCACCACTACGCAGAATGCGCGTGCACCATTCTTGCGGGGAGGAATTCTTATACCGGGAAGTGAGGAAACATCGCAATAGTGATCGATGAATGGCGCCAGAGGGAACGTTAGCGTCTCGCGATTTTCATAATCGTCCCGTTCCCGATCAGCCGTCTCCCCGATAATGAATATATCGTTCGCGTACGATTTCATCGAATCGTCGGGGGCATCGATTTCAAGCCGGTACAGGTCATTACAGTCGCGACGAATCGTCTCCCGTGGCATATCTACGGAATCACTTGGAATCCAATCATGGATAAACGGATTACGTTAACCCTGCGCTCTGTATCTTTGTTTACATAGCAGTATCGCGAACCGGAGCACGATGCAGAATCGTCATCCGTGCGACGAGGCAGTTTTCCATGCTGGAACGGCGCACGTTGCGACCGTTCGTGCATGTCGAATTAGAACGGCTACAGTCCGCAGAGAATTTTCATTAACGGATAATCCTAATGCAACGAATTTCGGATGCGCTGCCTCGACGTAACGTTTAATGAGCTTAAATCAATCGTACGCGAACGAATGGCGGGGCATGAATTTTAAACGGACGATTTTCCTGTGAAATGGACATGGGTAGGGGTGTGAATTAAGTCCCTCTTTAGCCAACTCTTTTTTTTTTTTTATTATTTAAATCTCATAAGAGACTTATTAAAACAATATTACAGTTAATAGATAGTATTTCAGGGAAGATACAACAAAATGAAAGATATCAGTACAATGTACATACAGAAGTATACAGTAAGGTTGAACCATTATTCATTCTAGATACGCAGATTACAATTTTTTAAAAAGGTTTAGCCAACTCTTTTCAAAGATGTGAAATTTCGTAATGGAGCCCTATTTGTGGGAGAGTTTAGATTTTTAGAAGATGAATGTGGGCGAGGGATTTTTACAAAGATTTTTTAGAATTGTCCTTATTAAATTAATCAGAATTAATTACGAAATTAAATTGACGATGAATCGATATTTTAAAATTTCAAAGGCCGCAAGAAATTTTCGTTAGAAATTATAATTGAATGGTGTACCGAAGCGTAAATTGCATTTACGTGATGCTAAAAAGTATTGATGCTAAAGAACACTCGAACGCCACGACCCCAAGTATTTGCCTATGTAACGAGTGTACAAAGTTTTTCAACACAAAGGCGATCGCAAAGCGGAGGTCGACGGTCCATAATCGATATTCGGCAACCACGTCGCAGAAACATGTGGCGTTTATGATACCATGTAAATTACGTGCATGTAACGAGGATAGCATGCACCGTGGCGGGCGTTAGTTCTGGAACATTAATCGACGATTTTACCAAGGTCCAGTGTAAACGTAGATATTGCTATTAATGTTCGCCCACATTTCACCGCAGTTTACCTGTTACACGCGAACCGTTGTTCGCAAACCTGAAATTATCGCGTGGAAATTTCTGCCGTTTCGCTGTTCACATAATCGCCATTCAATTGGCTTCTAATGGAGACGTAGTCACGATCACGAGGTGTCACTGTTTACTGTACCAATTACACTTCATTTCTGACTAAAATTCTCTAATCTTAATCTCATAGAATGTAACAATAAATTACATTTACTTTGCTCCTTCATATTTCATCTTTTTCAACACAATATTTCAGCAACTTGATAGAATTGAAAATGATATTACCATTTTCATTGCAAATTTCTTTATTCCCAAAATGAATATCGAATATTGAATGAAATATGCATCGAAGACATTAGAATTCAAAGTAAGGTTGGCCTACACCTCTGTAGACATTTCTCATATTCTCCGTGGTCAGTGCGAAAGCAGATGCATGTGTCTTGAAAAAAGGAGGAAGAAATGGTCACTCGTTAAGGACCCCTTGTTTTTTGAAGCTTTACTTTATGAAAGCGAAATGTTCGTGGCCTAGTTTAGAGGTAGTGGTCCAAAGTTTGGGGTCTGCTCCTTTGTCCCATCAGCTCCTTCTCCGTTGAACGTTATCAGCGTGTAACCGAGTGACATGGATGAGATAGGCTTCGTAGCTCGAAACAGAGGAAAAGCAAATTGCCCGAATAATACATTTTCACTGGTCTCCTAACTTTCGTTTCGCGGCCATGAAATAACTCGTAGAGTTATATTCCAGGATATCCTTAGTCACCCAGTATTCATCCCACCTATTTCCTTCTCATTCGTGCCCCTTTTAAACCAACAATAACAGGATAAACTAGTCTCCGGTTAGAACCAGTTGAAAAAGCTTATTTCTTTCTCGAAACTGGGCGACCACTTCGTCCCTCATTTTAACGTTACCCTTCTTTAGAAAATACTTGAGGAGTCTGCGATCTAAAGTAAAACACAGTCGTGTACGAAGTTCCTTAGAGAAATCTCGGAGCGTAAAGGGCTCCGAAACTCCGAAATTACTTTAAAATATAGAACGCTTCCTAAAAAGTACAGCTAATTACGTGTAACTACGCTAATCAAAAGGTGACCACATCAAAGGGAATTCCAACTTTGAAAAATTAAAATCACGAGTGCTACAAACTTTAATTCAAATCCAAGCAACAGAAATGTTTCAGTAATTCCTCGTTCGAAAGCATCCCCATAAAACAATCTGAAAATCTCAACAGTGACTCTATTGAGGTGAAAAAGTCTAGAAACAATCCTGTCCCTCAAGAGTGAACGACAAAGATTTATCATGGCGTTCAGAGTTTAGTGAGCTATCGTTCTTCTTCTCGTTATACTTTCCCAACAAAAACATCAGCCAGTGGATGAATAAAGCACGAGGAACAAAAGCAGAGCGAAAGGAGGCAGGGAAGCTATGCCGTACGAATAGTTGTACCGCGGATGAGAGGAAAATGGCGAAATGAGGAAGCTCTGTGACGGATGGCGTGAACGGCGTAAAAGCACAGCTCATGCATCTTTTATAAGGGCAGAAACCGGGGGGTTGTCCCCTGCGACGTCGTGAGTAATCGCATGATACGTCCGTAGGATAGGAACAGGGGACGGGGGTTGGAGGAGTCAAGAGGAAATGACGAAGGTTAGATCATGTACACGCCAATAGTCATTCACTTGAAGAGGCTAGAACCCCATAATTAGCGAGGCACCTGAATATTTCATCGTCCCCTTTGCTTCGCACCTTCAAACAATAGAGAATATTCTACTATTCATTACTATTCAATCTATTATTCTTACTCAGCCTGACTGTTAATCAGTAATTTCGAAATTATTAGTATAATTGTGAGGACTGCCGTGACGTCGTGTCGTAGGAAGGAAATATCGTGTGCATAATTGCAGAACTCAATTCTGACTGAGTGTCATTAAATAATTTGCTAATTACTGAACGAGAGGGTAAGTAATTTACTTGAAGGTAAATGGGAAAATAGAGTTAAGCGAGGCACGAGGGAAATTGCATTGTATCTTCATCAGTATAGGACGAAAAGGTCGCGTCGTTTAATCACCATCTAATTCTCCAATTTTCATGTCAATTGCGATAATGACGTAAAATTCTTTTTCCTATGATGGCGCTTTATCTGTACTAGTAACTGTATTTTAGTAGATACCATTATATCCCTTTTCCAACAAAATGGGTAGAATCGAGGAAAGATACGACGGAGATCAGAAATTGTATTTCGAAGGAATCTGATTTCACAAGGTATCGCAATTTCACTATTTGATAGCCATACTTCCCTGGAAAAATGTCCCAGGAACCCTCATTTTTTTCTTGTCAATCCAAATCGATTTGATCAAATTACGCTTTCAATTTTTATATGATGTATTTTCGGATATACTTCCAAAAGGGACCGGTGGCCGATCGAGATGAGGTTTGGGTGGGGGGACGGGTGGGAAAGGGGTGTGGACCCTAAATCTAACATTGTAGCTTCGGGTATTTATTAGTTTCCGAAATATTAATAAAAAATTGTTAATTTTTTGGGGAAATTTTTTTTGGACGTTGGTGCAGAAGTGTAGACGAAACTATTGATATTTCATGCAAATTACGAATTCTGTCACAATCGATACGATTAATTAAGGTGATTTCAAACTAAGTGACAGGATGTTGAAAGGCACTAACTGTAGTAGATGGTATATTTGGAAAAGTTCGCCAGAAAAATGAGAGAATATCAGTCAGCGAATAAATACAAGGCCTTTGATTGTTCGTCGTGTACGTGTGGGCTCTCAGTCTGAGAGACTCTACGCCCCTAATTAACACCAAATTGAATATTCACGACCTTTTTCAACTAACCGCCTCGACAAGGTCCGTCTTTCCACGATAAATTAAAGTGGTCTCGCACAGCATGCCGTATTCCATCCAACTTCCGCTTGCCTCTGAGCCTTCGTTGCGGGGGATCCAATTAATCTCACAGATGTATATTTTTTTCCCCTTCTGATTTGTCCATTTATACAGAAGGCGATCGCAATTAATCAGTGAATGTTGCTACTAAGGGATCAGCGATTCCTCATTAAATTTCCCAACAAAATTATCGCAACCCCTTCCAACCCCCTGTTTATAAATTTATCCAGTGCAAGTGCGAATGCCAATTAATGATTATTGCGTCGCGTTTGCCGCTTAACACGTGAAATTACTATTTGCATAAATGCACGCGTTACACGCGGCAGCCATTAATTAGCATGCGGTGCTAATTGTTCCACGCTCGTGGCGAGAAGATTTCCTAGCGAAAAATAAGTGTCGGCATCGAGAATGCGAAAATTCGTCAAAGCCGAGGGGGGGATTAATTGGCACGAGGGTGCGAGGAAAAATTTGTTGGAAGAGTAACTGCGAGGTCGGGAAAACTCGGTTAATTCGTGAACTTGGCTCGTTAAATAGAAAAGCGAAGTGAGAAGGAGGCAGGAGCTATTAAAGCTCGAGTTAGTGTCAGGGTTCGCATAATTTGTGCCTTTCGAGTTCAAGCGCTGGGATTCGACTCTAATTTGCGCTACCCACGGTGATGTAGCCCCCCGTTGCTCGACTTAAACTCGGATTAATAGGACCCACCTGTAATTAATGCTGTCAGGCATAGTTGCTGATAAATGTGCCACACTATTTTGCTGCCATTCGATTATATTTACAAAAGAGTAAATACAGTGTTGACACTTTCTTTCTGCTCTTTGGTAAGTAGAATCTTTTTAGCAGCGTGCAACGTGGCGGCTACAATGTTAATTCGCGTACCCCGTTCGGGTTCTACATGTTTGTCAGCTTCTAGATTAATTACACGAATTTGCCATGGAAGTAAACAAGCTGCGTGTAGTTTACGCAAGGCCGTGTAATAACTCTCCTCTCGCAAGACCGTTGATCTTATGCAAGGAATTTGTACTCTGTCGCGCGATGTGGGGCCCCCTTATATTGAACTAATGAATTTATGGCCACCCCTCTGACATCCGCGAGTTATGGCACCAAAGTTTCCGTCGCGGTGCGATTCATGAAAGATTAAAACTTGGTCGTGGCGCGATATTTCTCGGGCAAACGTTTATCGAGCAGACCCGCCGATATCGAATCTGTCGGGAGGTGTAACGTATTAAATTCCAGCTCGGATGAATTCTTATTTAAATTTACATCGCGTGGCACTCGTGTTAAATTCTTGGATATCGGTGTTATTTTAATTCCTCGGGGCTAGAAGCTTTAATGAAACTCTAAGCGCATAGCTCTGAGCACAAGTGAGATTCAGATAAATTTAATATGTACGAGATTTGAACATATTTCTGTCCACCACCATCTTTCCGTCCCCAAAGGAACGAATGCCAATATCGGTAGCCAACCCACGACGTGCCATCGATTTGGTCGAAGGGTTCCCAGAATTTTAATGTGCAGGAATTCTCGTGGAATACGAAACGACGGGCATTAGAGTAATATTAAACCACGCGTTCGAAATCGCCATGTAGACGTACATTTCAGTCCAACGTTTTATGCATTTACACCGTGCATTGTGTACACTTGCAGGATTTAATATTTCACGTTGCACTGCAACCGTGAAATATCATACTGGAGTCACGGATAATTCCCGGGTTTCTTTACTTTTCGATATAGGTACTTATTTGCACTCCTCTAATATTCCCCTTCTGCAACTTAAATTGCCCCTCCGTTTTAACCCCACATCTCGTGCATCGGCAAGCCACAATTACATTTCGAATACCATTAAACCCCCAAAGTTCAGGCCAAAACTCGCGATAAGTGAAACTCATAAATCGTCCCGACGCTCCCCAGGCAGTACATATCATATCCTTCAACGTTTCTATTACAACTTCCACCGAAAAACGTATCCCACGTGGATTCTTCGCCCCGTGCCATCTTGTGTCCCGTATTTCGCGCATGAAAAGGGCTGCGCGTTAAAGATAAGAAAATTCGAGCCCCGTCGACGCTCGCGTCGTTTATCCTCCGGTGGCACCGCGCGTCTCCGCCAGCAATTGCGCGAAAACATCTGTCGCGAAGGGCCGTTTACGTCGAAAGACAGATGTAACAAGAGGGAAACGCGCGTAAAACCCTTTCGACCCCCGCGATATTAAAATTTTCCACGTGCACACAGACGGACGGAGGATAAACCCTTGCCGGGGAGCGAAAAAAAGAAACGTGGCGTTCACAATGCGCGCGGAGTGGAAACGAGCCCCGACCCGAGCGCGACGTCACTGGAACTCCCTGGCTGTTGTCTGGACCCGCGGCGTTTGACAATGCTTGGACGTAGACCCGCGAATCTGTGGACCGAGTGTGGGTGTAAAGACGGGCGTCCGTACACACGCGTGCGTGTGTGTGTATATGTTCATTCGATTGTACGCATTCACGTCGCAGAACAATACCACCGGGCACGCCCCCTTTCCGATATTCCCCTCCGCCCTGTCCGACCCACGCTCCCGTCCCGTATCTTCCCGTATTCTCCCTCGCAGGCCACGTTGCGCCTGTCTTTCATATCTCTCTCTCATCTTGTTTTAATTCACCCAGTAGTGGGTCAGCATCCTTTAATAAAACGGCTGTGATGCGCGGACGATGGGTGTTCGATAAGTGTGGGCACAGATGCTGGGTAACTCGGGGGATGTTCACTTTCACGCCTAATTAGAAGAATGTTCTTTTTGCCGGGCGTGAGAGGAGTTGATTAACTGGGAATTGGGAGGTTGAGGAATTATTTTGTGGGTACTTGGTGCGAAGTGATATTTTTTATGTGTATTGAAGTAGTAATGTGTTCTCGGAATTAATTATTTCCAAATGTAGGGTGGCTTGCAGCTGAGTTAAAATTTGAAGACTCACATCGTTCTTCACAGTCACCATAGGGAGGGTAAAATGATTGTTCAATTGGCCCAGCATTCGACTCATTCCTATAGTATTAAATGCATATGATAGCCCACTTAGAATGAAACCACCCTCTAGCGTAATAACGCGAGATAATATTGATCTTTAAAAATCGCAAAGCTAAATCACGCCTCTCCCCTTTCTGTCTTCTTCAATTATTCCTTTGTTCCATTTTTCATCCTCCTCTTTCACACCTTTCTTCCTTTACCATCTTATACATACGAGTATGTACATCCCTGTCTACTTGCCGCACTTTTCAATACATAGGTACAACTCCCCTTCCCCTCGTTCTTCTCGTTCCTCTTCAACCCCCATCTGCACACAGTTCTCCCTTCGTCCTAGGAACTGTCTCGATTTCTTCCCCGTTTATAAGTCTGTCCCCGACCGCTGGCCTGGCGGAATAGTTTAAAAGGAGCGGCGTCTAAATGCATCGGCTAATTGTGTGGAAAATGAGGTATATAGACGCACCCTCGCGCGCCCTCCAGCTACAGGCCAGCTAACGGGGTTACTCTCGCCCAGCTTTCTTGAATACACATTCGCCATTTACGAGAAAGATACGGAGAGAAGGAGAGAGAGAGAGAGAGGTATCTGTCTGGTCGTTAGCCAGCAGACAAAACAATCCGAGCTGTGGCTTTCTACAGCAAACAGTGGAACAGCCTTGCGCGGTATCGGGCGCGCTTACTTTTCGTAGCAACGCACACCGAGATGCAACATTAATTAGAGATGGTTTGAAACTCTGTTAATAGCGAGCGTTGCTTCCCCGTCCCATGCATTATGCACCGTCCGTGGTAATTATTTTACCTCGCTAATATCAGTGGTACGAACAGAGCCTCGCGACTTGTTTCGCAGAGCGGGATTATTTTTTTCCATCTCCAATTAAGACCCGCTTGGAAATATTCGATGACGAATGTTAGTAATTAAGGAGGGGGTTTTCGTGTAACAGCCCCGAAAGTAACTGATATTTATGAATTTTTTGCAGAAATTATTTTTTGTTTCGATCCCTCTCATCAATTACTAATAATTGTAGCGTGATTTTGGAAAGTTTCTGCAAGTTTAAAGATGTCCCCTTATATCCCAAAATAGTTTAATCCAATATTAACAATAGTTTCTTAAAACAAAATTCATAAATAAGAGTTCAACTATTAAAGGAAAAGTTCGTGATACAAAATTCCTGAAGCCTCTCAATTAGTGATTCCAATGCTTTTATCGCGGATCGTGGACGTGGGGATATCACAGTATGCATACATCCTAATTCGGATGTAATGAAATCTCTTATAATTGGATTTCACTGGGCCAAAGTTACACAGGATAATTTATTACCTACATCTGTTTACCCGATAAGAATATCGCAGTTGATCGAGGAAATACAAACGTAATTGTGCTACATTTCGCCTCGTCAAACGAATTAATTGAAATTCATTTCACAAATGTTTGCTCCTCGATCTTGTCACGTAGCAAATGAAATTTGCATCGGGAGTTTCCTTTGGGTAATTCCTGTAATTGGTACGCGTGGCGTTCAGGGAAATGCCTACAAATTGCGTGGTCGCAACGTTCGCTGCCGATCGCTTTTTATTAACTTTGCGCGAGATGCAGCAGACGCAAAATCGATACACCGTTGTTGGCGCAAAAGCGGCCTCAAATATCTCCCGTTCCCGCGAAATATATCGCTTTCCGCGTGTAATATATCGAGGCTATACGTTATATCCGTGGCAATTCCGACCAATTTACTGGAGTTAATCTACAGGAATTATTACGTCTTAAATGGCCACTTTATTCGCTGGTAGAATGGTAACTTGGAGCTTCGCCAGCTAAACGCGTATCCTAATTGTGTCGCCGTTGCTGCATGTCCAGAGAGCATAATTTTTTACCTCCTCTCCCTGTCCTACCCACAAAATCCTATTAATTTTTCAATATACGCTCCGGAATGAAATTCGTTCACACCTCTTAAAAATAATTCCCCATTCCACGTGAATCCTTTCAATTCGCAATATTCAGTTCAGCTTCTGATAACGTTTCACGTTGTATTCGATTAGAAATTAATTTGTTGGATCCGTAACTGGAGTCCAATTACAATACTGTTCCGAATGAATCTAACAATACTTTCTACCATTGTTTTCCAGATCTCTACGTTAGTGTCGCACAGAGATCGTCCGCTATGTTCGGAACGAAATCTCCGTGCCGTCGCCAGGGTCGGGCAGGCAGTGAATTTGGCAGTGGAAAGGTTCGTCACCGTTGGCGAAACCATCGCAGATGACAATCCAGAGATGAAAGAGGAGATGTACGAGGCCTGCAAGGAGGCACGAGTCGCTGGTGAGTTGTCCCATTACTTTTGATCCCCTCGTGAGAAGCGTAACGTCACAACTGACATATCCATTCAAAGAATTCGTGTGATCCCTGATATACGGCAATTAATTCGCGAGCTGTCGCAATTACACACCACCGGTTGAGAGACGCGCCGTCACCTGGCTTCTTATCACGTTTCGTGACAGACGACAAATGAAACTTCCGCGACGGTTATTAAAAGCCTACTACACTCTGAACATGACAGCACCGTTAGTAGATCACATCTAAGCTTTACGGCACATCCGCGCACACAGGTTTCAACGTTCCTCCCGCATTTACGTGCCCAGCACTGTACTTACTTTTAAATGGGCAAATCTAAATCGATGTCAGCCAGGGGTCAGTTAGCAATACGCGGAACGTCAAACCACTACAGCTTATCGTACTTATCCCCCCATTTCGTCAACAGCCTTAACGCAATATTGCGCCAAGGAGCCACCTTCAGTTTAAGAGAAGACAGATACCGGGCGAGGGTTGCGGGGAAGATTTTTACGGCCGCGCATCCAGAAATTGCCCGCTCAATGTTCATCCTCGAAACTTGTTAGGCAAATAGAGGGCCTCTAAAAAGCCGCGCGAAGATTCTAAAGCCGCTCGAAGATATAAAGACGTTCGTCACGAGTTATCGCTTCTAAAAGCTGAAAAGCTATCTCTCGGCGGGGCATTCAGGCTCGGGCTGACGGCGACGAAGGGAGAACGTAGTCATTGTACGTCCAACAAGTTTTACTGGAGCTTGACTTTGCTGCGCTCTCTGCTCTCTTGACAGTTAGAACACGATATCAATACCTTCGGCTACGTATTGCCCTGGGGGGAATAAAATCTCTAGTGGAAGGCTCCTCGAACGAGGAATTTCTCCTAGGACCGTGTTCCATTGTTCTTTACTGACATTTACGACGTATTTACGAAAATCGAAATCATACCAGCTCGTTCCCTTGCCACTTATGTTCTACAAACTGGGTTTCAACATTGCTCCGACGTGTCTGAACTGATTTAGTCCCAATAGATATCGTTCACTAAATGAATTCTAATTTAATAACTTGTAATGAGAAAAGCGCAGACTCTAGGAAATACAGTTACCCCCCAAAATCCCCCCGAAACCAAGGGTTAAATTTCGCTTCAAGTTCCTTATGGAACCCTTTTACGAAGTAAATTTAATTTCGGTCGTAACCGAGGTAGTATTTTACGAGATTAGGTAACAGCGCGAAGATGATGAAACGAAAGGGGCTTTGTATACAATCGCATGGAATTACATAAATAAATGAGATTGAAATTTTAATTGAAACCGGACAAAACTCGTGCTCCACCCTATTAAAACTTCACATGTAATGCTTATGAGCTTCGTTAAATTGTTTGCCACCGAATCATCTTCGTACACATGCACGCTCATTAAAAGTTACCAACGTACGTATATACACATATGTATATTATCTATGTAACTCATTCGCGCGACATTTTTCCTTCATCCTTTTTTTCGTTCGCCTTTGTGCACAACCCCCCAAAGGATTCCTCCTCGAAAATGCTCCCTCGATCCGTGAACATTTTCTCGTCTCACCTTGGCCTCCGTTCTCCCGTTTTTTTCCTTTTTTCGATTCACACAGATCAGCCGCGAACCGAAACACTTCTCTCAGGGCGTTATATGTATCAGCAACGTAGGAAGAGACGCCCGCGGCTAAAAGCTCAGAGCATCGTCGCCGAGAGGATATAAATGCAAACTCTCGTATATGCAACTTCGCGGAAAGGGCATCGGCAAGAATACGCAAACTGGGAGGAAAAAGTGGCGGTGTCTCCTTGGGGGCGAAACAGTTCTTCGAAAGTACTCTGCGCCGCATTTGTCCTCGAAACTTCGATATCTCCCTCTAATAGCACTGGATGATTTAACAGTGGACTGCAACGTTTGTTGTTCTAAAAGTCGACGCGCGTTACATCTCCCTACTTACATTTCTTCGTTTCAGACATGTTTAGTATACATGTCGCTCTCGTTATTTCAATGCAGAATCTACTGTGGAGTTATTTCACGTCTGCCTGTATGTTTCACAGTATAAATATTTTCAGCATTCCAATGTCTTTACTTTAGTATCCATTTAAACTCGCAAATTATGCGAGCTGGGATGTATATGCAGTCGGTATTGTAAATATGATGCGGAGAAGAGGAATATTTCTGACTTTTATTTTCCTGTGAACCATCAAGTGAATTTATTGGCGGGTCGCAGTCTTTAAATCCAGAAGTCTTCGAGCAGAACGTGTTTTCCCGATGTGAGATCGCGGTCTTGTGCTTTCGAGCTCAGACGAATGCCAAAAAATGCAAAAAATGTGCAGGGATGACCCACATTCGCGGATCCTTGAAAGATTCCTCGCCATCTCCAGGGGAACTTTGGACGACGTGTCCTTCGGATGGGAAATGACCAACAGGGAGTCGTCGAAAATGTTTGCTTCCCGTTTATGCATCTCTTCGTCCACCGTACTCGATAAATCGACATAAGGAATCGTCAAGAAATAAAAATTCGCTCGTCACATCGGAGTGTGGATGTTTCAGTTGCTGATGACCGATTTACCAAAATAGCCACAAATTTTGATTTGTTACAAAGGCTTACGAGATTATACCTACTGCTGAAAGAAATACAAATTTTCTAGAAATGAAAATAATGAGGCTTCCCTTTATTTTCATATTCGTGAATCTAAATGTCCTAACACGTATTCAGTTGAATCCAAGCACAGCATCAATTCTACAAAGAGAAAGTGCTTGCAGAAGATATTGATTGTTGCAATCAGCAAATGTTAGTTTTAATCCCATCGAACAGCGTTATTAGCTCACTCGAGCAGGTCCTTAAGATTATCCCATTATTTGAGATCATCTGGGATCGTGCTCGTACACCATTCTCAGTAACTTCTTATACTTGTACGACCTGAGAGCCTTCCTTGCGAAGTTTCCTCCGAAAACTAATTGAACCGAGTAACTCGCTTCTCTCTGACTAGTTCACTGAAATCGCAAATTTCATCTACCTTTCACTCTTAACCCACTTTAAACGACGATTCCCCGGGATCAAGAATTTCGTTCGAGTTATCGTGCGCGCGAGTCGATAAAATATAAATTTAATTAGATCGCGCTAACGCTCCATGGACCGAGGGAATGCAGGAAACACGGGTGTTGATGAATGAGCGCATTGAATACCGATAAACCAATAAAAATTGAGGGCACTCAGGAATGAGATGGAGTTGAACGGAACGATTTTCTTGTAATGGCTTCGAAAGGGCGGCGATAGCAGAATTTGCAAAGGTCAGGGCGAGAATCCTATCTCTAACTGGACGATGCCTATCGCACGTGAAGTCTATTGTAACTAATCCATGTGCCGTGAACGAAATCCTGGGTGGAAAATTCACGGTGATGTGGCACGCAATGTATCTGAATAAATCGTCCAGTCACTGCGCTAAATTCTGCACGTTCCTCGCGATTTAATCTTGTGCTAAAAATATTTCACTGGCTACTTCTATCGGCACGCATCAAAAACAGAAACGTTCGTCGTATCGATCTTTCTATCGTTTCATATATCGCAGCATATACTCCTCCGACAAATTACACGAAAATTATTTATTCATAATAAAACAATAACATTAGATTTACCGTTCATTACCATTCACAAATTCCTCGCAGAAACGCACTCGACTGCGTCTCAGAGGGTACGTAATTAAGGCAATCGGAATCAGCGATGGAAAAGTTCAGTCAGCTCTAAATCGCCAATTACGACGAGGATCGTTTCACGTCACCATCAGTTCTACCAATTAAAAGAGTGTTTCAAACGCTCTCAATTAACTGCTGTCGAAATGATCAGGGCGGTCAGTGGGAACAAACAGTCCCCCCGTTTAGAAACCCTTGAGAGGCAAAACGAGTGGGACTTTGGCAAGGAGTAGAACGGAAAAATTGGAACGCTGGAGAATTGATGGCTCCGAAGGTGGGAGGCAGTTGGAGAGCGTTTATGATGTTATTGAATTGCGCGTCGAATTTGCATTCAATCAGCGTCGATCAGTTGCAAAATCTGGATTTAATGAAGCCTCCAATCGCAATTATGCCGCGATTAATTGCTAATTGGGACTTTAATGTGATGCAGGCGAATCTGGACGCGGATCCGCCGGAAATTGCGGCGATCCTCGGCCGCAAGAACGATTACGTCCGCGGCGGACGATAATTTACGATACACAGATGCGAAAATTCACGATAAATCCAACTGGCCGGGCATTCGCTGCCTCCTACGTTGCGGAGCGTGTTTACGAGCGGCATCGCTCACTCACCGGAGTGAGTTTTCCGCGAAGGCAACTAAATTGCTCGCGGCCGAAATTGCTGCGAATTACAAGTGCAGCGGAACGATCCTCTTTGATAAATTCACTAAGAATGCTGCTCCCCCTGCTCCTTGTTCCGGGGTGAATTTATAACAGAATTCCATTCGAGGATAAGCTCGGGGGCTTACGTAACGTTCTGTTGCATGCATTCTTCACGCATCGTCTTCTGTGAAACTTGGGTTCTTGAATACTTCATTCGGCGTCGATAGATGTGGACTGGCATCCTGTTCGAATAAATGAATTATGAATAAAGCGTTGGTAGACTGGTTGCTCTGCGCTGTGTTGGAATTAATGATACATCAAGTTCATAAAGCAGAGAGGAACATACAGAAAACAAATATTCCCTAAATATTGCTAGTAAAATATCTGTGAATTTTCATTGAACATTTAACAAATTTGAACGTGGTAATTGGAGCTTAAGGTATCCTTTTAACATTCTAACGGAAATGGAGGAACCTCCATCCATCATAGGAGCATCTAGATGCTTCGTTGCTGAATAAATCGCCTAGCAGCAAGAATCTAAAGTATCGTTCCGTCGTCAAATAGAATCATCCATTACAGTGCAGATTGGGAGATAGCGAGAAGTCGGTAGATATTATCAAGGAACGTGTACCGGCGAGGGAATGTAGTACGAGGTCAAAAGTCAAAGGGGTTAGGCGAGGGTAGTTACGTGGGGGGTGGAAAAGCGGCAAAGGCGAGAAGTTGCAAGAATGCAGAGCGCCGAAGAAACCGTGACGATTTTCCTAGCTTCTGTATCTGACAATCAGCTTGCCCTAAACCGATTCGCCCTTTAATGGATTCGTCGAGCACTTTGCCTCCCCCTAAAATTGCACTGCGACCGTTTCTAGCTTTCCCCGAGCCAATAAGCCCGTGTCCCTCGAGCTAATATAGGCACACGTTGACACAGCTTAACCTCCGATCCCGATTTTTTCCTCATTGCCGTGAAACAACAGCAGTTCCAACCGTTCCGTGGTCTTGGAGCGCTTAAACGGACAAAGACGGTCTGAGAGAAGTGGAAAGCAAGTCAGGCAAGGCAAGCAACACGGCTGAGATAGTGGCGAGATGCCAAGCGATATGCCGCTGAAACAGCGTGCATAAGTTTCGGGATGAAGCTATCTTATAATCTGTTCTCGCTCCTCTCGTTAAACGCTGAGAAGCTGGCGAACGTTCCCCTGGCTCTGAACACCATTAACAGTCGCTTCTAACTATTGTTCGCGGGGTAGAGAGATCGTCGACAAGTGGTAGCATGAATCGCATTTCATTTAAGTTGATGGGAGCGTGTAAATTTATTAACACCAGGGAGTTTAGGTGTTTCGAGGAATGCACTGCTGGAAGATTGAAATTGCGCCGTTGAGGAGCTATCTTATAAGGATTAAGCGTCGTTTGCCGATCAATATCGAGGAAGGAACTCTCACGTTCCGTTTCAAATCGAGGGCCAACAGTGGACGATTAATCGAAAAGCCATCGTTAAACTTGGCACGTATTTGGAGGCCTCCAGTGTTGGTTTTCTCGCGAAAGAAAACGGCGGCCGTGTCGTCGTCCACTAATAACTGCATCGATCAACGGCGAACAGTAACTTCTTCCACAGTCTGTGTACCCCTTACGATAGACGGTACTCTGCTATTTTTATCCCAACTACCTTTTAAGATCGGGTCAAGTCAACGTGCAAAACATTTATTAACCCTCGAGCGTTTCTCCGCGAAGAACCAGGCCGGGTGCATTGTTTTGGCAGACATCGAACATACGCCAGGATCTTCATAGATTCTTCGCAATTTCCGAGCCAAATGCAACTTCAATACCCGATCGAACGTTCAGCGAATTAAGTGCCTTCGATATCTCATCGCGCTAGAAGAGAAAGTCGAATCCTTCGCAGCTGCACTGTGACTTCCTTTGGACTTAGGAACAGGGATGACATAGTATAATTCGAAACAGCAGCAATTCCTCTAACTCCGCAAATTACGAATTAAGAATTACGAGCACCTCCATTTTCACAAGGTTCAATGGAATCGTTATGCCACGTCAATTTAAACTTCCATGTGCCCGGGAGGCATGCCCGTACCGCGGAGAGTTAAAAAGTTAGAATGGTGTTTTCATCTCGTATGCAGGGTGAATCTTTGCGAACCCGTGCAGTTTAATATCGATGTCACGTAGCCCGACGCGAACTCGATTGACAGTGAGTCCCGTATCGAAACTCACGTGCCTAAGGGATTAATCAGACAGCCGGAAGGGACGTCGATATATCAGATCGAAAGTGTTGGTATTTGCCAGCGTATTTGAAACTGCTGATCGAGGACACCCAGCATGATGTTCGCCGTGCGTTCAATGGACCCACGGTTGAATAAGCTCTCTGCATTATACATATTCCAGAACGCAGGCCTCGGGGAATCCATTCCTTTTCGCGTAACGAACAGTTGTCTCGGATGGAGGGGAAAATGTCCAGCCGAATTCGCGCACGATAATAACTCGTCGGGAGGAACAAAACGATTAGAGATGCGATTTGTTTTATGTCCTCGATTAAAGCGTTGAACCGTGGACAATTTATGAGCGAAATTTCGGCCTCCAAAAACCGATCAACTTTCACGTTGCCGTGCCAGCGCTGATTTCAATGAAATTAATGAATCACAAAGGAATTTTTAAATCTGGCCACCAATGAAATCGTGAATTCTACGAGAGCCAGAGATATTGTTTAGTAAATGGAGGGAATTCTGATGACTTGATCGTTACCTGTTCTGGTCCAAGTATTGATCTCAGCTATCACGGAAGTGTTACTTAATTATGAGACACCGTTCGAATCAGCTAGCACAAATTATACAATTTCAAGAATAACTCGTGCTAGTTCGAGTCCCTCTTCTAATAACAAATGACTTGGCAGAAGTATTATTCCAACTGATTGTGAAACAACCTTCAGCATAACACCATGCGCAATATCTACATCAGAGTTTTCAGTTGTCTCGGTTTGCGCGTGCACCGCGTTCAATTTATTTACAATCGTCCATTCTTAGCGGCATGTCCACGTGTTTTCCGCGATTCAGCAGCATCCCACTGTCATGACAAAGGATCAATGGTACGGGACTACCAATCGGTGAACTGGGTTATACGCAATGCGCCTGTATTGCGGTGCCGCGACGTCTGTAATCCCGTGGTCTCTCTCGAATTTGCATGAGGAATTGGAGGACAATCCAATTTCGTCCGATTTCCCATTTAATGGAACGAAGGGTTATTCCGAATATATCGCCGACACGTAACCAAACCAGCCCCCTGGCCCTCTCACACGTCCAGCGAGCGTTCATTCGATGATAAGCGCAAACAGTGGAAAAGTAATTCCGTTGGCGACCCGTTGGCCTTTCCTCGCCGCTTAAATGAAATAATCATCGGCGAAGATCGATCCCGGCGGCCGCTGCTTTGCGTTCTTTGCTCTCAATTCGTGGTAATTGTCCGCGGAAGAGCCGCTCCTGTGGAGCTTTCCGTTCTCGCCGCTTAATCTCGCGAATTGCGATCGACGCAGCGAGACGGAAATACTTACAAACCCCGATATCGGGGAGAAGCATCTCGTTTTAAAGATAAACTCCAAAGCTGCCTCCTTCCCCGCCTCGAGTATTACCCGCGAGTGTCTGCATGCATTCGCCGGCTTATCGGCATGGATGGATCCGCAACAATGTCACTGTTCGCGTGGAATTTTCGGGTCGCGCGCGTTCGGCGATGAAATTGGCTGTGACTCGAAGACCAATCAAATTCGAGGATGATAGAATCTGGTTACATGCGAACTTTTCTCTTCGTTCGGCGACGCTACTCCTTGGCCATTTATAGTCGAAAAAGGGCAGAATCGAAGGGCGATGTCGAATCGGGACAAAGCAATGTACTCGCGCGATTGTTAAATTGGGTCAAGGGGGGTTGCATGGCGTACTTGATACTCAATCTGCATAAAGCATCGTAAGGTTTCGCTATCAAGGCAGCTGAACTGATTACGTTACGCAGAGTCATCCCTTCTAGGTTACTATCAGAGCGCGAAACGGCGGGCGAGGAATAATGGAACCGTTTCATTCGAGAAACTCCAAAATTTCTCTGAGCGCCAGTGCCACGCTGAACACTGACTAAGGAAGCATGACTGCGCGATGAGGAAAAATGGTTGAGATACCTTCCGCACCTCTCGCAATACTCGATTACGTTGAGTGTTGAGAAATCTATTCGGAAGCATAGTAACTGAATCTTGGGTCCACGAGATAGAATCGGTGAGTCGAAGGTCCTACGGTAGAATATCGACGTGGCCATGAAATGTGACTTTATTACTTGATCGTGGAAAATGGAGGAAAAGGCAAGATGATTCAGCTGGAACCAGCGTATCTTCTCTTCTACCTCGTTTCCTCCTTGTCTGCGGCGCTCGGTGAAATAGTTGAATACAAAAACCCTATCTGCTAACGCTTCGTTAAACTTCTGTGACGGTATTAATCCAAGGGATCTCCCACCTTCTTCGGCCATTAATCAATGATTCACTGTTCGGTCGTGTTCAAATCGAGATACCAATCACTGCTCCCTTTCGAAGCACTTGTGCATACCTTTGCACGATATTCGGTGAAGATCCTCTTCTATTGTGGCTTTATTTAAGTTTAGAACTATACAAGCAACTTGTTGTAAATTCTATGGTAACTTATAAGAAATTAATGAAACACAGAGTCGATCCGAAAGCTCTGAACTTTCTAAATCAAAGTTTGCCCCTGAGATCAGAATCAGACGATTTATGGCGTCCCCGTGTCGCAGAGATATAAGTTTCAGATTTATTTATCGCCGAAGTTGAGGACACGTGTAACAAATTTACGTTCATCTAAGTTTGCAGCGTTACGATCTAAACTGGCTTCATTAAAATACGTATTATATATAAAAGAAAAAGGAATTCTACTAACACGAATCTTTTAAAACCGAGTCAGAGGTTTTTAATTAACAAAGGTCGCTGTGAGCAACGACTATTTGAAGGAATAGGAGGATTTAAAATTGTAGAGGATTGTTGCTAATATATGTTGTTTAAAATAGCAGTCAAATGCACAATGTCCCGTTAAACGGTAGGAAAGTTGCGTGCCTGGAGTAACGATTATGTAAAACGAAAAGTTGGCGATGTAGGTACGAAGTGGCCGTGATAAAAGTTAATATCGAAGGAAAACAATTTAATGGTCGTAAACTCTTAGTTAGTTATTCCACGACGTAACTCAATCACGGGCCACGGGCAGGGGTCATGGAAATGTGGAGCGGGAAAAAGAATTTACCTACCGGCGCCAGCTTAAATTAAAAAATTTCGTTGCTCATCGAAAAAGTTAGCCGCGCGGCGTATCGTGACGAAGGAAATTGCGGAACGCGATACCATCAACGCTTCGGATAATTAAAACTACTTAAACGTAATGAATCTTGTCGGGGAATTTCGAGATTAATTGTTTGGTACATCCGCGATCGAAAGTTCGCGGGAAATTTATATATTGGGAATTAACGCAATTAATGTTACGCTATTGAAAACTTGTACAGTTACTTCTCTGATATTTAATGTAATATATTGGAAAATTTTGATTAAAAAACGGGTAGTTGATTGGAGATAGGTATATTTCACGACTTGGGAAAGGGAATCTTGCATTGTCTCGCAATCTTTTGGAGATTTTATTTCCAAAATTGCATACGCATTCGTGCGAAGTGGGATGCTTGGAATATTTTTTTCCTCTGCAGCCAGAAATTCCATGGTGCTGGCACGAAATATGTCGATAAAGAAAATTGGTAGATGGGTTGTGGAGATAATTTGCTGTAGTTTAGGAGAAACTTTCTTTCCCTCGAAGTGGTCGCCATCGAGAAACTGTCCAGGAGACAAATTGACGAAGGGAATATCCCTGGAGAGATTGTACAAGTGAACTGAACGAGCTTATGGACACGATCTTGACGCGCTATTATGGCGGAGCACCTGAACCCACTTTGCATATCCTGTATATTTCATGGAACACTAAAATATGCATGCCGAATACCCCTCTGCGTACGAAAGTTTGAATATAAAGAGCGTAAAAAATGCTGTTTGTTAATCGATAAACTTTTATACGTACCTATAATACTCAAAGACTTTTTTTTTATCTTTTACCATATTACAGTGTTTATAACAAAATTAACGTTTGACAACGTTAGAATGCATTAACATTTCTAACGGTATCAATTCTTTCCTATTTTATTGTAGATGCCTATCCATTTTCGTCCTGAGTTGAATTGGAAGTTAAATGTTTCGAAAATGAGTTCCGTTTAATATAAATATTCTACAGTGTCAGAAATCTCTGCAAGCATTTTTTCCAGTTTCATTCGAATTTCTCACCCGAATCAAATATAGGTCGAATTTTACATATTGCATGAAACATTGGAGAAGAAATATTCAAGTATCGTTAAAGTGTCGTAAATAATCGGCACAGCGTTACGACACCTATATTTCCGTCAATTCGGAGCAGAGAATGTACTCCCACCTCCTTTTCCTAAAAATATTTTTCATTCTAACCGAGGAATAATAAAAGCCGCGGAGAAATGTCCTAGATTAAAAATGAAATTCCAGTTTTTAATCAGAGAGGACCTGTCAACCTTTCGCCTTCACTTTCGTGCAAAAAAAACGAGCAAACAGATGACATTCGATATATTCTTCGTGACACGTTCAAAGCGTTTTATAAGATGATAAATATTCATCGCGAGAGATGAAAGGAAATTCGATTGTCGTAGCACACCGATATTAGAGAGGAGCTGCTGCATCGCAGACACAGCCAAACGACTGAAATCATAAGGTGTGTTTGTGCAAGAGACCGATTTACATAGAACATTTTGCATACAATACCAATGGCATGCAGATGTAACTCGTGCATTGCATTTGACATATTGCCCTGGAAAATACTGAGCCTCAGATTCACCAGACAGGTGGTTCCAAGATCAATGTCATTCTTAATATCTTCGTTCATCAATCTCCCATCTATTTTCCTTAAAAGAAAATCGAATATTTTAGGACACCTCAACTGGATAAATGATACTTTATCGGAACCTATGACAAATATTAATCAAATCTCTTCTTTTACATGGAACTTTTAATTTGGGCATCTAAAGTCACAGTTAGCATAGCAATTGAAGGCTTTCATTGTTTTTATTACAAACATTGGTGACCAGATGAGTCTACTATACTCCAATTTATTTATACTCCTTCATGCCTTATTTCACCTTCTCTTATTTACTCAAAACGAAATCTTAGGTGCAGAAAGAAACTCAGACAGGTTACTCGTTAATATGGAAGCATAAATTATAATTTCATGACGATTAAATCATAAATTGAAAGGGTGTTCTAAATGCAAAAACAACGATCTTGTTGCAGGCTCAGCGATCGAAAAGTTATGCGAGTGTGCGATGGACGACACCCTATCTGACCGAAGGTCTGTCGTCAGGGCTGCCAGGTGTCTTCTTGGCTCTGTGACGAGGGTCCTCCTTCTGGCTGACCTGGTCGTGGTCAAGCAACTTCTTCTCGCTAAGGACAAGGTGGCCGTAAGCCTTGGCCGCCTCGAGAGTGTCTCCAACTTCACCGAATTTGTGAAAGCCTTTAGCCAGTTTGGAGCTGAGATGGTAGAGCTGGCTCATCTAACAGGCGATCGACAAGTGAGTAACCATTTGAATAATTCTTCCTTGCTGTGATTATTAGAAGTTATTGAGAGGAAGTAATGCCATTCAAGATACGTAGATACGAATATTCTAGCGCTGTTCCTTCTACTTTGAAGGAATTGAAATCAGATAGAAATTGACTCAACATTTGGATGACAGAATTGATTCTAGAATTATTATTTTTTTATTTGTTTTCAGTAATTGTAAGTTCGATAATTTCAGATTGCAGCGGCAATATGGTAATCAGGTTCGATCGAGCACTGAATGGATGAGACTGAATTGATTCGTATATCTAGATTGATCCTTGTGTGTCTGTTACGACACATATTGTGCTCCCGACAGCTTCGTAATGAGTACAATGAAAATATACTTCGAAAACACCTGTTACTATTTTGCACACCCTTTTAACGATGCCACTGAACAGCCAACGGAGCAATCTAAACCAAAACGGGCGCGATTAAGAGAAACAATGGTGGTCGTTTTAAAACTGACGGGATTGAAATAAAACTTGAAATGGTCTAACGAGGGTCGTGCTTTCTCCTTCCCCTTGCCAAGTGGCACAGCCTCGAAAGTAGTTTTTGATAAATCGAGTATCCACCAGTGTATCCTTCAAGGATTCCTTCGCTATCAAAACGTGGCGCTCCTTTAACAGAGGGAAACACATAAAAGGTGCATTACCCACGGAAGTAGAATGAGTTTCTCCGTAATCCTTGGTGTCGTCATCTTCGGCGAAAATCGCACACAGGGAAATAATATTCTCCGTACACTCGTTGCCTGACACGTCTAACATTTAATGCCTAGAGATTCGTAAATAGCAACTCGAGAATAGAATCATCAATGCCAAGCTTCCACTGTATCACTGAATATCGCATAAACTATTGAAGTGGCGGGGAACTGCGCGACGTGGTCTGAAAAATAGATGTCTGAGACAAAACCTCTGAAATATAGAAACACTTAGAATTGGCGGCGGTAAAAATATAAGAGAAGGTTGAAGAAAAAAATTGTGCATGTTATGACAAAATAATCTTGAAATATATTACAGTTATTAATTTTACTACCCCTTTGAATATCTCACATCCCACGGAACACTGTCATACCTCGTACTACCGAAGTATTACATATATCAACAGAAAAGTAACGTTCTGCATTCCGCACATCGGTCACGTAAAAGTTTCGTAGCAAAAGCGTAGAGCACAGAATGAAGTGTTGGAAATGTTGTAAACTTTCAGAATGATATGAAAGACGAGCGACGAAGGGCACAGATGGCTGCGGCTCGCCAAGTTCTGGAGAGGAGCACCATGATGCTGCTCACGTCCAGCAAAACCTGCCTGAGGCATCCAGAATGCCCATCGGCCAAAGAGAACAGGAACACTGTTTTCTGTCAAATGAGAAGAGCCATGGATTTGATACACTACGTCGTCAAGGACGGCGTACTGGACTGCAGCGAGTCACACTTGTACTCGAACTCTCAGGTACGTAACTTTGTCTCATATTTAGTGAATGTATGAAAATAATATCAAGTGTTATATGTGTTCCATGGAATCTGTATGTATTTTTATTTACTTATAATTTATTGTATCACAAATTGTATTAGATTTCTATTACTACCTAAACGTGAAGAACTCTAAACTGCAAACTATTTAAATATCAATTTTTCATACGCGATTCTGTGCAATACGAATAGAAATTTGTATATTTCAATTCACGAATGTAACCGGAAATAAGAGGAATCAGTCTCAGAACGCAGCAGAGTATAAAATCCGTGGAGATCGGAAGATTCTCCTTGAAATGAACTATCGAATGTGATATATGTCCTTGTTACATTCTTCCGCAAATGAGAGTCGGGGAGCATGTCTGCGAAACCATGGTTCCAAGGAATTTTGGCGCCACGGAGCCTTGTTTATCGCCGCCATGTATTATCTAGAAACTCGGACATGCGTTCGTTGAAATCATGTGGCGACAGTGAGAGGGCGGAAAGTTTACAGTGAAATGCATGGGAAAGCTTGGAATGAATCCAAAAAGGCGAAATTGTGATTCAGGGGTAGCCCGGAACGCACGATTTCGCCGACCTTGAACAGCATTGGCCACCTTGCAAGAAGCAATAACACTCGAGGAATCCGGATGATCTCCTTATCGTCGCCAGAATCGTAAAGCATGACCCTGATCTCGATAATGGCTCCTTCAATCGGTTAAAAGAGAAAGAAGAAAACCAGAAAGTAGGATATGCGGGCTCTATCAAGAAACAAACATTAGAAATCGATATGTGCATTTCCCCTTAGCATTTCTTATTTCCGCACAGATGCATTCATTACAGCAAATAAAAAGTAGATGATTAATACGATTACAATTATGAATATCACAGCTCCTATAATGCACACACACACACACATGCAGAAAGTAATTCGCCACGTGGAACGTGTGTCACTTTATATTATGTAGAACTCTTGAAGCAAGTAGTAGAAGTCAACGTATGGTCAGACATATCAAGTCCTCACTTAAACCTCCAACTGTTGCGTTGTATTTAATCTGTTACATTTTGGGGTTTAGTTAGAGTGTGGGACGACGCGGACTATAGTTGAGAATTTCAACACGTTCCACTCCAAATACGCTTTAGTCCGCAGAAAATAATCGCTATAAAGTGAAACGTGAATTATCGCCGTTCCATCTCCTCGTGCCTGGCGACTTTATCTCCAAGTTTCTCGATGGTTTCTTGCGCGATACGATGTATGTGCCCGAAACTTGAAAACATTCCAAATTGCGCTCCATATCCGTGGCACCAATATCGACATCGCTGACATCGGATAGTACGCTTTTAAGCGACCGACTGGGGCCGTACTCGAAATTTAAGAAACATCCTCGGTATGGGATGGGACGCCGGTGTATCGACAGCGGCGTAAATTGATATCGTGCCGCGGATAAAGCGGACGCATAGCGAGCCACGCCGAAATGGATGTCATAAACGTTGCCCGGCATTCTTAGGCATGTGCCAAATTGCAGCGTAGCGATTCTGGTGCATTAATGCACCGGCGTTATTTAAATTTCTCGCCAAGCGAGGAATCGGGAGGCCAGCCAAATACCCTCGCGGAAGAGCAACGGGCCAGATAAGGGGGAATTTATTTAGTTTAAATGACGATACGCCCCACCCACTCGCTCAACTTATGAAGCGACAACTGAATTAAATGAGACTATTGTGGGGTAATAGCGAGCGACGAAGTTGAGTGAAAGGGGATGACGGAGAAAAGACGGGGGCTGAATTTTAGGGGTGATTCACTGGTTATCAAAAGAAGTCTTAATAATTGTGAGTGTAGAAATGATTCCATTTGATTTATCGAACAAAGCTTCTTGTCTGTCAGAGAAAATTTACAATTATTAGTAAGTTTGCTATGGCTCATGAGTGATTACTCGATGGTTTTCAGATGGATTTATTTATTTATTAAGTTGTTGGTCTGTTCTGTTTAGTAATATAACATATCTCTGATGGTGAACATTTATAAGTAAATGTAATTGAACGTTGCGTTGATACATGATTTTATGTCTCTCAGTGCAATTGTTTCATCAAATTTATTTATTCATGTGATAAAGTACCTAAATCTCGAAATTTCAATAGATTCTGTTAGCGAATATCAAGTCGCTGTCGTGTGAAACCTGTATATTCCAGTGGAAACTTAAATCTTTAAGAAACACTTTAGACCAAAATCCAAGAGCATCAAAGAATTTATAATGCGCAGATTGACCGATATTCCTGAAGCTTCAGAGGGGAAAAAGTAACTGAAGGTGCTCGGTCACGTTCAAGGATCTCGCCCGAGTAATTGCACTAGAAAAATGTATATTTAATCGCCGCCAGTGTTTTATAGTCTATCGCGTTCTATCCTTGATCCAATGCAGTCGATTTAACTGATAATGCGTATGCTGACCTTAGGGCACATTATATTTAGGTACAGCTTGTCATCGAAGTTCCGTGTAGCGTGTTAGAAGTGGCACGTGTTTACTTTGTAAACATAGTAATATTTTATAACGCGCATAATGCAATGTTCAGCTGGAAGCTTTTCAGCCCCCTTTGAACGTAAAGACGCGATCGATTTACAGAACAAATAAGAACGAAATTTTCGCGAAAACTTCATATCAACGCTATATAACAAAAATTATTGTTGTAGCCTTCCAGGATAGGAATAAGGATAATATTCTGGACAGACAAGGTTTATTCGGATTAGGTAGGAATACATGGTTGGTTGACAGGACGGGGCTACAAATTTCGAAGCTCAGACGTTGAGTCTCGTTACGTTTGAACAATTTATAAGATTTTACTGTGCTGACGGCACTTGACTTTATTCTAATGAGGCGTCCAGGAGTTACTCTGTACTCTCCCGTTCGAGTGGCGTCCAGGTATTGTCGCCGTACTCTCCACATCGAACGGGCGTCCAGGAATATTCTCCCGTACTCTCCTCTCTCAACGATCGGGTATTTAATAAAGGGGCTATGTACTGTCGCGACTCTACTATACTGAGGCGTCCAGGAGTTACTCTGTACTCTCCCGTTCGGATGGCGTCCAGGTATTATCGCCGTACTCTCCATACCGAACGGGCGTCCAGGAATACAATCCCGTACTCTCCTCTCTAATCTAACGAGGCGTCCAGGAGTTACTCTGTACTCTCCCGTTCGAGTGGCGTCCAGGTATTATCGCCGTACTCTCCATACCGAACGGGCGTCCAGGAATACAATCCCGTACTCTCCTCTCTAATCTAACGAGGCGTCCAGGAGTTACTCTGTACTCTCCCGTTCGAGTGGCGTCCAGGTATTGTCGCCGAACTCTCCACATCGAACGGGCGTCCAGGAATATACTCCCGTACTCTCCTCTCCAACCTAACGAGATGCTCTGTACTCTCTCGACCGATAGGCGTCCAGGTATTATCGCCGTACTCTCCATATCGGTCGAGCGTCCAGGAACACCCTAAAGCGTAGTCCCTCCAGCAGGCGTCCAGGTATTATCGCCGAACTCTCCTGCCGGAGTCCCTAAGCTGTCTGAGATCGGCCGTGTGTGGTACCTCGTCCTCTCCCTCAGAACAGCGAAGAAGGAAAATGCCTCTGCGGGCCTCGAATTTATACCCAATCGTTGCTATCCGCGGCCGCAGTAATCAACAGACGCGTCGTTAAGCGCGGGCCTCGCGAGCCGCGGTTCCGCGCCCGCACGCCTCTCCTCACGGGCAGCCTCCAAGCATGATCGAGAAACTTCTCGATGGTCAGCGTTTCTCAAAGCGTTTTTTCCGCATGCTACATTGTTAATTATATAGTAATCTCAAACATGTCTAGGTTTTCTCCATTCTTACAATTCAATCGTCACGAGTAATACACATGCATTCTTAACGTTTACATTTACATTTTCAACTTCTTTACCATTTTAAAACTAACAGACCAGGAGATGATTTTCTGCGTCGAAATGACTTGCATTTAAGGAGCATAGGGAGTCGTGAAAGGTGGAGGAAGAAAGTGGAGCTTGCGCTGATAGAACCATTAATTCCAGAGCTCCCAGCAAGAGGATTGGGACAGCAGCACAGCTTTCTCAGCGCTTAAACACTTTGAGAGACTCGTGGAGACCACAAGGATGACTCTCCTAGGACCTGGATGTCGAGAGACACTCACGTCTGCCCTCGACACCGTCGTCGAAAACACACAGGACTTCACTGACAGCGCATACACGAGCCACGAGCACAGAGAGAACATACTTTTGCTCTGCGATCGGGCAAAACTCGAGCTCAACACACTTCTACGCATTGGTAACAGCATGGTAAGGATCATTTCTATTCCACTCTTTCGAGGACCTCAGCGAAGGACGTTTATTCAAGTTGAACTTCCAATTCAACTTCTAATGTCACTGCCACTGTAACGTGTACTCATATTTCCTTATGAGTTTAAACAAGAACTGAATGAAGGAGAAAATTGCAATTAATGGTAACTGATAATAAATAGAAGTAGCTTAATTAAGTAGAAGTGATCGACTAGAATACCTCGCCTTATCCAGAATTCAAAGATTAGCACGTATTAGTAAAGAATCAACGTGACTTTCGGTGGTCGAAAAGTGGAGAAGTCACAATGTCGATTACGTCCACCTATAGACAAAGCAATTTAGCTCTAGTGAAAAGATCCGGTGCAAAAAATTCATATAATACCGGATTATACGTGGAGGAGTAATCCCTGGCTTGATTCTCCCTGAAAAGAGGTGCCATTCCGTCGTAAATCCGAATGAATAACCGGGCTAACCTGAATCAGCTGCGAGAGCCACTGCAAATGAATAGGCAGAGGTTCACCTGTGTAATTCTTTCTTCACAAAAAGAGCAAACTGCCTGTTTATCTTATTAACACAGGTATCTACCACGGCCTTAAACGCACAATTTCTTCCCAAACGTCCAGTGACAATACGAATTGCAATGAAAAGAAAATAAGAGCAGGAACTCCATTCCCCATTTTGTAACTTTCTTTAAAATTTATAAGTACTTTCTTAATGCTGAAAATAATTCTACGTTCATACTTCTCGATGAATCATTTCCCAGGGCATTAGAATGAAATCTATGACACAGGTGACAAATTTCAGTGTATTATGAAAATGTCCTTCGCTGAAGGTGGTGAAATTTATTCCCGAGAATCCTTGAAGTAATGGGGAAGTGGGGTGTACAATAACAGTGAAACATTTATTGTTATCTCGTGTCAGAACTACGAAGGCGGCAGTGGTTCCCCGAGTTCTGAGATGGAGCAATCCGTCCTGGGAGTATTACGAACTACCAGGGACCTTCGCCAGCAGCTCTGCGCGACAACGATGGAGCAGGCTGGCGATCTTGGTCAGGTGACCAAAGCTGGCCAAGAGCTTGTGTCAACGATCAGAAATCTCGCTCTGGCCAACGACATTAATCGCCTCCAAGAAAGCAGCGACAGATTTCACGAGTACATGGACCACATTATCGAAGTGAGTGTTTCGTTACGAAGTAGCTCATTGTCAGATCGTTTAAATTTGCGATAAGGTGCTTTCGTTTTTGAGGCCCTGAGTATTTTCGTTTTTCTTTTAATTCGAAGTATTGGGGTTTAGTGGAATTGTCCCCGATTGAAAGGAAAACATTTCTGCTGTATAATGTATTTACTTGTATGGGTTAACAGGTGTGCAAAATGCTCAGGCACGTCGCGCTCACGGAGTCATTGCAAGTTTCAGCGAAGTTCACAGAGATCAATTTGAGAATATACGGCCCCCAAGTGGTGATAGCCGCTCACACGTTGGCAAGGCATCCCACTAGCAAAATCGCGAAGGAGAACCTGGAGGGTAAGTTGCGACACGTGTGCCAATAACAGCTATGTGAATACCGAATCTGATATATAGAAATCCATGTTGCGTGAATGACTGCATAGCTTGGAGTGAAATGAAGTAACGTGTTCTAGGTATGATAAATAAGAATCGACTCGTAATTTTTAGTATTCGCCGATATGTTGCAATGGCTCATGACTGACGCGACAACAGTGGCAAAAGATGTGCTCGAATTGAATCAGAATCGACCCGAGAAACAAGTATACATGTCCTTGCCACGACCAGGAGTAAGTAGAACCTTCTATACTCCTTCAATTTCATCTTACGTCAATCCTTCGGTTCCCAATATCTCAACAAATCAAAAAGGCTGATGAAATAATTGACATAATCTTTATCCACTAAAGGAAGTCGGCGACTATGATCAATCCTTTAAAAACCCAACAATTGAGTAGAGCCATGGAAAGCCAACATCTGTATTTAATTGCAGAAACACGGCACCACGAGCAAGCCGCTGAAGGCAGTGCGACTGGACAGCGAGGAGCAGGCGAAGATCGCGAAAGCTGGCCTGGAGATGAAGCTGATCACATCAGAGATGGACGCGGAGACGGAGAAATGGCAGGAGAGCGGCAGCGCCCTGGAGGAGAACAACGACATCGTGAAACGCGCGAAGAACATGTCCTCAATGGCGTTCTCGATGTACCAGTTCACGAGGGGCGAGGGCATCCTGAAAACCACCCAAGATCTGTTCACCCAAGCTGAGTATTTCGCCGAAGAGGCGAACAGATTGTACAAGGTTGTGAGACAATTCAGCTACCAGGTACGTGGCATTAATCAGGGCGACGTAGAACCAAAGCAAAGTGAATTATATATATTACACACATTTCTTCGATTGAACATGACGTTTGGGGTGCTACGTGTATACGTGTACACGCTCAGGGACCGCCCGCACGTACACGCATACACTCCGCACCGTCCTTTCTTTACGATCATTCTTTTCTACCGTTGTTTATTATTATCACGGATTCTATACTGGACTTGATTCCGAGTTTTTTGATCCTTGCTATATTGGAGACATTTTTCCTTGGATTTTTCGCTATTGAGTTTCGTTTTTACGTAATTGCGACGCCGGGGCCACGTCGAATCCGTTGATATGTAGTTCGATCGAAACGGGAATGCAAATATCCTCTCTCTTGTAAATATCCTTTGCATCGGTATGGTTTAAAGTTTCTAGCATGTTGCATTCCGTTTCAACCGACTTGACGTTCAGACCTGTTCGTTGATCTTACGATGCCGTGGATTTTTAAAATTTGATTTTAAGACCGAAGTGTCAATGTGCCGTCGTGGGTGAGATTGGAAGTGGCCCGGGTGTGTGTTATTAGCATTAGACATGTTCGAATTAATACGTTTGCTGCCCTTTCGACCCTCCTAGCTAGGCCGAATATATATATAGTTACCCGAAACCATTTTGATCTCTTTATACTCTTCTTGAAAGAAATCAACAGAAACGCTAACCTTGTAATATACTCTGTATTATGAACACCCTTTTTTGACCCTCGCTCTTTGAATGCCTCCATCCAGGTAACTCTTTCTCTCTTTACTTTAGACCCTTGTTGGGCGCCTAGAGATCATGTTCGCCTTTTGTACAGACTCGTTCTCATTGCCGTGCTCGTTCTCTCTTGCAACTTCATTGTTCCAGTTGCTGTTAAGTGTCTGTTATCTCTTACATCACTTACACGTTTGTTACTGTTACATACTTTTTTATACGCAGCGCTGCTATGCAAGATGTCATGAGACACCTAGTACCATCACCCTAACAATCGTTTCTTTTGAATGACGTAGTGCGGCCATGTACACCTTTTTTCTTTTACCAACGAGGAATCGCACGTTGTAACGTACGACTATTTTCTGCGAGACCAGTTCCCATTGCCAGTCGCTACAACAAAGTAACTTTCATTGGTTTAATCGTCGAACAGCTGAGGTGCTAACGTGTTGCCTCTCATTACCTGGAAAATAATCGATCGGACCGGACGAGTATTTTGTAACTAGATCTGTTCCATTATGTATAAAATTATCGAACTAGAAAAGTAGTACCATTTACTACTAGTCAGGTATACCATGTTTTCCATGTCTTGTTTGTGCTTGTAAAGAAACAGAAGCAGTAACAGTCTTGATTGTGCAGTCGTAATTAGCGTGATAAGTTTTGCAGGAACGTGATTCTCGTCTCGAGGATTAGAAATAATTAAAAGAAAAGGGACTGTCTTTTGATTTTCACTTGTCACACCATCAGACTAACTACGATCATTATTTTGTTGGTAAATCTATTTTGTGTACGTACATTTTATGACTTTTTTGTGTACGATTAGTAAGGTGTGTTTTAGATGCTACGGGAATGCTTCCGTCTGTGGACGACGTCTATGTGCATTGTGGTCCCCCTCCTTCCACTATCTGGGGCATGACTATTATGTCTCAGTTTTTGCCAGCTTCCGATTCTGCCGTTTAGAAATATTAACGTTACCATTAACGAGCCAGCTAAGGTGAAGTTACCCGCTCGTTTGTACTTCGAAATTCTCCGCGAGTATTCAGTCGAACGTACTTAAAAACTGCAATTACTTTCGTCAACGATAAATCGAATTTGAGAAATTCACTTCACTATATATTTGGAACACCATAATTGAAACAACTTAAAAGTGAAACAACTATGAATTCAAAAAGGCTATATTGTTCTGTTAATCGATGGATGAATTCTACTTTTATAAAGTTTAAGGGGTACTGCCACTCTGGAATTTTGGAAAAATGCTACAAATTTGTTTGGCTTAAATGATGCCTTAGGATCTTAGAAATAACATATAATGAGTACCAAAAAAAATCAAATTCAAGATGCTTTCCCGGGCGCTAGAGTGGCATTACCCCTTAATGACAACTACCCCTGATTATATGTTCATCTTAGCTGCTGCCTCTTGCAAAAGTGTATCTGAATTCTAACGATGGTTCGATTAATTTAATAATCGTGAAGCTTGCAAAAACAACAAGGTCTGTACTATTTCACTGTCATTCACACAGTCACTCTCTAATGTTCTTCTCAAACAACTTACACTTTCCGTTCAAACTTTTGCATTGTGTTTCTATTTAGGAAGGATAGAGAATTTTTCTGTTAACTTGTTAGATACAATTCTATAAGTACCCAAAGATACATATTTTAAATTACTTATTACTAGTCAATGAATAAAAAATAGAATCAGGCATTGCTTTGAAGAGTTAATTTAAAAAAAAAAGAAACGCTACATATGTACGAAGAATAATATCGCAGGGCAAACGTAATTGGTGGTTTTCAACGATTATTTAAAATACATAAAGCACACTTACAGTTAACCCCTTTTGTAACAGCACGGCGCAAACATCACTAAAACATTTCCGACGATACTTTCCATGCTCCTAATATAAATAATTTTATTGTAAATCTTAAACAAATCGTTATTCTGATACAATTTACCATCAACTGTGCAATTCTTTAAAGTACAAATGAATAAAAAATGCACCCCACTTCGTATTCTTGCAATGAAACTGGCTATCAATCTTACTCAACATTTAATTCCCGATAATGTTGTTTCGTATTTATTATCGATTCTCTTATGAATTTTGAAGATTACTCGTAGACGTTGAAATCGTTGGAAGACCGTACACGAACACGTTTGCCTTGCGACACGAATGAAGACGTAAGTTTGTATACGATGTTGCATGGGCGCAGGTACCAGGTGGACCGCACAAGAAAGATCTCCTGGAGAATCTCGACCGTGTGCCGACTTACGTCCAGCAGCTTCAGTTCACAGTGAAGAATCCCACCGTCGGGAAAGCCGCCACCTTCACGAAAGTCGATAACGTGATACAAGAGACAAAGAACTTGATGAACGTGATTTCGAAAGTGGTCACCACATGCTTCGTCTGCGCCACAAAGGTAAGACGCCCCGTACTGATCGTCCCGATCGATGTTTCTGTGTGCCACACACGAACATTCAATTACCGATTGCCACAGATTACTGCCTCATTCACGTTATCGTGCTGGTTTTCGTTCAGTACTCTTGACTTTTATTTTTCTGCCCGAGAATTCGGGGCCAGTTCGATCTTTCCTCTTCTCGATGGATCAAGCAATTATTATTAGATTAATATCGTTGATACGAATCTCTAAATATTGGTGATAATTTTAATATGTTCGGAGACGTAGCATTGAACACTTTATTAACGTGGAAAGATTGAACGGATTCCTTTTTTGTATTTTAGCTAGCTTTGTGTCGGCAGAAGAAGTGTTTCAATTTTTTTAAGTATAGCTGTGCGTAAATCGTTGAAATCGCAAAGAGTTAGTCCTGTGCGAATATTCGTTGTAGTAAGACAACTGTTATCAAGGGAACGTAACTTTATTCATTGGATACCATAAAAGAAACATAACCGTTCATCAATTTACACATTCGAAGGAGTTCTAAATCCATTAATTAATTTACCTACAACACCCAAGTATACACCTAAATCGTTAAACTGGCACAGGATTCAAAGTAAGTCATACAGATCACCACCAAATTCTCAGAATTCTACAGATACCAAACCCCCAGCTTCCAGATTCTGTCTCCGCAAAATACTACGCAATTATTCGCACAGGGCGAACAAGTATGAGTCGCAGCGCCGTCACGTCACGCCTAAAAACTGTCTACATGTCCTTCCATGTATTCATCGAATAGCACAATGTGACCATGCCGCAGTACGTGGAGCTCAGTCCAACAACGGTGCCTGGCCTGGGCGAAGAGGATTGCTTGTACCCAGTTAGTCCCCAGTTGCTACCGTCGACGAGTCCCTACGTGCAGCCCCATCCCCTCACCTCCTCCCAGTTGCACAACATTTTAAGAGCGCCAGGGCTCAACTTCCCTTCCTTCGGTTACAACACTCTGCCGCTCCCCACGTCCACCAGCAGCAGCGGCACGCGCAGTTCCGCTTCCTTCGTCCATCCCTCGGTCCTGCCGTACTCGGCCAGCAACACAACGTCCGGTTGCGGACCGCAGGCACCGCATTGCCTGCAAAATCTTCAGCTACTGCAGCTACAGCTGCACCAGGCGCAGCTGCAGCACCTAAGACACGCCACTCTGCCGAGATAACACAGACTATCGTTGCACCGTGATGGTCGCATGTGTTCACGCGCACAGCCACAACGCTGCGCGGCGAAGCGCTCGCTGTTCTTTCGTTCGCACAGGTTCGATTTTGGTTTCATTTTTCCGTTTCGTTTTCTTCGTTTCGCTCGTTTGCTGCTTCCACCGTTGCTTCGCGTTTTCAGTTCCTTTCGCGGTCGCGAAACGAACGCGAATGATTGAAGTACGAAGTAGTTGGATTGAGAGATATTGTGTCGCGTTGGCAGGGAAGGGGATTAGGAAAATTTATTTAATAAATAATATATAGTATATAATATACTATATAAATAATTTTGTATTTAGTTAGATCCTGCCCAACTCTGATTTGGGAGTATTTATAGTTGGATTTGGAATTAGTCGAAGAAGTATGTAAATTGCGATAGGTACTTCTTTGGGGATAAAGAATGTGATTGACGATTTGGAGGCATAGAATTAATGCGACCCGATTTAGGATTCAGTCATTTGCGTTCGTTAAATATTTTCTCCTTTCTCGTCACCGCTATTTTCATAACGACACATTTTACGCGTAGGCATTACCGTCGCTATTTATGTTAATAAACTGGCTTGAATATTTTTCTTACCGTATTGTTGCAGACATTTTTCTCGCAACAGCTTTGCTTCGATTAATAAGCCACGTTGTGACAATATACAACATAATCCGCAGCACGCAGGTGAACTGATAATCAAACGAGTTTACTGTTTTCAGCTGTCTTTACAGGAACGGGCGCGATGCAATCTTTCGTAACAGAATTTCCTTTTCATTATTGGAGTCACTTTCTGGCACGCTGAATATTATAAAACTTAATGCTTGTATATAATCGTGCATCAAGACAATAACACATACTTTTCCTACAAGTATATATTTCTGAAACAATAATACTTTACAATCTTTCAATTTTATATTAACAAATTTTTATAACAACCAAAGAGTAATGCTGGTCATCCTTCTCGATGGTGGGGGCATTAACAGTCACAGTTGCGACGCTTTTGAGGGAGCTCCTTTGCAACTAAAAGGACTGGAACAATTACTAACTAAACGACTGCCACGTCGTACAGAAGTATTTTGGAACTTAAGTATCAACCAGAAGGATCGCGAAATGTTGCAACTCAATTCAGCCTAGAGATAGAGGAGAGTGTGCCCTTTATAATGCATTTTGTCTCGTATCGATGGCTTAAGCGGTTCCCGAGATATAGGGCTTCGAAGCGTGTATTTGAAACGCAAGGGGTATGAATGGGGTGACCGAATACGCATGACCCAGTGACCTACTACTCTTCCCGGAAGTGCGCACGTCACTAATAGTAAACAGTAAACAAACGCTGACCTAGATAACTGACCAACGCAACATGGCGAACCGTGGGATAGGCTAGTGCGAGTGAGAGGTCCGACTGCGCGAGCGAGAAAGACATAGTAGCGCTCCGAAAAGTACCGTTATCTTTATACGACGATATTTCGTGAACCGAAAGTGGTATCGACACGAAACAAACGCCATTTTAAAGGGAAGGGTTCCCCGCTTCCGCTAATATCTCCATTTTGAAATATTTCTTTATAATTTCGGAATAACAGTCTTCCAAAGTTATAGTTATTTTAATACGCGTTTCTGATGTACATATTTGGAAAGCTAAACGTTCCAGAATACTTCTCACGCGACATTTCAAATAGAAGGGAAGTTATAATCGACGCAGAAGATTTCAGCCACTCGAGGTTCCATTTATCTGGCATTTCTTACTTTTTCTCAGCAAAGTAGCCAATGTATACGAGGGAGATATTTATTTGGTGAAGCCCGAGTGGTCGAAATCGTTGGATTATAAGATTCCCTTGCACGATATGGGGTGATTGCAGCGTCGTGCAGGAAAATTGGCGCGGTACACTGGATAATCCGCCCTTCTGGGCCTCTGTTTTACAGTACAACCTGGATTTCCGAGGTCTGTCGGCGCGCGGGGCCGGCGGCTCGCCGTACAGGGGCGGAGAGGGTGCAGGCGCCGACGGCGACGGTGGCGGTGCTGGTGTCGACGGAAGCAAGACGGGCTCCGCCCCCGGCAGCGACCCGTCCGTCTGACAGTTTGGGATGGCCCGACGGGCCAAGGGGGACGCTCGCCGCACTCGGGTTTCCTTTCTGCTATTCTAGGAAGAACCTCGCCTGCCCCAGCGAAGCGTACACGTCGAGTCCTCGCGGACACCCCCGACCAGATCCATCGCTGCTCGTTGAACGGGCCTCCGCCACATTTCGAGGGGACCTTCCGCGTACCGTACGGAGCGATCGTTCGCATGGCTTCTAAGTATGTACAGTAGAAATCTGGGATGGAACACTTTGGCATCAACGAGTTAAACATCTTTCGCTTCTTTTATTGGGCAAAGCAGAGCACGCGAGGTCTGGTGAGCGAAATTTTTCGTAGGTTTCTCTTGAATAACAAAAGCTTTGCCTACTTTTTGCCGATTTTCCAAAAACTTTCACCTTTTTATTGGTTTTCATTGACATTTGATCGGGCCCTGATTCTTAACGTAAATGGTTAGTACTCCATTACATTTCGTAATCAGTTTTTATGCGATCTCATTGGTGCCAAATTACGCGAATTCTACTGTATCGTTAAAAGAAATTTGAAGATTCTGGCAAATTATCGCTAACTGAGCGATTCAACTCGTAACTATCCACACAAGAACCGCGAAATGGCGAGCGCATGAAGATACGAGCTGTCCCCTCGAAATTATTATACAAAATCTTGGTTTGTTACCAACTGAAAACGACATGCCCATTCTTGATGTTTATTAAATTTCTAATATCCCAGTGAACGAGCCTCGAGTGTCGTTCTTCTCGAGGGCACAGGAAAATGAACGTTCGGTAGAGCGTTCGTGAAAGACTCGCGTTAAGAGAATGTACCGGTGCTACAGGGCCAGGTACCCCTGGTTCCCCTGGTTAAATAAGAAATTAAATATCTAAGTGTTAAGCCGACCGCGGTATTTCTTACAATATATATTCGAAGCATACCGAATTTTCGTGCGCGACCGTTGGTCCTCGAGAACGCTTGCTCGCCAAAGCGATTACTAGACCGTCGACGTGTACGTTTCAATTGTAATTGCTTCGAGCACAAGCTATATATTCCAGCGATTAGCCACAGTACACGCTCGTGCGTTGCTCAATATACAGACAGGTTTTTACGAGCCCTCCGCTCCGCTTTAATCGCGTACGAAATTGCGATAAGGGACTGCCATGAAACACGACGAGAACCATGGAAATCTGCGAGAAATTTGGGCATGCTTTTTACACGATAACGCACGCGTCTGTTCAAAGTCATTTACAACGGAAATTACTCGTTCCACAGCCATCTCGTATTTAGTTTCCAACGATCACCACTCTTCGCGACAATCTGGCCTATTAACTCTTCTGAGTACACTTAACTTCACCGCTCGATCCACGCGACGGCAACTTTCTAAGCAACAATTTCTGTTAAGCACTCCAAAGTTCCTGTTAATCGATGCGTTCGTTTAAACTGTAATTGCCTTGAAACACTACCCATCCGACGACTAAACGAGACACGAACTCGCGTCGCTTGAAGCAAACGACTTTTGCACTCGAGCCTCATCGTGCACCGCGTTTCTCCAGGCGGCGATGCAATAATTTAAAAAAAAAAGGCGACCCTAAGAGTCGTGGCTTGTTCGTCCCCGAGCGTGCACGATGAAGATCGACCACTACAATGGCAATAATGCAGCCATATCAGAGGAATCGGCGTCTGATGCGAACAGGGACGGGTTTAAAATAATATCCGCGGCAAGAATCGCTTTTAACTGCTTGGTGCCATCTCATAATCTGCGTCGTCCCAACGGGGAACACTTCGCTGCTACGTCGACTGTCGGCCCAGCGATTCGCGCGAAGGCCCGTTGAGAGGTCCACGATTCGACGGAGTCACAACGGCTCGAGTAGCAGCGAAAGGATCCGAAACGCAGCACCGCGGCGCGCGCCGTTAACGCCGCGCTTGAGACGCCTTGTACAGACTTATATTTTGAAATAGAGCATCCCCATTCGAGATCATTTCAGGCTCTGCGCGAAGGAATCGCTCTTCCATGTAGGAGGGTTGGTGCAACGACAATAATTCGGGATGTCGACTGGAGTGCCTTTTAGGGGTGAAATATTTAGAGGCCAACTTCCGCTGATAACGCGTCTCGCCACCAACTTCGATCTTTCAAGGGTTCCCGACGGCGCAGAGCCGCGGTATATCGCTGTCAGTCTTTGAACACTTTGAAACCGTCGTTAACGCGCCGCGCCGCGCCGCGCGAGTACGTACTACGTAGCGCTTGTCCACAGTTTGCTTTCGATATCCAGCAGCGTCTGATCGTTATTTCGCTAATTAGCACCTCACAGGACATTGTACGCCTTCAATAAACGAGCAGTCCTGCTTACGTGTACCGTGCGCGGAAGAGCGTGGAATCTGGAATGATAGTTTACGCCGTTAAATCGCTACCATTGGCAGAAGCACTGTATTAGTTAGAAAAAGCAGCCTAGAAAGCCTCGAAGCAGCAATTCACAAGGCATCTCTCCTAAGCCATCAGATTCCACGTTCACCGGCGAAATATGTTGCGAAATGGGTTTAACGAGACTGCTCGTTTCACGGCCAGACATCCGCTTTGCACCCGAGCACTGTAGTTCGCGAGACGATGCCAGGCCGCGGTTTTGCGTCTAACCAGCCCTAGCACAGCTTGAAAACACAGGATGGGGCAGGAGATGGACGTTGAGGGTGACCTGAGGGCGGCAGCAGGGCGGTCAGGGACGTACTTTGTGGCAAGGACACCCTGGCTCACTGCACGAAATCTCGTGGTTTAAGCTCAGTCGGGCGTAGAAACGACCTAAGCTGCTCGTGTCCGATCGGCGATAAAGCTGTTCACCTATCGGGGCGCATTCTCGCGTGCCGCCGCGGATGTCCGATCGAATCGCGGGCAGCTTGGATGCGCCGTCCGAGAACAAAGCTTCCTTCATAGTGCCACAAAAGAAACACTCTCGTTCTTGCGATACGTCTTTGAACCCGCTGACGAAATCGAGCTCGCTGTCTTCCAGAGAGAGACGAGCGAGGCGTGCATCAATATTAAAACAATCCCGACGACTTCTGTCGATGTAAAAAAGCTGCTCGACCGCGCACGAACGAGCCCCTCGTGATTTTTCTATTCGTAGCGACTGCCCCCCGTCACGTCTAATTGATCGACGTCGAGTTTAACCGTAGAGCCGCGCAAGCTGAATAATAATGCGCGCGCAACGGCCACGAGCAACTACTAGCTGTAATTGTACAAAATAATAATCGGAATCGAAGGGTTCGTCGTGCACGCGCCAACCAATATCGAACCGGAGATCACGAAGCTGGCGCTCTAGTATGGCCTCTCGCTGCACGCCGATCAAACGAAACGGCCGGAGACTTTATCGATCGATTCTCGTGATCTTCCTCGAATTCGAAACGCAGAACGACGCTGGACGACGACTCCCCCGCGCGGGGAAACTCGTGGCGCGTCCAGCGGCGATCCGCGTCACGCTTGTTCTCAAACAGCTGATCGTTTCCGCGTGGACGGTCCCCGGAAACGACAGGGAGACACAGGTGGTAGCGTTTGTACATAGAGCATTAAGTTCACGCGAGAACAACGTCGACCAGTCATGCATTTCACGTACCTACGAGTTGTATTAGAGGATCGATTCTGTATGTATTATACAGAGTTGGCACAAAGACAGTACGGTTGTACTGATCAGTGGAGTTTGCGGGGGAAGTCACCGTCGTCGATGATTAAACGTTTGACACTTCGAGCAAGCAAACTGTGCACACCTCGGCGTGTTCACGCGTTCGCGTCCTTTGGGAAGCATCCAAGTATTATTCAGCTGCTCCCGAATGTTCACTCGGGACGATTTAAGCCAGAGTTCCTTGTTAGAAGCGATCGCTAGAAAGGGCTTGACTGAAGGGGCGTTTTCCGAAACCTTGCGTTACTCGAAGTGTTAATGAGTCTTACAAATTAGTGATTATAATCAGATCTTTCTACGTCGATGATCGGTGACGGACGCTTTTGAGCAAGCTCCGCTGGCTTCGTAGATGCTCGAGGCGCCAGAATGTAAACGAGGGCCTCTTACCAGGGGGCATTTTGACAGTGTCCCCCGAGATGTTCCTAGGGTGTAATCACGCGGACTGACGTTCCGCAAAGCGCGCGCGTAAACCTCGCAGGAATGTAATGAACCGGCACGCGTCCGTTGCAAGCTGAAAAACATTTACGCGACGCGTTTGTACAGACTCTGTATCATACCTTTATCCACGCGGTCTTTAGTGTATAGAGTTCGTCAGTTAAGGGGTTAAGCTTAAGTTTTTTTGTATAAAAACGGCACAAATATTTTGTATGGGAAACGTGGGGTGAGTTCGACGTGAGCGTTGAGTTTTTATTATTAAATTACCCGCGTCTGTAGTCTGCCAGCTAGAAACCAGCTAGAAACGACTCGACCGAGGATCGATTGCCAGGCCTTCCAGGGATCGTCTGGGAGAAACTGTTATCGATTATCGATGAATTGGAGGGACGACGGTTTTGTTCAAAAGTTTCAGTCATTTTTAGGAGTCATGGGTATCATAGTTGATGATTTCGAGTTGGCCTAAGTTTCCTTAAGATTCGACATCCTCGATGAGTCGTAGGTTTTTATACTATTATGGAATCAAGAAGCTCCCATAAGAGGGAGCGCGGAATGAAAGACCTCGGCGCATCGGCGTTGGTGGAGTTGGTTAAGCGGCTGGCCAGTACGCAGAGGATCCGCAAGGTCGCGGATTCGAGTCCCATGTAATACTTTGAGTAGTCATGAATTTCTTAGAATTATTTGAGACGTTTAGAAAATACCAAAGTTAAAATTCTACTGATTTCCCAGCTAGCTTGCATATACTGCAATCAGTAAAGTACTATCAATATTATCAGTAAATCCACCTTACTAACTTAATCTCGACACACCTTCCAGTTACACGTAAAATCAACAATCGAAGAATCAATTTCATTTGAAAAAAAGAGTATCCACTGTCTACGTGTCTCCCGACAATTCATCGATTCCCGATAACATGCGTACTCTTCGATTCAAGATCTGGCAATGAATCTTCCCGTCAGATCGGCTTCGTTGTTTCCTATCGAATGAAGAATTCTCGTCGCATATAACGTAAAACCTAAAACCAATGTGGTGATAGTACTTCTAGAGATCATCACGATTCTAGTCGTTGCATAGAAGTCAGTTTGTAAGTGTATAACGTGTACCGATAATATCGTTCAATATATAAATGATAACGAATCGAAATTACACGCTAGCATCCACGGTCGTGACGTTACGATATCCCAAAGCTCGGCATTGTGGCCCTAAAAGCAGCTCATTTGCGTTCCCTCATCTGAAGACACAATCACAGAGAGAACAATTGCGAACGTATCGTAGCCTCCTTGCGTGTGTGTACGTCCTCTGAAATTTGCCATGGTGTAATTCTACCTCAATTCGTAGCATAGACAGCTCCAAAATTACTTCGTCGATGAATAATGTTCAGGTACTGGCTAGATCTCTGCATCGATTAATCCTTCTCGGCATATACGTAAATTAATTAACGTTAAAGTCTTCTACACGTGTCTCTGGGCATGTCGGAGACACGTCGCTCTGAGAGAATGAAAAGAATCATAGGAGAAATGATCACTGGTAAAACGTTTCGAAGAGAAGATCAGATTAAAACGATCCAGCAATGACAGTGTCGCTGTGACAATTCTCCGCGAGCTTCTCGTCGCCATCGATTGTGCCTGTTAGCTGGACTATTTCGTGCCTCTGCTGGAATATTATCGGGTTTAATCGATATTTAATCGTCTCGAGGTATTGATCGAATGAAAACGAAAGGACTCGAAAAACGAAGCAGCCTTGTAGCCAAGTATTCGCAACAGGGGGATAAAAGGAATCCTACCAATCTAGCAGTTTTTATAGGATATTTTCTGAAACTCTCTCCTCAGCTCGCGAAGGCTATGGAATCTACTCAATCATTAACGAAAGTAAGCCAAAAATGAACGGAAAGGAACGAGACGCGATTCCTCGAGGAGTCTCTTCTAACTTATTAAAACTCTTCGTACATCGACGTTTAGAGAATCAGTTCGGGAAATTCTTACTATGAGCTTATAACACCTCGATATATCGAAGAAACACCGATAGATCATCGAATAGTTCGTTCGTTAGAAAAACCTACCCTTCCCCTTGATGTATCTCGAGAAATTTCATTTTTAATCAACGATTCGAAGGGCAAGGAAGAAAGTACAGAAACGAAGGGGGCTGAGAAGGGCTTCGTCTCTTGTCGATTATTCGAAGGGAATAACAAAACGTACGTTAACGTACATAGGTTTTTCTACATTTTATTGTTGCGGCTAAGTACCATGCCAACGGTGGGCGACGTTATTTACAAAGGGACTGACGATACCTCGGTATCCAACTAGGGCAACTAGGCGGTCGAATGAACGCAGCATCAATTCTTCACAAACGTAGCGATTGTTAGATTCTTTCCCAGACTGCAACGTCGCTGAGGAAGTCGCGACATCTTCATCCGCCAATCGCCAGAGTGAATAATCCTCCATTTCGTGGAAAGATGGATTTACCTTTTAGAATTTAGACTGTTGCTCGATGGAGAAGCTCCCTGATAAAGAACGTTTCCCTTGGCATTTGAACGCCTGTACACGTATTTAAGCGATTGTCGACGGGTGACGAGATTATCAAACGAATTGGCAATGATGGGGTGCAGGGGAAATCGCGAGAAATGATCGATCGATTTAAAAAGCAAAGGTGGAACGAGCAAGCATGGCTCGTGAATAACTGGCGAGCTACAAACGAAAGAGTTCTTCGAACGAGTGATCGTTTCGCAAACAGTTGGCAATCTTCTGGTTGCAATTATATTCATGAAAGATAAGGTTTTTAAATTAGAAGAAAATTCAAGATATTTTGCTATTTAGTGAAAATTAGTTTTTATATGATTTACAATGAGAGTCTCTGGTTTTTGCCAACTGATTGTTTATACCCCCCCCCCCCTCCCCCCGGATGCTTGATATTTGCGTGTATGAATATTGTAAAGAAAAAGACGCGTGAAATTGTTTGTAAAATGAAATAGATTTGTGATAGTTAACAAACGGTCGATGGTCGATATTCCTGAAACAAAGTGTTCTTAACATTACGAAGCATCACAGACATTCATTTCTGAAACTTCTATCATTTCAAAGTAGCTACATACACAGCTGTTCCTCAGATCAGATAAATTATCGACTGTTCATGTAAAATAAATACTAAACACGTGAATATAATCTTCAATCGTTTGTTAACCACCAGTCTTCGTACGAAGCTAATAATTTCCTTGCTACTGTAAACGATCACGACGTTCGGACTCTTCAATTAACAAGAATGAGATAGTAGTGCGTATCTGTGAAACGTTATCAGCATCCATAGAATAAAGGCGCGCTTGCAAGTCGACGAGGTAGCAGATTAAAACGAAAGACGATCCCGGATTCTGTCGCCGTTTCTTTCTCTTCGTTCGACTTTCAAACGCGAGACTGTGATCGTCGACGCGATAGGAAAAAAGAAAGAGAGAGAGAGCAAATGGCCGTAGCACAATGCGGAGTGATTAAACTAATTACTGTAAGAGAATCGTCTCGGATAGAGATCGAAGAACGCGTATCTTCGCTCGTGTTCGATACGCCTTCGTAGTTTAACACGGTCTTCCCAGCGATGATTAATGTTTCCTCCACCACGAATCGTTTCTCTCACGCGAGCATAAAGCCACCTCCCCACGTGCGCAAATCTGAAGCCTACGTTCCACTTGAAAGAGGCTCCTTCGCGTAAGGAGCTCGTAACGCGTGATACGCTTAAGCAAGCTTTAAGCCGCGACCCCACTTGCGCAATGGGCAGTATGGAATGCAGATTAAGTGACGCATTTGAAGCCAGATTCCCACGTGAAGAGTGTGCGTTGAGGAATGTACCTAAACAACGTTTTCCACTTGAGATAGCATGGAGGAGAAGATAGGTAAAGCCACGGTTATATGTGTACAATGGCGTGAGCAATGCACTGTAGGAAATGTCTAATGTAGAGTATTCTTTAAGCCACATTCCCACGTGCACGGTGTTCGATGCAAAGTTTATGTAAAAATATGTTAACGCGTGTAAAATTCAGTGTTCGAGGCGCACTTAAGAGCCTTTGAAACGCGACTTTTTTCGAGTATACTGGCTGTATTCGGTTGCATATGTGTGATTTTATTACTTCTTCTCGATATCCGTTGCCTTTTAAGTGGTTTCTTTTCAAAGCGTTTCAAGTTTCCTTTGAGTATTGCGCACGTGGGAATGTGGCTTAAGATTCCTCATCAGTGGTTGTCGACGAGAAGCTAGTTTCTTCGAATGCTTGAAGCGTGCTTGTGTCCTATACGTTGAACATGTGGGATCATGGCTTAAGTGGAGGGGGAAAGGCCGCGATGGCGGGATTTCTATCGAGAACTTTTTGAGAACGTTCGTTTATCCGAGGTAGGTTCGACACGCTCGGCGCAATCGTGATTTCCGATGATCGGGAGAGAAGCGAAACGAAACGCTTACCTACCTTATGATAATTTATTACCAAACGTTTCATTTGTATGACGATATAACGGAAACGAGAGAAAAAGAAACCAAAAAAGTATCGAGATCATAGAGGACGAGTTTAGCTTAGATAGGTTTCGTACTTCGTATTTAATGAACATTATTGAATCATTATGTATCAAGTATCGCATGTATTGGAGCTGATGAGGACAATGGAAAATAAATAATTGTATCCATAAATCTGGCATTAATTATATGTTTATATCCTGTGGTTCCTTGTATTTCTCGTACGCCGAAAAGTATTAAAAATTCACGCTGTTACTGACATTCCCGCAACTTTCCAATGTACTGTTTAATCATTCTAGTGAAGTAATAATAATAATTGGATCCTATTTGCCCCGAGTATTATTACACCGCCTACACTAACATTTACAGTAAAATCTAATTCTTAAAAGCCTCACAGAAAGTTGCATGATGCATGAGTGTCGTGGGGTGCATAGATGCAACTGCAAATCGAGTTACATTTGAAACCCGCATTGTGAAATAAAATTTTGTCTAGCCCCGAGAAATTCATCGGTTCAGTGAAGTGTGTGCATGCATAGTGCATATTATGTCGTGATTTCTCAATTCGCGCATCAATTTCATCGATTACTGGACCATGTGGGAGGCCTTTTAACAGGATTCCGTTGAGATATACTCGTTACTTGGAGAAATATGAGTGACATATTTGTTTCTCCCCCTTAGTCTTAGTTACTAACGTCGACGAAGTATTATAAATATTCCTGCAACTATTCATTTACACCAAGTTCAACTACAATGTATTTATACATTATAAATAATACTATGTGATATGTATGAGCATTAACACTAATGTATCGAACGATTAAACATTGAGAATAAAAGAGAATTCATTCGGCGTAGAAAATCATTTGCAAATCCAAGGCCAAATGCTACTAATTGCTTGATATCTCGAGTTCTATCGATCATAGTTAATAATAATTTATACTGGACGGTTAGTGTAAATGTTGTTAACATTATTTGTCATAGCAATAGCCACTGGAATGGATATTTGAGCAGAAAATCCATTTTTGCCGAAGAATTCGTTGGATTTCGCAATTGTAAATAACCGTCGACCTTGTTTTGATCGGGGGACATCGTTTCTCGAAGTCTACGTGGGGAGCTCACGGAGCTCGATGTACTCAGTCGTCGTCGGTTCTCCGAGCTTGGAGGACGTCCCGGGACCTGGTCAGGGTTTCAACCCTGGTTCTTCACCCGGCCCCTCGCCCCCTGGCCTGGGTTAGCTTGTTCGGTTGGTGCCGATGAAATTTTGTGGTTCGTTGAGCCATTTAAAATTGTATTGTTCTGCCGAGGTCAGTGTGTCAAAGTGACAGTGCATGAAGTATTTAAGGCCCCATGTAAAATTGCGAAGTAGTCACTAAATCATTAGCTTTGTTGCTCGTTTGTTGGCTCCTCATCCGTGATGAGGAGGTCGCCGCTGGTTCCTTTTCCGGAAGCAAGCGACTGAGCATGGAATTGGTATGGGTGGATCGGTTTCATCCTCTGGTGTTCTTGTCGAAAGGGAAAAGTTTCGGGCGCAGGGGGTGTACCTTTTGGTACACTGCCTGCGTAAGTCACCCGGTCCGATACCCAGTCTCTGGGTTAGTCGGCTCAAGTCAGGTCACACCTAGTGTTGCTCCTGGCGAGTCGCACGGTGCAAGAGGAATCGTCTGGGAGGCGCCGAGTGCTTTTCCCTTTCGACTCGGACAGCAGGGTGGTAGAAACTGCGCCGTCCAATACTCCTTTCATCCTTACCGTTCGTCTTTTCTTCTTTCCTGAGTTTCTTTTAATCGTGTGATTGCTTGGCAGTTCCCTAGATTCTACATCTAAACCGAAGGGATCGATGGAGCTTTGTTTCCATCCATCTCTTTGGTTTAGTAGTGTTTCATGTACAGGGAGATCGATGGAACTGTGATTCCATCTATCTCTCTACGGGTCTCGAAACGCAGCAACCTCCTCGTGGTGAGACCTGGTAATCGGTGAGAACCGAGCCGATAGCTGCGATTGTCAAATACTCTAGTCGTATATAAGAATTTTTTTAACTTGCAATACTATGGTACAATGTAACTTGGAATGTTGTTTGATTGTTCGTACCGGACCCCAGAACACGAGTACAGTGTTAAGATAGAAGGATAAGTACAAGTTGGATTATTTCAGCGAGATACTCGAACTGATGGGTTTTTGACAATTTTTAAAGTCCTCTCTGCTTCAGCACCTTATTGAAATATACTAAGTTACAATTCCTTGGTGAGGTATTCCACGTTACATCGTGAAAGCGTGTCTTCCACAAATAATGTTGTTGTTTATATAAATTGTTATGTGAAACAAATTTGTTTTGCATTAAATAAATCCAAATAGGATAGCAAAGTTAAAAGGCGTATGAGTTCTTGTTTTGTTGTGATCCTTCTTTCTCGGTCGTTGCACGAAACTGGTTTATAAAACGATCTTTAAATTGTTACTCAAACAGAATCATTTGTAAATCGCGGGTTTCGAATGACCTAAATTTACACTTCTTGAATTCTAATTCCTACCACGCGTAGCGTTACAATCTGTGTCGAGACTTCGCCGGTAACGTTGCACGTGACACGAAAATGGTAAGGGGGCTCGCGAGCCCCCCGAGCGTGTGACACAAAATTACATTGGGTGATAGGTCTATCCTATACCTGGTCTGTGGTGATAGGTCTATGTCTATGCTATACTTCGTCAGTGGTTATATCTGGACTGTGTTAATACATACATACGTATTTAATCGTTTATATTTGCATAAAACAACTATGCCATTGCTGGAAAGAATTAAAATTAAAAATGGCAGAATTCCCTTGTTATCGATGACAGAAATCCAATACCCACATATGGAAAGATGTCGGTTAGCTACGATCGAAAACAAAGGCAACAATTTGATCCTAATTTGATTATTTTCACGCCATGTCGATATCTTGGTTTGCCCGATACAAACTTCCATAAAACAGCCCCTAACGTGAGAATCATTTTATCAGTTTTTACGACCACCACGCTAATTAGTACGACCGTCAAATATATGTAAAAAACTAGGTAGATATAAAACAGAATTAAGGCCCATTTAAAAAGTCTGTGAATACAATATTAAAGGATACACTGATCAAAAATATGAACCCGTTAAATAATACCCCTCTGTCCTCAAATAAACCCCCAAACGACCCAAGAATGAAACTTTTCGTTAAACATACGAAAGCGTATCTAATTAATCGCAGAACGTAATGAGTCCAATATTTCATGAAATTTCCAGTTTACAGATAAAAACGTCGTGACTAATATCGCTCGCGTTGCAAGGAGACATGACTAAGAACACATAACGAGTCTCGTTTCCTCGATCGTAACCGCGTTCACTTTTCCACGAACGACGTGAATGCGCTGCCTCTGCTTTATTTCGAATCCTGGAATCATACAATGCGCCTATCACGTGGCGATTATATTGGGCACGTTACTATTATGGCCCGTCGTATCGACTGCTCCTGGGCCTATCGGCTGCCCAACAATGCTGCTAAATACACCCCCTTCATTAACGTCTATTATTGGGTTCGCGACTAATGATGTAACACGATGACAGAGTGGAGCAGGGGACACCGTGTACACTCTCGCACGGTGAACTGTATGGCGGCTTAATTACTAAATTGAATCATTTGTACTGTGCCATTCGCGCCTGCACTGGTGTAACCAGCGAGTATGCACTCTGTTTGCACCCTTTAATCGCTTCAGCTCGACGTTTGCAAGAATTTAGAAGGGTGAAGGTGGAAGTATCTTCGAGGCTATAGATGGAAGAATTATTTTACTAATTAGTTACCTGTTGCTAATAATACTGTGAAATAATGGAGCAAATATCTCTATGGACTATGTAAATGGTAAGTGATTGTGTGCCTGACATATTAGGTCTGCGAAAAGATTCTGTCATTTCCTTTGCTCGACTTTCCTGGCATTGCAACGAGGATGAGTAATGACATCCATGTACTGCTGAGTGATTCGATATGGTATAAGACTCGGTTATTCTTTATTCCTTCAGAAACTTTCAAATACATTTACTGAATATACATCTCAGGCGTTCTTAAACCATCAAACACCTAATTACTTCGCGAAGCTTCCACAATTGAAACACTAATTTTCCCTTCCAGCGCCGTTGCACCGTTACATAAAAAGAAAATCCATGACGTAAGCTTCTTCCGTTCCACAGCACGATAGAACAGCAGGAAGATTAGTCGTTGAATCATGGGAAATTTTTGCTTCAACGCTGGTGAAAATAATTATCCCCCACTAGCAGATCGTGCCGCACGTTTGCGTGCGATGAGTCGTATTTCTGACCATTCGAACGTAACCCAAGCTTTGAAAAAGCAGCGAAATAGCTCCGTCCGAGAAAACGATGACATAAAATCGAAGCTGTATACAATATATGTACATGTAACTCAGAGAGAAGAACAATTGGTAGCAGAGATTCGTGTGCGGTGTTATTTTACCAGGACGTTACGCAAACCGAAAACCCGTTTCACAATTCCTTTTCCTGTCCCCGACAGGTCACACTTACAAAAATAATAGATTTTCTCCATGAGAGCCTCCCCTCTGAGAATCTGAATACACGAGAGAACAATGGTCTCTTCTACATTCCACCACAATGACAGTAGCACACTTTCAGAAGCCTAGACCAGCGATCGATCACGCAATTCGTTTAAATAAAATACTAAAATGAACATTTCGTATTGAATTAAAAATCAGAGAAAGTTCACATAATCGAGCTTTACTGCGAGTCAGAAATCACCCAGATCATTTCGCTTTACTGTCGAACGTTCTCGACACTCTCTAACAGAACCTTCCGCAGAGTCTCTCTGTAACAAATTCTCGTTCTATGATTCCCATTAATTATTCCCCGGATGATTGATAAGTCAGGCACAGTTGGTCTCGTTCAACAGCGTCGATACACCTGTGTCCATAAAGCCAGGAGAGAAGGAATCGATCGAGGGGCGGGCTGCAACCTACAACACGTTGATTGTAGGTGGAAATTGCGCAATGATATCGCGAGGAATCGCATGACGCGAGTCATCGCGCACACGACAGATGGCCGCTGTTAAACCGCCAAGTTGCGTTTCATCCACCAAGGTCTCGGCTACCTTGGTCGTCGGACCTTTTCCTCGGCGACACTCGTGACATCCTAGAAATGTTTCCACAAACAATCGCGTACGCGTATTACCTCGCGGAGGGGCCCGGCGAGCTCGAGGCTCTCAACGCGTGCTCGAGCGTTGCGTAAAGCTTGTCGCCGTTTCCTTATACGAGCAAACGGTGGAAGAAAAATGTATGACTGAGGGACGGATTGCTTTGAAGTGGGCTCACGTACCACGGGGCTATGAAACAATACTGAATCACCTTTTTCAGTTGGAGGTAGCGCGGTTCTTGAATCTTCAGGACGGAGATCTGAACACGGTTGCTTGGGAATTCGTGTCGAGGACTTTCGGGGAGCTCTGTGGCTTCGTTTGCAACTTGAGATTCAAGAAATCGAGTCGATTATGAGGAAAGATGGTAGAAGGTCCACCATGTACAGAAGGCAATAGTTAAATACACATCCAAGGTTTATTCTTCTCCATTACTTTTATTTCGAGATCACTAATCGAAAATAGTATTACCACTCTCAATATTATTACCAACTACGCGAGTCGACTCCACGCTTCTTTCCTTCTCGTCGAATCAAATCCGTCCCTGAATTGTCGCAAACAGGCGGCGCGATAGAAAAGCACCCCCCAAAAAATAGGAGCCTGGGGTCCCTGAATGGAATATCCCGACCTGCAATCGCTGCGAACGAAAGGGGCCAGGGGTTTCGCAAGGGAACTGCACAGTCCGCGCGGTGGGGTAGGAAAAATAATAAAGGGAGAGCCGTTGGTCGTGATGGTAACCGTCGATCTAGGATTTCATCTGGCCGACATCGGGCTGACTAGAATAGGTGACCCACTGTTCTCGAGGAAATGCGTTTCTAGCTTCTCTGTGCGCTCCCCAACGATCGCACTGTTCCAATCTTCCCTTCTTTAACGAACTTAACGGCGACGAGCGGAGTTCGCATCGGGGGATGGTCTCGCAGCAACGGAGCGTAGATCGAAACGTCACTCGATTAGACGGAAATGTGATTCCGGGCGGGGACAATTCTTAATTGTGTCGCGCGGTTTATTGACAAGGGAAGGGCGATAGTTTTCGGCCGCGTGGTCTTCCGTGAAACGTCGCTCGATACGATTAAACCGGCTGCGTTCCTCGGCGAACCGTGAAAATCCGTGGAAGCCACGAGTCCTCTGCCGCTTTGGGCTGCGAAGCGGTAATGATTCAATCGGGGTGCTAACGCGCTAAACGTTCGCAAACTCCTGCCCGTCTGGCCTTGTATTATCGGCAGGAAGCTTGTCAGATGTTGTTTATATTTTACGTTAGGCGACTCGAAGGAAATAAGCCTCGACGGATGAGAATTCTACAGGAATTGCAGATCGCCCTAATTCAAACTCGATCCGGATCCATTTTTCAATGAACTTCCACCTTGTAGATTTTGATTCAGAGAATTGTATTTCTTTCAATTTTTAATATCTTTTAGGTTTCCCGGTTTTAAAAAGCGTGTTATATCTACAGTATGAGTTATTAATCGTCCTTCAATCCAATCCAGAAGAAACCGTTTATTTTAGCCGTCTAACACCCTTGTACCCCCTTAACAAGTATTTGACGATTTAAATTCGATGTACACTATTATCCCCAAATCGCGAGCAAGCTTTTGAGACCCGTTAAAACGATCGGAAGCCATTATTAGAAGCGATTGGAAGCATTTAGAAGTCTATCCAGAAATGGACGGTGCCATTAGTCCTAGTTTCGTTCTACTTTTCCTCCCTTTCCCTGGTCCCAGCACAATGCACCCTATTCACGTCACGAAAACGGCCAATCGGCGATCGAGTGCCGCGAAAACTCCTTATCACGATATATTCCGTGCGTCAGCCTCGTGCGAACTCTCAAGCAAGCATGTCGCGCAAACGTTTCGCTAACAGCATTATGACGAGGTCGTCGCTTATCTCCGTTCCTCTCTCTTCTTACGCTTCTGTCCGCGGTGCGTGATGCAACGACCTAAATTGGATTCTACGGGGCGCGGGCAGATATTCGAGAAAAACACCGGCCCGAGCATTCGACAGGGTGACGAAAGAAGATGGAGTGTCACGGACGCGCACAGTAGCGGCGAAACGAGAATCTTAACTCTCAAATCTATATCTCGTAGACTAAAGGGTTGACAGAATGTAATCCTTAACCCTCACCTGACGGATACAGGGTCCATTTTGAGCCACCTTGAATGTCAAACTAGACGTGTCAAAATGTCACTACTGCTTACCATGATGATACTTTAAACGTTACTTTTCAACGGTGAACATATACTGCATAATGCTCAAACTTTATCTCATAATTCTTGCTATTTAATTTAACAGATAATTTTTAAACAGCAACTTGATTGAAAATTGGCTTGGGTCGAATCGACCCAGTGTGATAACCGATGGTTAATACTACTTCTATGAAAAGCATGAGGATTTGGATACCAAATTGAGAATCCAATTGCAAGGCTTATCCCGAGGTGTACGTAAATTAAATTACAGGGCAAAATGGGCTCTGCGTCGAACGTGTGGTCAAACTATCCGCTGTTCAAGGGTTTTAAAGCTTAGCCTGTATTACATAAGCGAGTTATGCAAACATGTAGACCTATCAGTTTCAAACTATTCGATAAAACAAGACGCAAGAAATAAGCGCGAATGGAGAAGTGATTTGCTGCAGGCTCGACGAAGGGTGAAGAATTGCATGCGCAGAAGCTCGCAGCAAGGGGGCATAGAATTTTTATAAATGGCGTGAATCGCGTGATTCACCGAATCGCTTAACGTCATTGTGCTTTCGTCACTTTAAATCCTGTTTGCCCCTACACCCTCGTTCCAACCCCTTGCGCGCGGCCGTCCCGCCCCCGTCGCGAGGGTAATGAAATTACGCGCCCGCGATAAAGAGTAAAGTTGACACGAAGTTCGAGCGGTTGGTGGGCATTCCTGCCTTGAGACGCCGGGGGGTGTCCAGCGGTTCGAAACAGAGGAAACGCACGTTCTCGCGCGTTATCCACGGGCGGATAAGGATCGCTCACTGGCCAACGCTTGCTTCACGCTACCGAGATGCTCGAAATCAAAGGTAATCCGGCGATGCCTGGGGACTGCCGCTTTAATACAATTAGCCAATAACTGAGACAGCGAGAGGTAATTTTGGACTCCTTCCGAGAGAATAATTTCGAAATTTTTCCAAGGGTTATGCCGGATTTCTATGAACTCTTGGATCAGCGACTAGTCAACAGAATTCTTCCAGCGTTTCCAATCAAGTTCCAACGACAGCGATCCACTTCATTCCTCTTAACGACGTCCGTCGATGAACGACGGATACAGCTCGTAAAGCAGTGTTCCTCGTTACGCCTTCGATCGGAATCCCGGAATCAGGAACAATCGCGGCGGAGCATTATATCCTCCGATGATCAAAGTTCCGCGCGCAGGGGCACGCGATGCCCGCAGCTCACAATATCCATTAGCTGAAAGGTTGGGAGACGATTCATGTTCGTTCAATCTCGATCGAAGTTCGATGATTGCCTTTCCTTCGAATCGACCTGAGGTAGTGGTTCTTCACCTATCCTTCGAATTATTATTTCGGGCGTATAAGACGGTGAAATGAATTCTATCGAAAGGCGTCAGCCAAAGTGTTATAGATAAATAGTACAGCCACGTTTGTAATCGAAGAATGGCTCTAAAATTTTTGATTAGAATAATGGAAATTATCCTCGAGTGGGTCCTCCAGTTTAAGAACCACTGGACCGAGATAGCAGCGCTATCGCGCACGTCCATTTTCATTTTCCACCTTACGTTTCTAATCCGCGAAACGGCTCGAGGCTTCTCCCCCTTTTCCTGCTTTGACAGTTCTATTTCCATCAGCGCCGCGGAGCGTGGATTTTAGTAGGCCAGTGGGAAACGGATGCACAGGGCGCGGCCTTTGCCTATATGCCGGCTCGCGTATTTATGCTCGTTAAATCAGACTGACTTATTTCCCGCGCCACATCCCGTTTCACCCGCTTATGGCTCGCACGCGAGAACCCAGGCAAAATATGCACAAACTGGCTCGACGGTTGCTGAGTTATCGCGCCTCTGTTTAGCACTCAGAGTTCTTGCTGTTTGAACATTCCGGGGAATATTGCGACGTGCGGGTATCGACAAGTAGCACGTTCCAATTTTCTTACGAGAAACAGCACGTTTGTCTTCGTTGCCACGAAAAATAGCACGTTTCGTCTTTCGCTGCGAACACTAGCCACGAGCGGTTTGGTAGCATGTTCCGTCAGTATGGTACAGGATTCGATTATACTTGAAAGTAGCGCTAACATTTCTCAAAGTACTTATAGATAGTTCGAACCTATTTCGTCCAGCTTTGTGTCTACTTGAAAGTATTGTTTTTCTTTTTTCGATGTATTCACGAACTGTTCAAAGCCATCCAGTCAGATTCGAAGCTACTTCCGATATACTTCATCCCATCACTACCTGCAGTGCCCAACTATTCGCAAAGCTTCGCCTGCCCCTCACATCGAGCCTATTCGCAGTTCGATTCCCTCGACATCTCTGTTCCTATGCGACTAATTACCGCGATAATTTCACTTCTAGCATCCCCTCGCGGCTCCCCGATCGACCCTGCCATTCTTATCTCCGGAGAGAGAGAGAGAGAGAGAGGAATGCTTGCAACTTCCTCTGTTCCCGGTATCCTCAACTAACAAATCCAGCGACACACGAAATGAATTCTTTAGCGGCGAGACAATTGTTCCGTCGCGGCAGGGCAGAAGTGAAAGCCCCTTCGGCGAAGGTTACAGCCGATCGTGAGTCGAATCGCGCGTGTGCCCGCGAGCCGAGCAAAGAGGAAACGGGCAATGAGCAACAGGAATTAACGGGCGGCGTGCGTGGCGCACGGCTCAATGGAAAGACAAAGCGGCCGGGCTGAATTAACGCCGCTCCGCGAGGAAAAGTGTGCCGCGACACGGAATTTTCAGGGAGCCCGAGCGGCCGAGCGCAGAGGACGCGAAACAGCGTCGACGTAAAAGCGCGGCAAGGCCACCGTTCGTTTTCAAGCCTACGTGTATTTTATTCATGACTCTGCCCCGTACGTAGCTAATTAGTCAGTGCCACTCGCGATATTGCGCAACGGCCAGGTTTATTAGTATGTACAGGGTGTGCCCGTGATTGGCGCTGCTGCTTCAATGCCGATGATTCTGCGGGGACAAGTCGGGAATGTTGAATTAAAAGTCTTAAGGAAACGGGTACCTTCGGGCTTCGGGGGTGAGCCTGGACGCTTTTATTAACAGCTGCATTTATTCTGTAAGCAATGTTTAGATTTTCAGAATGGTGGGTAATTTGGTTAAAAGTCGGGATGCTGTTGATTTTCGGTGGTGCTTTGTTATTAGATCTACCGTGTAACCTAATTATCACGATCCATGTAGTTTAGACTGCACCAATCGACGTAACTCAATTGGCCTTTACCTCGTTTTTCACGTGGATACGATGATGGAAACGGAGAATTCACTCGTAAAGTGAATATTATATCCTCGCGGAGTTTCATATGAAACGGGTTTCTAAAATCGACTTCGTTTATCCACTATTAATTACAGGACACCCTGTGCACATGATCTCCGGTGATTTTCCATATAACACTCAGCGCTTGGAATAGTTCTCGCGGAGTAAAAAATTCATGCGAGTATTTCTGATTCTATGCAGGCATCCGTGCCTCGAGCTAACGCGCGAATTATATAATAACGCTGAAACACTGTACCGATAGAAAAATATCCACAAGGATGCACCTGCATTCCTACCGGCCGCTGTATTCGCGAAATAAATCGGTGATTCGCGGCCCAAGGATCCGTACCCGCGGACAATTAAGAGTCAGGTGCTCGAGAGGAGGACTCGCGGGCGGCTGTGGACTCCATATCTCGAAGGCTACCGCGACGCAACATATTTGTCCTGTGGTGAAGTCAGACGTTGAGAAACGCGGGACAGATATCCGTGGAAGGAAAATAACGATGAAAACGACGAGTGGCAAACGTGCACGCTTCTTTTCTCGCGTTCCATAGAAGCCTCGGATAACAACTGATTTCGCAACGAAACTACGCTTCGTCCAATCGTTGAAAAAAAAAGTGGAGAATTTCAGCATAACCCCAGGCGACAGAACGTGTCTCTTTTTTCGAGAACAGTATTATGGGAGACGAAATATGGCACACAGGAGAACGTTGTGTTGTGTTTGGTGGAGAGGCTTGTTGCCTCGTGGAGCACCGTGGAAGCGTAACGTTCTTGCGAGACGAATAATTAACGAGAACTCGATTGTCACCGTTAGACAGGGTGTTAATTAGAGCTGACATAGTTGCACGTCCGTCGAACGCTTCTAACAGCTGAAAATGGCGCAGCATCTAGGGCCAACAGCGGCCAATTCGCGTTGGCAATATTAATAAGCCAGCAATTAGCATGAATCTGTAATTCCGGCCTCTACCTGCTGGTCTAGTTCTCTGGATGGCAACGCGAAACGTTCGACAAGTTCTACTACTTAGCTATCGCAAAGAAAACTTTCATTCAGTCAACCAGTGGCGCACTCAGGATTTAATAATGGTAGGAGCCGAGTTGAACGGATAACAATATTTTTCATGCAAATTATATAAATTTATTTAACGACTAAAATCCAGTTTTCTTTTCTTTTTACAAAACCCCTTCTTTAGGGGGTGCTAGCGCCACCTGGCCCCCTCTGGATGCGCCATTGCAATCAGCAGGCAACGAGATATTTCTTCAACCGGTTGAAATGAAACGAGGAACAGAAGCTGAGGCTGTGCAGCATTTACTACCAATTTTTTACTACAACACAGTAGCGTCGCACAAGTGAAATAACAAATGGAAGAAATATTGCGCACAGCCACGCAGAATTGTATGAAATACGCTTCGAATTCTTCAAAGTCAAAGTATTTGAAACTCGTTTAATGAAAACAGTCTGCGAGAGGCTAGAGATTAGGCGAATCTCAAAGGCAAACCGTAACGATGATCCGTGGCAGAAAGGTCTGATTGGTAGCTCGCAATCGTGACTAGTACAGCATAACCGTTGACTCACGATCATGTGACTTGTATCGTAACGTTATAACAGTAATAAAGTACGTGTACAGCGATGGTATCTGTAATAGGTGGCGGTCATTTCGCCATCACGGTCGCCCAGATAGGTATGCACACCACGGACGGTCCACTGGACCATTCTTATCCGCTGTCGCTTCATCAATTATTCTCTAGATGCCCTTCGCGCGTTTGCAATTGCATATCGATCAATTAAAGCGCCTCGCTGTTTTCAATAATATTCCTCCACGATTACAGCACGTTCCTCAAGGTGAAATTTACGCCATTCTCTCTGCAGCTTAGATCGAATTACCTGGCTCGAGATGATATTCGTTTTTTTCCTCAGATTTGCTTTTATTAACCGACAGGAGCCACACTTACGCCCGCGCGAAATAATTCCTGCTCTCGGCTTATGAATTATTTACAGCAGCTCGTTGCAGCGTAAACCAAATAATCGCTGGCGAGAACCAAATTCCTGGACGATATTATTGGCCTCGTTATTTCAGTGACGCTGCCGGTGACCAACAGCTTTTCTGTTTTTTCAGCTTCTCGTTCATTGGTCCCCAGCTTTCGGCGAAACTGATCTGCTCCAACGAAATGTGCACGCGATCTGGCTCCACTCGAGCCTTCGATGGTTCTTCAAAGTTCCATCAAACGGCCGAGTGAATCCCTTCTATTTTGATCCTTCCGCCTGATATATATCGAAACCCTCGCGATCAATAATCAAGGCTCTCACTGAAGCTTGTGCGAAATACAAAGCCCTCCGTCAATTAGAGAAACATCTATTGCAAAGACTCAGCTCAGAATTCATTGTTCTTCGTCATGGAATATAGATGATCGCAAATGGAGGAAAAATGAGGGAAATAGACGCACCACGGCCATTGAAGGCACGTCGCACACGTGCGCGCGGATCCTCTCTGACTGGTGAATTTTTATAGATACTTGAACCGCTGCCAAATCATTATTGTACTCGTTTCACGCGCGTCGTTTCGAAAACACGAGGCGCACAGCCGATAGATCCCAGGGGCCATCAGAGACCGGCCGCGATTAGGACTATTTTTGAGACTCGCATCAGCATGTCCGCTGACGTGAGATTAGCTTGACAATGATCCTCGCGTTTGCATAATTATCTAATCACGCTTCACGTGCAGGGCCATCGCGTTTTTCTTCTGCGCGTGTTCGATACGAGAAGGTCGCCCCGACCATAAATATGAATTGTTTGTTAGTTTGTGACAAGCAGCATTGGACGTCGGAATTGTTTGGAATTATCCTGATACATATATTGTTGGAAGTGGCTGGCAGACTTTGGTAGATTATTTTGACCATTGAGAGCATCATGTGTCTATGATGAAGATGGAGCATTCACTGTCGCTGAGTGTTTGGCTTGCTCGGAGTGAGCAGCTTCGAAGATACTGTGTACTTTACTGACAAATTGCTCGCTGGAGATAGATGAAGTCATTCTCGAGCATCGAGCACTTGCGCTCAACTCGAGTAATTGAAGGGAAGTATGGCATGAACTTAGGGAAATGATGGGCTTACAGGAGTTACAGGGGAACTTTGGTGTCTGGAGAATATACCATGTTCAAAAGTTTCAAGACAAATGTCATTTAGATAACCCATGAAACGTAATATCCAGTAGCTTTGCTCCGTTAAATTAGCACATCTGTTGTTGATGTCAGTGGATTTGTCGAATAGTTTGTGTACGACAGATGTTTATACGAGACGTGATTTGAGTGTTCGGTGATTTTGAACGTGTCTAAACTTATCGAGCAGAATTTATATTGAGTTTTCTGTTAGAAGCGAAATTAACCGTTTGAAAAACATCGAAATGTCGCGAGAAGCCTTCGGGACTGAGTATTTGCAGACATGAAAAATAAGAGAAAGAAAAGTGGGCGCCAAAGTCGATCAAAAATCAAGGTTCTCCTGACTATTTTCCTGAATAAACAGTTATACTACTTCTGTTTGCGTCATTCGATCCGTAAAAATACTCATGGGTTTTGCACCAGGATAAAGCAGCGGCTCGTGCTTCGATGCTCCTTGGCGACGTTTTAGCAGGGCTGGGGAAAATTTGAAATAGTTTCAGCCAAAATACGAAAAACTGAAATATGTACATAAGCAAATACTGTTTGAAAATACTATTTCTTTTAATACGTAAATCATGAGCAAATACTATTTACACTCGGATTCGAATATAGGAAATAGGGGATCGAAAATAGGAGATAAAAATTTCGAAACCAAACAAATCTGCCAAATGTCGCTCACTACCTTCATAAGATTACATGTATTCGGGTAAATATTTCTTGCAAGTATTTCTGAACGCAGGTATGTATTTTTACACACATTCTTTATGTTATCAGTCAGTCAGTCAGTCATTATTTGAAATACGAGGTATTGTTTGAAATATTACTATTTAATAGCCAATTATCTTATATTTCAATGATGAATACTCATTTCACAATAGTATTAGCATGAGTTTGTATTAAAATATATATTTGAAATACTATTTGTTTATGTAACTGCTATTTCAAAGAAAAGCTTATTTGCCAAATCCTGTATCACTCGAAGAAATTAAGGTATTTATTTCTATTTATCTATTTCAAAAATTTCTTTCACCCAGCCCTGCTTTATAGCGGAAACCTCGACGAATATTATTCCACAAGGTCCGTATTCACCTGACCAAACACTGCGCGACTTTCTCTGTTTACCAAATTGAAACTTCCGTCACAGGGACGCCGTTTCGAGTCAGTCGAGGTATGGAAAAAAAATTCGCTAGATGAGCTAAAAGTTACTCCAAAAATTGAGTTCCAAAGTTACAAGAACAGTACACGATAATTTTAAGAAGGAATTCAAAGGAAATCTGGATTCGACGGGGTCTCAGACCGCAGGATGGATATCCATTGCGGTCGTCCCGTACATTCAATGATCCATTTCACTCTATTGGGATCAATGGACCACGAAGCAGAGAAACTGATCAGCGTGTGGTCGGTTGGCATGACAGTATCGATAAACCCATAGAACATTCGAACGATGACCGACATCGGTGGTAAACACGTGTTGTGGAAGATCAGTTTGCTTGAACAGATAGACGCTGAATCGAGACAAGATATCCTTTGCTGTCCTGGTCATAATTCACCGTGAATTACCAAGAATCCCATCGAACGTGCTCCTGAACCTCAAGACCCATTTGATTTGTATGCTTAGCTGGTATTTAACGGAGAGGGAAGATAGTTTTATCAGAGCTCTAGACAATCTACATAGGAGAAGACGAAGAAACGGTCGTTGAATCGATTTTCGGGATCATCTCCCCGAGGGGGGGGATAAAGCGAAGCATAACCGTCTTTTCTAAGCCCGTAGCTAGCTCACCCCTTTCAAGCGTTCCTCTTTTCAAACAGGCCCGGCCATACAACCTATCCTTTATCCCTTGGACCGTGCCGATCCATGTACCATTTCAGCCTCAACGTCTTTCGTTTGGCCCGACAATGGACGTAGCAAGAAAAAAATCATGAAATACTAAGAAGAGCATTAAACCCATTGACCGTGGATGGAAATTGAGAATCAGAGGACAATTCGACCGCAATTTAAGAGGCAATTTCGCCGTGTACCATACATCGTCGTACGGGCTCGTCGAAATGGGCGATTCAACGAAGATGAAAAGTACAGCGGTAGAGGCATTGGGGGCCCTGATGTTTCTAGGTCTCTAAACCCTTTCTTGGGAAGCAATGACACAGAAAACGGTGTACACACTCAGCCACAGAGGAGTACAAATCCATTTACAGTCTGGGAGCTGCAATTAGTCAGTATTTCCAATGAGTCGTGCCAATCCTTCATGTTAAAACGCTCACCATAGTTCCAATTCCACCTACAACCTTCCTCAAATACCATTTCTATATTCACTGAGAACGCCCACGCGTTTACCAAACACCCGAACCGTGAGTGCATCGAACCATCGATTTGGGACAGCTGATGCTCTATTTCGAGCGGCGCGGTAGCAATCGCCGCTTGGAATTAGACAATACGGAGAAGCTGCTGGTAGCATCTCCGCGGGGTACCAGCTGCTGCACCAAAAAGCCGAGAGAATCTGTGGCGGCGAGCAGTGATTCGAGCGAGACCTCTAATTTGCATTTCCACGATGCATCATCGTTCGACACGGCTAATTGTAAGTAGTCGCCTAGTCGGTGGCTAGGTTTCGCGCGTCCGCTGGTGGGGATGTTGCCGGGTATCCGTGATAGACGCGCCTCTGCTGGTGTGCAACCCCCGTGTTGCACGTGTGCGAGCGCGTGGCACGCTTGTGTGTGTGTGTGTGTAAACGTGGGCTCGGGTGGGGGAACGACGCCTCTCTAAGCGACGGTGCGCGTCTTCGTCAGTCAAATCGCGATCGTCCCAGCGTGATGGGTCGGTGCTGAGAAGCGCGTTGCAGCCGGTAGAACGCATACGCGATAGTTGGCTGGGTGACACCAGGTTGTTGAACAGCCGACGGGCAGAAGCACTTGGCCAGCCGGCACAGTTGGCAAGCCACGGATACTCCGCGGAGCGCGTTACGCCTGTTCGTCGACGAGAATAGACGGAAGCCGCGCGAAGAAGACCCTGGTCTTCCGGATCCCCGGCACCGAGACCGCGCCTGGTTCCGGATATTAGCTTTCAACTGGCTCTGCCTTCCGACTGCTTCCTGCCGCTGAGCTTCATAGAGAAGCCGCGACCAGCATCCATCGTCAAAGACAGCAAGTGCGACGACCTGATTCAAAGTGATTTACGGCCTCGATCCGATCCGAGCCGCCATGAAGAGTCCGACGATTCTCCTGCTCCTGGTGGCCATGGCCACCTGCCACGAGCCCTTCCAAGTGATCTTCCAGTGGAACACGATCGACGTGGTGTGGCCGTCCGAGGAGGTTCACGAGCACGCGATTACCCACAGCAATTACCTTCCGGTGAACAACTACATATCTGGCGTGAAGCTGTGGAAGGGTAAGATGTATCTGACGATGCCGCGCTGGACGGACGACATCCCGGTGACGCTGGCGGTGACGTCTGCCATCCCGGTGGACCGCATCACAGCTCCCAGCCTGACGGCGTTCCCCAGCTGGGAGATGCAGAAGGTGGGCGACTGCTCCGCCTTCCAGTACGTGCAGAGCATGGAGGTGGACCCCATTGGGCGCATGTGGGTGATCGACTCCGGGCGAGTCGCGCCGCTGGCGATCGAGACGAAGCCCGGCTGCCCGCCGCGGCTGGCCATCCTGGACCTGGAGAACAACGGCAAGGTGCTGCGGTCCTACGAGTTCCCTCAGCACGTGGCCCGCCACGAGACCGCCTACTTGAACGACATCGTGCTGGACCACGAGGACGGCGGCCTGGCGTACATCACCGACAGCGACCGCGAGGACCCGGGCATCATTGTCTACTCCCTGCTGAACAACACCTCCTGGAAGATCCGCCACGACTCGATGAAGGCGAAACCGGAGGCAATCAGGTTCATGGTCGCCAAGACCCCCGTGAACGTGCCGATACCGGTGGACGGGATCGCCCTGCTGCCCGCCAGCAGCAACGACAGGCAGATCTACTATTCGCCTCTGTCCTCGTTCCACGTGTACTCGCTACCAACGCACGCGCTCAAGAGCAACGCGAGCAACGTCGACCAGTACGTGCAGGAGCTGGGCGCCAAGAACTCGCAGACCGACGGCATGATGATGTCCGCCACCGGTGTCCTGTACTTCGGCCTGCTGGCCGACGACGCGGTGGCCATGTGGAACACGAAGACCACCGCCTCGCTCACTACCGGGCAGAGGGTCATCTCCAGGGACCACGAGAGGATGCAGTGGCCGGACACATTCGCGTTCGACGAGGAGGGGAACTTCTACTGCGTGACCAACTCCCTGCAGAACGTGCTGAACAATCACGTGAACGCCAGCCAACCGAACTACAGGGTGGTCAGGTCGAAGGTCGGTGTGAAGAGCTACCAGTACATGGAGGACGGTAGCACGCCGGAGCAGCCGAAGATACCCGCCTCATCGGCTAACAGGATCAGCCTCGTTGTGGCCACTGGGATAGCGGTTCTGTTGACCCTCGTCGTGCAGTAACGTCTTTCTCAACCGTTTTCTCCTTCACTTCTGCGTGTAAGGGGCTGTACTCGGGCAGGGGGGTGGAAGGAATCCCGTGGAGGGGGGGGTGGGCAGTAGGGGATGAAGGCGGCGTACGTACCTAGGTGTCCATAGTTGAGCCCAACAGTTTCTGGACACCAGACTATTTGCGGGGGTTATTGTCAAGGTGGACGGACGTTCATGGGATTGGAAAACGTTGGAATGTTAGGGGAGGGACGTTTGGTGGCTTGTACCCTTGAAGGGGAATTAAATGCACCACTTGATAGTGGTTCGAGTAGCACGCCGGATTTCTTTCATTCTCTGCACTCGCTCGAGATATACCAAAGACGGTTTCAGTCGTCTTCGAGGACGTTCAAATCATCGCCAAGGTCAGATAACGCGAAGATGACTCCGTCCAGTGTTTCTGGTGGCCTTGAACGTCTAGACTGCATATCAAACGACGGCTTAATAGTCTCGGAGCGGATGGCGCGATATTGGAAATAGTATTTAAAAGGAACGTCGGCTCGTTGTTTAGGCAAGGAAATTGTATCAGCCACGCCGAAGCTCGGCCGATCGGCGCCCGCGCGGCACGTTGCGAATCCTATCAACTAACGAATAATTGGATAGAAATATACGAACGGCAGCGAGATACCGTTCGATCCGACGAATCGGAGCTTCGTTGAAACACGCGGGAACTCGGATCCTCTAGGTTCCTCTCGAGGCTGTTGCCATTCTGATTAGCATTTAACAATAAGATTGTCATTAATGGGGCGCTGGTAAGATGATCTTCGAGGGTTCAATTGGATACAATTACCATCTCTGTCGCGAGGTCTCTTTCTAATATTAATGATAGCCTTCCTGATTCTTGTCTATGATTCAAGCAAATTACATTTTCATATAGAGACCAATGAATATAGCGTAGTGTATACGGTAATGGTGAGAGATAGCTTGTACACTCTTTAGAAAGAATTGATGGTAACATGATAAATCTTAAACGCTTCTCACCCCTGTATTTCAGAGAAGGGAATTATAATAGCGAATCGATTTGGAGTAATTGCCCTCGAGAGGAACTTTCACCACAGCTACCATTTATTGATGATTCTATCAGCAGTCACTTCAAGTCTGCATCAAGCCCGTCTCCACACAGGAAATCGCGCTGCATCGGCGCACGTGGACAGAAAACAATTAGGCCTTCATACCTACGCGTCGAAACTTTCGCCCCCGACACACGTTCGCGCTTAATTGACCTCGAATTAACATCGCCAATGGGGGCTATTAAATCTGCCAGGCAGATTAAGACGCATCCAGTCCGACTCCAAGCGAAATTCGAAGGAAAACGATGGACTTAAAAACGAAGGGGGAATTTTATCACCATTCTGATGAAAATAAAACGCAGAGAGGGAAATACGAATGTCGAGTGTGATATAAGAGGGTCATAGTTCTAGATTGAAATGATAGTCAGAAGTCGAAGTTTAACGGCGGCGATAACGAATCATTTCCTTCCAATGTGTTTCATTCGAGAAATTATTTTTCAATAATGTCGAATTCAGCACTGACAACATGTATCTTTCATTCTCTTGTATTTTTATCGGTCAATGGCTATCGAGACACGTAGCGGGATTTTCCGCAATAGTGAACGCTCCACGTTGCACCAAGTAACCAGAGATAACCCAAGCTTGGGAATCTAATTATTTAGAGTAGTGTCTATTTGCAAATGGAATTTACTATGATCTTCAAGTACAAAGAGTTATTCCCTACGGTTTCAAGCTTATTGCCAATTTCGGTAAAAATTGGAGTAAATTCAGAAATGTAGGTTGCAGGGAGTTCGCTTCAGCAAAAACGTTATCACACAAAGGTGTTACCTTATATTGCCTCTCGAATTACACTCGCTACTCGTACATAGATAGTACTCGGGTATTCTAGCCACGGAGCAAGATCTACGCGATCGTGACCAAATGCTAAATAATACGCAGCCACTTACACTTGCAAGGCAACTGTATAGAGTTCCAGCCACCGATTTCTCTCCAATTTTGCATGCATTTAATGAACACTATAATATCTAATAATATATTAAAAACGCAGACCTGAATACCAAATACTTCGCAAGAAAATCAAGTTCTGTATAGGAAAAAATACCTGCATAAATTTCGCGCCCCTTTGAATTCGATTTGCCCGCGAAATTTTCCGCGCCCCATCCGGTAACTTGGCTAAATTATTCTGCACAGTGTGCGCCAGCTTTATGCAGAATTGGAGGGAAATCGATGCCCCGAAACCCCGACGATTCACTCGTTAATCGTACCACGGAGGAGGGAGAAAGACGGCGATCAATGCAGCACCTTATTCTCGATTGCCTTAGCGCTCGCGAACTGTGACCACTACGCGCTTGTATGTACATACGTGCGGCGTGTAATTAGTGTGCACGGTACATGCGGCACATATGTACGAATGGGTTTAATGGATATGGCCTTATTTGCGACGATGAATTGAAACTGTACACGGGGACAGCGACGGGGCGTCGGGAAAACGCGGGTTATGACTCATTTCTCTAGGCGCTCGTCCACGCTGCTTTCCGCCATTTCGCGCCGTTCATTGCACTGATCGTTCCCCTTTCTCGGCCGGGAATGTTAAGTCACTAAGTAGTTCGGACGAATCTTTGCTGAAAGGAAGCTTGCATCGTGGTTCGCATCTCGTTCGGTGCCCATCGCCTGGGAGCACGCGCACGCGTATGTATATCTGGGGAGTAGGGTAACAGCGTGTAACTGATGAAAGTTCGAGACCAATGTGGTGTTGATCTACGGGCAGGGATACCCACCTCGTTTGATGCTTTCAATTGTGATCGACGTGCTAGGAGCTAGTCCCCTACTTAATTACCATTCACCTGCGTGGAAGATAGCCAAAAGGCTAAAAAGTAACCATCTCGCGAGACCATTCGATCCGCCAGCTGTGACTTTATATTTAGATTCCGGGAAGAAACGGAAGCGAGGGAAGGTAGAATCTCGCGTGTGCTTCTTAATTAAAGGACTTTCGTGGAAAGGTATGAACTTTTAAAGGGTAGGGCGAGTTCCAAGTACTGGCACATGTAATCGAATAATCAATAGAAGTAGCATTCTCCTTGGCTAAAAACTTCACCTCTGACTATAAAGCACCACTAGATCCTCCAGAATGGAGGCGCTCGGTGGAAAACAAGGCGCATGCTGCAAATGCATAAATTTCCCATTATTTGTACCATTAATTCGTCCCTGCAATGAACGAAATTCTGTAATTCCACCACGTCCTAATATGATAGTGAAACAGCAGCGTGTGGCTGTTCTCCGCTGGGTCCCCCGATTCCAAAGCCACGAATCTAAAATCCTCTAGAAAATCCTTTGCCAAAATTCATTCAACCCCTGCGCTAAGCAATCCGATCCTCGGCAAACCTTTTCCCATTTTACACCTCTGATCGAGCAAACTATCGGCTCTACTGTACCCGTACTAAAAAGTATGTGCCACGCTCCTAAGCCCTCCTAAAAGCACTTTGGTCTCGAGCTGCGGATCAGCGCGGCCGATAGCGAGGAAGAAGCAGGTGTCGCGATGACGAGATGAATGTTGCACAGACGTGGGAGGGAAAGAAAGAGGAACGTGTCATCTGTGCCGTGGCCGTCGCGGCTCGAGCATCCACCTCGGAAAAGGGAAAACCTCGGCGAAGGAGCTGCGGGTAATCTCGCTCTCAGCCTCTTCCCACAATTGTCTCCTCTTTCAGCACGCAGCGTCCCAGTTTTGCGGTGCGGCTCGGCTCGCCGCACGCACGTTATTACGCGCGGCGTAGGCGATGCCAGGGCCTAGCCCTGAACCATGAGTCAACGAACGGCCGGGGAGAGCCGCAGGGGAGAGAGAGAGATTACAAAACTGCGACGAGAAAGCGCCCGCACACCTGAGATTAATCGCTAGAATCTGGGAGCAAGGTGCACTTTCAGGCTCGTTGCGTAGATCGTGGTTACTTAGCGACTCGGTGATCGAGAGTTGTCGAGAGTGGAAGGGAAAGACTCGAGGCGCCTTTCTTTTGGAGGGGCGATGATCGAAGTTGGGAGGCTCTGGGTTCAATTGGACCAGTGAATGGTCTTTTGAATCGTGTCAGAGGGGAAGTATCGTTTCGTACATAAGCTCGCGGAGCGGAGAGAAAAATTGTGAGAAGCTTGAGGGATTAGTTGAAGATCTTGGAGGATCCAGCCCACCGTATCAAAGATTCATGGTCAACGTCAAACTATGTCAACACACGTCAGAGATGAGCAAAATTTTGATTGAAATAAAATTTCGAATTACGAATGAAAGTTAAAAAAATGATTCGTCATTCGCTCGTTACCCCGAGTTAACTTTATTCGACACATGACGTATGATTCTTTTAGCTTTCGTTATTAGAAATTTTATTTATATACAAATTTTATCCATCATTATTAATTTTGCGCGAAGACTATGTGCTATGCAAGACCAGGTGCTAAATTTTGGCCATGAAAGTTTAACATATATGTTAAAAGAATGTTTTTTCAACACCTGCATGAAAATGGGTGTTTTTTTACACCTGCTGAGCGGGAGCAAAATGACCAATTTCAGACTATTCGCATAATTTTTTACTTTCCTCCCTGGAGTTTGACGTTACCCTATGGTATGAAGATGCAGTTCTTCGACTAATCGTTATTTATCATCCTTGTCACGCAATGTACTATTTACTTTAAACTTCGATTCAGAAAAAAGAACAGAAAAGAATCTGGTCAAGCTTGAGGTAGAATTTGACTTATACTCGTTTGCCCGCCCACCAGAAATGTGTTGCGGTGTGTATAGATTAAAGTCAGACTAAATTGCAGGTAAATCTTGACTCGAACCACACGGCATATACCTTCCCTCTTTAAATATCTGAAAAATATCAATCGAAGCTCACGACTCATTGAGACGCGTCCAAAGGCAGCGCCTCTGGCTCACGAGGCACATTATCCGAGGGAAACGTAGCCTTCGAAGCAAGACTCTGGCGGTCAATTGTAGTTGCAACAAATGATGTCAGCGGACTATAAAAAGAGAACCGACTCTGGCTCACGGACGAAGTTCGGCGTTTACCGTGGTTCAAGGCGGTCTCTATTCATTCGTCGGATGATTAAGCGCTAACCGAAAGCTCTGGGAGGCTCGTCGACCATCGTTGACCGACGAAAGTCCATGCAGTAACGATCAGCGTCCCATTATTATCGAACTATTAGCTTTTAAACATCCCTCGATGTCGAGGACAAGAGCGAATAACGTAACCGGAGCAAACTGATCCCTCGATCATTGCTCGCGATGGATTTGCTTTCTCCGTCTCGAAACGTGTGCTCGCGAAAGCGTTACGTCGAAGATAGCCCCGTCTATTGTAACACACCTTTGCAAAAAGTCCGTCTGCGATTACGGAATCGTCGAGCGTCGACGTGTCTTCCGGAATTCTAGTCGAGGGCAGGTAGAATTAATGTTGCAAAGTATGCGTCGGGTCCCGCGAGCCGCCTTATGATCGAGGACTCCGATTCGGGCCCAAAGAATGACCTTCGGATACTGAGATCTTAGGTCAGCGCGGAGAATATCTGGTGATTTTATATTCGGCTGAAAAATCGCGATTGACTGAATGATCCTCGATGGGCGAGCCGAAACTGAGCACAAGTACGTTAATTATCATGCTCGTTCAGCGTCGTTTTACACGGTTACACCGATCTATTACACCGAGAAGATTAATATATTTTCTATAGTTTTAAAGTGCGCAGGGCGTTATCGTGGTGGCGCAAACGGGAGCGAGGTGATCCCGTGGGAAAAGTGGGATCGAGTGTGTGTAATATTTCTTTTTGTCGGAGGTATCGTGTTTGAGATGATGGAGTGCGATTGATCGTGTTGTACGGAAAATTTGTATTCCACATTTTCGATGTACTTTTCGAACGAGGAATCATGGCCAGATCGGTTGTACCACTTATCGCGATACACTCTGTATATTAAGTAGCATAAAGATGTAATAGGATCCGAGCAAGATGTACGGAGGCTCGTATCGTTAATGGTTTATTACTTTTGTGTATTAGAGTGTAACGTCGCTATTATATAGTGTTCATGTAAATTATGTCTTATTAATAAAGAGGTAGATGTTAGAAGACCTTGCATTCTTTATGTCATCGTCACTTTCAGCCCGTAATTCAGCATTATGTAACTATTCCCACTTAAGTATTAACGAGTTGGCGGCTCCGATGCGTTTCAAAACGCACTGCTATTCGGCGGGGCTATTCACGCGTTGGTAACTAATCGTAAGGTAAGTTAGAACGAATTAGAGGATGTGCGTTCGCAGAAAAAGGAAGCGATCCTCGGTGGCAAAAAATGCCTGAGTAATCGGTCCGGATTAGGTAAGGTTGTTGATTCACGTGCGTTCATATTGTCAGAACGGTGTGATATCAAATAAATTCTCACAACGATATAAGAATTATTTCAAAAGTGCAGCGCGTGTGTTTATCGACTGTTGGTAAACTAGGAAATAAAATTTCAGTTTCGAACCTCTGTTCTATTCTATTTCACGAGTACCGAAACCCATCGAGTAAAGTGTGTTAATTACTCACCGTAGATGGCGCTAACAGTACTCCTGTGGTAGAATATAATTTGACTTCGGATAGAACAGACGTGTTTTTCTTTGATTGCGAACTCGACATATTCGGAAATCTGCAAATGCGTATGATGACAATGCTAAAGACTGAATCGGAAGCCTTCTTTTTTATATTGAATTTAAGTTATGCCGCGATGAAGGGTGGCGTGTTTAATTCCAGCGAGAACGATGCAACACAATACGCGCAGAAATCGTCGTATTGGCGTTTTCCAAGGAATCCGAGGTTAGGTAATTAGAGTTGATCGAAGTCTAATCTGATTGATACGCTATTGTTGGTACTCAACGAAGCTATAGGATAGCATTAAATCTGGGTAGGTCACGCAACGAGGGAATTATCAGTTGCCGGTTTTGCTTTTGTTAGCAATGGGGAATGCGATCCTAAAGGGATGTACGTATACATATCGTACGCAGCTGTTACTTCTTGGCGAGAGGGGTTGGGGAAGCGGGAACGTCAAAGGCGTATCTACTTTCTTCGAACCCCTCGCCATTTTCGACTACTCCCATTACACATACAGTTGGCAATGGAGTCAAAGAAGTAGAGAATAAATAAGGAAAGATACCAAGGAAGCATTGAAAGGTTGTTTCATGACAAATTAGTCTTACATTAGACTTCAATCCTGATTTTAATTAAAATCCTTATCCCCTTTGGGAAGTACTACTAATAATAAATGGCATACAGTTGAATATTCAGCGTGGGTGAAAATGGACCCGCCTAACGAGGGATAAGAACTAAAGCTTCAAAAAGTGGTACAGTCAAAATATCGCTTATCAAAAATTCTACCAAAGTGGTCCTCTACAAACTTGTCATACAATTCTTAATACCTCGTTAAACTCCAATAAACTCTTCTAACTGAATAAATTACTAGATACTGCGTACTCGCACAACTCTCCTTCATTTTCGCTTCATCCTCGCAAACACTCAACAGAATCGTACTCCTACTTCACGAAACACGCGACAAAACCGGTGGTCCAAGACTGCAAATATTAATAATAACCGCAACGTTTGAAAAAGAGCACGGAAGAATATATCAGCCAATCACAGAGCAATACGCTACTCCTGGAACTCGTCATTGGTTGAAATCTGTTGCTTCGATATGCGATCATCGTCGATTTCGAGAATCGAAAGCCCGCGAGGACCGCCAATCAGGCAGCTTCTGACATTCAAACGATCTTCCGGAATCATTCCAAATTCCTCCAGTGCTCCCTAATCCCCCGCAATCCATGCTGAAATAACGAGCCACCTCTTTACCGACTATTTCACCGAAGAGTTCTGAAAATGAATGACAATTCGCGTTAGAAACCCGTGGACTCCCCCGGATGGGCCGCCCCTGGAAACGGTCTACCGTTAATGGTGGGGACACAAGAGGGGCTGGCTCGTACCGGCGGCGCCTGCAGTGACCGGCTGGTGTCCGTTAGCACCCGGGTGTCGAAAACGTGGCCAGGACGACTCGTAAGAATCTCGGAGCGGTGCTTTCCCTGGAAGAGGTGGACATTTAGATCATTGTCAGCCTCTGTCGTTATTCTCGTGGGTGTTAAGGATCGTCTCGTCTGGCGGTGCGCGTCTCTCCGTCTCTCGACCCCGTCTGCCAGGCTCTTGCTCCTCCAGCCGTCCCCCGCTCGCCCCTTCTCCGTCGTCAACGGTCCGTCTCTGTCCGACGAACGGGGACAGATCGGTATATACAGAGTGTGACAGCGATCGACTAGCTACGACACTGCACGGGCAACCCTTGCGCTCTTTTTTTCCAAGGCTCACGCGGTTTTCCATGTCAACGACACGCGCGCTCTTGCCAAGGCCAGCGTGCTACGCCCCGCGCAGAGCAGCCTCCGTCACCTCCGTCACCGTCGCCGCCGTCGTCGCCGCGAAGCGACCGCTCCGCGTAGCGCCCGTGCCTGTCATCCTCGTCGGCCCGTTGTCCGCGTCGCGTCGTCGGTGGTCAGCTGCCTGCACGTCGGCGCCGTGGTCATCGTCGCCCGATCGACGGTCGGAGGGTTCGCGCAGGGCCATCAGCAGGCCGAGGAGGAGACAGGGCAGCGTCGCTCGCGCCAGCCTGAGATGAGCGACCATGGCTGCATACACTTGAATAATTTCAAAGCAGCCAAGGGTATTCAGCCCTACAAAGTGATACACTCCTATTTTGTGACCAGCACGTCGACCGAGGCACGCGTAAGAAAGGTGCGACTATCTTTTTCTTGCGTGATCCGTGGTCAAGGTTCTGTTTCTGTCTCCGTCTCTCTTCCTCTTTCTTCTGTCTCTGTCCCTCGCCTCCAGTCTGTGGCCCTCTCTATCTCGCCATCCTACGCCGTTACCGTTCGCCCGCCTCTCGTCTTCCGTGTCGTTATCCCTGACGGTCTCGTCGCGCCGATAAAACGAGCAATTGGGAAAGATTAGGAATCGCAGCGGCACCGCGAACCCTCGCAATCTCGGAAGTCGCCAGATCATTGTATCTCTCTCCCTCTAACTTAGTCAATCCCACTCGCGATCTTTAGTCACGGGGCATGCAAATTCTAGCCAGAATGACAACTCGCTCCGCAAACATCGCGTATTGTTTACAGAACTTTAAAAAGCGGCCGCGTGCTACCTTCGTATTTGCTTCGCCTTTTTTTTTCTCGCCCGTTCATTCATGGCCGCTGGGACGAGGTGACCGTTCATTCCAAAATGCCTTTGTTTACTTGTTCGAATGCAACGGTCGATTTTAGCGATCAGTCTCTATGCGCGCTCTTTGGAAACATTGAATAGAATTTATATGTACATATATTTTAAACTCCACTGTCCGCCTGCGATCCCTTTCCCCGGCCTTCTTTCTCGCTCTGTTTGCTCGTCTCCTTTCTACTGCGGGGTTTCGATTACCGTAACACGAAACCGTTCGATTTGATGGGGGGCCATTGTTATGGAGTAATTTTGGAATGAAATTGTCTTTGCGGAGGACAAATGAATTAGTCATGCAACCGGTCGTAATCACCGCGATAAACGATGCAGGAAAATTGGACTGATAATATAATGTCTTTTGTTTGGCCTTTACTGTTACTTTCGTGGACGATTCGTGGATAATGACGGATTTAAAAATGGCCGCCGTGCCTGCTTACTCCGCCGGTACAAAGTTCCTTGCAGATTTGCTCGAGTAAAATAACGGTATTGCAGATTTATGATTCGGCTGGTACCGTTTGATCCGATGTATATTTGCATTGGTTTGTAGTCCGACGCAATTATGATGTCTCATTGAATAAACTTCCCTATCATGCTTTAATCTACGAAAGCATACCATAACTTTCCTGGAACGATGCTTTTATCTAATCTGTACAACATTGCTTTGTCTGTACCACGATCTTTTCAAGTTTCCAATACAGTAGAATGAAAATACGATTCCTATACATTCTAGGCTGTGAGCTGCTTATGCCATACATGTAAAACGTACAAAGACCGCCTCCATTCGTGTCTTCACTGTATATTCTTTGGCTGCTACGTGAAAGGTCACATACAGGAACATGCGAAGACGAAAAAGCATTTTTTAGGTAATTATACGTAAGCAACAATGTAACGTACCCGAAGAGGCGTGCATCTTACACCAACGTTATGTTTCAGCTGTTGATCTTTGTTACGGAAATATTTTGTGCTTCCAATGCGGCGATTACGTATACGATAGAGAATTATTGGGGGTGGCTAAAACACAGTGGAGCGAATCAGCAAAGTCGCTGAGCTTTGGAGAATTTTATCGAGCATGGGAACCGACGCAGATAGAGGCAGACTTGTTGAGGAAGCATCCGCGCAGGAGGCGTGTCGTCGAAAATTCCACTATAGGTAAGAGCTGTGACAAAAGCCGACACAAGGGTAATCGTATGTACCAATAGATTCAAGCGTTTATTAAATTTATTCATAATATTTTTAGGTCTAAGGGGACTTATAAATCTTGGAAGTACATGTTTTATGAACTGCATCGTACAGGCACTCATACACACGCCACTGTTAAGAGATTACTTCCTTGCTGATCGTCACCACTGCCCTCAACCCACTCGCTGTCTGGTCTGCGAAGTGTCTCATCTTTTTCAGGAATTTTATTCTGGAAGCAAAGCGCCACTGACCCTTCACAAGCTTCTCCATTTGATCTGGACGCACGCCAAGCACTTAGCAGGTTACGAACAGCAGGACGCCCATGAATTCTTTATAGCCACGCTCGACGTGTTGCATAGGCATTGCGAAGCGGCGCCGATTTTGGTGAAGGACAACCCTCATCATTGCAACTGCATCATCGATCAAATCTTTACCGGAGGTCTTCAGAGCGACGTGGTCTGTCAGGCGTGCAAGTACGACACAAAAACTCACGGCGCAATCGTAGCGTGGATGAAAAGAACCTGTACTGATAATGATGATTTTTTTTTAGCGGAGTGTCGACCACGATAGACCCGTTTTGGGATATATCATTGGATTTGGGGCCGACGGCTAGCGCGTCCGGCTCCGATAGTTCTGGCCCCCCTACCTCGTTGTTAGATTGCCTAGAAAGGTTCACGCGTGCCGAGCATTTGGGACCCAGCGCGAAAATAAAATGCAGCAATTGCCAGACTTATGAAGAGAGCACCAAGCAATTGACGATGAAACAGCTACCCATCGTAGCCAGCTTTCACTTGAAACGATTCGAACACTCTGGCATTCAGGACAAGAAGATCTCGACGTTCATCTCGTTCCCGGAACAGCTGGACATGACCCCGTTTATGTCGCACAGACGGAACGGCAACAACAACAGCGCCATGATGGACGGCCTGCCAAAGAACGGAGAGGACATGGCATTCAGCGACAATAGATACTCTTTGTTCGCGGTGATAAACCACGAGGGCTCGCTGGAGACCGGGCACTACACTGCCTTTATACGGCAGCAAAGAGATCAATGGTTCAAGTGCGACGATGATTTGATCACCAGGGCAAGATTAAAAGACGTCCTGACTAGCGAGGGGTGAGTCCGCGGCAGTGTTTAACAGCTGCCGTTAGTAATTATTACCAAAGGCCCCAGTGAAATAACGTTTCCTTTTCAGGTATCTTCTTTTTTATCATAAACAAATTTTGGAGTACGGTCGAAACACCAAGATGTAAACGTTAAATCGTGTAATTAATTTATTTATCACCGAGGAATCATTGGCGATAGATTTAAGTCCTTTTAGCATGCTAAGAGATATACGAACAAGCAATTCCGTTCTGGAAACTGTCTCGTAAATCTGTTCACACCACTTACGGCAGGCTCGCTAATCGGCCGGCCGTGCACACGATCCACGATCCTATGTGACAGAAACTAATACTAACAAAGAAACGAAGGCCTGAAGAACGAAATCTCCAACTCCGCCGTGTTGAAATGACGGTGGTTGAGAGAATGCGGAACGCGGGACTATTTTCGAGATTAGACGAGCCCGTCGACGATTGACTACACTATTACGCTTTTTGATCGTGGCGATTAAGATGGATAAACTAGAAATTAATCGCTGTTAATGATAGTCGCGATCGACCGGACGTCGCTCTGTTAGCATAGATGTTTGTCGTGATGTTCGAACTTTTAAATTGTCAACAGTCTGGAAAGTAATGATTCATCGTGTTCGCTACTATTTCATTTTCCTTCTCTTTCTTTCGACCGTTGTCTTTTTATGTTCGACGATGTCTAGGCTGGCGCACACGGCGATCGATTCCCCTGTTCGTGTCCTAAAGTAACGTAAGCGTAGTTTTAAGATTAGCTCAATTTTTTTAAAACGACCGATCGCATTTTTGTATATCGCTGACTGTTATTATATTCCTGCCCTGACACTTGTATACACGAGACACCAAGGATGGATCACACGATTAGGATTTTTTCTCTTTCTTTTTTTTATTAATTATACTCGTCCCTCAATGCACCCCTCGAGAAACTGTGTCCTAAATGAATACGTTAGACTTGACGCGAAGGTTGAACTAAAAACATTTTCTCATGTGATTCGTCGTGTCAGCCATCCTGCGGTGAATCAATTTTGTACAAACGAAGTATCGTGTAGCGAAAAGGGAAAGATAAAGTGGATAATGGTATTTATCCGAACAAGGCGAATTATTTCGCGCGACTGTGTATAATAAACTATCACTGTTTAACAAATTTCTTTTTCTAGTTGCCCGTTTTACGTTTCTTTTATAACGCAACGATTTAGAATGTAACGATCTTTGAGCGAGCGGAAGAATGGCGCATCAGTTAATCCACCGTTAATCGAACCGGCGGACAGCTTTCGACGTTTTTACGTTGTATTTCGTATGCAGGTGATACTAGAGAAAAAGTGCCAAGTGTTCGTTGCACTTTTAGTTCGTAAACCGTGTGCTTATCGTTATCGCGACGCCCTGCTCTGTAAACGGTTTTTTTTTACATTGTGTTCATCGATTAAATTTTACGTAAGGTTTCCCTGAGACATTAGCCTCGTACAATCCTTCTCTGGCGTTGAACGACTAGCCTGAGAATGGTTTTGCGGCTGACACCCAACTCGTACTGTGTCAATCAATGTTTAAGTCGGATGGTTCGCTTATGAATGTACAATTTAATTGTGGAGACGTTAAGATCGCTCAAAAAATTCGTCTAACTGTAATCTGTTGTCTGTAAGGAAGTGGCATACCCTGGCCAACTACTATGTACAGGAGCGAACATTGTACGCGAAGAGTAAGTACCGTAAAATATTGTCATCGGCCGACATTACCATCGATCGTGCGCGATGCAACAACTGCACTTGTGCACCCATTCTCAACATGTATCGTTGTCGTACGACCAATACTACCGTACGTTTGGGAGTGACTATTACTATGTGCAGTTGTAATATTTTATATAAGGCTGAAGTAAACGTATACAGAAAATAAAACTATATTTCGTCGAGAACGCAGTCTCTCGTTCATCCGTACCTTTCCTAATTCCTGTGTACACCAAACGTTTCTTATCGACCATATCAGACACTGAATCGATAATCCTTTTATCGCGTATAATGCAATCTCGTCACAATGAAATAATATTCATACGACCCATGCATTCAAATCTATTCAAAGCAGTAAACATGCGAAGCTACGTAGTTATTCATTGAATTCTAATCCCTAAGACTATTTTATCAAGAATCTTTTATCCTAGTTCCGACGACGATTGGTGTTCGAATTTAAAATTTGGCCCGCGCGTTCTTACCAAGCTACGCCAACAATTTGTAGAACGAAAGGTCAATGTCTATGCATTATAAAAGGGAGTAAAAAAATAGTCGTTGCAATCTTCTCAATGTAAAATGTCGATCGAAATCTAATACTGTGTCCCTTTTAATTAACGTTGTAGTAATGGAAGAAAGATGGACGGCCTGACGTTTGGCTTGCACAGGTAAGTGGGCGATCTATTCTCCTAAATTTAAAAAAAACTGTCGATTCAATGAATGACGCGTCACTGAAACATTCTTCTACCTTTGCAGACTGGTCCACTTGGATCTGAAGGGTGCTCCGCTACGAGTTTGTTATTTCGAAAAGGTCTGTCACTCGAATGAACAGCAGCATTGTTTACACTCACAATCAGCATCTCTTATCTGACGGCAGCGTCTTCGGATCCTAATCCGAATGACACTCATTTCTTTTGTCATTATTTTGTCGGGTGTCAGTAATGCCTGGAATTTTATTTCGTTCACCCCATCGCGCGACTTTTTTCAGTTACGAAAAATCCGTGGATTTTCTTTTTCCAGAACGAGCTCGTACGCGCAATAAGGCGCAATATTCTATGTAAATTTTTCTGTATATAGTTGCCACTGTATATGCCACTCTGCTAAGATAATTTCCCTCCTTTTCGAATTTTTTTATAACGTCATGCATCACACCATTTGTATCTTACAAATAAATAGTACATTGAGTTATCGATGTTGCAGTTATTTCCACTTTTGAGGACATGGGGGGCCACTGGCCTTCTCCTAGAGTGGGAAGACACATTCCCATACATTCGAGAGCTCTCTCAAATAGGAAGCAATGGACCGAGCCATTTGACCAACGGATACACGGCTCAGGAGACTAAGCACATATTGCAGATGGCAGGAGATTGTGGTTTGGCGATTGTTCCTTTAGTACAGACATTCGGTCACATGGAGGTATACGAACCTGGAAAGAGTCGCGCGTAGGAAACACGTTGACTAATCCAGAAACAATTTCAGTTCGTTTTAAAGCATAACGAGTGGAGATCCTTAAGGGAAGTGGAGCACTTTCCGAGCTCCATTTGTCCGTCTAATCCGAGGACGTTGCCTTTGGTGAAGTCTCTGATTCGGCAGATTGTTAACTTCCATCCAGACATACAATATCTGCACATAGGTGCGGACGAAGTCTGGCATTTAGGCCTTTGCTCGGTTTGCACGAAAAGGGCTGCTTCTAGCAAGTACGGAAAGCCGGCGTTGTATTTGGAGCACATCTCGGCTGTTGCACAATTTGTACAAGAAACATATCCTTATTTAAAGATTATCATATGGGACGATATGTTAAGATCGATAGATATGCAGGTTTTGAACGGTATCTCGAAAATCTGTTTGTTATTTCGCGCCACATATTGGCTCATAAAAGGGCTTTATGTTATTTGCAGATCATTATATCGGCAAATATGTGGAGCCTATGATTTGGCACTACAATCCTCGAGACAATTTTGCTCTACCTCATGGTACAACTTTCATTACCTAATACCGCAGATATCGTTATGCAAACTTTGGAATATTGTATAGTACTAAAATGTCTCGTCAGGGCTCTGGGATAAGTATGCAGCGATTTTTCCCCGTATATGGGCAGCCACCGCATTTAAAGGTGCCACTGGATCTTCGCAACATATACCAGTCATAAGGCACCACATAAGTAACCATGAAAAATGGATAGAGGAATTGGGCGTTCACGTCACTAAAATTCATGAATTTCGGGGGACAGCTTTCACTGGATGGTCGAGGTAATTTCTGTTTAAGCGTGCCTTTAAATGATTTGTCCTATCGACTCTGAATTTCAGGTATGACCATTATGCAACACTATGCGAATTATTGCCCACAGCATTACCGTCATTAGCATTGTGCTTGAAAATCTGGCTCCATGGTTACTCTGAACAAATTCATAATCAAGTGGCTGAGAGCTTAGGATACATAGATCATCCTCTCCATATAACGCCGCAACCAAGACCTGCGCTGATACCCACTAATTTGCTTTTCCCTGGGTGGCAGGTCGCAGTAGGTGTAGAGTGGTTTTTGAATTTTAGAGCTAAATACCATAACATTATTGCTAGCGAACAGTAAGTGTAGATAATTGGAACTGAGGACGTCGGGATGCTTTAACATAGAACGTCCATGACTGTGTTTCTACGTTATTACAGAATATCTACGTGGATGAATCCGTGGCAAGTTGCAAACAATTACACAAACCCCATGCAGCTGGAGAATTTAATACCTGCTTTCACAGAGTAAGATCGATGCCTACCACCATCGTTTATGGAGAAATTGTATGACAATCTTTTGCAGATTGGTATTGGAACTATCTTCTTTGGAGGGATATCTGAGGTTTCAAATGGAAAGTATCTTTTTTACAACGACCATCGACGAATGGATCGGCACGAATATTCAACCCATGAAAGGGCGATTGGTAGAATTGAAACAAACAGCAGAAAATCAAGTTAAATTGAACAGCCGGTTTTAGTCTCTCTACTTAAACACGTATTTGCGGAGTTACTGCTTTAGATCTCAATGACCAACTCGAATACAGGTGACGAACAGGAAACGATAGGCTGATGAACAAAGTACGAGAAAACTTACGATTAGTAAACTGTACATCTTTACCTTATAAGTAGATGTAGCGAACTGAAGGATAGATTTAAAAAAAAAAGAAAGTGATATCGTGCGACATGAATGGGACATAATTTTATAAGATATACGATGTTTATTTTAATATTTGACTTAAGAGCGAACGAACTTGTCACGATGACTTTGTCATCGAGCTTTGTCGTTTCGTGAGCTGTTCTGTGATACTTGGCTATGAAAGGATTATAATGTAACTAAAACTCAATAACTGCTTGTATTTGCTTCTACCTATACTGAATTCCACTTAAGAGTAGACGCGTTTCGCGCAACGATGACTCTGAGGAGGCTGTTGATTGGTAGGAAACGGAGCTGCGCGGACCGGTTGCAAATCGCCGATTTGAAATCGGTGGGGGCGTAGGTCTACTCTTACATGGAATGGTATATATACGCGTTTATTACACATATAGTATATGCAAATATTTTTTGTACTCCTAAAAATACCTCCTTGAGAACTTTCAGGAAATCATATTTCACGTAATATATCAAATATATATTTCATTTGACTCTTTCATATCACTAAATATACGAACTAATATAGTAGTTCTTGTCAAAGTATATTGATGTAACATAAATGTTACTATATCTAAATGTAGTTAAAACGTAGATGTGAATAATAGTAATAAATACACAATAAATTTGAATATAAAATCTTTCTTTTGTATGATTCTTGATATGGCCCGAACCCGAAGCACGTATTCCGCATCCGTTTTTCATCTATTTCTATCTACAATCCCCCACCATCGCGAAGTTCCCGCTATTGAATGAAAAACAAAAGCAACGAGCTGTTAAAAGGCTCAAATTTCTTAAAAGATGCCTCTTTCCTGGCATCATAAATGACGCCATCCACAAAGTAAGATAAATACCGGCGCATGTAAAGCCATGCGAAAAATTAGAGAATATAATGAACAAGAAGCTTTGAAATTGGACGAATGCTTCAAAGAAACTCTAGCACGCGTTAGACCTTTTGTACTAAACTTGACATCTACAGAAAGTGCACAGTTGTGCAAGGTTTGGCTTGATAAATTGAGCACTGCCACCGCGCAGCGTCGCCTGAGAAATGAATATCTCCTGGAACTGTGCAGGCAATTGAAGATAGGTCATATCGAAGGGATTTTTAGCAGACCTCCACCTAACGGACTCCTTCTACCATTACCCAAGTCATATCATATGGTACCTATACTAGGGTTTATGAAATTTCTCCTCACGAATGAAAATAATCTGTATGTAATATAGGTCTGTATTAGCTCGTCTGTAAGTGACTTATCCGACTATGCCGTGACACCTCAGCGTAGTTGCTTGAAACCAAGCGCAAAATGTATCCAGCATCAACGAAGTACTGCGTTATTAAAGCAACGCTTGATGGATACCATGGGCCCGAGTCGATGCGTGCATGCCACTAAAATCCCACCAACTGTTCGCTTTCATAGTCAGGATGCAATAAGAAATAGCCGGATAAACATTCACGAGCAGCGTATCAATACATTGAGTGCTATTATTGCAGAATTGCAGGCACAAAATGAATATTTAAAGAATCAATTATTGGAATGCCCGGGAAATCACAGTAGTAACATGGATAATCATTTGTCTGCAAGTATTAGTCAATTAACTTCCGACGTCACTACTTTGAAAGCTAAGTTAGTATATCATTAAACATGGTTTAAAAGAGACAACAAAGCTCAAACGATGAAACATTGTTAAAGGCTGATAGACATGCAGAGAAACAAAAGCGCTCTTGAAACAGACTATAAAGAGGTTGTTCAGGAGTATCACTACGAAGCTGTAGAGCAAGTTACCGCGTTGAAACAAGAATTAGAGGAGACTCGATTGAAGAATGAGTCATTAGATAACAACATAATTGCAATAATGGAGAAATTGGAAGAAATCATCCATGGTAAGGTAAGAGGTAGAAGTTTCACTTGTAAAACAAGAAATACAACAACACATATCTTCAAGGAGGCAGAAACGAAATTACTGGAACAGCATTGGATGAATAAAATCCAAGTAATATGCGAACGTTTTGATACATTTACGGAGGAAAAGAGTAAAGAGTTGCAAATGAAAGAAGAGTTACTTGAAAAGAAAGACTTGGAAATGTTGCAGATAGACGCAGGGAGGAAAGAGGAAACTGTGTTACTAATTAATAAGATTAATGATTTGGAAATAAAACTGGAAATGAAGATTAAAGATGTATTTACCTACGAACAGTATAGAATATTACTGCGCGATGTATCTTATCGACTAATATTGTATCTCTTTTAGGAGGACAAGTTACAGGCAATGTTAGTCGAGCAGCATATGATGATGAAGGAAGAATTGAACAAAATAAGGAACGAGATAGATCACGAAACCCAGAATCAAAATCAAAATTTAATTTCCAAGGTTTCTGCACTGAAGAAAGCTGTTGTAAAGCTCGAAAAATCTAAAGAAAAGCTTGAGCATGACTATGAAAAGAGAATGGCACTTGCGATCAAGGTAATCGAACTAAGATCATTACTAATGCAATATTTTACTACTTTATTCTTTCAACGGTATAGAACAAGGACTTGGAAATAAAAGCTCTGCAACTAAGGTTACAAGAGCAAAGGAACGAACTGTGCACATCTCTAAGCATGAAAAAGCAAAGCGAAATGGACAATATTGTGGCGTTATTGGAGAAGCAATACAGGACACGCGTGGCAGGAATAGAAGCGATGTTGGAAACTCAGACTCAGGAATATCTCAGGGTATTGTGCGACATGAATGTTACATTAGCAGTAAAATAACACTGAGTACAAGGATCGGGTGCTAATAGAAGCTGCTTGAAAATTCCAGAGAATAGCTGACTTAGAAGATCAAGTACTTAACACGAAGAAGGTTTGACCAATGCTTGTAGAACAGTGAATCTTATACTGTAGTTTGCAATCCATTATAATTATTGTAACTGTATACATTACTTCTTATCAATAAAGAGTATAAAAGTAATGAGGATTTGTACTTTTAACATTCCTGCTTAATTATTTTCCCTACAAATTGATGAAGCATGGCGTCGGCGTGGTGGACATTGCTATGGCAACCTGTATGTCAACCAAAGGTTGTGAACTGTCAGATGTAGCAGCAAACTTTGTCTTTTTCAATTAAAATAACGGACAAGCATCGGCACGTTCGTTCACATACATGATTAACAAATTCTTCACTGATATTTAAAATAAAGAGATTTATCAATCCATAGCTGCTACATAAATCCAATACCTTCTTGTTGAAGTAACCTTCAACACTGGTTGACAAATGTGTACTTAAGTTTACATAAATTTTCATTGTTACCTGTTTGTCGAAGAAGAATTTCGTAGTAATGAAGTTCAAGGACTCTTAGAATTTAAGTACTCTTGGCTGGATATATAGTAACCTATCCGTATGAAAATTACAAGTTTATCGGTCACAATAAAGTGATAATGTCACTGTACTTTGATACACGTGTACAAAATCCAGAAACAGCTTCTATAAGTACTCATGCAATTTGGCACGCTAATTATCCATTGCTTGGAGTTGCCGCGTACTCTCAGGACAAGGGTGGTTTCGTGACAATTTACGACGATCAAGGAGAGCCGCTTCAGGACGTGGAATCACCCAGGCATTCCGTAGCTCAGGTCACTGCTTTGGGATGGCATCCGGAAAGGCGGTGGCTCGCAGCAGGATGGGAGAGCGGAGAACTGCGGGTTAACGATCTCTTAGAATTATATTAAAGCGATAGGAGTAAATGTACCTTTCTTTGGAATTATGCGAATGATTATTTAGATATGGCCGGGCGACACTGGAAGCATTGAATTCAATATAATAGTCACTCCACATCGGGAGTCCATTAATATTCTACAATGGAGCCAGCATGGTGGGAGATTAGTATCCGCAGATTCAGCTGGATCCATAGTGGGCTGGAAAATTGACTCTAGGGGTCAATTACTAATGATGTTTCACCACGAGTTAAAAGATACCTTTGCTCATATAGTCTTTAAAACTATTCCACCAAAACCAACCATGGACATGAGGTGCGTACAAACTGTTTTACATTCATACATTTCCACCTGGAAATAGTTAAAAGCTTATAAATTGCTTTCAGTGGTTTAGCGAAAGCTGCAGTTGCAGGAGACGAGAGAGCATTAGATATTTTTAGTTCCTGGCGCCCTAGAACTGCTGCGCCGACAGCAGTTCTATCGCAAAGGGATAATCATGCTTTTTACATTTCAACCACCAGTGGCGTGATATATTTTGTCGATAATCAGGGGCAGTGTACAGAAGTTCTTAGCACAAGCGGCGTTGCATTACAGTTTCTACTGCACCATCAAACCAGGGATTCTATTATTATTATGACAGAGGGTTTGAACATAGGGCATTTTCAAACAGATCCCATTACTGGACGTCTCGCTGAATTAATGAAAGTAATCCAATATCTACGTTTGCTTGGATTTCAGTAACACAGTATATACATTTTGCACAGATTTGTTCATTGCTTCTCTAGGTGAAACTTAGCAGTCGGTGCGATATATCGCGAGCTAGTCCAGTGCTATGTTGGGCTGGTGGGAATACTTTAGCAATTCTTACAGGAGAATTGGGCGTTCGTTGTTGGGATCTTCACACTGGCGATACCTATGTATTGTGTCCGCCAGATTCAACTACTGGAAATATGGCTACACCACAAGAGATCTGTACAAGCATATCTTTCTGTAAAAATAATGGTACTATTGATATTTGCTTCAGTTTGCAGTATCGAAAGCATAGAAACGAACTCATTGCTAATATTCTACAGCTACTTTGGCCGCTGGGACAAATTTGGGGACAATCTACTTATGGAAGCGCAAAGTGGAAGTGGACAGTGAGGAAACTGGCTGGCCAAATGTACCAGAGTGCTGTAGCATTCACGGCACAGTAAAACAACTTACTTGGGGCGCTACCTTATTAAGAAGCCCGCTTCTCGCAGTTAATTGTATCACTAATGTATTTGTATTGCATCAACAACCGATGTGTGCTGCGTACAACGACGGTGTCTGTGCCAGTCAACTTAGTCCCACTCAGATTTTAATCGAGATCGATGACCTAGCTTGTACTTTGAAAACCGACATTCAAGTGCAACTCGTTGCTGTTAACAAGGAGTACATTGCCGTCTCCTCGGGTAGGCAGATTGTAACTTACAGAATTCACAGGGAGAGTTCCATTAACACCAGCGTGATCGTAAGTTTCAATTGCGACACTGAGAAGCTGTTAATCTGCGACCATACATTAATCGTCCTAACTCCAGTGATTATACAACTGAGATCAATGGAGGGCACGGTGATTCAGATGCTACCCATATTGCCAGAAGAAGGTGAACCCATCACAATGGACCTCACCGGACAGTACCTAACAGTTGCGTCTTTGAATGGTATATTAAAGATTTGGGATTTGAGCAAGCGAGAAGCGAAGCTGCACACCAGAGCAATGGCAACTTACGAAGCGATCAGTGATTTCGCCGAGATTATCGAGGCAAGGTGTAACGCGGACTGCCGTTGCGTGTCCATTACCGTTGCTATGACCAACTTGATGCCCAGCTCGACGTTATACGTCTGGGACATAGAAAGCGATCAAATACACGAATTCGATTTCGCGGAATCCGATGACATAGACGAAGACGACACTGCTCTAGCCGTGAAATGTAGAGGAAGATTAGTTACCGCTCATTGCTGGGACATGGAAGACCCCAGGCTGCTTGTATGCCGTGCACAGAGACTGGACATGCGAGACTCCAAGTCTACATCGAGCCAGGACAATGAAAATGAATACGACGTTTCGAAGGCCACTGTGGTTTTCGTGTCAATGTTTGCTACATCGGACCACGGAATCGTCGTGCAGGATATAAAGCCAATCAAAGATGAGAATTGCAGAATATTGGGTGTGCACGCTCCACACATTATCATCTTGAATTCTGAAAAGACTGTAGACAGGAGCAGCAAAGTGGCGAAGTTCCTTATGAGAGACTTCGAGGAGCTAGGTAGCTGCGATGAGATGACAAAGAAAGCTGTGCTGGACTTCAGTTTCCACATCAGCATTGCTAACATGGACGAGGCCTTCAAGGCGATAAAGTCGATTAAGAATGAAGGCATTTGGAAGAGTCTGGCAAGGATGTGTGTCAAGACGAAGCAGTTGAACATGGCGCTGTTGTGTCTGGGTCACATGAAGCAAGCTAAAGCAGCGAGGGCTCTCAGAGAAGCCATGCAAGATGATAGTTTAAACCTGGAGGCAAAGGTTGGAGTATTAGCTGTAGAACTTGGGTTATACACTGACGCTGAGCGTCTGTTCCGCGAGGCAAAGCGACTGGATCTGCTTGGCAAGCTTCTTGAGGCTCGCAGTAAGTTCAAGGATGCCACAGACTTGGCCAGGAACGAGAACAAAATTTGCGAGAAAACCAGCTACTACAATCATGCAAAAGTTCTCGAGCAGGAAGGTAAAATATCAGAGGCCATCGATATGTATACCAAAGCAGACTGTCATAGGTTTGAAGTGCCAAGGATGCTGCTGGTGAGGCCCAGGGAGCTGTTGACGTATCTGAACAATTCTGACGATCCAGAAATAAAAAATTGGCATGCACAATATATAGAATCGACGGGAGACATGGAGGGAGCCTTGCGCCTGTACGAACAAGCTAAGAACACTCTAGCAACGACAAGGCTACTTTGTTATTTCGGCAGGGAGGATGAAGTCAGCGATCTAGTGTCTCGAACGAATCATGCCGCCTCTGCTTATCACCTAGCTGCCCACTACGAATCAAAAAACAATGTAGCACAAGCCACTCACTTTTACACAATCGCTAAAGCTTACACAAATGCGATCCGACTGTGCAAGGAACACAGCATGTTCGAGGAATTGTGGCCTCTGGCTATATTGGCGCCAAGGCAGTCGCAAATAGATGTTGCAAAGTATTACGAGGAGAACGATCAGCCAGATAAGGCGGTTTTACTGTATCATAAAGCCGGCCTGCTGCACAAGGCTCTGGACATCGCGTTCAATACAAAACAGTACAGTGCTTTGCAGCTGATCATCATGGATGTTAATGCAGATTCTGATCCTGCTTTGATAGAGAAATGTGCCGACTACTTCGTTCAAAACGACCAGATTGAAAAGGCTGTGGATCTGCTTGCCACTGGAAGAAACTACATGAAGGCACTGGAATTGATACAGCAGCACAATATTCTATTGGCGGAGGATCTGGCAGAGAAGATGACCTTGGACAAGGTCGAAAACGACACCGAACGCGAGAAAACCCGCATCTCGATATTGGAAAGAATCGGGGAAATCGCGTTCGAGCAGGGCAACTATCACCTGGCGACGAAGAAGTTTACCCAAGCTGGCAATAAACTGAGGGCCATGAAGGCGTTGCTAAAGTCTGGCGACACAGAGAAGATATGCTTCTTCGCCCAAGTATCCAGGCAAAGGGAGATCTACATCATGGCTGGGAACTACTTGCAGTCGCTGGACTGGCAGAACCAACCAGAGGTATTGAAGAACATCATCAACTTCTACTCCAAAGGGAAAGCGATGGATCTGCTGGCCAACTTCTACGTTGCTTGCGCCCAAGTGGAAATAGACGAGTTCCAGAATTACGAGAAGGCTCTCGATGCTCTGAGTCAAGCCAGCAGGTGTCTCGCGAAAGTGGCCACACCCAGGGATCCTGACATTCATAAAAGAGCTGTTGATCTGGTGAACAATAGGATAGCAACTATCAGACGTTATCTGGATATCAAGAAGTATGTGGTTCTGTTCATAATGTAGCATAATCCATGGAGGACTATTGTTAATGGAGTGTGAATTACTATTACAGGTTGTTCGACAGAGGTGAAACGGGGCCAGCGATGCAACAGGTGCGCCAGCTGCTCGATTCTCAGGGATCTGATTTGGAGCAGTCTGTACGTCGCGGTGACTTATTCGCGACTATAACACAGCATTACATGGACATGGGGGACACTGATAAAGCACGCGCTGCCATAGAGGAACTGAAGCGTTTGGTACCTGGCATTAACTTGAGTTACTATTACAACGCGAGCGTGTTAGAGTCGCTCGGTTACAAGATGAAAGTTCAACGGCAGGAAAGTTCTGACAAGGAAGACGACATCGAGGAACTCTTAGGCGAATAAGCATAGAGTAGACACTATACGCGCGTTCTTTCTTTGAGCTCCGAGTAACTAATCCGTCCAGAAATGTGATCGTAGGTATTAAGCATACGGTGCTGTTTGACTTTCCCAACATATTTGTATGATACTGTACTTTGGAAAATATACTGTGAACAATCTGTGTGGTTTGAGATGTTAGTATTCACGCATCGGGCACGTACCTGTGGATATCAAGAAGCATTTAGAAAAAACCGTCATTTAACGTTTATTAATCAGATTTATACAAGAACAACCTCACTCCTTGCTACTTTGTTATCGTGTCCTAGAAAATAAGAGTTTAAAAACAATCGCAATTCAGACGGCGACGCCAGCAACCAAGTTCGCCGCCCAGATCTTACCAGTTACAATAAATAAACGAACCATAGGGACAATAAAGAGAACAAAAAAAGAAACGCATACGTCGGTTACAATTACTGAATTAAAAAAAGAAGAGAATGGGAAGAACCGAGGTGTCAGACGAGCGGTATTCCCGTCTGCGTTCACTAAAAATATTCTTTCACGGTGTCCAGTCGAATCGCGTCAGATCCGACCGTGGTTACCCCATCTTGGTCCAATACTAAAAATTCTGTGGTACAGGTCTTTGCTTTTCTCTTGTTTTTTTCTCGAAAAAATTTCCACCGCCAAGCAACGCGATCAAGAGTGTCCCAAACGCACCGAGGTAGACTGCACAATTCAAACGGCTTTCTCCGGCGTCGGCTTTTTGCATGGCGACGCGACTTCTGTCTCTGGCTCTTCGGCTTTCCGTTTCTTGCGCACCAAATGGGATATGTCACTAGCTGGTTTCTGAACTTTCGACGCGGAGCCGGGCTCGCTGCCGCTGGGGCCGGCGCCGTTCGAGCAGCCGCCGGCCACTTTGCTCTTGATGCCCTCTATCACCAGCTTGCAGGCCTCCTGCTTAAAGTCCTTCATGTCGCAGATCTTCTCCTGGATCTCGGGCAGCAGCTCCTTCAGCTCCTGTATCTCCCCCTCGACGGTGTAGAACGAGTCGTCGGACTTGGGCGGGTCCTTCATCTCCTCCAGCTCCTTGATGCGCGCCTCCAGCAGCTCGGTGGCCTTGTGGAACTCCTCGATGCTGGCGTGGAACTCGTTTCCCAGTGAGTGGGCCAGCGCCAGCTGATAGTGGATCTCCGCTATCGCCCTTGGCTCGTGCGGCTCTATCTGCTGCAGGAGTTCTAGGCAACGGTGCAGATCGCTCAGGGCGCCCTGGAAATTTCCTCCCTCCATGGCCACCTCGCCCAGGAGACGATATGCGTCAGCTAGCAGCTTCCACCCCGACTGACCGCGTTTCAACAGCACCAGCTTCGCCAGCTCCAGCACCTCCCAGGCCACCTTTAATTTCAGGGTAAATACAATTCGTGCTATCTTCGCAATGCCTAACAGAGATCATAGTTTAAACTCAAGCTTAGACTGGTTGCAGGGCTTTGGAATCTAAGGAGCCCGATCGTGCTACAGAAAAGAACATTTTCACCACCAAAGAGGTCATGAGCAAGGGACACGAATATATTTAAGAAAGAGATGTATGAAAAATGTAAACATAAGTATATGTACCTGTAAATTATTCACTTCGTCTTCTTCCTCCTCCTTCCCAGTGTCTTCAGAATCGTTCTCCCCGTTCTCCTTCACGTCACCATTCTGTTCACTCGAACACGAGGGTCCATTGGCGTGCTTCGTGTCCTTGCTGGATCCAGCAACAGCTTTTTCTTCCTTCTGTTCTACTTTATCCTCAATTTTCTTCGACTCTGACTTCTCCGCCTCACCTTTCTCTCCACTCTTCTTCTCCGCCTCTCCTTTCTCTCCACTCATCTTCTCCGCCTCTCCTTTCTCTCCACTCTTCTTCTCCGCCTCTCCTTTCTCTTCACTTTTTTTCTCCGCCTCTTCTTTCTCCACACTCTTCTTCTCCTCCTTCTTGTCCTCTTTCTTTTCCGCCTTCGACTCAGTGGGTGGCTCCGCGGCCTTCGACTCGCTGGTTTTACTGTCAGAGGCAGCCTCCTCTTTTGTCTCGCTGGTTGAAGCCTTCTCTTGGCGCTCGTCGTCTTCCTCGTCCACGTTGCTCAGCTTCTCGTCTTCCGCCTCCTCTTCATCCTCGTCCTCGTCCTCTTCTGCTTCTTCCGTGCCTGGCACCCCGCCGCCCAGCACTCCAGCCTCTTCTCTGGCCAGACCTAGTAGAGCACGACCGTAAAGCAGATAGGGTTCGCCGAGCTCGTCCGCGGTGTCCCCGTGCTTCTCAGCCAGCAGCTGGCAAGCTTGCGCCAACGCGGTCACAGCCATCGTGTAATCCCGCACTAACAGGTGCCGTTTCCCGTGGGATATCGCGGTCGCTGGGTCAGTGAATGCTGCATTCTCAGCCACGTCCGCCATCTGTAACGAGAAACGAACGTTTCCTTACTCAGTTCCCACTTATCCAGCCGATAAATCACCCTTCGACTTTCGATTCCATGAAATCTGTTCATTGTAGCATAATTGTACACGCGTCTGGATGAAAACTGATAACGCGGGCTATAAGTTTAAGATCAAACAGGGGTAGTGTGTACTTTAGTATAGAATATGCATACAGTACCTATTTCGGTGTAACAAATAATTATTCAACTACAGAGTAAGGTGTAGTAACACTTTGACTGGCGCAACGTTTGGCCAAATATCGTACCAAGTTGGGTTTATATGCCGACAGGTGGAAATTCCTCGACGTGAATACACGCCAACGCCGCTCAAAGTGTTAAATTCAGAGTAAACATCCCCGTAGTAATTGCACACCGCTTGGGAGGGTGTGATCGCACTCGATAGAAGTTTCATCGATGCAGCACGGGGCACGTGGTTTGTTATTAGGGCCTCTATGGTCTTGAGTGCTCGACGAACCGCCCCGCGTCAAGAATAGCAGGGAAAATGAAAAGAAAGATTCTTTGATCGTCCACCCACGACGACATCCTAACGCCACTATGAGATTAAAACGTGTACAGAATATTCCACCCACGCTTCTTACGTGGGCCACATCAAACGCGACACGGTGCGTACGATTCGTTAAGGTCAACGTTGACTTAATGGGTGGCGGAGGACACCGGACTGACGCGATTCTAACGATCGTTAACGAACACCGCACGACCAGGATAAGGATCAGAGACGTTTAAACGTACGAGTGTCGTATCAGTATTGAAACGATTGCAAACGGATCGTTTCAAGGCCTTGGGATTGTTTGCAGATAATAAGGGTGGTGCACGAAGGCAAATGAAGATTGAAAGAACGGATAGGAATCCATGAAGTATATTAATATAAATTATTCATTGCCCTGTATTATACCCGTAGAAGAATAATAAAATCGTAAAAGCGATTGAGGTCTAGACGAAATTAATCGCGACGAAATCAGGGACGTTAATTATTATTCCTGAATTTCTCAGTTTCACTGCGGTCATCTGGCTGTGCAACTGTACACCCTCGAAAGAATTTAACAGCTGACTGCCCCTGGCGCGAAATGGCCGAGTGCTCCATGAATGTTGAAACAGGGCCCAGCGGGAGCAAGCTATGCAGCTTTCCACGACGAAAGATCGGAGGAGAAGATTGGTCCTCGCGAAGTACTCCAAAAAGCAACTGAAAAGCCTCAACTACCAGATACGCTTACAAATTAAGGAAACTCAAAAAGCGCAAAATGGAAGACAGGCATGCAATGCCTCTCCAACCATCACAGAACCCTAGAAAGCACAAAGTAACCAAGAAACCTAAAACGAACCTACTCACGACTGTACCTCAAACGGACCAGGAAAAGGGACTGCTAGCAGACTAGAAGACTATCCGCAACGAAACATGCAATGGACAATGCAGAGACTATTCAAGCCTGCCCTTCAGGGCCAATGTGCAGAGAGAATTGAAGCTGGTCAAACACCCTAGGTCCTTTTGGCGGTGCAGAAAGGCGAGGAGGAGTGGAGGTATAAGGAGCCGAAGGGCGATAAGGGAAAAGGGAGGGAAGAGAAAGGGCTGGAGAGGAAAGCAGAAGTGGGTTGTCCGCAGCATCCGGGTGGGGTGGCACGTCGGTCGATTTTCGTGCGCTTCGACGCAGAACGGAGAGGGCGTCCTGGTAGTTTTGCCCCCGTCGACGTGCTGGAGAATCGCCGAAAACAGAACGGGGTGTCGATTGGCCAGTGCGTAACTGGCGACTGTCGGTGCGGTGTGCGGGTTTCTCAGTGGGCTGCCAGCGGTCGCCCTGGGCACCACCTGCATGGATGGAGCCTACCCGTGTACCCAGGGCCCCTGGTCCACGTCTCGCTTTCCTCGTTGCCACGCTGACTCTCACTTTCGCAGGTAAAATCGAAGCCCCTCCGATACCATCGACCACGATTCATTCCCTCTTCTCCACTCGTTCGCCGCTCCTTTGTTTATATTTCGGATCCCACTGCGACCGGCGTTCGTGATCGCGTGGATTGGATCTCGTCCCTTGTCCCTGGTCCCCATTCATGCACACCGAACTTCGTGCTTTCTCTTTTTCACCGAACGTGGGTTCCCTTCGCAGGGGATCAGCTGATCTGCGGGATCAGGTGGCTCCTTTTTATTACACGCTGTCGACGAAGTGCGAGGGATTGCTTCTGGAGGATTTAGGAACTGATGGGGAGAGGATGCTTTTATTCGGCGATTGGATTGTGCAGCGAGGGAAAATGTAAATGCAGCTTGTCGATAATTGGAGGTCTTCGACGAACGTGTGGACCTTCGCTTGTGTTAACGGACAATCGATGTCCATTCCTGTCGACGTGCGGATTAATTTTGCAGCGGGAGCTGCGGCAACGTGATGATCGTTAAGAAGCGAATCGATAGGCCGGAGCACGTGCTCCTGCTTCGATGCATCGCCACCATAACCGCGTCTCATCTCAAGCCCACGCTTCGCGTAGATGAAATCTACCCTCCGCGATCAGTGGCGATGCGTCTTCTAGCCTTCGTCCTTCGTTCCTCTCTAATCAGACCACCTCTGTAAACAGGGTAATCCACCCGCGATCTATGCAAAATACGAAGGCACTTTTGCTTACGAAAGCAAGTTATGTTACTGCTTCTCTTATCGAGATTGAGGATTCCAAGTTCCTTAGACTGCATTTTAAGACTCGGTGGAGCCTTCCCATATCCTCGTTAGTGGTCTCGGCTCGAAGATTCACGGAATGCAGCAACAACCACCGGTTGAACTCACCCGTGGCACTTTTTCAGCATGGTCACTCGAGAGAAGTGGTCTATTATGCTCGAGGGCACTCGCCGCTGTATTTCTTATGCAATGAAATTTTCTGCAGCACACATGGGGGGCGTCCGTGAGGCGCGAAAGGCCGAAGAGTCTTGCCAAGATCCTCGTGCAGGGTACTAAACACGGAAATTCTCGTTTATTGCCATCGATCTCGATCCTTTTAATCGCCGACAGTGGGATTACTTGCTGGAGAAGGTCGTGTGCTACGCTTTTATAGGGGGTACGTCAGCGTTTTATGGGGAGACTTGTGAGGAGACGCAGCGAGGCTGCGTTCAGTAGTATATCCCTGCGCTTGGTCAGACGCCCCAACAGTGGACAGTTGCACCGTTCCTTTCTTCTTCTCTCTTAACTGTTTGCCATGCTAATTGCTTATTATGTACCTCTTCAGATGAAATTAACCTGCAGGAAGGATATTTCCTTCGTCCATATTCACATCCACATAAAAATAAATCTATACAGTAATGGTGAAAAGAAAGTATAAACTGTGAAGGGTAACAAAAAGAGAAAGAATTATATCTCAAAATACATATTCCTATTAAAATTAGTATTAAGTTAGTTACACGTAAAAATACGATTAAACTTTCTTTTCCCCGCCACTGCACATTCGGCGACAACCATTTCGAATCACTTATCCTCCCTTGCTTCATCAGAGGACAGATCTGCATAATCTTCCACCTCGAATGAAGATAAAATCGTCAGCTAATAATCCAATAAACTCATTCGTCGAGTATCACTTGAATATTAAAGTAGAACTCGCCAAGCGACACAGCTCGACCCCCGCAGCAGATCGTTGAAGGTACTTGACGGTGCCTTCTGGCGATATTCTCGCCATTCGTCCACGTCCGGTGCACAAAGAAGTCTCCGAGATTACGTAACTCCTCCGACACCGTTCCATTATCACGCACATAGCCCGAGGGTCGATTACCAGTCTTGTAGAGACTTAAAGTAACGGGGCCGTCCAGACAAAGCGGGCGCCGCGGGGTCTGATAATGGCACTTTTGTACGGCGAACCCTCTGCTCCTCTGTTCCAGCGACCGGACTGCTATGTGGAGCAATAATGTCGGACCACTGGGAGGAGGTGGGCTGGGATAAGGAGGTTCTGACCCGCACGAACGTTACTCTCACGTGGTACTTGGACGGGCAGGTGGCGATGCTGGGGTCGGCTTCCGCTCACAGGAACCATCATTCTGGTAGACGACCGACGTTCCTTGTGCCAATGTACGGGGGCATTTGGATCATGTGCGTTTCACTCACGGGTAAGTGCTGGGAATGGGGAAGATTCGTGTAATATAGTCTGGGCAGATCCTCCGAGCCTGTTCCTTGACAATTCTCAGGGTATCTGTGGATGTAAAGCCTCGAAGGGCTTTGAGGATTAGTTGAAACGAATAGGCGTGCTTAGAAGTCTCGGATGTCTTGGAAGTACTTGGTTAAAACCAAGAGATAGATAGAAAATATGTGTAGTGCTGTACGAGTGGATGAATATACCAGGTATTGTGGTGGTAGAGGACCAAGAGGTCTCTAAGGAGACCTCTAAAATATTCAAGCGACCCAGGATTCTCTGCCAATCTTCATTCAAAATTCAGGCTTGGGCTGTGCCCAGGGTAACTCTAGATTTACTACTTCATGATTCAAAAACCCATGGAAGCCAATTTCGTATCAAAATCAACGTCAAGCTGGAGAGCGATTTGCTACGAGAACGTCTTGAAAGTTTGAGGAAACTTTCTCGATGATGCACGCGTGCACAGCTCTTCGCGTAATGGCGGCTGTGTATCCGGAGACCGGAATGACGTGGTTGCTGTACGAACGTGTTCTATACGAGGATACCACCTTGACTCTGACCAACCTATCGACCAGTCGATTAGGATCTGAAATATCACGCTGTCTGCCTCGGTATGCCGTGACCGTGAACATCTTGGAATGTTCCCTCGCTAAAACTTCATGCCAATCACTTTCGTACCAATTGCAACGGTTTGAAGTTCGATCGATCGAAACACAAGCTTGCTTGGTTCATCATTTTCAACCCCTGCAATCAGTGATTCGTGTTCGACATTAGAGGGTGTAGATACCATTCTACATAATTTTTCGTTAACGCTGCCGTGCAAGCATCTGGGAGCTGTAGCACCGTTCCCATCTATCGTAGCCGAAGTGATCTCCACTCCCTATTAATGGAACAGAAGCTTCGTGTTCGAGGTGAAGGATGCCCTTTGTTTGATCGAACGCGTGGGAATACATTAATCGCGAAAATCGCGGTGACCTTTCGATTCCTCTGGCTCGTACTTTTCCGTCGACGAATAGAAATTCCAATCATATTCGAATAATCCTGAATTCTATGTATATTTACCTAAATTTCAAAATAACACTGAATTTTAGGTATTTTGGGGTCCTTCGCTGAACTCGGCCAATCGGTAATTATTTCAGGTTCAATAGAATCGAGCGCAGTTAAAAAGGAATAAAACGTTTCGATGTTTGACGCACCCTTGCAAATTGCACCCATTTCGCTCGAATAAATCTCCCTCGTAAAATCACCCGACAAAGTGTTTGCAATTAAATGTTTCAATGAATATTTCAGCTCTACTTCGCGTTACTCGTAAAATTTCGCGTGTTCATTGCGACGCTACCACGGAAACGGTGTTAATGACGTTGGTGCTGCCTGTCGCTAGTGGCTGGGAGTCGTTTTCGCGTATTCCTGGGCCGCTAATTGCGCCTGGCTGTTCTTTAAATTAATGCTACCATGGGAACTGGTGCAAAATCCACCTGACTACTTACACACACTCCTCCTACAGCGAAGTCAAAGCCGCGGAGAAATACAGAGAATCTAAGAACCCAAACGAACTTGCTTGCTCCTGCAGAATTCATTTCCAATTACAATAACGCACCATGGCTGATCAATATATCCGTGGTGCGTTCGTTTCATTACCTTAAAACGCCGGGGAAAGAATAATAGGGGGTTGTTTTACGGGTTAGGATACTTTGCTCGTAGTTTCCCTCTGCCACCTGCAGCGTCTCCTCACGTCTCCTTATCCAGCTTGTTCGTAGAAAGCCCCGAGTGTCGCGGCCTCATAAAATCTGAAGGGAAACACTGGCCAGGCAGAAATTGTGTCGCCTTCTCCCCAGAGAGGATGGACAAAGTGGCCCAGAAAAAGTCAATCGTGGAAAAGTACGAAAGGGTGTGACGCACACAACTGGCCAAACAAAGGGAATCACAGCTGGCAAACAACTTATATTAAACCGTAGTTTCATAACGCTTACAGGACCAATCTCGTTCTTTCATGATTTTCGTGTTATAATGCTCGTGGGGAGGATTAGAGACTTGTTTGAAAGAAACTGTGCAGCGCGCGATAAGTAAATTAGTTCTTGCTCTTTGGTTTATTGCGTCTCGTTTTGATACGTCTCCTCGGATGGAAATACGACTCCTGACCTGGTTAAACATTTACGCGACATTGTGCCCCAGCTTCTACAGTGGTGCAAGAGGAATGGAGTCGGGGATATTCGATGAGGCATTAAGAGCACCACTTCTCTAGCTCGCGTGTTTATAATGCAGCACTGGCTTGAATAGGAATTCAAATCGACTGGTATCGCTGTGTCATACTGAATAACCAATGAGACGTCTACGTACGATAAAATGCCGAATATCCCTGGGAAGATTGCAAAATCCTCTCCAACGAATTGAAACTGAAATCGAGTGCTCCAAGGAGAGACATGATTCTCAAATCTCATCTTGAACATTCTCCCTCCGTGCCTCCGATAACGAAGGGCGTGATTAGGCGTTGCATATCTAGAACCTTCTATTATTAATTTCCCCCACCGCGCCCCTACTAACGAGCAATTCAATTATTCCGCATTTCGGTGACCGCTTCGTTAACATTCAGGGATCGTCCTCATTAAGCGCGCGCCTCCTTTCGATAACGATCGAGCCGTATCGACGTGAGAATTCGTGACGAGTAACGAAATCGTTTTCGACCCAGCCGTCCAGCATTTAATCGAGGAGAGGGCCTGGCAGCTTGGCTTTCCACGTCGAACGGCCCCGACGTCTTTGTACGCGTGGGCGTGCAATCACGACTGATTGTACCTCCCGAACATTTAATTCTCCCGCGTCGTTGGGAATCTCGGAGAAAAATGGGAGCCGCCCGCTGTAGCTACTGTTCCAACCTGCCCTGCTCCAGCACTCGCTAAATGTCCGGGCTCGCAGATTCCTCATTTCCTCGGTTGGCCCAGTCGTCGTCGAAATATTCAGGAAATCGAGTGGACGAGAAAATAAATTAGTGGAACCGATGTATGTACCTGCTGATTCGGGAGAGCCTCTGCTGGTTTGTATGCTTCTAAAATATGAGGATTTATAATACATAGAGTGCACAGAATCAACTGGAGCGGAGACGATTTAAATTTCGTTGCGAAAGAGGATGAATTCCGAGCCGGGAGCTCGAAATATGCACGAAATGATTTGCGAGGGTGGAATTTTATAGGAATCCTGCACGGAAGTTGCATCGAGTAATAGGATGAGTTTCCATCGAGTTAAGTTCGACCTTCGAAAACGTTGGAGGAACTGGAGTCACGCGTGCGTCCGAATAATCTGCTCGTCTAATATTGTCTTCTAGTTTTTGGGGGGAACTTTCTGATGGTTCCAGATCACGCCAAGCACGGAACAGTGCCGTCTGAAGCAGACTGTGCACGCGTAGCTGCCTCCTCGACCTTTCTGTGAAAATCAGACAGTAACACTGTACGCATAAATCCTCAGGCAACTTTGCCACTGTAGCGTGCACGTGCGATTTCCATCACAATGCGCTTTCTGCTATAATGTAGCTATAAACGGTTTGAAGAGCTAATAGAATCGGCTGGTAACACGTAAGGCGTTTAGAAAAGGGGTGCAAAATTTCCTTAGCCTCTAGAAGGTAATAAGGGGTCCGATTAATTAATTTGGTCGGAAGAAACGGGATATCCTCGACTTGTGTAGATTCTCATTTAAAGATTAGTATATCCTCCAGAAATTGGGGTAAGCTTACAAAGTTAAGGGATGAGGATATTTTATTTTTCGATAATAACCAGTGGAAAAGAGAGTACTCGATACGCGTTCGAGTTTCAGGGAGAATAACCTAGGAAACCTAGACCCAGTGAACTTGAGTCGATCTATTTCCCCTTCAGGATTTATTATTACTCAATTGCCCAAGTTTCCGTGGCCTCGACAACCACTCTTCTCGTCATTTCACGGAAATCCGCGTTTCCAGACCCACCCCAGCCGATAGAGTATTCGAGATCTGATATCGAATTTCACGCCCCAACAATTACGCCCCCCGCGGGTGCTGCTCGTCCCAACTAGCGAGTTAATTAGTCGTGCGCGAATTTATCCGGGAACGAGACCTCTAAGCGATCATAAAAATCGATTATCGCCTTTGAATTAAGGCCAACGTATGCGTTCATCTGGAAACCGAGTTCCACGCATTCCTTCCTTGATTTCAATTGAACATGCACTTTCGCGCACACAGGGTGTCTAAAAAATAAGCGATTAAGGGATGTGAAGGTCCTTGCGAAACCCAATAGCGAATAAAAAGTGTTTATAATTCATGAAGGAAACGTTATCGACCGTATAAACTTTTTTCATCCTCAAAATCAATAGAATAAACCACAAAATTTTGCTACTTACTTCTTAGACACTTTCTATAAAGAGTAATTAATCGTTCGTAATTATGTGCAATGTCCATAGCCTCGACGTATTTTTTCCACGAAACTCTTTTGATTCACGGAGCGTAGGAGTTACTGATTCGCTTTTCAATTCGAACGTAGCAATCCGCGGGATCGTTTTAGTTAAAGATCGAGCAGAAAAAGAGAAATGAGCGTTCAGTTTTGTTTCGCTGCGTACACGAGAACGGTGTTAAAGCGCGCGTCGAGCTCGCATTTCCATTTCAATTCTCACGTTTCAGAGGAGGAAATACGACTACTGGGTCAGGTAGGTTTTCCACAACAGAGGTGCATTAACTACTTGTCGCCCGACGAAACACACGAGGAGATCCATGTCGCCTGGCAAACCCGTGAGTTACGATCCACGTTCCTCTTTCTCTCTACTTTCATCGCTTCCAATCGTTATTATCTGTGTTAAAAGAATTTCCGACGCGTCCGCCACCGTTGCGATTAAAACTAAAACCTACTTTCGAAATAATCGCCTCTCGATGAACTTCTCTATCGCGATTAGCAGGTCGATTAACCCTCCGTGGTCACACCTTATAATCACAAATTGGTCACATGGGGTTCATTGCACCCCAGCGTCATTTTCGAGTTATCATTTTTGTATCTTTGAATCTTTTAACTGTTCGGTGACAACTATACATTCATAATGCTCTAAAAGTCTTTTTCTAGAAATGTAAATTTTGATATGTTGAAATTTGTATTTTAAAAAATAGTTGTGGATAAAAGCGACTTTTTTGTTAAAATTTACGAAATTTAAAAATTTTATTATTAAGGTCTACAAATTTACAGAAATATTGACAAAGTTATATTCTGTGCCTCCTCATATCTGTTATGTTAAGTGCCTCCGTGGTCACTTATCAAGTTATTTAAAAAGTACCTGCTGTAGATACTTAACGAAACACTAAGAATATATTTGAAACTTGCATGAGAGCCCAGCGTCATAAGATCTTTGAAGCTACACCCATCATACTGTGTTGCATTTGATTTTATTGCCAGTGATGATCCAGTAAATACGTAAACGATTCGAAGCGCTCGGGATAAGTTAATACCCAGTTGACTTCGTTTGAAATGTTCGTACTCTACTTAGCTTTTAAGAGAATCTTCGTGCGCAACATACATTTGAAAGCCAAAGCGATATAAATTTACGGTGCACGTACTTAAAGTTCGAGTCAGAAGGATCTGCTAAATAGTGTGTAGGTGATTATCGAATGTAGTTGAACGTGTTCTTTTTTACAGGGATGCAGAATTTGAGTATCTCCTGTTCTCTAGTTTGCCTGATCATTCTGAGCACCGCGGTTCTCATTGGATTTTTTGGATTGTGCAGGCACCAAATATCGGCGGTGCTCGTCACCGGTGTGATGTACCTCCTGGCAGGTGAGTTTCTCGGCAGCGCCAGGTCGCGAGATGTTGTCAGATAGCGCCAAGACGATAATCGCGTTAACTGAGGAAACTTCATCAGCGCAGCGTGCTGCGGTCGCGGTCGACAAGCTCGGCGACCGCAAGGATCTCCGAGCGCTCGCGAAGCCGACCGCAAAATAAGCTGCTCGTTGCGAAGGAACAAGCTAACGACCGTTAGGAACTTACGAGTATTCAGAGCGAGTCGAGTTCTCTGAGTAGCGTTCCAATCGACCCACTTGAATCTGTTTTTAAATCCTGCTTGTACACGCCAATGATAAATAAGAACTTTTCTTGGAGTACCGCGGTACTTATCTGGAAGAAAACACTGTCAGACAAGCGAGCCGCAATCAATAGTCAAGAGTACATATTCGATTCATAACTTCCCCTCTCCTGCATATTTCCTCCGGAGATTACTAAAAGGCAAATACCTTTTATCGCTGATAAGGCGTCCTCGAGCGCGTATCCTCCCAGAAGCTTTCTCTTTGAAATCGAAATGCTTCCACGAGGGAGCACGATAGTTTCTAGAATAGTCCGGCGGTTCTAACGTGGAGCACGATTGTTGCAGCCACGTTCGCCTTGTTCACCCTGACGATAATTCACTTCAAGAGGGCCCAGGACCGCGGGGCGCGGATATTGAACGGGCCAGAGGACGGCGTGGTCGGTGGACCGGCTCCGCGCAACGTCCTCAAGGCCCGGCGATTCAACAGCTCTTGGAGCATGGACTTCGGATGGGGTGGCGTCACCCTCTGCGCCCTGGCCTCGGTGGCGTGGATTTTGCTGAGCAAAATAATGCGTTTCAGCCCCATCGCCGCCATGATCGCGTAGCAGTGGGAGGCCTTCGAGGTCTAAGGTCGTTTCCATCAGTTGTGACAGAGCGTTTCGATGTCGACGACCCTCTCTGACAGTGAGTGGCTTTAAGAGGTACAGAACATGTTCATCCCCGAAGGGAACCAGGTGAAGTTTCTGATTATTCGAAATCCAACACGAAACATCCCCAACGATGGCATGGAGTGCCAAGTATAATGCGATCAATTCATCTCACTATGCGGAGGGGTTTATCGAAAGGGCTTAAACATGGATCGTATCTTGGCAACTGAGTTTAGACACAGCGCAGAGGATTTGGTACTTGAAATAGCCTGGCGACAGGGTGCGACATTGAGACAAATATTGAGAGTATTTTTTCAGAGATGAAATGACGATTGCGAATGACCACCTCGAAGGCGAAATCCGTTTCACATTCACCAGCAGGTAATGTGCGGTGCACATTATTTGCTCACCTTGTAGAGCCTATCTTGAATTTGCGCGAGGCATGGGAAATGTAAGGAGTATGGTGTTTGTCCATCATTTTGTACCATTTACCAAGTAATATCTAGCCTTCGACGAAGAGGATTTAAATGATTAGAGAACTATACGCGAAGAAGGATTGGGCGACGGTTTCCTTCCAACACCGGGCAAAGTATTCGGATACTGAATTCTATACATTTAAAGTTGTCATATTTTAAAGCTTTGTACATTATTCGTAAGTTTTTTTACACTTCAATTGCATCCGAGAGTTTGCGTAAACGAAGGCCTTCTTTTCATATAGATCTCTATGAATAACATAGAATATTTACAGGCGCATGAATACGAGATAACGCGTAGGAGAAAAGTCAGCTTTTTGGACCGAAAAGGCATTATATTACGATAATTAGAACAGTGCAGAACCGTGTACACCTTCTCCTCAGTTTGGATGCGCAGTCAGATTAGTCAATTAATATGAAAATAACGAAATCTTACTTGCCTTAGTCTGGCTAATTAGTTATACCTTTTAATGAACTTTTAAGTCGCTCTTCTTCACGAAGTTACAATAGACACTTTTACGTTCACGTGAAATTCTGTTGTTAGGTTCTGTGTTTCCACATATTTTAGAAGCTGAACAGGTATTTGATGAAATTTTGCTTGGAAATTTAAATACAGAGCATAATAAACAGATAGACGCCTATAGTATAATTCGATCGCCTTACAATTAGAAACATAAGCATGTTTGTAATATGCATAGTATAGCGGTAAACTTGTTCGAGCCAATATAAGCAATGATAAGCGTGTTCGCAAGAAGAATTTAGCTTTTGCTACGACTTGTTACAGCGGAAGAGGACTTATGCCAACAAAAAATGTATCATATACAAAGGATTGTGAAACGCAATTCGTCCATTAAAATTTAAGGGAAATAACAGTGCTTAGAATAAAGAGCACTTATTGCACCCAGAGACAATGTTTTGCAGCGTCAACGATAAGATAAGCAGAACACACGAATACGCTTGCAAAACTTCTGTCCAAGGGTTTATTTAAACGGACCGCATATTTCTGATAATATTTTCTTGATTATCATATTTTTTACCTGACCCTTGTTATTTGTTACATCGGAATTATGTATCATAAATGCAATAAAAAGAATAAGCTGTCTACGAACAATACCGATACCCTTGACCCTTCACTCCGCTCTATTCGGTGGAGGATCATCGCACATAGCCCAAGATACGCGTTCATAGTCTCGGAATCAAGGACGCTTTAGAAAACAAATGATTGCAGTATCCAAAATTTCCATAACTAAACTCGAATTCAGATTACGCTTGGGGCCTCCGCGATGCTTAATCCGTCACTGGCTGTATATACAATCTCATGGATAAATATTATACTATGAGTCACCTGGATGCTTTCGTTCATGTCATTTTTAAAAATAATACGCGATCGGCACTGGGGAATGTCTCATTCTTTCAGAAATACAACGCACTGTTGCAATACTGAACTTGGGACTGGTGCCTGTACGTCAACGAGAGGTTATGTTTTGCAAATGGTATTCGTGAAAAAATATGGATCTCGAGATTCGCGACGGGCAAACACACGTACACGCGACGTCAGTCTCTGTGCCACGAGGCCACGTGACCGGTCCTGCGTGTGTGATAGACGCGGGACGTGCCGAACACGCACACATACGCCCCGGCTACGCTGCCTACTTAGCCACGCACGCGTGTGTGAGTGCACCAACCCGTTACCGCTCGCTCACCGACTCAACAGATTATATTTTTTGTCGTAGTAAACAACAAAGGTGGTACAAGCGTGAACTCATTGGAACTCGAGAATGTACGGTACGGAAATAAACTGCGTGTTACGCACGATATATTGCCCGTTAAAACCGTTCGAACGGGAGCAAGCTTAATCTATACGAAACAGCTCCTGGCCGTGACATTTTCTATTTACGCGAGCGTACGACGATTATAGAACGAAAGGATTGAGTAGGACGCACGCTGTGCGCGAGGCACGAGCAGAATGTTACGTACCTTGGCTTTCTTCGAATTGTTTGAGGTTTGACGCTTTCTTAACGATAGGCACACTTTCACTGCTACCCCTGGCTGTCGCGTGGGAAACTCCGGGTATCGCGGGATCTACGTTAACAGTCACCACGTAGTTTATGTACGAAGCCTGGGAATAGTGAATGGAACGACCGTTATGCCAAACAACGGTTTATTACCGGCATACGTATCACTTGTGCGAGCGTCAAGCACAACAGGAGCACAGCGGCACGGACTACATCGATGTGAACGAAACAACTGGCGCGCATGCGCGCACGTTTTACCGCCATTTCTCGTCTGGGGCGGGATACGTTTCATTTCAGAGACTTGGTAGCTTCAGTGCAATCGACGGTTAACACGGCCAGGGTTGTATTCTAAACGTTACTTACGAATTTCTTTAGTACTGTGATCAATTCTGGGAACGTAGTTTATCGATGTTTGTCTATTCGAATTGATTCTGAGGAACATACTACCTGTTGAAGTTCGATGTGTGAAACTTGTCAGGTATAATTAGAGATACAGTAAAGGAAATCTACATATTTTCCTTGTTATTGTTAACTTTATGCGTAAAGTACAATGTGTACGATGGATCGATAACGAGGCTAGGGAATGTTTTACGATAATGCATTATGTATCGCGATCGATGAAGTCGCGTCGATATTGGCGATCTGCGCGTTGAGAAATTTTTTTTGATTGTTTGCGCAGCGTCCGCGCATCGGTCTGCGCAGTTTTGTTGCAGCTTGTTGCAGCTGAGTGTTGTGTCATGTCGTCCCACCGTTTTTCGGTGAAATCGTGAATTGTTGATTGAAAAGTGGGGAGTATACACAAACCGTATAACAATTGTTACTCTAATTAACTACTCCTCTCAGGTAAATCATGGTTAATTAGGAAATATCGAAGGAATGTAGTCGAATCTGGTTTAAAAGTCAAGGTGTCGATCGCCCTCTACTGCACGACGCAACTTTCAACGTGTCATTTCAAATATCGAACACATTTACCTAGAGAAAGCAGTTTCAACCAGAGTTACCGTAATTTTCGATCGAATAATAGGTTAGGAATACGTCACTCGCTTTGGTTTACCACTAAATGCAAAACTAGCTTACTCATATTTCGCGAACGGGCATATAGTAAAATGGCGGGTAAATTCTAGTTGAAATTATCGAAATCTAGAATGTGGCCGCCATGTTGGTTGCCGGCAAACAGTTCGCGTCACGGGAAATTTTGTCTTCGTCTTTTCAGAGCGATTTCTGAGCAAGGAAATGTTGATTTCTTCGTAATTAGAGGTGGGATGTTACTTTATTCGAAATTTCGAATACATTGATCGATCTATTTCGTAGTTTAAATTCAGTTTTCACTTATCATTGCGTGGCAAAGCGTGTTTCTGATTCGCAGTCGTGCAGAATCTTCGATAGAAAGTATTCGAGTAACATGCATCTTGAGATTTGAATTTATAAATGTTGAATATACGAAATCATGGCGTTTAACAGATTAAATGTATAACAAATCTCGGGTGTATAATATTATACGAAAATAAACGAATTTCTGAGAATTAATAGCCAGCACTTTAGAAATTTGATAAAGTTGTCCAATTATTCGGAAACTAATTATCCAGTTGTATCCAGTAATCGACTTTGATTACCATTGCCCTCGGGGGTACTTTTAATGGTTCTCACATTGGAACCCATGGACATTCTACTATCTTTGCCATAACACTCGAGAGGTACTCGTCGAGCTTTCAATTTCCCGCCAGCAATATTCAATTCATCCCTCTCTTTGTCCCGGTAAAGTAATTTTTTATTATGCGTCTCGAATAGTTTCTCCGTCATTTTCATCGCCGCGTATTGCTTTCGCGAATGGTAGTCCCCCCAGCAGCGTTTGAAGCTTGCAAAAGTATTGTTCCAAATGCAAAGTTCTTCCACTGGAATAGAAAGAATTCTGTACTACACACCGAATATAGTTTGCAATTTCTTTCTAAGCGTCCATGGAGTCATTTCAATTAAATGGAATTTGGATACCAAATTGAGACTTAATTGGAGTGAGATTCTCCAATAGCTTTTAATTAGAATAACCATTCCTTACACACTGATGTACGATATTAACTGAACAAAAACGTGAGTTTGTACCGTACAAAAGGAAAGTTGCGAGCACGAATGTCCCAGCAGGGAACGTAAGGTTAGGTAGAAGCGCGTTGGCCAGGTTTAAAAGCGTGGGCCCTTCGCACAGGGCCATCCCCTTCATGGTATTCACCAGCCAGGGTAGATAGAGATAAGGGATACTGTACTTATCACCCACGGTCATCATACCTGTCGTTATCAGTCCCGTGATTACATTCGTCATAAGAATCACGATCCTCAGATCTGCAAATAAGTCCATTCTTTGCTCAGGACTTTCGCGTGACATAGGCAGACGAGGACCTTTATACACTCAATCAAACTTTATCAAATTACATTTCCATTAATTTAAAATATTCTACGTTCAACATTGAGAATGACAGTAAATGCTGGAAAGAAACGATCCTCCTTTAAGTATCTTTCTCTCCAAATTGAAACAAATAATAAATAACTGGCTTCCATTACACAAGAGGCCGTTTAATGCCAAAGTGGTGTAAGTAAAAGAGACTAGGCTTATACCGCCCCTGCATAAAATACAATGAAGATTAAACTTTCGAGATGTGGTGTTAAAGCAAATAAGCAAAAAAATGACTTACTCCACTTTTGCATTAAAAGGCTCATGTGTGTAAATGGAAGATTCTTAAGTGGTGGAGTGAATTGGATCTCTATTCCTCTGGAAGATACTTAAAAGGGATGCACGTTCGTGAGCGGATAGTAAGTGGCCCGATGGCTTAATGCTTAATGGAATGTATCATTCAAGTATTGTTACTGTAACTTCGCCGGAAAACGGCATTGAAAGCTGCTGATTTGGTCACTGTATTCCCAAGGGGAGAGCGGCCTCCAGCTTCCAGAGCGATTGAACTCAAACAGTGAGTCGCGAAACACATTAGTGCCACGTACAGTGCTCCTACCTGCGGTCACGTTTCTAAACTGAGCATCATTCATCATACGTCATGTCACTACGATATTATATCCCTTTACAAATTTCAATCTCCTCTACCTTGGAGGAAATCTTCTCAGTCTTCCCTTTCCCATTTGCCATCTGACCCTCCATGTAAACGCGACTGGGACTTTTCTTTAATTTAAGCGTCATTGTTATAATATATCTCGATTTTTGGTTATCTTAACGCTAAAGTTGCCCCACCTGTTTTTCGTATCGCGAGATTGTAGTAAACAAACAAAAGAAAAGGTAGCTTTCATTCAGTCTGCAATTTCAATGGAATGGCTGTTTATTGTACTGGTACAGAGCGATGTAAATGTAGGGGACATTTTAGACTAAAAGTTTCACAAGAATTTGAAATCTTTCTCGACGTCAGGCTTGCTGATTGATAAATCAGCGAATTGTCAGCGGGACTGTCGCACTTGTCTGTGAAACAGGCAGAACACTTGCAGCCAGTTGTACACGGTCCAAATGCACACAAATATTTCGTCGCGTTTCATGTGAAGGCCGTCCAAAAACACGCGGATGCAAAACACGATGACTTCAACGATGACCATGCACAGCTGCATTAAAAGCCAGGGCGTGTGTAGCATCGGGTATTCCTAGAAAGATATCTCGTTGTTCGAGGCACGCCGACTTCCAAAAAAGCAACTTTTCGAGAAAAGCTCACCGTGATTGCGCCCAGCACGATTAGAGTGTAGTGCTCGATTCCCAGAATCGAAGTCATCAGTTTCAGGTCCCTCTCCACGTCGTGGGGAACTGACGAAAGGGAGTAGTAATTACTGAGGAATTTTTCGAGTAATTGGATTCAAGATCGACACGTACATATACAGGGTGTCCCACGGTAGACTGGACAGCAGGATATCTCCTAACATATGGGAGATAAAAAAATTAAAAAAATATGGAATTGCATGGTCTCGATTATTATTGCAGGGTTTCGATTATTATTTTAAAAGATACGATGGTCAAGATCGGTTTTTTAAATGCAACTATTTTTTTTGAAGAGGTAAGGTGATAGTGCGTTCCAAGACAAATTCAATAAGCATTAATGTATACACTTGATTTCCACTGGTTTTTGAGATATTGCGCTTGCAAATTTACTGATCTTCACTGGAATTTGCCATTCGATTTGCATGATATTTGGTATGATTTTCATCAGAAAAACATAAGGAATCCATTGGCGTCGCTTCCCCTTCGATACGATGAAGAAAAGAATTTCTTAATATGCTGTAATGGATATTGCACCCGCTTCTTGATACCGCAGATATATCTACCTAAGTAGGATTTCTGACGGAAAAAAATTGTCCAGCCTTTGGGCCTGGCGTAGACCTTTGGCAAGTAGGTATCTGTTTCAACAGGCAAGGCCCCCCGTGGCGCCAGCAAGACCGACCCCGGTCCTTGGTATTTCAGCGGGTTTTCTTCCAGTAAAAATCAGTAAATTTGCAAGCGCAATATCTCAAAAACCAGTGGAAATCAAGTGTATACATTAATGCTTATTGAATTTGTCTTGGAACGCACTATCAACTTACCTCTTCAAAAAAATAGTTGCATTTAAAAAACCGAACTTGACCATCGTATCTTTTAAAATAATAATAAAAAAAAAATTCGTCTGCGTTAATAAATTGGCCCCATCGAACCATGCAATTCCATATTTTTTTATTATTTTTTTATCTCCCATATGTTAGGAGATATCCTGCTGTCCAGTCTACCGTGGGACACCCTGTATATTTATATCGAATAAGCTTTGAGTTATACAGTTAACGAACTCAAGTTACGTATTTGAGAGCAAGAAGTCGGCAATCACTATTTTCAAGAGCGAGAAATGAAAGATGGCACTTCTAACTTGATATTTTTAAAATTTGCAACTTGGAAATCGAAAATAATCTCTGATTGCATCCAACCACTGCAATAACATACCAGCCTTCTTATTCGTACAGTGCGTTGTGGGTCTGCTTGGCATCTTGTGGTTTATTAGGCGAATAATATCGAAAGCCGTGATCACCTATTATTCACACAAACGTTAATCCATTGATGATCGAAGCCCATAAGTCGCGACGTTAGAAACTAGATCAGAATTCATTAAGGAACAAAATATGAAAATTCACGAATCAGCGTCCCGTCATCTGAGTGATTTAATTAAAGCCGATTCGTGAACTTGCTCAGTCTTTCTATTAAGCAAAAACATTGAGTATTACGATCGACTAACGGTCCCAATCAGGCCCAGTATGATGACGTAGATCGAGTTCCCCATCAGATAATGATCGCACAGGGTGCACGCCAATCGTCCGATACTCTAAAAAGATTCTCAAATCATCATCCTTCGCTCTCTATTCGCTATTACCAAAATTACACATATCACTCGACGTCCAATCAAATCACTAACTAAAGGTCCACCGTGTACGTTGGTTTTCCGCCTGCCTCGAAATTTCATGGCTCGGATGTTATTAATTAACTAATCGAAATTTAAGGTTAATCAAATCTGCCCCCGTAGTTTCTACTGTCTCTCTGCAAACTTTTTAGTCACGATACAGGCCGAAGCGCAATATTTAACGGCAGTTATTCCCAGTCAGTTCGATAGAGGATTCCTCAATGCTCGACTACCGATACGCTTCACATCAACTCGCATAGATTCATTTTCGTGAACGACGCGTGCAATGCAGTTGACATTAAAGCGACGTGTGCACTTGCACACACGTGAGCCACGTGTACCCACCGAATTCTTCCTACACCCGACGAGTGATCCCACGGCGGACAGAGCCCAGCGTTTGCGATGACGCGCCATATTCTAAGTTCCACCGCGATTCGCATAGCTGAGACACTGCAGCATTTATCCCACAGGAAAGCCAACACCGAGATTTTGCGCGGCAGGTTACTACAGTGTAATTTACGTTTAGACGATTCCTCGCCAGCGAACAATATGAATAACGGCGAAACATCCACGACCACGTCTCACTTCAAGCAGCCAGCTTTCGGTTTCCCGGCACAAAGCACGCAAATTTTCCCCGACCATGAACAGATATCCTGATAAAATTCAAACGATACGCGAGGGGCATCGTGCGTCGACAGTGAGTCATTTGGAACCACTTAATTAACACTTTAATTGGCGCAGAATTCTGGAAAATGCCCCTTCCTTTCGGCTAACCCTCTGGGCAATCGATTTTGTTGGAAAAGCTTTGTGCAAAGCGAAGTACGAGCTTGGTTTCTTTTCAAAGTCAACATTTGATGACTCACGGAGAATACAGTATGTATCAAAAGTTCCTGAACCCTGAGTTGAATCATTTATTTTGGTGGAATGAAGAACAGTAAAAGGGAATTCGATCTCTAATGTCCCAATACTTGTGAACCCCAGTACCGTAGTACACTTGAGAATGGATCTTTCACAGTAAATAGTGAAAGCATCCACGTTTTCTTCAAAGCACAAGTTCACCGTCGCGTCGCAATAAATTATTGAGCCCGGAAACTTTTAATACATACTGTACTTCGGACGCTATCCAGAAAACATCGACGTAAAAACACACCGACGCCAGTCGAAGTATTAATCGGGACACTTGTATATATTAGAGATGCGATTCCTTTCGATCCATCGAGTGCGAAGCATTCTCTGTGACTCGAGGTCGTTTTCCAGGTGCTCGATTATGGATTTGCACCGCGAAGATTCCAAGCGAGTTGCACATCCGTGCTCAGTGTCTCGATAAAGCAGGAGACGTTGCTTTGGAGAAAGACCGACGAAAATGAGATCCTACGATACTGTCAAGCTTTACTGCTGTCCACTTGCGTGCTGCTGTTGAGTTACCACAGTGTTCGCCACGGTCGGACCGAGTACAGTCTCCTGGAAAATGGTCAAGTGGTCGAAGGGTACAAGTACAAGGCTGTGATGACTTTGAGTCTGGGTTACTCTGTGCCCTATTCTTTAATTTCCTTCCTGGCGATTGCTATGCTCGCTTATTCTCTTCTATCGGTGAGTCGTTGTGTGTGACGCCACTGTTTATTAAAAAAAAAACCTTCGTTTCACCATCGGGACACGTTGAGAACTAAGGTTCGCTCGAGGTAAAAGATCGGAAGGTGGGTGTGACTGAAGGATTGTCGTTGATTATTTTAGAAGAGGCCATGGTGGAGTCTCCCATCGATAGTCCTCTACTTGGCTGACCTGGTGTACGATATAAGCAGCGCCATCGTTTTGGTTTGGTTATTTTTCTCCAATTTCCCACTACCAACTGCTCTGTCTTACACTATAGGAACAGTGTTATTTATACGTGCGTGTTAGTTGTTGGAATTAAAGGGAAAGTAGACGAACAGTTAACATTTCATCGTTTAGTTGGGGAGATGTGGATCTGGCTGGGCGTTCTTCGCCTCTACGAGCAGAGAACGTTCAAGTGACACTCGCTTCGATGGGATTCATGGAGTTTCGAGGGAAGAACAGGAGGAGCGTTTTTAGAAAGGATATTCGATATTGTATTTTATAATCTACATGTATACAGTTTGTAATAAATCGGCTCGTCCACTGTCACGTTACGAAATCCCCAGGGTTCGGATTGCCTTGACTTATGGTGGTCGAGTAAACGATGGGGCAGTCGATCGCTTCGGTCGGGCACTTTGCTCTCGCGTCCAGAATACGGATCTCGGGGCAGTAGTGTGCTCTGTAACGTAGCGTAATGCTTGGAATTTTTATACAGAGTATCACATTTTAATCGATTAATATCTACGTTACTCACCTTGGACAATACTTGTCTACGGCGTCCTTCAACGTGTACTTTCCACGAAGATGGCCCTTCGATATTTCCCGCAGGAGGAATCCTATGAACGCCTGGCACGGCACTCCAGTCGCTTGAATACCATTTTCTGGTTCGATGATGGCGAGCTTGTCCGGCAAGCACTCCGTTTTATTCCTGCTGAGAGTACACAGGATCCCGCAATTTTCGCAAAGCGTATTTCACGTGTTAATTAATTCGACTCCGCCATCTCCGTGCTACTCACTTGCAAAGGAACTGTTTCATAGAGTCCAGGGCGCAGTACATGCTGGGTTTCAGCGCGATCCCTGGGATGCTCCATAGAAGATGCGTTTTCGCAGCCATTTCCAGACTTTCATCGTCAAAAGCTCTGGCGACCCTCGACAGCTTCGATCTGAAGAGGGATCGTTCGAAATTAGCAAACGCCACTGCCACTCAACACTTTCACCTCTCACCCTTTGAAGAACTTCTCCACAGACACGTTGATATTCCTGATATTCCCATTCGCCAACACGAGTCGTTCCCTGAGCCTCTCCTCTGGAGTTAGCCCCGGCGAAAGGTGGCTCGTCGATAAGGAATCGTTCAGTTTCGTCTCCAGCTTCGTTTCGTTTCCAGACGTCTCGTTCGAACGTTTCCCTCGCGGCTCCTCTTTCAATAAGTTTATCAAGTAAACCTGCAGGGTTCAGTCGCCTGTTAGAGACCAGTGGCTGGGAGAACGTTTGTCGTTCGTTGGGATCTTTACGTTTAAGTCTGGATGCTTGTGAGCAGCGGTCTCGATGTAGCAGAACTCCCTGGTGGACCATTGTCGGTTACCCAGCTTGAAGAAGTAGACGACGTTGGGCGATCCCTCGATCTCCAGGATTGAAATCTCTCCTACTCTGAAATGTCCAATGTGACGCTACTCTGTTTCCCTGTCCAATAACACTGGCGAAAGATGTCTTTTCGATAATGAATTTGTCGTTGGAGAACGAGGAATGCGACGAAGTAACAGCCTTCGCGGTACTATTATATTACCCTTAGGGGACGTATTTGTTAATATCGATACCTGTTGCCAGCAACGGTGGGCACGCAAACGGCTACCGTGATGAAGATGAGGAAGACCAGGCTTCCAATAATGAAACAGGCAGCCATGAACGCGTAAAACACATCGGCTGGCCATCTTCGCAGCTGGCTAACAACCCCTTTGACTATCGGTGTTTCACAGTAGCCTTCGTTCAGCCTGTTGAACCTCTCACCGCGACTGTCAGGGTAAAGCAGGGACACGTCCTCGCCGAACGGATCTGCCAGAATATACATCGGCTTTCAAGAATAATTCATTTCACTCCGGTTTAACTGTAACGCTGCCAAAGTATCAAGGAGTACAAACAACGCGGTAGTCGCTCGGCTACTTAAAGAAGAAAGACAGTTTATCTTTCGACGACTGCAACGTTTTGATACCGTCTGAACTTTCCGCAAGTTATCTCGAATTTGATGAACCCACACAGACAGGACCCATAATCCTTCTGTTTTCGCAACTTCTCCGCAGACACACGTTTAACGAGCTCGGTCATGGTCCTCTATCACTTACCCCTCGCGTTGGTCATTATGGTCGTTACTTTCGCACTGCTGAATGCCGTGCACGTCTCGGAGCGTTTATGCGGCTACTATCGTCCGCCAAGTCAGCATTTCGCAATAATTGGCCGTATTTAAATCGAGTCACGACGATTCGCCAGAGTGCGGAGGTGGGCTTGCCCCGGTGGACGCCTGGCGCATAACGTTCAAAGTGGAGCGTCGAGGAGCGTCGAGGAGCGCCAGCGACGAAAAGGGGACGAGCGGGCTCGATCGCGAAATCGGTAATTCTTGCGTGCTGGCGTCGAATCGAAAGGTTATCGTGCCCCTTTCCTCGATTGTTTCCTTTGCTCCGCGAGTCCGATCGTCACGCAAAACTCACAAAACTGTTCGCGTCTCGTGATCCTTGGCATGTTTCTCGCGGGAATCGAGAGTTGACAAGCTCGAAATAGGCTTTGCAGATTGTTTTCTTTTAGAGTTCGCAGGATTATCGACGTCCATATTGGGACGAAGAATTGTTCTCTTTCGAGTATTTGAGGAGAAGCAAAGTGTTTTTCTCTTCAAAGTATTTAACTAGGGACAGAGCACTTTCTTTTCAAAGTAATTAACTAGGAGCAAAATATCTCCCTTTTCAAAGTATTCAAGTAGGGACCAAGTAATTTCCCCTTCATAGTGTTAAACTCTTGCTTAGTGTTTTGGATAGAGAAATTTTGGGGTACTTGCGTAATTTTCTTAGTTTCTTGAGTGGGAATGTTAACTACAAACGGCGTTCTGTATATATGGAAACGATTACAGGAAAGTGAATCGTTTTCTACAGCGCGAATGATGGAGTGACTAGGTATAATTACGAAACTTTCGTAATGAGTTAACTCGTTCTTTCTGGTTAACGAGCTGAAGGTAAGCTTTATTTGAAATGCTGTTTCGCGTTTTTGGGGGTAATGCTGATTCTTCGGTACAAGTAGTTTGACCCACTCGTGTTTTCATTTTTCATTTATTGAAGTTGTTGCTAACACGTGTGTTCCCCTTCTTCGACATCATGTGAAATATAAAGTTGAATTAAAGGCCGTGGTAGCTTACTTCAGTGAAACTTTATGTAGAAAGGTTCCATCGGTATCCAAATATAATTTTTCCAAACTATTTGGAATACTTACCAGAAGAATATTTCCAGTAGCTGTAGAATAATTTGAGAGTGTCCAGGAAATAACAGGTGGTGTAGGTTTCAATTGTTCTTTATTACAAATAACATTTTCACAATTTCTGCTAGAAGTCACGATGGCAGGTGCCCCACGTGTGTACCACGTTCGCCAAGATTTCTCCTGCGAACTCAGCTAAACTGTTATCAGAATAATCTGGCTCGCGATAGCAATTTAAAGTAGCTGTCCAGTCACGCAAATCCACATTCAATCGACGATTCACTCAAAGTTTGACCTCCAGCCACGTCACATACAAACGTCCAGCTAGTAGATACAATATTCTGGAAGCAATAAATATCAATTACGCTAATTTATCTCGACGTTCGACGCGCGTTACACCTCCCCAGCTGGAAAGGAGAGAGAAACGAGGCACTTCTCTCAACACATTTACATTTACACTTCCCCATGTTCTTTTACATCTCCCATCGTCGACACGAGGTCAAGTTTCCAGATCTTCCACATTAAAAGTCCAAGGAATTTCTTTACTAAGCATGCGATCCGAAAATCCGGCCACTTTTGCATGAACACGCGTGCTTCTTTTTAAGATAACAAAGATTCATCTACATCAAGAGCCCTCGAATCCCGTTCACGAAAAGTAGCCGTTTAATGGTTCGCAAAGGCACAGGGCGTGTTTCATTGATCGTGGAAAGTTTGAATGGCGATAAGAATCGAGGGTTTAATACGATCAAAGCGATGCATGGTCTCTGCCTACCCTAGGAATATTTCTAACGAAGCCTTCGAGAAACTCACTAAAGCTGGAAGGAAAAGGCACAGTTTTACAGTCGATGCTTTACCACCTCTAAATAACGTTCGCTAAATTAAGCGACTCTCTAATTGACGCTCGTACGGAAGCTTCGCGCGAACCGACCCGCGGTTTTACAGTGATATACAATCAACGACAGTGGATCAGAAAAATATAGTATAAATTCACTTAGATTGAGAGTAGTTCGAATATTGTTACGCATCTTAGTTGCTACAGTTTCTATTACTTCGCGCCTAGCTTTTCAACCCTCGAGCACAGCGACGTAGAACTGACTGAAAGGTGCACTCCTCTAAGCCTCGATTCTACGCGAGACAAATGAAAAATGTAAAAATTCGTAGAAACTAAAGGCAAAGATATTCAGCTATTCGAAGGAATAAAAAATCGCAGTGACCATACTTCGTCACCTTTCAATCCTGAATTAATTTCTGATCGTCTGTCGCCAGGTTTCAAACGCACCCAGCTATGAATTTGGAAAAAATGTCATTACCGCGATTGCAGCGATCGTAATTCGTTACCGTTCAGTCCTGCACGCGGTTCATCTCCAGTGATCTATGATCGAGGGTGAAACAACGGCCAGCCACGAGTACCTCGTCTCCAAGGTGGACTCTAGTTCGACGGTACACAACACGGTTGCACTGGCACTCGGGCGTAATAGATGACGTTCGTGGAAATGCACAGGTGGCTGTCGCGGGACAGTTTCGGTCAGACGCTCGTGTAAGAGATCGCCTGTTTCGCGACAACGCTTTTCTCTCCACATTTCGATTGAACATTCTCATTAGTCGAATTCTTGGCAGACTCCTCGCTGTGTAGCGAGCTGTTCTCGCTGTCTGGCCTGGACAGGGCTTCGTTCACGTCCTGCAGCTGTGCATTCTCGTAGCTCCTTCTGTTCCTCGTGACTGTGGAGTCGTTAGGCAGCTTCAGATCCCTTTTCACGCACTCCGGGCTGGAGTTCCACTGCGCCCCTTCATAGAACCCCGACTCTGGCGACAGGTCCGACGTGGGCGAGACTGGCGACACGGTAACAGGCGATCGACGACACTTTGGAGAACACGTGTACTCATTTGGTGATAAATTAGGGTCAGACAGAGACGCCCTGTTGCCCTCGGACAACACTGTCCCCTGTAGACAAGGGGACGCTTGATCCGAACACCTCTCCATCTCGATCATCAATCGATCATCATTTGAGTGCAGCATCTCCCTCGCATCGACCTCAGGTGTCTCCTTCGACTCCTTCGCAGGGGCGTTCTTCCTAATCGCGTTCAAGTGTTCCTTGCTCCCCGTGTGTCTTCTGGGTAAATTCTCTTTAACACTGGCCTCCAGTGTCCTGCTATCCAGAGGGACCAGTAGGTACCTCTTCGAGCCGTTCAAGTTCCTCCTGGAGCCATCCAGGGACCTTCTATCCTCCTCCGAGCCTCGCAGAAGGCTTCTGTGGGGGACCATCCTTCTACAGCTGTGCAGGGATCTCCTTTCTTCGTCCAATAACGGGTGTCTGATCGCGCGTCGACTAGCAGTTGGTCTCAGGAGCGGACTGCCTTCTCTAGATGTCTCTGGCTCCTCGTATATGATCTCTCGGCTGTTCTGCAAGATCTCCCTGTTCACCGCCTCTGGCAGCTGATGCAAATCGATGTCCCCCATTACCTGGATCCCGTCGGGGTCTAGATCCAGGATCCTGTAGTAGCTGTGGTCTCTATTGGCAAGTCCTGGCGGAGCTCCTTGGTAGATACACGGGTCCCTGTAAGCGTTCCGCGAGGTGATTGTCTCGTCCACGCTCGCCTCGCTCCTGATGCTGTCCACGTGCGTCAGAGGGTGGCCCAGGATCGCTGGCCGATGACCACAGTGGCACTGGCTGTCCGCGTACGATTCTGCTGGGAAATCCTCGTCGACTATCACACCTGGAAAGTAGCCTGCTGCTTAGTGGATTGATTTAGGTTACGTTTAAGGATGTACGCTTTGGTCCTGATTCCCTGATGAGTGGGTGTTAACCAACGTCCCAACGGGCGCTTTCGTTATAGCAGCGCACAGTTCGTCACCCAAGTTTCATCCTCGAAGTAGTTTTCGATTATTCGAGTGTTAATTGTTTTAGAGAATTACGCGGGATACACGTGACACGCATGCTTACGATCTAGACCCAGACTCGGACAGTGGTCGGAAGAATTATAGAGTAGCAGACATCTTAGAGTAAAGCAGCCAGTCGTCCTCGATTAGATGGGACAGTCCACAATTTTGGAATTCTGTCCCGATAATAACCCCCATTTTTCGCAATTTTTTCCGCCTCCGCATTCTCAAAAAGTTAAGCGAGTAGTAATCTAAAATATTAACTATATTAAAATGATTACTAACATCCCTCATTAACTTCTCAAAAAGCTTCACATGTCCCTCATTAGCATCTCAGAGATCTGGCTGCTTTACCTTAGATTCAATTCAGAAAGTGTACAGTTGTGAATGAGTCGACGCCCCTTTCCCAACCACCTCTTGATCGCTTGGCATCGTGTCACAAGACGATCTTCAGCCAAGGCGCGTCGTTACACGAGTCAAGACAACACGAGGGACAGACACAAGCGCGATAGAGACAGACCAGGATCCCCGATTGAATGTCACACCTACGAGGCATCACCCTAGCAGACACGAGGTCTATGATTCTATCGTTCCCTTCAGGGATCTTCGATTCCCTATGGAGTCCATATCCACTCTTCGGGCTACTATCTTTCACAAGAATATCTACTTCATCCTTCCTTTTCTCCTTCACTGCCTGTCGCCGTTGCTCGAGCCCCGGGTTCGCTCAGACGCCTGGGCAGTCGTCGATCGATGGAATGTCAATGTGGAGTTTCGATGAGCTCAGCGAAGAGTGCCCTTGGGGGACAAGGAACTCCAAGGTGTCGTGTTGGTTCACGGTGTTCGATGCGATCAGCACGGATTTCGGCTCGCTAGGAATTTTCCTCAGGCCTCCATCTACGGGTACAGCCAGCACCAACAGTCAGACAAAGAACCAGTGCTAGCATGGAAAGCCATAGGGAGAGCTAAGAAGCGGAGAAGCAAGCGGACCGAGTCCAAGCACGAGAAAGCGAAAGAAGAAGCGATCCACGAGGCTGCTGGGTGGTTGCTATCGATTAGTTTGATTCGCGTGTGCATCCCAATTAGAGGACGTGCCTCGGCCTTGCTGTATCGTTAGTGATTGCTTTGCAACGCGCTATCGCACGATGTTATGCTGGTGTACGCACGACGGAAATTTTTCATTGCGACACACATTCTGGTGGAGCTAGGATTTGGACGTTGTTGGACGTTCAGTGGCGTACAGGGAGCTATTCGCTATTTTATAGGGGTGGTTACGGAGGTGGAGGAATGAATTGGTTAGCTGAGAAAATGCATTAGTAATTGTTGTGGGAGATAAGTGGAGGCTTGATTTAATTAGGTTGTCTAGTTTAGTGTTGAGTCTCACGGTGATCGAGTAACTTGGTTCTGATTGGCGAGTGCGTTCTACCTTCTCTATCGACAAACGAATGGTTGAGCTGCTAGGTTGCTGCGTAGTGAAATGTAACTCGTCTTTTTACTGTAGGCAATCTTCATATACCGTTTAGCACTCGAAATGCACACTAGTGGGGACCTGAGTGTTGAATTATCGAGGGCAATCAGCGTTAAACTAGAAATTAATTAATTCGCTTGCCACCTAGAGGCTCACAGTTCCTTCATCGCGTTGAAATTATCGGAACAGAAGAAGCAGCGTTCTAGACAAAGCGTCGTTCATCATGCAGCAACCCAACAGCCGACTTCTAAACCGTCGACTATCGAATCTAACCGACCAAGCAGACTCACCGTTCCCATGGCGAAGCTCCTCCTGCACCTTGTAGAACTCGGCGAGCTCTCTGCCCGAGCAGAGCGGCGTGTCGACCTGCGTGGTGCTGTTGAACAGCGAGTAATCCACTTCGTAGCCCTGCCTCTCTTTCGAGTACGTGACCATCGGCTCGAACCTGTGCCCCCAGAGTATCTCCTGGGGCAGGTAGCTGGACCTGGCCTGAGTGGTCTGGCCAGTCGACTCGATGGTGCCTTCGAGGATGGCTACAACCTCAAACCTCTCGGTGAGCATGTCCTCGGCGGACATATTGTACAGCGGGGAGTCGGCGTTGATCTTGTGGACGATGGTCGTGGGCCAGATGAAGAACAGGTTACCGTTCTGGCCATCCGTGCCCACGGCCAGCTCCTGCTGGTTCTGGGACAGCAGCTCGCCCTCCTTGGTCGTCCTGGAACGGATCACCTGCGCTCGCACGGCGGCCCCTATGATATGGCTCTTCCTCATGTCTCCGACGCGGAACATGAGGCACAGCTCGCCGTCCCTCTGGCAGATGACCGCGTTCCGGGAGAATAGAAGCGTCTGGGTCCTCTGTTTGGGCCTGCTCATCTTCGCGAATACGATGCCCACCATGAACGCCTGTATCATCACGCCGGCGATGCTCTGTATGCACATGACGAAGATCGCCTCCGGGCACTCCTCCGTGGTGGAGCGGCTCCCGTAGCCGATCGTGTGCTGGGTCTCGATGCTGAACAGGAAGCAGCTGGTGAAGGAGAAGATGTTGTAGATGCAGGGCGTCCAGTTGTTCTGGATCTGGAACGGGGGCAGGTGGCGCTCGTCGAAGTCACCGTGGGTGAAGGCGATCAGCCACCAGATCACGGCGAAGCCCAGCCAGGAGAGCACGAAGCTCAGGCTGAAGCAGAGCAACGTCCAGCGCCATTGCGTGTCCACCAGGGTCGTGAAGATGTCCTGGAGGAAGCGCAGCGACCGCCTCGAGATGCGGGACTGGAGGACGTTGCAGTCGCCATTCTTCAGGACCGCGCGACGGCGCAACTTGCGCGTCGGGCCTGCTCTGTAACGGCTCCTGAAACGTTTCCCAAACATTCAGATGGGGGGGATTACAAGCGAACGTCATGTCAAAAGTATATACGAGGCTGAATTTCATTGTCATTGTTACCCTGGGATGATTACTTCGAGTACCTAACTTGATGTAGTCGATCTTTCATTCTCTTCGCAATTCCTATCAAAATTGAAACGAGTGGGAATCGTCTAGGAACACGATCATTGTGCATATGCAGATCGCAACTGATTCTACGCTCATGTAATACCTGACGCAGCTTTATGCAAATTCCCCTCGATTGCAGTGGAGAATAAGGCAAGACAATACTCGTATTCTCCATTAAAGGGGGTCTTCGTAGTTACTCAGAAGCTTCAGTTCATACTCGATCAATTTCTAATTATAATACAGTAACGTCCATTATATTCTCTACATTCGTCCCAATTGCTAATACTGGTCAATTCTGTTTACACCTTGCCGCCTATTTGAACGATCTTTCGACTATTTGAAGATGTAAGGCGCGCGTGGAGATCGTCGCCAAGGCCTTCGCGCGGCTTACTTCGACTTTTCTGCGCGCGTGCCGCAACGTCTGCGTGCCTCGAACAGATCATGGAGGATTTGAATAACAAATCCGGGGGATCGCAATTGTTCTTCCCAGCATCGACTGACAGCTTCTACGCGGATTGCTTCCCTTTCTCGTAATGAGCCAATCTCGAATCTGTTCGACACTTGCTGCGTGATCGAGATGTACGATTCGCGATAGACACCGTTTCAACTCGACAAAGAGTCTCAAGCACGCGAGCAGATCTGCGCGAATGGAGCAAAGATAGGAGAATCTCCTCTGCGAGAGTTCATCTCCCGATAGAACGTTCTTTAACGTAATTCCGCCGGAAGAGTCGCATCCTCCGGCGCAATGAAAAGTGGAAAAACAATCCGTCGGATGAGTCCTCGCGAGTGACTAATCATTTCGAGGAGAATACTCACGACAGGTCTCTTCGCATTGTACGTCATCGTCGTCGATCACTTCCATGTCGAGTTCTGGCCAGTCTCACCGAAATCCACTGTCCCACGCGAATATCTACGTACTACGAGCGATGGATCTTGAACGTGACCCAATTCTTTCTTTTAATATCACGTTTATCGTGGATCGCCTAGGGTTCACCTCAATGTCTTGATAACTACACGAAACTCGCAACAATCCGTGCCCGCTCCGACGGCTTCCGTCGAGTCGCTTCTAGCCACTGGTGACATCGCGCGAAAATGATTTCGGTGATACGCGATTGGGGGTATTCTTAATCGCTTATCACCGAACCACTGTTGCCACTTGTCAGGCTTGTTTACGCGTTTAATCCGACCGACCAGTGATAAAGTTTACGCGCGAAATCGACGGCTGATCGAGGTGGAGGCAGCTCCAGTAATCGTTCCGGGCTATGTCGGCTACGAGGGCGATAGGAAACGAAATTGCACTTCGATTCTCGCGGATTGCCGGTTTAAGCGGGAATCGCGAGAGCAACGGGAAAAAGCGACGGTGGTGCAAGAATACACCGCTGTGTCCGGTTCGGTGATCCAGCCGAGACTCCTCGAGCTCGCCCCCTTTTCCTACCGCACAAAGGAAGTCGCCATTTTAACTTCGAATGATAACCGAGAGCAACTGTTATCTGCCAATTTATTTATTGCCACACGTAGAGCAGCCGAGTTGTCGACACGCAGCGAGCTACGCGATGTCGATCATTCGTCCCTCGACCGCGGGTCGAATGGCATGGGAATCGATCCTTTTTATCCTTTAACTAATACGCGGTAGTTCTGCTTTTCCAGCGTTTCGCTCGTGTGATCTTTTATTCCTTTGCTGTTTTGGTTTCTGGCGGACCTTTATCGAATTTCTGGGAGGTACTGATTAATATGCGTATGCATTGGTGTTGGTGGCACGACAGCTCTAAGTAGATTGAATCGGAGAGATGGCAATAGATCAAATGGATCGATGAGATTGTTAGTTTTGTGATGAAATCTGTATGATTACTTTTGGAAGTGAATGGTAGGCGTTTTTTAGTGAATATTTATTGATGGAATGATAGATTCCTCTGTGTAGAGGAATTTACACGACCTCGAATAATCTGCTGTGAAGATATCGATGAATCTAAGTTTCTCTGTTATCGGATAGCTAGTGATAAGGATATTTCCTAACAAAAAGATGTTTCTTTGGATTTGGTTGACCTTGAATTAGGACTTTTGCAAGATTTTCTGGTCTGAGCTGAGTGATATTTAATTTCTGGTGAAGTGACCCTAGGTAGATAGCGTTTGGGTGTTTTAGACCCCAGGGTATAAAGAAATTGTTCTTCAAATTAAATACAAATCCCCCTTATTCCTTTACCCATAAATTCCAAAACTCTGCCCTTTTGATAATTCTCAAACCTTCAAAAATTTCAACTTCTACTTCTCCTTCCAAAACCATCGAATCTATCTATCAGAAAGTGAATAAAAAATTGATTCGAATCGATTCAAACATAGAGAAACCTTATCCACAAAAAAAAAACAGAACATCCAGTAAATTCTTCCAACATTTCATTAATGCGCCTTCTCGTTGCCATTTGACCAAACAATTGAGCAAACGTAGGAACAAAGGGAGCCGTGAAAAAATACACTCGCTTATCAAATTAACGCGAAGGCCATAAATAACAGACCGGCGACAGAAGTCGATCCAAAAGAATATCGAACGCGTGCCTGTTACGCGCGCGCGGAAATTAATTCGCGGTATTAATGAATAATGATTAATCCGACAGTTCCATTTATTAAACGAGGAAGCTATTGCGCAGTGAAGAATGCCTCTCGATCGCGCGATCATCCATGAAAATTGATTTACCTGCTTCTGAACGACGTGTTCGAGCTCCTCGCCACTTTCACGATCATGGGGGTGGTCGGCGTGATCGGTGGTAAAAGATTTTGCTTCTCCCCATGACCCGCCTGTGACGATGTCACGCTCGAAATTGGACTTTTTGAAACGTCTCCGTTCATCTTCCCTTCTATCCCCAACACTTGTATTCTCTTCAAACTCAATTCGATCACGAGCTTTTAAATTGCTCTATTTAATTCAGAATTATCCTTACACATCGACCCATTTTTAATTTAAAACTCAACAGTAAAATATTCAATGTTGCCTGTTTGTATGAAACACTTGGATCGTTATTAGCAGCGTTGCACAGCAGCCTCAGTCTCCCGCCTTTTATCGATCGAGGATCAGTAATCGAAAGATATTTTCTTTTATCGAGCAAGTATATCGTTTCACGATCCTGAGACTTTCTGCATGGCCGTAGATTACAGATACGTGACACATCCACACGTCAAACTATATCTATTTGAACACGCGTTTAAAGACCCGAGGGTGCAAGATCGTTAGTAAATATTCCTTAAGTAAACGATGCGCATTTCACTGGTTTTTACAAGATTCCTGCAGGGTCGACGATAAGAGTCCCGCTTATCTTCCAGCATTCGTAATCGTAATCGTTGCAGAAGTGGGTCGGTCGTTGCAGGCCGTGGATCACGAAAAATGTTGGGATTCGGTTGCCAGGGAGGAGAGGAACGCCACTAATTTCCCGGTAATTAATTATCTGCTCGACGGCCTTTCACTTATCGCGCCCGATCTAGCGCTTATCGCGACGATCGTTTCGAAAAAATCCTGTCCCGCGTCATTTTTATCGATAATCTTTCTCCTTGATGATTTTTTCCCCAGAGATCCATCGATCAGTTTATTATGCCGTTGCCATTTACTCTGCGACAGCCTGGAAAACTTGCTACAGAGCCGCTTCTACCATGGAACTCCGGTGTCCAGGCTCGATGCCTCCATCAATTAACTTGTAGAATTCCCTTCAGGAATCGAATGATCGGTCTTCCAATTCAATTAAAATTCTGTTCCATGAAGCGCGTAATAAATCAGCTTCTACCTCCATTCCATCGATCACTCTTGGTATCCAAGCTTTTTCAACGAACTCACTGCGAGGTTCCTTTGAAAGATCCAGATCGAACGTTGTCCACTTCGAGCTCGTGTCGCTGCTTCTTCTCTTCTCTGCGAATTTCCGTCGAGTCTTATTCTGTTTTACATGACGGTTGGTCCTGGACGCAGTCAGCGGAACAAGTGTCGGCGATGACAAAAACGATGCATAGCCGACGTGTTTGCTAGTGGAGGATCTACTGATGTTCGTGCAACGAAGTAGGACGTCTTATACGTACGTAGCCAATACCTGACCAGCGGTCTCCACTTATCAGTCACTAACAATAACGTTTGCTCTCTTCATTTGCGCGAAAATGGGCTGGTTGCGTCACGTGAAGCGCCGTTCGAGATACGCCGCGTCCTATCAGGGATTCCATCCTGAGGAACCCTCGTATCTTCCTTTTCTCATCACAGACACCGTGTGAGAACTGGCTAACATCCTGGCGGCTGGTTTAGCTGCCACTCCCGTCGATTTTATCCTTACATTTCAATTTTCATTGACAAGGGAGAATGGCACTTACGAATTATTTTAATTTCGAATTCTGTATAGAAGATGTGACATTGATATTTTGTCACAAGGCTTTGTGACTGCAGCTTGGTTTCTTGAATTTCTAGGTCGATGCATTCAGTGTTTTATTTTAATTTTATTTAGAATTTACATGCGTTAAGTCTTCGGTTGTTTTATTTTTTGAAATTCAAGTGTCACCCTGCTGATATGTCCTCCGTTTATTTGCAACTTCTTCGCTGTCGTCTAACGCGTTTACGTAGCTGGAAACCTTGCCTGCTCTATCTTTACTGCGCTGAGGTGCGAGGCGTCGATACCTTTGACACGAACTCGGCGACTTTGTCTCCTCTTGTCTGTATTATTAAGGCAGTTATTCATGGAAAGAGAATACAGGCTCGCTTTCTGCTTCAATGTTCTTTGGAATCTGTATAAAATATGCATTCGAAGCGTCACAGTCGTTACGAGATGATCTACGCAGGGAAGTACCCAGTGATATCAGTCCCTCAATGATCAGACACGATTTTTTTGTGTACACTTGAAACTCCTGGTAAAATCAAATCTCTCCACTCTAACTGGTCAGCGCGAATGAAAACGAACCCCTTCGAGTTTCCTCGTTCGAAGGATCGAGGATCTATCAACAATTACATTGAACCTCGCTCAGAGGCACCCAAGGTTGCGGTATCTTTAAACTTGTTGTTTGCTTTCACTTTTCCACGAGATCGCAGTGAAGATCACCGAATTCCCATGAAAGTAAGAATATTACACCCGAGAATGCATTTGCACCTTCCGTTTCGTGCAATTAACGCTACCTGTAGTTCGTTTATTTACACGATAATGTGTTGGGAGTGTTTCGTCGGCTCGCGGAGGATTTATGCTAACAAGATTGAGACGTCTCCGTCGCGATGGATCGTGCGTTTGACTGACTGGGAGTCGGCGGCATGTCTTATCAGCGACACGGTATCTCCTTATCGGGAGCACACTTTGCGAATCGTCGCGAAATCGCTGATCACACGCAACGCACGCGTTTCGCCCACCGACGAGGAGCTAACTCTTGCACGATCGAATTTTTCGGGGCTAGTCGCGTGCCCAAAATGTGGCGTTCAATGGAACAAAATCTGCGACAATGAATGGGTGATTCAGTGGAGGTTGTACGCCCAAAGACCGGCTACAGGTGTTTGTTGATCTGAATTATTTGTAAAGCAGAAGCTATCTCGAGTGCAATTGATTGGTTCTGCCAGAGTGGCAGGAGTTTGATTATTCAAATTTGTTGAACGTGAGGGTATTTAATCAGAGTGACCTGCTGGACCCTGGTATAGAATTATTTACGATATTATTGGAAGCTCGTTGGAGAACACAATAAGAATTCTGTAGCTCGTAACATTCGTCGACTTAAAATTTCACGTTACTTTCCACAGTGCCTCCTCAAAATTTCGCAGACGACTGCAATTACTATAAAGCAGTAAAATTCCACAGTATAAAACAAAGCTAAGAGTCTTTTCACCATTTCCCTGTCTCAAACCTACCACTATCTTTGTCAAGTGAATAGATCCCAAACATCAGCCACGGTGCACAGAAGCATCACGTGTGAAGTGGCTTCTCTCGCACACTGACTGCTGATTGATCGACCTGAAACGGTGTAATTCGTTTCGATGAATTCGTGCGAACGTGCCCGTCGCATGGGCCCTTCTCGTTCCACAATTGCCACTCGGCTGGGAAGATTTTCGCAGCGTGATTCGGTCGACCGTTTTCGAGGGTGGCTAACTCGATCCTTTGTCGATGAATTGGTGCTTCCTCAGAAGCGTGCGGGCCTGGTCGATGAAAGAAATTGGAGCCGGAAGGGCTCGATCAGCACTGGGCAGCGATGAATCCCATTCGCCCGGGCAAGTAATTTATTCGGCGCATTATAATGGCGCTATTCCATAGGAGAGGATCGTGCCGATTGTAGGCGTCAATTGAGAACGGTGCTAATTCTAGAGGAACGGTGGCTCGAAAACTCGACCTCACGTGTTTCTGTAGCCAGTCACGAAATATACTTGCCAATTCAAGCAAGCAACCGGTCACTTGACACCAGTGCCGTCAACATTGGCCGACAGCGGTGAAAATTACTTTTATTTCTGCATCAGAAAACAGGAGAATTCTCTTTCCATCGATAATGCCACGAATGAACGTGGTGTCGTTATAAGGCTGGGTTTAATTAACTCTAAACTAGCACAGTGAATTATCTGTTGCTCTCTGGGCCATATATCTGGCTCCTTGGATTCATTTTTGGGAGAAGAATTTGGGAATAAAGAGTGTCTTCTAGAGAGTGATTAATTAAGTCGAATTACTTAATCTTAGTCTCCATAGATAATTTGTCTTCTGTATCAATAGGAATATGTGAATTCTCCAAAGCTTGTAGAATGGAAAGGAAATTTACTTGTGCAACACGATACTACAGGGAAATGGAATTCACTTGATATTCAACATTTAACAATTCCATCAGAGCAGCTCTCACTCGAATTCGATAGCTTCGATGATAAAAACAACGCATATTCTACCTCTTTGAACAAAACCAACCAGCTGTCTCGTTTCTCGCGGCGTCGACTCACGGTCGAGTTCGATCGAGACGCGTCGATTCTTCTCGTCCTCCTGCCGGAAGCGGCGCTCGATCTTCCACGACTCGCCATCAATAGGTCCGAACACTTTCCAACTTTTCCTCGCTTCCTCTGCCACCAAACCGTTCTGGGATTAAAAGTCGCGCTAATGTGCCATCGGGTGCAAGCTTACTGCCAGCGGAGCCTCGTCGCGAACGCAACGTCGCCAGTAACGAGCTTTTAATTAAACTAACGAGATCGGACGAGCCGCGAGGTCCAGGCTCGCGCGAAGATTTTTCTTATTCGCGTGTCTGTCGCGAGTGAACTCTACGTCTTTCGATTTTTTCCGAAAACTTGGCGCGTCGTGCAGGATTCTATGGCCTCTCGGAATCTGTGCTTCTTTCTTTCTCTCTGTAATTCAATTTGCCATTCTTCAATGGCTCTGAGTTTGGTCAACCTTGAATTAGGAAATTGCATCTTTTAATTCAAATTGTTCCAGTAGAAGGAATCTTTTGGGTATTGTAACCTCATCGTGATATTTTTGGAGTATCAATAGCAATTGGTTTAAAAGACTCGTTTCTATATGAAATATCGATTTGAAATTACTGTAAGCTGTTCTGGCTTGTTCAGTATATCTGTTGCATGTTTAATCCTTGCAGATAAATACGCCAGATTAGGCGAGGCGCTGATAATTGGATTACCAGTCCTCCCTCACCCTTGCGCCTGCTTACTGTATCGTATCAAGTTTACGCGGGCTGCATTCTAGTAAAACAGTTATTATTATTATTGTTATATCGACTTCACTACGCATTACAATGAAAATACAATAATTGTAGGACAATGTATTTACCAATAGTTCTCACAGAGGTCTTCAATGCCTGGATTAGTATTACAAAAGATTCAGTGTTTAAAAAGATCTCAAAATTTGGATATCTCTATGATAACACTTCAGATAAACGTGGTAGATAATAATGCTTCATTTTTCATAGCAAGTAGGGCGTTGAAAGAGCACCTTCATTTAACCCCCGTCTGCTTAATAATACAGAGTCTATTTATTATTTATTATTAGTATCACTTTTTTAGAAAATAAGAATTTCAGGTCATGATCAAAAATTGAATATAAAGGCTTGTCCTAGGATGTGTACCTATAAGGGAAATTAGAATCTTCCATGCAGTTGACAGGCATCCGCTATTTAACGATTAATCTGGGAAGACGAGTTACATAGCTGGTCTCGAAAGTTCGATGATTACTTTCAGGGCAATTTAAATACAGTGGATAGGTTCCTCGTCGAGACACGGGATAGTTAATAATTGAATTCTTCAGCCAAGTATTCTGAATCGAATTGGAATTGAAGCTGAAACCTGGTGGTCGAGAATTTACTAGAACTAAGAGTAGAGATCGCGGGGTATCGTCTTTCCTCCAGGAAACGCGAAATCTGATACACCGCGGGAAATCGTTGCGAGTTTCCGCGATTAATTTCCTCCGCGATCACAGATTAATCCACCGCTGCTGACCTTTCGGCTGGAAATGGGTGTGCAGCGTGTCTGATCATTGCCGAATTAATTATGCGCAACTGGAAGGTATTTGGCGTTTGATTACTCGATTGCAGGGCAGAAACGGTTCTAATTCCTTCGATGTTCAGCTGTTTAAGGATAACGTGACAACAGAGCCACGAACTGCGTACTGATTAATTGCCCTTTTGATGAATATCGGATCGGGGCACTTGAAGCTGATTTATTTCGAGAGTGGCTTTGAAGAAGATAGCTCAACGTGCACGATGATAATAGATATCAAAGTTCAGAGTCAATAGACTACGATAATATAAAGCTATGCGCATTAACAGAACTTCATTGGGATTTAGAGACATTCAATTTGCAGCATTAGCATTATCCTTATCTATTACCGCGTGTGAGCCTAACAAATTAAATCCGTCTCACATCTATTTACTAAAAATTATCCCAAAATTCCCATTCTGGTAAATGCCCGAATAACTTTTGCCAGCGGGCAGAACTTCTCTCCGGAAACATATTGCATAAAGTGTTAATACAAAGACGCGGATTAGCGGTGCTCGGGCAAGGTTCGCTCGCAAATTTTGCAACGGCTGTTACGTGGCCCTGCGCGCGTAACGCGCGATCCAGCCTCTGACAAACGGTGACGGCTTCGCGAATTACAGGCAAAGGGTAAACAGAAAACTCGGTGGAGGCTGGTTGCACGGCCTCGCGGCGATGTCTCAGAAATATATTGCACCGCGTCGACGTTAATAGATGCCTGCCCGATAAATTGCACCTGTCCTGTAATAAAAGCCTCGACGGTAAATATTCGCTGACGGACAATAATTATGAAAACACCGGCGCGGAGGCTCGCCACGGTGGAACTGTTGCGACGCGTCGCGTCGATTAAACGTGAATCTCGCGCGAAAGAAAGCCTTCCTTTTTTTTCCCACCATCCTTTGCGCGAGCGATTACAGAAGATTACAGGTTCTTTTAACGACCAAATTACGGGATCCCCTCATTCCTTTTTTTCACGTTGCTCCCATACGTTGTTGCTGGTTCTCGTTCCACTTGCATCGTAATAGCAGCTCATTCCTGCTTTCGGTGGACAGCTGGAAGTGTTTGGGCAATTGGTTAGGACGTGTACGATTGTTCGTCGAGATCGATGAGGTGATCGATATTTTTCTGGCATTCTCGCGTGTCTATTTCGAGGTGGCACACAGCATCTGGCGCCAGGACGCGTCGACAATGAATCCTTCAAATAGAACGTAACTGCTTTTCAGTGGAAGGGTATCCTTGTGTACCGAGACGCCTTGGGGACTGGGCACGTGATACTTTAACTATTCGCGGCTGTTTTGTTTGGTAATTGTCGCGTGATTATAGCCGACTCGCTGGTGTCGGCGATACGTTGACTTCTCGCATGCAAAGTAGAAGTTTCCTGTCGCGGTTCGACCGAGGGTCCTTTACGGGGGATCCTTTACTTACGTAAATAGATTGATCGTCAAAGTGTGTCGAAAGATTGCTCGATCAGGCTATCTTCTGGTTATTAGATACGTGAAAAATTTGTATGGAAAATTATAATTTTTTGCTGCGAGTATGTGAGCTTCCATGTAACTATTAAACTCTATTATTTCACGTGCGAGGGGCTAGAAATAGGCAAGACTTTTCTTTTTCAACGACGCTTCCGTTTCCCGAACAAGTTACCCTTCGTTAGTCTGCTTACAATCAAGATGCTAACGAAGGGAGCAATAGATAAAGGCACCGCACTTCCGGGGGTGACTAGTATCTAGATAGAAAATCTTTATTCATCTTTATTCATTCCTTCGAGATTCTTTTTCTTTTATTCGGCCATCTCTGCCTCAATTCTACATCTGACAAATGTTCGCGCACACTCGATATCCTTATTAATTCATTTTAATATAGACAAATAGAAAGGTACGAATATCCCGTTTTCTCAAATTAATAATCATCAAATTCTATTCAACTATTCATCATCGAGAAATACCCAGCCCATTGAACCTCAGACTACAAAAGTGACTCACCTGGTGGAGTCTTGCCGACCGACGCCACCGATGCTGCTGCTCTGGGTGCTGACCCTGACAAGGGTGACGTTCCTGGGGAGGCTGGACAGGGTTGGAACGTTCCTCGGTCCCAGCAGTGGTGAGTCGGCTGCGTTGGGGTTCTCTGGGAGCGGCAGGTGTCCTTGCACCTCGGTGTCCTTCTCCTCCTCCTCCTCGATGGTACCAGGTAGACGAAAGAGCTTCTGCGGCTCCTCCATGCCACTTGTTCGTCGGTTCACGCGCAAAGATCACTCTCCATCGGGTGGTCCTACCTTTTTCCCCTTTTTCCCCCCTTTTCCCTAGCTTTCCACTGGGCTCGTCCCTCTTCAATCCCACGGAGCCACGTCCATCGCGTGCCGCTTGTTCCCGTCCTCTTCCCTCGTTCCCCGCGTATGTGCGCGCTTGTGTACAGGTCCCGTTTCGCGTGCTCGGTCCTCGATTCGGTTACGCACCAACAGAGACGTCAGATGTCCCCCTCGCCGCGGGGATGCGAATGAAGTCGATGCTGCTGGATGTCACCGCGCGACGATGACTCACGGCTGTCGACCACGATCAGCAAAGTTCCGTTTTCTGCCATCGTTTCTTCGTTTCCTCTCACTTTCCTCCGGCATCCGCAACGCCCTTCCGTTCCTGGAATCCCACCATTCCTCGTCCCTATGGCGGACAATCGACGTCACTCTTCAGTCCACACGATTCTGCTTTCTTTCTCTTTGTCTTAGCTTTGCGTCTGGCATGCAGAGGTTGGTCGATTAATTGTGAGACGGAGGTGGATTCTGGTTATCGGTACGGACGAGGGGAATGTTCAGTGGGCTCTTTTTAGGGGAATGATGACTTGCAGGGGCATTTAGCGAAGAATGGGAACTGAAAGGATGGCGAGGATATGAGATTGGACATAGATTTGGGGAATACAGGGAAAGTCGAAAATATGGGCTTATGAAATTAGATAGAGGGAGATGGGTCACGAAAACTTGTGATTTTATTAGATATTCTATAGGACGTCTGCCGATAATGAAACGAGTGTGTAATTTGAAAAGGAGTTAATATAATTCGGAGACGTAAAATTGTAATAATTTTGCATACATAGGACACTTCAAAATCGTCACATGTTTTGCTAGGTAAATTTTGTTTGAAAATATCTTTCTTACGAAACCGAAGTTGAAATTAACAAAACCCCACTAACTTTTGGCGATTACTTAAAGATTGAAGAGGAAAACGAGTTGGAACAGGCACATCGAGGAATACTTGGAAGGATGACGTCGGTTAGTTTAGGTTTCGATGAGCTATTACATAATTATTTTGCAGATTTACAGATAACAGAGAGTCGTAGTTTCTGAATAATCGCGTCAACCACGTAACATTCGTGAGAAACGAATTTTCGTTGGCAATTAGGAAGCTTAAGTGTTTCCTTATTCTCCTACGATGTTCCGACTCATCGATCACGTTATTATCAACTTAATCGATCTTGTTGCAGGAATAATAGCGTAACCGTCGCTATAAAGCTACAAACTCTTCATCGTGGACACCTTGGCGATTATGAAAGATCTAAATATTGATAAAACATCTCTTATCTAGCTTACTGCCGCGTGGTGAAATAATTTATGCCCTCAGCTTTCTGTCTTCGCTTTATGTTGCTCGTAAATATTCTCATATCTCACATTTACCATCGAAAAGATCCTTCAGTGACTATCACTCTGTTCCGAGCAAGCGTCTCCCGATTTGTCAAAAAGGATATTGAAAAGAGAAGCAGGCGAACTGTCATTGGTCGAAGAATGAAAAGTGAAGGTTAAAACTCGTTTCTCAGGAAACAGAAAAATAATCAGAATTTTGCCTGTTCTTTTGTGAATTTCAATGCAAACAGGTGCGCATGAATTGAAATTGATTAATCCTGAATGAAACGAACAACATTATTAATTACACGACAGCAAAGGCCCCAATTTCTTCACTCAAAATTCTGAAACATATCACGATAAAACTCCAACTGTCGAAAAAGAACGCTGCCCAGAAATTTCGTTGCATGTTCAAACCAAATTCAAAACCAAAACTCCAAACCACTGACCGTAGAGGAAACAATTGTCAACTGTCAAAAAAGAAATCGAGTGAAATCGAGTTCGAAGTTTAAGTTAAAAGAACGTGGCTCCGAAGTTTCGAAGAATTAATCGAAAATCTTGCGGGGAAATTGCGAATTCCAGTTCGTAGCTGTCGACGAGATAAGAGGGCGAGTTGGAGGAAGGAAGATAGAAGCGAGCCGAGGTAGATTCTCACTGGATCGTAGCGTTCTCGCTGGATGGATCGTTTTCCCGCGTTTTTCCAAGCAGAAGCAGCGCACGTAAGCGCGTCGCACACGCAACTGTTTCAGATTCGCGCCCGTTGCACGAGATTGTGCCAACGGATGCCATGGCGTTTCCCTCTTATGGCGGGGATAATGCAGGCACACGGTGAACACCGATACACGCTCGCGTCACACGCTGCTACGTGAACCAGCCTGTAAAACACGACGATTGTTCGCGAATTTCGCCGGATGCCAGCCCCCAACGCGAATGCTTCTCGCCGACGAGACTTCTGACTGCAGTCTTGCGATTAGGCGCGCAATTCGATATCTCGATTTGATGCTTTTCGGATTTCTCTACCTTTGGACCGTGAAGTAATAGGCAGTAATAGAAAGGCTGGCACATTCTTGTAGATCTAGAAGATTCTATAGAAGAAATGTTAGCTGTGGGATTTGAGAAATTATATGGGATTTGTGGAAAGCAGATGAACAGCAATGGCGATTATTATTGAAAGAATAAGTGAGCTGTACCTTCTTGTAGATTTGGCAGAAAAGATTTGGATGAATACGAGATAGAAAAACCTTTACACTTTGTTTACCGAAGAACGTTTCGCGTAGGGAAGTTTCAATGAAAATATTATTTGCTTTTAACTATTTCATTTTTTGGGGGCTTCTGTGAGATTTCTCGAGTAGTAAGCCACTTGTATCGCCACCATAAACAACGGGACTTTTATGCTACCGGCTATCGGAAATTTCATATCCATCAACCCAATTATTCCAACTCCCAGAGTAAATGACGAAGATAAATCAAGCAGACTCCCACATCTATCAAATAGATCCTTGACTACAGACTTCGCTTAAAAGGCATACCTTAACACAACAAATACTTTGTAAGCCCAACATATTAATTTCAATAATCTTCGCGTCCCCTGGGAACTCAGATTCCCTACAATTTATCAAGCGCCGACAAAAGTTCAGCAAAGAAGAGAGGATCCCGCTGACAAACATCTCGGAGCCAGTCGGTCGTGGCCATTTAATTGTCCGTTTAATGAGTTTAATCGTATGCGTGGCGATCGTGGCGCTCGCCGGTCCAGAGAGAAGAGGGACGTTTCCGGTAGGGAGAATATAGAAACCTGGGCACGTGAGCGATGCAGATGCTCGGCGTTCGAATTCGCATGCTGCGCTGCAGATGATCCGCATCCGTCGAGCGGCCCAGCGCACGTTAATCGCGTTACACGCGGGACGGTCATTACAGAACTTCATCCTTTGCGCGCGACGAAATTTCCGCACGCGACGCTTCCGGCCACGCCGGGCGTCGCGGCGCGCTTCGTCAAGAACGAAACTTATGGACAATCGAATCCAGAGACGGTTACGTAAGGCATGCATGACCTGGAGCAACGAGCGTGCAGAAGGGAGATACCTAACTGTTTAAATCTGCTTCGATGTATAAATTTGCATACTACGTTGATGGGGAATAGAGCTTCTTCTTTGGAATTTTAATGAATCCTCGTGAAGGTGTTTCTGGGATAGGGGATCGAGTTTGAATTTATTCTATTTATTCTAACCATAAAGAGAATGTTGACGTTCCGTTTTCAAGATACCTAGAGATTTTTTAAGGTACTGATTGGAATGGTCTAGTAAGTTACACTGAACTCTTAAAATTACACGTTGCGAAGCTTATTTTATTCGAAGAAATCCACTTTAAATACGTTCCCTAGTATTCAAGCTTCAAACAGATTCAAACTCAGAACCGACTCCCTTCTAAACCCATGCCCATACAACATATCTTACCATCACAACTAGAATATATTGCTACACCCCATCCATTGCTCCAGAAGCACCCTTCACACCCCAACCTACACGCAACCGTCTACATTACCCTCGATGCCGCTCTCTGTCACGAAAATTCTTCAAAATCAACCCCGGTTCCCGCGTTCAGCACGCCGCGGTCGCATCCTCAGCTTTCATCATCGCCATGGCAGTCCCGCGCACGAAACCGCGGCTTCGCCCGCGGAGAGAAGAAAACGAGGTCGACACGCGATCGGATGTCGGAAAATTCGCGTCCTGCCTGCCATTAATCACCGATCATCTGACCGGCCGTTTCATTGTCTTTTGCCCGCGGATCACGTGAACCGTGCACGACGGACGATCACGCCGATCAATTACCACATTCCCTCACGTCATCGACGTTTACCTTTCGTACGTGGCAGTGGTGCCAACCGTCGCCGCGAGAATCAGTGGCAACACCTCGATCGCAGCGGCACGAAGAACGATCCGCGTTCGATGCCGACGCCGGTTTTCGTGGACTCGCAAGCGAGAAATTGCACGGTACCCCGTAAATCTTGTATTCCAAGCGTGGAAGTTCGGGCACGAGCGACGAGCGCGGTTGGCCACGTGGTCCTCGGCCGCCACACAGATGTCGTTAGATCTGGCTACGTCACTTTTTGAATTTCAAATCTCCCGCCCACCGGGACACTGCGCACTGCCGCGGGTCCAGGACGACGGAGGCGGACGGCTCGCGGATTATTTCGATGGGAAACGATGTAAACCGGTCGGAGAAGCCTCTACGTCGACGTTGAAACTTCGTGAAACTGCTATCGCGCTGCCAACGAGCGTACCGAGCAGCGAGTTTGTCCAGTGACGTCAACGCACCTTCCTCGCCCGCCTTTATCCCTTCCCTCTTCTCTCTTACTTAGCCTTTTCCTCCTACTTCTCAACGAGATCGAGGATCGTCGATCAGCATCGAGTCACGTACACGCACACGCACACGCAACAGAAACGTCTTGACAGCGGGGGCCTTGCCTGTGTGCACGCGCCGTTGTCGATCCCCGTGGATGGATCACGAATCGTTTCTTGTCGGGACACCTATCGCTTTCGACCCGAACCGCGGCATTCTTGCCGATCTATATCTGGACAAGCTGTGGAGAATTTTTATTCGGCCAGTCGGTGGTCGCCTATGTCGCCGCTTGGCACTTGGAACAGCTGGATTTGAAGAAGCTGGAGTTTAATGACCCGCTGGGTTCGACTCGAAGGAAATGACCTTTGATTGATCAGTCTGTATGGGCGGTTTTGCCGGATCGTCTGCTGGTTTCGACCGAGGAACCGAGGAGGGTTCATGAGAATTCACGAGGTCAGTGTTTAGAAAGCACGCCAGCCCCGCGCGAGTGTTGCGCATATTTAACGAGCATCGCGTAGGACTTTTTGGGCGTGCGCTGATCGAATCGTCCCCGAGACGCTGTTGCTTCGCTATGCGCGTCGCGGTGTTAGTCAAAGTGTACCAATTTGTCAGCAAGCGTGAGGCGTTACTTGAGACACATGGGGGACACGTACTCTAATCGATATCAGAGGCGTATGAAGCAAACACAGATCCATCTTCGACTGTGTTTGAACAGCAGCGCAGAATACACAACTGCCTTTTGAAAGAAAAAAGTCGAGATCCAGTGGAATCTGAATACAATTTGGTCGCTGGAATGGAGAACAAAGTTTGCTTCTTTCACTTTGCTTCAGACGACTTCAGACGCTTCCCTGTTTCCATGGTATTTATTCGCGGATTCACGGTACGCGCTCGTTATTTCGTTTTTCAATGGCCGCCAGATCGCTTCGCGGGCGGAACACGTGCGTCCACGGTGCATCGGCTTGGGTCCACGCTGTACACGCTAATGCGCACTAACAAGGGACAGTGTGTACACTGGTATCCACTAATAGGGGACACACTTCGCCGTGATAATAACCAATTACGTCAACGAGGCCGGAGGGCATGACCGTGACGTTTCGATGAGCATTACGAGTACTTTGACGATCCGACCGTCATCGACTGGATAGAACCAGCCGAAATCATGGATGAATTTGCAATTCACTTTGGCACGATGGTGTACGCTGATTACTGTGCTTCGATTCGCCTCGTCTACTAGAGTGAACCATTTGAATCCTGAATGCACCGCTAACGATGTATCTTTTGGGAGGATCGGTGGCTTTGATTGAGGATCAATCTTGGTACACTTGGTAATTAGGTAATCTATGGTGTACTTTGACGACCAAATTATCACCAATTGATTCCAATCATTGAAATATGGCTGTAAGGCATTATCAAATACTCCTGGGAGGAAATTCAGTAACTTTTAGGGGAGATACAGATTTTTAATTACTCTTAATTCACTTTTAGAAGTTGATGTGTTTTAAAAACTCGCCTTAAATCTTGATGACGTTCTTCAGAAATTCCAGACTGAGTATATTTAATGTATTTAAAGAGCTGCTTGTATCCCACTCCAAGAACGTTTAATCAATACCTTTCTATCTGACGAAATTGAATGACATTTGGAGAAAATGGTCACAGAGCATCCCAGCATCGTTCGAGGATGCGCCATCTATGGAAGTCCTCTTCGAGAGCCGTAGTCCCACTTTTCGGACGAATCGAGCACATCGATCAGCTCGATCCACTCTCTGAATTTCGAATTTGGGTGCCGCCTTCCCGATTTTTTTCCTCCGCGGATGACTCACGCGTTAACAGGACAGTGGGCACGCTGGGATTTCGCGGTCAGCTGATTCATTACGAGGTGGAATTTACGCGAAAAGCGATCGCCAGATATTTCGCTATTTCATGATTTATGACAGCCTTGCTCCGCGCCCCTTGCTCCGTTGAGTCAGTCTTAGTCACTCGCGTGTTAGTTGATTACCACCGCAGCGTCATCCATTCATGATTTCCTTCGAAAGATTCGTCTGTTTCCTTCGAAATTCACGTTCGCACTGTGCTGGTTCAACGGAGAAAGAGGAAAACGCACACCGTGCGCGTGACTATTGTAACACTTACGCTGACTCGGTTACAAAAGTGTGACGACCTTCGGGCACGGCCATCTTAGTCACGAGCTCCGTGAAAATCAGGTAAACAAGCGTGCAATAAAAGTGTTGGCCGTGTAATCAGTGTTTTTTCACGCGCATGGAAAAAACACGGTGATTCCGTCGTGAGAAAGCCGAGCCTTTCTTCGTGGCAGGATACGGTACTAAAGGAAGACGTGTACTGCTAGAAGAGGCTGGAGGTTCTTTACGGTACCCTTTCTTGACTTTCGCCGCGCGCTTGCGACAGGGGAATGCTTGGCGTGCACTTTCTGGTTGCTCCTGGTTGATTTTTGATAGTTTACGTTTTCTTTCATTCGGTTACATTGCATTCCAGTGGGCCGTTTTTTCATTTCATTCGCGATGGAAGTGTAATTGTAATGGGCGTCTGTTTGGTCTGATACTCAAGCTCCTGTGTATTCTACTGGATAATTTTAGTATTGCAGAATTTAGAGCTGAAGTTTTTGCACTTTTGGGTAATTTCAGTATTTGAGAATTTGCATTTGTCCAGCTAAGGATGGTACATCGAGGGTGGAACTTGGTCTCGTATTCTGCATCTCCTCGATGGAATGTTCCAGTTTTTGCATAGGTATTCCATTGCATAACTTGAGCATTTGAAGCCTGACGCGCGGTGGATTGAATTCGGCCTGATCGGAAAGAAGGGCAGGCGAGGCGTGAATGGGAGCACGCGAATCGTTGTTCGCAAGATATCACGCGTATAATCAGCGTATCAGACCGAGGACAGTAGCGGAGGAGGATGTCGCAATTCGCGCTGCAAGGTGATACGCTTCGCCGTTTTTCTATCCTCGCGCCTCGGCTGTCATTCTAGACAGAGCTCATTGTCGTCTAGACAATGGCTGTTTTGAATAAGAAATGAAAAGATTCGCGATAACACGGTTGCGGAAAGCGACTGAAATAATCCTGACGTCGAGTTACCGCGCCCTGTCATTAAGGTCATTGGCACTGCTCAACTAATAAGAAATCCTGCTTCCCCTTAAGCATAAATACGCCTGCTACAAACACCAAGTACATATCTTCAAAAGAGATGCCCCCTTTTCTTCTACAGAACTTTATATTCAAAGATCCCAACTCGACTTAATAAAAGTAGGAACCCCTATTCCTCAACCTTCTTTGCATTCGACACTGAAACCTCCCAACTGCAGGAATCAAACTTTCTATCTCTTGAACTCCACTCCCATTACCACAGGGATCTAAGTTTCGAGAGAATCATAAGGATTACGAATCCTTCTCTCTTAAATTATCCACCCCCTCCGTAGAAGGCATATCCTCCATCCTCCTAAAAGAAGGGACCAGAGAAGCAGCAACAAGTGGCGAAAGTGGGACGCGACCGAAGGCTTCGATTCTCGTTTCCACGATGGTCGAGCTCGCGAAGCTTGCAGAGCTCGTGGGCAGGTGGAAAGCAAAGGCTGCAGAAGAAAGACGGGGTCCGTGCACTTGCACGAATCTACGTGCTCGAGGAACTTGATAGCCGGTTTAGCGTGTTTCGCGTGGTGTCATGGCTCGCGCGTTGGTGTGCCTGTGTACGTGGAAACCTGGCCCGAGGAGTCGGGGGCGAGGGTCGGGCCGAGATTAAACAATTGACTGGCGTGATAACGAGGGCACTTCCCGCCACTAAGCCCATCCTGTCGTGTCGTCTAACCTGCGCCTCTCTGGATCCACTTAATCCTCTACTCATCCATCTGCCCTTCAGCCATCGCGTATTGCATCACGTACCGTGGAATACCTCGACAATCCGACGACCACCGTTCACCTTGGCTCTTGTAACGTTCTTCCCCGACGTTCAGCCACCGCTGACTACCTACAAACACAGCTCACTCGCGCGTCGAGGATCTGGGTGACAGAATTAGGAGAAACTATGGTGACTTGGTTATTAGCAATTTCGGCGGCACAAGGCGTTGGAAAGTGTCCCTTTGGGGAGGTGTTGTGCAACGGGAACTTCGAGGTGGATTCGTTTTCGAAGTAGGATGAAAATACATACTATGTGTCCCTAGGTCGGCGGTGTTCAAAGTGTTAAGTTTCCCACTTTATTCGAGGAGCTTCAGATTGCCCATTTGTTGGCAGTATGTTCTAGGTAAAGTGTGTTAGAGCTTCGATGCATCGCGTTGAGCTCGATAGTGGCGCACTCGACTCCCCCGATACGAAAACCGTGGAATTGAACGAAGGGGATAATTTCTCTCAGCCGGTGGCTGTTAAGATCGTTCTACTCGTGTCATTTAACTGGCGATTTCCTGGCTCGTTTAACCTCGTCCTACAAGCACACGCTCGGATCGACGAAGCGTGCCACGACCGCCACCGGCGGGCGTATTCGACCGTACATTTACATTGTTTACAAGAAACAAACGCATCCCCGTGAATCACGTGGCACAGAGGCCAGTGGAATTTAACCACCAGGCGATTACTAAACGAAATGGCTTATCCAAAGGCCAGACACCGTCTGACCTTTCCGCGGAGACTCCACTCGGTATATACGATCACAATCGATACTTACGATCACGCCTCCTGAATCAGCTGAGCCTTCCTACGCGACGCGGATTAACGCGTCGTCAGCTGTTTAGCATAACACAAGCAGCTTTCCTTTTCACCTTTCATTCCAGCTCCATTTAACTCCCACTTCGACCCGACACATCTGAACGCGTACAAACAATAAAGGGACTGAAACCCGAGGTTCTTGCTCAAGTGTCCTTGAACATTTCCAAGAAAGTAACGTGGATAAGTATCTGAGATTCAGCGAGGACTAATTGCCGATGGTATCGAGCTCGAACGGACTCTGTTCTATTAATACTCTGCTCGTAATACAGTATCAGAGCAGTGAATCGCTGAACGGGATTCCAAATGACTCACAATGCCTTCCAGTTCTTTTCATCCGAGTTCCTAGTACAGTAGAACTCCATTTATCCGGACGAATGTTGTCCCAGTACCTGGTTTACCGAGCATGTTGCCGAGCTCTTGTTATCCGAAGCCGGACCCTGCGGCGTATCACTTAGACTGCCGATGCCGTTCGTGAGTATTAGGACACCTGCTCTGTGTGGAATAGATGATTGTGAAAAATGTTGGAAATTTATTGAAGAATTCTAAGAAATATTCCTTTATTTGGTATTCTAAATTAAAAGCAGTGAAAAGGATTAAATCTGTACAAAATATCACATTTTCTGCAAGTACAACAGGTGTCCTAATATGAGGGTAATTTGAAAACTTCGCGGCCTTATCGAAGCATTTTGGAGACCGGGACGAGAACTTTTACCAAACCGGGATTTCGGAGAAATTCGAAAAGGTGCTAATGTTGAATAATAATGGCAAAAAGAATTCTTAATACACTCCTTCTTTATTAGGCAGCGAAGTTTTAAAATCTCCCTCGTACTTATGAACGGCAGTGTATATAATAAAGTCGTATCGCTGCACAGAATGCATATAAATATTTCCTCGTATCAATGTATCCGACTTGTAAAAGAAGAGATGCGATGGAAGGGAGATTCAGTGGACACCTATTATCCGAACCATCCGGTTACCTAAACCGTCATGTCCTCCATGTTTGGAGAAGCCAAGTCCTATTGTACCTCGAACTCGTTTCGCAGTAGAGAAGCTTCGGTACAGAGCTGGTTCGCGATAATTTCGATCAGAATGGACGTCCACGTGGATAGTCGAGGGAGTGGAGGGAAGAAACGGTCCGAAGGAAAGGAGCAGCCAGCATTTGGCGATTGGAACTGGACCGGATGCAGCCCAGTTAGAGAAACTTAGCCAACGGCGCATATGTATGAAAGATACTCCGCATGACGTCTTTGTGCCCCAGTTAGAACAATTTAGAAGCCCAGTCTACGGTGAAGTCGAGTTGTTTTAAGAGGGCGATCGTTGCGAATCGCCTGGGGAGTAATTGATCCTCCAGCAAGGCAATTTGCGGCAACGAAACCTCAACCTTCGCTCGTTTCGTTGCGGTTCATCGATAGCGGAACGGAACGGAAGCCCATCGATTAAGCTGTCGGGGGCCATTTTACCCGATGACGCAAATGCACACGTCGGCGGTTTACATTGAAACACCTACCCGAAAATTCTCATTTCAATGAAATGTATACAAGGAGCAATTATTTTTATCTGCAGAAATTCACTTCGAGGAGGTGAAATCAGCCCTTAAAGTTATCGCTCTTCTCGTGTCCTTAAAATAACTTTAGTTTTCTTTCGCTAGCGTGATAGGGCATAAAAAACTGAACAGTTCTTATATTGAAAGTTTCCTTGTATCTCGCAGCGTTACGAAGTACGAAAGAACGCGATGACTTTAAGGTTTAAGGGCTGATTTTACCTATTCAGGGTAACTTTTCGCGGAAAAAGAAATTGCTGCTTGCATACTGGAATATTAGCCTCCTGTTCCTACACCGCATTATTCTAGTCCCCTAACCCTAGTGAATTAAGTCTGATTCACTGAATGCAAATAGCTTCTTCAAGTGTCACCCTCGTCACTATTCAAAAATTCCTCCAGACTCCACGTGTTTTTCTAATATCATTTATCAGTGTCATTCTACTCCCGCTGGAATTCCCCAAAGGAAACGTTTCAGTTCACAACGAGCCGTGGTGTCCGGCTATCAGAGGAACTGAAGTGTCTTTGGGTAAAGCTTCCACAGGACTTCCCATTCGTTAGAACGAAATCATAGATCGGCTCTCCCTGATTAATACGAAACGTGGACACAACGACTGGTTCGCTCACCTACACTTGCTCCTGGGGAGCTTTGCTCTGGGGATGATGGTTCGCCTTGGCTGAATCGGTGTCCAGTGATTCAGGGTCTTGCCGATGCTGGGTCACCTTGGAAGCGGTTGGTTCTGCGATCTTCGCGTGCTCTTCGTCGTCAAGAATGAAGCTGGTCTTCTTTGGCGAGTCCTTCGACTTGTGATTGTCGCCTAAGCTGGGCCTCCTCGAAGGTGGATGAGATTGGGGCAGTGGTTCGTGATATACTTCGCTGGGTTCAGTGAACTTTGCGTGCCTATGCAGGTGAAACACAGGTGTTTAGCGATTTTAAATAAGAATCGACCTTTGTAGTGGACGGTGACAGACTTGGAATGGTAAGTTGCAAGGTGCAGCAAGTAATGTGTTCACCTGGGGTCTAAATGCTGTCGAGACGCTGATCTTGGGGGTGGATTGCTGAGAACTGGAATTTGATCCATCCCCGTCCTAGAGGTGGATCTCCTCATCATGTCCGCGTTAGATCTGCTCTCGCTTTTTCTCGAGTCTAAAGTGCCTCTGGACGCATCCTTGTGGATCCTTTTGTCCTCCTTGCTGGGCCCCCGATTCCTTCTCAACGTCGCGTTGATGACCCCTAGCACCCGATTGTAGTCTTCTTGGTTCCGGGCCTCTTCTTGCCCGTGGCTCATAGGGTGAGGCTCGCTGTCCGACAACTGCGCAGTCAGGTAAAATGAATTCGTAATCAGTTCTCATCGGTTTGCTGTAGGTATTGTAAGAGGAAAATCACTCTCATAATCGCGAGGCTTCCAGTATGAAGTATATTTCTACGTTCAAATTTCATGGATATTACTTCTGAATCTTAATCTGGAGTTCTTACTTTTGAAACTACCATGCTGCTCCTTTTCCCTTACCTGTGCCACCCTTCAGAATACTCAGTTATAATACAGAAAACCGAACTGCACATAATAGAATCTATAATAGATAAGTGATAATTGGAAATGGAATCCCTCATGAATTCCAAATTGTTGGAACATTTAAAGAACTTGAAGTCCTTAGAATTCTAAACTACGCATTATTCTTTATCTGAAATCTCTTTTTTACACCACACCCTGCTCCAACACCATTTGCTTGGAAATCCGGAGAGATAGTATCTGAGAAAAATGTTGGAACGCGGCAGGATCGGTTGGCGAACTTGTACCTCGTTCTGCGTGTAAAATATCGGCTGCCTCGTGTCCGTTTGCATACTCTCCATGCTCTCGCGTCTCAGGGAACCGTCCGGGCCAGTGATCATAACTGGAATCGCGGTGAGCGTCGTCATTGGGACGTTCATGTGCAATCCACCCGTGGAAGATGCCAAGCTCGAACCGGATCCAGTGGTCAAGGAGCTGCTGGACGCGTCCCGATAATGAGCGAATCCGCTGGTGCTCATGCGCTCTGAAATCATTCCAAGAATCTAAATCCGTTGCTGACCAGTCCGCGCACGAAAAATCACCGCGCCTCCATTTAATTTAATCTCTCGACCATTCGAGAGCCGCAACGCAGGAATCCCGTTCACCGTTCTCGCGTTTCCCTCCCAGCAACTTAATTAGCACCGTTCTCAATTTAAACACACAGACACACTAAGGCTTCAAATACGAATGTTTCATATTGAAACATTGACATTTCGTGGCAGGTGCATAGTTCTTCTCAATTTGGTAATTAAATTATATCGCACGGGGGGTTGATTCTCCTCAATTTGAATGAAACTTGGAACATTTATAGAGTGAAATTCTAGTTCCTCATTGGCAAGATTAATTTGCAATAAAATTTTCAATGATTCGATCATCAATTATCAGCAGGAAATGATAAGGAAGCAAGATCGCGTGGCGGCGCATACTTCACCATCGCCACAGATTCAATAAACGTGATTCATGTTAATCGGGGTCAATTCCGTTTCTCCAACCGCGCGATCTCCCATAAAATGCACTTTACTTTTTACTGTCGCGGTCGGTGGTGGAAACGGGCCCCAGGAATTAACTAGCGGCCATTACCATCCCGAGATTAAAGAATTCCTCTCGTACCTCCTTTCGCCCGTTGCATCGACCTGATTTTATCGAGATCGGCCGCCGAGCAGAGCGGCGTGTCGACCTCGTAGGTGTTGTTGAACAGCGTATAGTTCACCTCGTACTCTCCAGTCTCCTTCTTGAACGTGATTATGTGCTCGAACCTGTGCCCCCATAGGATCTCCGATGGCAAATAGGAGCTTCTCGCCTGCGTGGTCATGCCAGTCGACTCGATCACGCCTGCAACCACGATTCGATCGTATCCACGCTAAAAGTAGGCCAACCTTACAAAAAACCTTGGACCATCCACACAATTGGTTACAGTTTACATCCACATCTGCTAAATGTAAATCAGACGCACAATAACTTCAAATTTTCTTTCTCGTGCCATACAATCCTACTAATTAATCTTCTATTAATTCTACTTAGTAATTGTGCGCGCTACTGTCTTAAGGTAATAAAGTTTATCATAAAGAGAGTTAAATGTTAAATTTCAACGATATCTGTGTACAGCTGCGAACACTTTGCTTCCTCCTGTCGCCTCTTTACCTTCCAATATCACGACGATCTCGAATCTTTCCCGCAGCATATCGCTGGCTGATACGTGATAAAGCGGCGACTGTTCGTCGATCTTGTGGACGATGGTAGTCGGCCAAATAAAGAATATCTTGTCCTCCTCGCCGTCACCGCCCACCTTCAGCTCCGTTTGGAAGAACGGCAAGAGCTCTCCTTCCCTGGTCACCTGGAATTTTCGCAGCGTATTAGAAGCTTATGCAGCTTCACTCGCTCGATTATAAATAGAAATAGCGCCAAGGAGATGAGTTAAGGAGGGGGTTAAGTTACACTTAACGATTCGAATTCCAACGATATTCCGCCGGTTTCATTGTGATTGTTGGGTTAAATTGAATTCTGAAGGTGGCCGCTTGGAATCGTTGAAAACAGGTGCGGACTGAAAGCTTTCAATTTGCGGAGGAAAGGAACTCCCACCTTCCTTTTGATCATCTGAGCTCTGACATGGGCCTCGATGATGTGGCTCTTCCTCATGTCACCGACACGGAACATCAGGCAAGGCTGGCCGTCCCTCTGGCAGATGACCGCGTTCCTTGAAAACAGCAACGTCTGCGTCCTCTTCTTCGGTCGGGACAGCTTCGCGAACACTATGCCGACCATGAATGCCTGCAGGATCACCCCTGTCATAGATTGGATGCATATGACGAACACTGCCTCTGGACACTCGTCTGTCGGGTGTTTCGAGCCATATCTAAAAGAATACGCTCGCGTTAAACGCTGCAATCGAAAGGAATTGATGGTAGGAGGATGGCGTTTCAGCTGGTCCCGAAAGCATCGTGATCTGTTCGTTTAGAATTGTGTCTGCGGTCTACCAGACCATGGAAAGAAGCAACGAGTATGTTCGAACATCTCGACGCTGGAACTCGATGGAATTAGAGGCGCGAAAGTGAGTGTTTGTTGGTACCGAAATTGAGCGACGAATCGTACTCGTTAATCAATGCTGGGGACGTTATTCGACGCCAGGCTTATGGTTATTCGATTTTAGCAACGCAGCAAGGAAATTGCAAGATGTTCACGTGCCTCTATGGTCGTTTCAATTAGTTGGGTTCTTCTTCCAGTATTAGAGATTAGGCAGGAAGTAATGGTATGGAACAGTAGCTCGAGAAGAGTACTTACAATTTAACTCTCCATCGATCCAGTTAATAACAATGGTCGCCTGCTGCTCTTTCTTCAATTATTTACCACGTACGATTAAAAATCACTCGACGACAATTTTAATGTAAGTATCATGCACAGATCCACAAGCCTCAGCTATTACCGATACTCTTCTCGACCCAGCAGACTCCAAAATTAAAATCTATTCGATCGTTTGCTATTCTTACTCAGCTCATTCACCGTGAATCCTACGAAATTACTCTCGCAGCGAGTCCTTAAGTGAACTAATTAAATCATTGGCGATAGGGTCTCCCGAAAGCGTCTGAAATTCGTTCGAATCACTGATCCGACATAAAGTTTGATCGTATGGGAAAGTGGCTAGTCACCCGATCGTGTGCTGCGTCTCGATCGAGAATAGGAAGGAGCTGGTGAAGCCGCGGATGTCCACGATGCATGGCGTGAACGTCAGGTTCGGGTTGGTGTAGTTGTCTGGATTTAGGTCCCCGTGGCTGTACGCGATCAGCCACCATATCACGGCGAAGCCCAGCCACGACAGCAGGAAGTTCATGGAGAACACCAGCAACGTCCAGCGCCATTGTGCGTCCACCAGCGTCGTGAAAATGTCCTACAAGCACAAATACGAAAGGGTGTGGATGAGGAATAACAAAAGCAGAGGCGGAATTATATTATTTCTTAGAAGAAAATGGGGAAACCCACTCGTTCGCTTCACAGAATGGTAGAAAAGAAGGGAAGACTTCGTTTTGAATTTGTATCCCATTCAGACCGAGGATTGAGTAATTGCGGATGAAGTGGATGTCCAAGAATACCGTCGCTAGTAACTGTTAACTTTTACATCGGGAAGTGACGGTAATTTTAGTCTGTCGTAGCGATGCGAGCAGTTGGAGGGAAGGTTTCTAGAGAATCGAGCCGAAACGGTCGCATGGACGTAGACGCTACAGAATGAAGCCATTTGGCATGTGATCGGCCTTATAAAATACAGATCGAAGTTGACCGTTGGTGCAGAAAGGGGTCGTTTCGACGGCAGTTGAAGGAAAAGGGACTCGTTCCGGCGGTTGATGGAGGAGAACGTAGCGTCAGAATGCGTGAAATGTCCAAGTATAATCGTCGTTCGCTGGGAGAAGAGACTTTCTGGGATCGCCTTGAGCGACGTATACGCTTCAGCACGGCCGTACGCTTTTAGAAATACTTTAAAATTACCTGAAGGTAACGGCGTCGTCGCTTGGCGACATTTCCTTGTACGACATTGCAATCGCCGTGCTTGAAAACCACCCTCTTGCGTATCCGCCTCGAGCTGAACCTGGTTTGGCGATATCTGAAAGCAACGGCGGATGGTCAGAACCTCGAGCTTAATTCGGTGAGCAGCATCACGGCGGGCGGAGTTGATGAGAATGAAGGGAGTCCTGTGTGGGATGTTTGTTAAAAAGCATCGACTGAGGAAGGAATTGTTTGTAAATTGTATCACACGTGGGAATAAATTATTGAAGGTGGAGGAGAATATTTAATTAAGGTGATGAAGACTTAGACCAAAATCCAGTATACCAGCTTCTAACAAGAAGTCACATCTGTCGACCAATTTTGCCGCTACTACTGTTACCATATCAACTATTAATCCCCAGAATCGATTCTTTCATTCTGATTTACTTCATAACTGACAAGTAACATTTGACTTGGATCTCTGTAAGGTACATAAATGGATGTCCTCTCTGCTCTGTATATCAGCACAGAATAAATATTTCTGACACGAATAGTGGTGCCATTTGTAACATCCATTGTCTGCACTATCTTCTTCCTTTACGCCCTTTTGGTAACGCGTCCCGTCGCCACGAGAGAGTTAGAGATCCCTGCGACCTGTGATTCTCTTCGAAATCCGATTTCCTTTTGACATTGCGAAGAAGACGATCCCGTGGTGTTGCATTTCGCGTGGAACGCGAAACGAGACGCCGGCTCTTCTCCCACGGGTTCTCTAAAGGCCGTTTAAAACGGTCGTATCGTCTGCTCCGAAATACACGGAGCTTAATGCCAGAGGACATAATTTACGGTCGGAAGATCTTTCTGTTCGCGCCAGGATGGACCGATCGGGGGCAGTTTGCCAACAAATCGACAGACGAGCGAGACCCGACGGTCTTCCGGCTCTACCTGATTCACTCGTTTAATCGTAAACTTTCATGATCGCCATTTCATTTGCATGGAATGGGTGAACATTCAGGAACGTCGTCTATTTCGCGAGGATCGTTGCTTCGCAGATGATAGAGCGAGTTATGAGCGACGATATAAGTGGATTAACGCGAGGAAACGCAGAGCTTCGAGTATCTTAATTGTCGTTTATCCAAACACATTTGGAGGCGCACAGATCAGTTATTTCGAAAACGCTTGGCTAGTTTTTGCCACTGCTTTTCTGTGTTCACATGACATTGCTTTAGAAAGGGATGCTCCGTCCCAGATGGTACAGTTGTGTGCAGTTACTTGCATGCTACCAGATAATATATCCCGTGATCAACGTATATCCAAGTGGAGCCAACCGACCGAACACACGGTCAATTTCGATTTCCCAGTAGAATGATTCCATCGCAGGATTTCCCGCGAACATGAAAATAACTTATTGCGAAACATGAGTTGTCCAAATATTTGGTCGATCCCGTTTATCTGGGTCACTGACGTTAGCCGTGTTATAGAAATGTTTGGAGAAGCTGCTAGGCGCTCCCAGTCGAGCCCTATTCATTTTCTGGCCAACCTTTTCGTGGCTACATCGAGAAAGCAAATTTAGGGGATGTTCACTTGATAAGATTAAGAAACTAGATAGGCGACCCCCGAAGAGGACGACGAACCCTTCGAAGCCCATCGATTCTAATTCCCCACGAAATCTCGCAATTTCGAGTAAAAGACCAAGTCACTCCTTCGGTCAAAGATCACTCAATGAAAAACTGTGTTTCCATCCCCGATCGGGGTGCGAACGACCTAACATGAGTGACTCGACTTACAATACCCATGAAGGATTAATTGGCTCGCATCGGGTGTCAGAAATAATCATCCATGACTCTGAGGCTTCACTTACATCTCCAAATTCCTGAAATCTGTATTATAGATCTGATAGGATCGCAGTCTTCCAATTCCAACTCAATTCAACCGCTATAATTTTGCTAAACCCCGTGTTCAAAGTTTCCTCGCTGGTCCACGAAATTCCCTCGCAATTTCCTCGAAACTCCTGCGAGACGAAGACACTTATCGGTATCTAGAGGTTCCCGGTGACGTTGGAAGTTCCAGTACCGCTCGGATACCGTGCCAGACGACACAGTGGCCGCCGTCTGACCGACACCCGCTCGAAATAATCCGACGGCGAGTGGCTCCGAAAATTCGTAAAGCCAGACGATCGAGATTAGAAACGGCTACGCTGTTCGCAGACAGTGTTGCGCAGTCACGGATTATTACAAGCCTCGTATCGGAGGCGCTAAAGTTGTTGGCAGAGTGCAGGGGTCCGTGGTCTCTTTGAACTTGTCTCTCCTCGGCTTGGTCCCCAGCAGATGATCCTCTCCTCGATTCTCGACGACGGACACGCGCGTTGGCCGCGAACGTAAACCAGCCGCGGTATAGTCGCCTTGAAAGCGCGACGACGCAAGGTCCGCTCGCTTCGTTATCCGAAGCGAGCTGGGAGGAACGTCCCTCGCTTCGACTTTGATGATGGCAGGTTGGAAAGAAGTGGGCAGAGACGTGGACGTTTGATGGGTGGCGGATGGTTTGGAAGGGAAGCAGAGTTGATCGATTTTTCGAAGGAACCTAGACCGCGGTTCGATTTGGCTTGGTTCGTTCGCCTGGCAAACGACGTTCTAAATTCGTGTGGTTTCGCATCGTTCAACCCTGACATATTGACCCGAGATGAAAATAGATTACGACTTCCACACCTGGTCGGGACGCCGCGATCAGCGAAGCTGGAAAATGTCGTGGCGGTTAGCGAGAGATTCTCCTACGCGTGGAACGTGTCTGCTTTAGCGCGAACGCGCTTTCGGGAACGCTGGTTTCGAGCTTTGCGATCCGTAGAGAATCAATCGTTAAGAGCGATTACAGTAGCGATAAAAAGTAAGCTTAAACTGCGAACGGTAAGAAAAATAATTGCTAGAACAGGCGAGTGATATCACCGTAACACTTAAAGTTTTCTTTTTTTAATCTTCTATTTACCGCCACTGTATATTATCTTCTGGTCGCTTGTATTTCTCCTTCCTCTTTCGATTTTCGTTCTATGCCAAGCTTGCAGAGGCTTCGACCAGTGATAAGAAATAATAAGAATTTCCAAGCTACAGGACTTAATGAAACCTCCGAGTCTCCAAGGACCAAGTCGTCCACGGAACAGGATATTATCGCGGTTAATTAATCAGCAAAACCACCGGTTAGGAAACATGCTCTGCAGAAAGGCTATTTCGAAAGGCCTGCCCACGCGGCTAGTAAAACAGAGCGATTCAGAGCAGACGAGAAAGTGGCCGTGATTATGGGCAACTAGCCGCAATAAACCTAATGACATAAACCGTACGGAGAGATTGTTGTTTAAAGAATGCCGCGTGGAGATAAGACGAGCGAGATTAACTCGCCAGTCGATGGAAGTTGTCCTTGATTCGGACACTTCCGTCTTGAAGCGTTACAGCGGTCATCCTGTACCGTTTCATCGAAAAGACCGTATCCAATCTACAACAGAGTAGTCTCAATGGAACCACAGTCCGGAGATGTGGAATTTTCGCCAAGTTCCCCGACATTCGCCAATTCGTTGCGTAATTTGTGGGAAGTTTCGCGAGTCCCGATCGGAAATACAGATTCGATTACTAGCCGCTTCGACCAGGCATTTAAGCGATCGTTTCCCTGTGCGCAAAAAATGCGGGGGAAAAAATCGGCATACTTCTGCAGTTCCTCCCTCCACGCAGTTTCGCCCGAGGTGGTCGCCTTCACGACCAGCATGGAGACTTGAGAGAGCGCCCTCCGCAGGCCGGACAGAGCCATCCCCTCGCCCAAGTGGACTTTCCCGGAGCCTGAAGAACTCGGTGAGAGCGTCTTCGACGTGGAACCATCCATTTCACTGGCTACACATCGATCGACCTTCGGGATCGTTCGCACCCCTGGTCGCCTGGTCCCTGATCGGTCTCTGTTCACTGGACCGGCACACGGACGATCTTGCGATTTCTCGCGGTATTGGCACGCATGGCAGGGGGCGCGAGGGCATCGATTGCGCGCAGGCCGCCTTCCTGTAGTCTCCCCTTATCGTACAGTACGCGCTCGTAAAAATAAATGCTTGCGAATCCAACCGACACGTGGTCCGCGCTGCTCTATTTAGGGTTGCAACTACTCGCGGCGCTGTCTAAATATGTAAATACATAGGTGGAAAAAGTACGGAGGATCCGCGAGGGAAAGATGGCCCGAACAATCGGGCCGATCGTAGCTGCGCTTAGAACACGGTTGTATGTATTTCGGTTCGACTCGCACCGGAATTTCGCCGTCTAAGTTTAAGCTTTCTCGGCCGAGGCCGCTGCTCTAGCGGATGCTCTTAACGGCGCAGCGAATAAAGAACGCATCGTCAGAGCCAAATATCGCAGCCTGTCCAGAGCCACTGGAAAATCCAGATCAGCCTTTTGCACCACATCCGTTTATCCACGATCCCGCCTCGTCACTCCACGACCGCCGCGTATCACCCTGCCGCTCTTCCTCGCTCCTCGCGTACCGCACGGTCCCGCCGATCCTCCCCTCGGGTCGCTGCGACCAGGAGGAAGCCTCAGCTCGTATTCACCGCACAGAGACGCTCCATCGTTCCCCGCGGACACTCGTGCACTCCGTTTTGCGTAACACTCGCGAACGTCCCGCACTGGCAGTTCTTTTCTCTCGATTTCCTCGGTACCGCTAGAAAAGCCCGCTCGGTAGAGCCCTCTTGGAAAATGGGAAACGAGTTTCTGTTGTCACGCGTTCTGATTTACGCACTTTCAGGGGACTATTTATAAAAACGTCGCGTCACCGGGTGAAATGATCGGAAAAGAAGGCCCGAGGCGGCGCGGGGCTGGCGAAACGGGGCCCGATGCGGTAGCCCGGGGCCGCGGTTTAATTAACCGAGGGTCGTTAGGGGACCGTGGCTCGGTGTACACTGAGCGATCCAATTTCGACCCTTGGCGAGCGATTTTCTTTTTTGCCTTTGCACGCCAGATTGGCACGGCTCGCGACCTGCCAGATTCGTTGCGTCCGCTAGAGATGGAGCCTCGTTGACGATCGACGCCAGACCCAAAACAGACCATTGGACCCGATCCTCGCGGACGGCCGCGTCCAGTTTCGCGGCGATCTACGCGGTGGCTGTGGCGAGCGAGGGGAACTTGCCGCAGGGTGCGTTCTCATGGATCTACGTGCTGGTTTTATACCATTCTCCAAGTTCCTGTCAGGACTGTCTGGTGATTAGAGGGTGCTCGATATCGACGACTGAGATTCCCGAGGGGTGAAATGGACGTCGCTTTTTTCTCTCGGGTAGTCGCGCGCGAGGGAAATAGTGGCCATTGGTTAGAGGCAGTGTAGATCGCAGGTGTGTGATTCCATTGGGCTTTTTAGTTGAGACTTTTCAAGTACATACACAGTATGCGTAGTTATGGAAGGGCACACAGATCCTGGGTCGCTCATCGAAGCTGTACTGTGCCGTTTCGTTGAACCGTGCGATCTAGGATGCAGAACACGTAATCTTGTACCCTTCATTGATAAATTCGTGGTGGCAGTGTCAGGCGATGAATGTGGTGCGCAATAATGGCTGCCCAGCGAATACACGTTTCAGACACGTGATGATTAGATCCTAGGGAATCAGTCTCTCTAAATCAATCGATCACTAGGTGTCGACCTATCTCTGACTATTATCAGCCGCTCGATCATACGCCCCCTGTCCCGTAGAGCATTTAATCTCGCACTAACCTGATACCAAACTCTACGTAATCCCCGCACTTCCACTATAACTCCCCTACTGAAAGCTTTCATTCCACCCCCAGGTTCGTTACAATCGCTCAGAGAATCCTCAATGAAAACATCTCGAGCTTCAGCCTTAAACCATGAAACTCGACCGAGTCGACCTGTTCGCCAGAATTGCATTGGAGCGGGCCAGCAGAATATCAGCAAGTGAAGCGAAGCAGACGATTAACAGACGTTCGAAGTTCGAATGTACACGTTAACCTCTGCGAGGCAGAAAAGTCTGTGTCGCGGGCGCGTAGACACGAAGCGACCCCGACGTCGGGCGTCGGGAATCCCTGCTTCTCCGTGAGGCGTCTTCCGCAATTAGTCGCTTCTATTCTCGGCCCAGAAAAGCGGGATTTCTGCCGATCGCGGCAGGGAAACGGGAGCGATCCGTCGCTATTTTCGCGGGGTCGCCAGCCACGTATTGTGGTCCAGTTCTCAACGACGCGTGTATTTTTGACGGCGCCGCAGAAAACCGCGCGGCGCCATTCACGGGCTTAGAGCGCTTCGCTTTCTTCGCTTTCGTTCCCTTCTTGGCGACTTCGACGGGCTTTCTCCGTTAGATCGAACGATTATTCCTCTCGAGTCTCGATTCCTAGTGACAGTGCCTCGGTGAATCACAGTGGGGGAGTAACCTTTCGCCTTATAACGGGTCATACTCGCCTTATTTTGGCTATATAGAAACAGACGTTGTTTCATGGTGTCATGGTTGAATTTAATAAGGGGTGTTTAATTAAGGATTAATGATTATCGCATTTGTTTCTCCTGTTTGAGTTGAATTCCGCGATTGCAACAGCTGGGAGATTGTAAGGCAAGGGAAGAATTGTTTTTAGTTAGAATTTATTGTTACTGACCAAGGAGTGGCTTTCACACCATAAAAACTTGTCGATTGTGATAAAGAAGTCGCTTTCAATGTTGGATGCTAAAAGCTGCTGGCTTCTTTCCATTCGTCGGCGATATCGCGGATGAAAATAGTATTCTACGAGAGTACCGATAGCTTAAGTGAATGGAGCTTTGGTGAATTGAGAGTAGTTTGAAATAACATGTCCGAGGAATAGAATTATACGTTATTTTTGTATGTTCAATTGGAATTGTTGCAGAGTCGAACCGTATTGTTGGTAAAACAGTTCGAATCGGCAGACTTGCACCGTATCGCTGGGAATTCTTCGTAAACAACAAATTGCGTGACGAAACACCCGCAGGGGCTTTATATCTGTTTTACGTTAAAATAAAACTGGACAGACAACGGCTCCATAGCGTGACTATGAATAGAATTCGTGATATTCCCTGACGGTATCGTGAAATAATCTGGTAAAAGGGTAGGGGAGAATGGGGCAATCACGGTCAGCGGGCAATGATGGTCAGTATTGTTATTATAAAAGCGCATGTCCGAAATGTGCAATTTCTTTTCTTTACGTTCCACGACATCATTGACGCGTGGACAATAGCGGTCAAGCACATCTTTTGTGTATTTCGTAATGTTACTGAATAAATCAATATAATACTATTTATTTTCGTATCCTACAAATAGGTTGATAGTTTGAGTTTATAAAAAAATCATTTTCAAGAAATCTTTCATCATCATATCTTGGTTTTATTACAATTATAGCTAAAGTGACCGCCATTACCCCCCTCCCCCCTTTACCCTACCTGTACTCGTCGGGGCTAATAAATCCACGTTATTCCATACGAATGTTGCAAACAACGGTCAAAGGTACTCACAAGCAACGAAATAAAGCGAGAATACATTTCTCGATCTTCATTCTGTCCGGAATACCTCTCACACAGTATGTTCGAGCCACTAAACTCAGATCCGCTGTTTGGTCTTTTCCGAAGAACTCGTACTTTTTGTATTCCTATTATCAGCTCGAGAAAATTGACCATTAGCCGTAAACGCGAACGGCGTTAGCCAATAAGTACAGCAATTATATTTACTCATCAATTCACTGATTAAGTCCGACCAGGTGTTAACAAAATTCAGTTTGCCACTGAACCTACGAAAGACCGAGAAGGGCACGTAATTTTTACGAATAAACAAGTTCGAGGATCAGTGAACTTGGAAAGCGTACATCCCGCCTACAATCCCAAACAATAATCATTTGTTCCGAATGATCCGCTCGCATATATTTCCTATTCATCTGAAACGAGGTGGGTATACACAGCAAAGGAACACGAAAGCCTGTTCGCAGAGGTGAAATCTTAAAGGCGAAAAAAAAAAAGAAAAATAAATCCACCTGCTGAGTAAAGGTCCAGTCTCCCCCTTGAAGCTGATTCTGCTGAAGGTCCTCCTCTGGAAGTTGCTGAGGATGCCGCGCTTCTGTTTCCCGCCGTTGTTCTTGCCGGTCTCGTCCGCCGAGTCCTCGCACACTTTGACCGCGACCGCGACCGCAGGAACAGTCGAGTTCACCAGTGGCTCGTCCAACGGGGTGGCGTTGCTGGTGGCTGTCGAATGATCGTCCAATTCCTCGTCGGTACTTTTCGTGAGTGAACCTTTTTCGGTCATGAGCATTTCGTTGAACGATGTTTCGATGCCACCCGTGTCTCTTCCTTCGCCTGCCGTATTTATAGACCCCCCGTGGCGATCGTGACGGGCGAGCCGACGAGCGGCGTCTTCTCGTATCGCGCCATTCGGCTGAAATCCGCTTCCTGCTCCCTACGATCCGCCGAGATTCCGCGTAACGTGGCCCGAGCAGATTCCTCCGCTTCTAATCGGGCCCCTCGGCCGACTCGACCGGCCGTAAAATCCGACGCGAGATTCGAACGGTCCTGCACGCGCTTCTTCGTCCGAACGCCGCGCGCGGACGTCACTCGAATTTACGATTTCCCACGAGACGATCCGCCACTTACGGTTCCTTGATCTCACGGATTTAGCCGCGGCTGAGCCCCTTTGTTCCGGTTTACACGGCTCTTGCTTGCCGATCGCTGGCGCGACTTTCTATCGGTGGCCCCCTGGTAGCGGGAACGGTTCCAAGGTCGCCGCTAAGCGTCTTGATTAACCACCGAATTACACGGGACAGCGATCAGACGATCGACGGTCGCTTGCGATGCAAACGAGCCAGCTTGAGATTCACGCGTGCGTTCCAAGTTCCACGGCCATGTTCACGCCACCACGCAACGCCCGCGCGCTTTCTCGCGCAAATGCGCATTCTATCGCGTTCTATATATTTATTTCCCGTGCGATTTCGTCATCCTTATCAATCGACCGCTATGGTCGCGTGATTAACGACGTTTCCGCAACCCGTGGCGACGTTCCGGCGACGAAATCCCCGCTCTTGGCGCGATGCTTCCTCCTCGCAGAACTTTAGAGCTTCTTCCTCCCCCTTCGCCACAATTATCCTTTTCACAAATGTTCCTCAAGTTCCTCAACCATCCTTCGTCCCTCCCGTTTACCAACCCCCACTCAGAAGAACTCTCCGTCTCCTCGTTCGCCGCGCGAGTCGACGAATCTCTGGGACACGAATGCTCCCGTAGCACTTTTTCGATCCACAGGTCCTGCGTCCTCGTCTCCTCGATCTCGGCCCACCAGGACGCCGCTGTTCCCCGTTCGTCACGAGCCGATCAGCCAGCACGCTGCAGCACGGCGCTCGCGCGGGCGTGTTTGTCCGTATCGCGGCGTTTCCGTCCGCGGTTTGCACGTTATTTCCACCAGCGGGGCACACGGGGCCGCGCGATCCTTCTCGTTGCGGGAATCATTCATAATTCACCCGTCTCTCCGCTCCTCCGTCTCTCCGCCCGTTCGCGTACATACGTATCACTCAGCTAGCCGCGCGCGTGCACCCACGACGCGACCATGCGACCTGTACACCTTCCTCGTTGCATAAGAACTCGGCTGGCGTGCGTGCCGGGCCCGTCACGTTCCTCGTCGCCGTTCCAGTCGTGTGTCCACGCGGCGTCAGGCCCCCCACGGTCCCAGGGTGCACGGTCCTCCGGATCCTCCGGATCCTCGGCCTCCGCTCTAGACTCGTCGCCGCTTCGAGGCCGGCGAAAACTCGCTCGGAACCTGTCAACGGGAGAACCACTTCTGAGATTGCGTGCGCCGCGGCATAAGCGAAAATAATCCACGCACACACTCGCACAAGAATGGCGGCCGGCGTAGGTGCACGTGGCCACGTGGGCGTGTGCACGGTGGTTAGCCGGTGTCGGTTGCCCCGTCCGTGTGGTCCGTGTGCGGGAACATGTGGGGACATGTGGAGAAGTGGACGCGTGTGCGGGAAAACGTGGCACACGGACGCGATGGAAATGGACTTTGCGCGCGTGTCAAGGTGCGGACGGCGAGAGTGTGTGCGTGCGCGCGAAGGCAGCACAAACAGTTGACATGTGGGCAGGGGCGAAGATAAGATTATGCCGCGCCATTGTAGGGCACCGTGCTTTTCGACACCAACTTTTTATTGCAATAACGGATGATACCATTTCCCGCTGCTCCTTGAATTTTCCTCGTCGCGGTCGCTTTGTTCGAGCGAACCTCGAGAGTTTTGGGAAATTTAGTTTCACTGGGAGACTGGGAAGAGTGGGAAGTAGTAAAGGATTGCCTTTTTGTGTTAGAGGTGGCTGTTTCAGCAGAATATTCGCGAGAGAAAATGTGGATATTATTAGAGTCTTGAAATAAGCTCTTCAAGTTCTTGGTCGCGGGGCAATTTCGATATTTCTGTTTCTGTGCGCATGCAAGCGACAATAATTACCGTTTTATCCGTAACAATCTACATAACCACGTATGTCATTACCGCTGTGACGCGTCGAGGAAGGTCAAGAGAGTATTCTAAGAAGTGTGACAAAAACTGTCGACTATTTTAAACAATTAGCTCCGTCAGCTTATTCCTACATACGCGCTTTCTATGTTGTATCACTTCTTCCTTCGTTAGCATTGCTTATGAGGTCCCACTGTACCGTTAATGTAAATGTAGGTACCTATTGCAAATAGTACTTGTACTTGTAACAGTTTCGAAAACACAAATGGAGCAGTAAATCTTTTAGACGCTTGACGATGGTCCTTAGCGGTGCCGCGTTTGTGTGATATTGATTTATGCACGATCACGATCGAACGATTTCTTTTTTTTTTTGGCTTGTTGGAACCTTTCCTCTTTGATTTATCTGTTACTGGGCAGCATAAGTAGAGAAACGAAAGGTATGTTCCTTCGCGATCGCCAACACGCCCCACACGTGTCACACATTCTCTCGGCTAGCGTAAGCGGCACAAGTGGCTTTATACATATGTATGCAATGTAAATAAGCGAGCGTGTAATGTAAACGGTGCGCAGAAATACGCGCGAACGCGCGATTATCGGGCCGCTGTGGGACAAGCAGCGTCGAAACGCCTCGCTGAAAGCTCCTGTCCGTGGCAGCATACCTGTTTTTTTAATTAGTCCCCGTTAAAATGCGTGAAAGTCTCGGCCTGTTGCAAACCAGAGGCGGGCAAGGCGATCAAAACACTTTGCGCAACAGTGGAAATTCAGACGACGTAAACGCACAAAGTTGCGCCTACTTGTGCCGTTGTACTCGTTTCGTGAACTTTGGTATGATCAAGTTCGTGTCGTAAATTTCTTCTGCGAAATTTAACCCGACCTAAGCCAGGCCACTTGGAATTTTTAATTTAGGAAGAAATTCGGTGAGTTACTTGTTAGAGGAAGGAATCTAAGTTTGCATTCTGATGCAGCAAGCAGAAGGATTGATCAAATATAAAGACGAGAAATGTATCTACTTCTACCAAAGGAATGAAAATTTTTTAAAATTCCTTCAATTTCGCGCTCTTAGAAGTTACATTCAAATTAATAAGCATTTTAATCTAGTTATCTTCCCCCAAATAGGAAATTAGAACGAACGATTTAAAAGGTAACAGAAAGCGCGATCAATTACGATTTATAACCCAGTGAACGTTTTCCTTTTATTACTACAAATTAGTGGGAATATTCAAAGTTTAAATGCTTCCGTGTAAGTGGTGCCACCTGGGCAGAAGGCGCGAAGCACAGAGCCGACGCCATGTTAGTTTGAAATTCGACGCTACGCGGGCGGTCTCGCGTGGAGATTCGAAAGAAATTTTAATGAGAGTAAAACGTGTTTCAGTAAACCTGTGACCTCGAAGAATCAAAGGACGAACGCGTAGAAAACCCAGCATTCGCGATCAACTCATATCGGTATTTAAAATTTCTGTTCTATATCCGTACTCGTAGAAAGCGAGGCTTCACTTCCGTTTCGATATATTTCGATTGCACAAGACTTGGAAGGAGTTCAAAAATGTAAATTGAATATGAACGAGTACATGTTAATCGTTATACTTTATTATACAAAATTTGGTTGCATCTAATGTACATATATACAGTGGTTTATATACAGAATCGCCCTTTTTGTTACTTAATGATATTTCTACACCTAAGTTCCATCGAGAGGAATGCTCTCATGTTGGGGTCTTGTACCTTTTCTATGATTAACTTTTGCACGTCCACGTCGCTCTTCTGGATGGCGGCACTCAGTTTTTCCGCGTATTGAATCCACACGCAATTCATGCACCCCGACATGCAACAGTTCGTGGGTTCTGTTAGGTCGTCTATAGAGCTGGTATCCTCGGGCTCGTTTCTATCGATACCCTTCTCGGATGATAAAACGCTCCATGTACCATGGATGCATCGTTTAGACGTGGAATATATTTCACGACAATAGCATGATTGCTTTTTCGCAGTTGAAAGGGACGATCGAACTATATTCATCTTTGTCCTCTTTGCTCTTTGCGGATGCACCTGATTGTTGAGAAAAGTGATTTCTCATGTAGTAACAGAACCGTGGAAAGTTTGTTGACGCCAGTGTTTGCTCGCCCCGTGTACTGCGACCTTTTGATACAGTAAACAATCAAACGAACGTACGGATCAGACACACGGTTGTTTTATAAACGCTCGGAGATTGTTTTCTAACCTCCTTTAATCACTGCAAATATGCCTCTGCAGTCATTTCTAGATGTCTCTGGTCGCGATGCATCTGACAGGCATATGTATACAGTTGTTATACAATTCAAATCTTTTCTAACTTTAACACCTATTTTGGTGCATTGTAATTAATATGTGTATATAGAAGGTGCCTATAAATTACTGAATCATTAAAGTTACAATCTTTAATCGCCAATGTGGCGCTCCCTATCGTGTTTAAATTCTTGGCTCGTGTTGTTTTTCGCGCGCTTTCGGTGCGAGTGAATTTCATCAATACAAAGCTTCGCTATTCATTTTTAATAGTTTTATTCCTTTCGAAGTGGTTGCTCTCGAATACATACGTCGATTGTATTATCTGAAGTATAGTTTCTCAAGATTCAGTTTTAAACCTACGACATTAACGCGCGTCGTTCTTGCTGTTCAGCAGACGACGCCGTCGACCACGTGAGAGTCGCGTCTCGTTGTTTATTGCGAAAAAATGGGTCGAAAAATTCCGGGGAAAAAGCATCGGGGTATAAAAGATCCTTTCAAGCAACAGGCGAGGCGACAGGCAGAGTGAGTGATGGATTAAATAAGGCTTCCTCGAGTTATTTACATAGGTTAGCACCTCGCGTTTTGTAGGTTGGAAACGAAGATAAACGCACCTCCGAAGGATGTGGACGAGCAAGCGGTGCCTAGGAGTTTGGAAAGGGTGGTGAAGCTAAAGGAGGCAATAAAGTTGGGAAAGATAGCTAAAATAAAGAAACAGAAAAGCAAGAGTGCACTGATATCTGTGGGTGCGCAGAACCCCAGACCTCCGCATCCGAAAGCTAAACCAGAGAAAGTGGTTCCTATATTTCAGCAGAGGCCTGGGGAAAGCGAGCAACAGTTCCTGCACAGGGTCGACAGGGAGACGCATGCTTTCGTCAACGAAACTACGTTCGAGAAGAAGTACGGGGTTCAGGTGAAGCGCGACCCAGAAACTGGCCACATTCAGGGATTGACGAAATGCAGCATAAGTGAATTAGATAAGATTGAGATGCTAAGAGCGAAACATAAAAACATTAGAAAGAAAAAGAAGAAGAAGAACATTGGTGAGATCAGATTGACAAAAAGTCAGAAAAGGAAGGAGAAATTGAGAGTGAAAAAGGAAAAGAGGGAGCAGGAAGGTGTAGACGAGTTTGAGAATTTTAAAGATCAGGTTGAATTCGGCGAGATTGCTCATGAACCACCTCAATTAACGAGGTTGCCAAAGGCGGCTGAGAGCACGAGTACCTCGAAGGTGCATATACTCGGGATGACCTTCAGTGTTTTCTCGTATATAGACGTTAACAGAATATTCCTTTTTCTGTTATAGCCTGGCAAGAAGGATCTATTGCTGCATTCGTTGCTGGGAAAGAGTGAGGTGCCAAAAATGGATTCTGGAAAAGCAGCGTCCATAGACAGATCAGGCAAGCGTAAGAATTTGCCGGTTGGAGAAAGAAGGCAGTTAGAAAGAGATCAAAGCGATGTCATAGCAGCCTACAAAAGAATGAAAGCAGAGCGATCTGCTGGCGCTAATGGCTAGGGTACGTACACATTCAGAGATCATGAAATGTATACTTTTTTTTACGTGGATTGTTTCTCCTCTTGTGTTGACATGGACGCTGTGGATCATTTTGTTGTAATCGCGATTATTTTTGTTTAATAAAATGTACAATTTTTTGATCATAGGAAATTTGTATGTATTTTTCAAACTAAACATCACATTCTTTTTCTCGTACAATTAGAGGGTTAACACGAAAATAGATATATAGAAGTGTTTTCTGTGCACGACATGTATAGGTACTAGTAGTCTTTAGATACAGAGTGGTAGCAAGGATTCATCGCTAACAATAAAAAAGATAAAATAAAAGAACTTCTAACAAGTATCGCTTCGAATCGATCGAAATTGTCTTAGCACCGGTGCAATATGCTTCAGAGTGAATTTAGCTTCTACAGCTGCCTCTTAGCATCTCCAACATTCATTTTACCCAGTAGTCCATACGAATGGTTCTAATCTCTCCTCGATAGGTAAAAGATTATTCAGCGTTTCCAGACTCTCTAATGTCTGGTTGAGAAGAGAATGACACTTAGTCAGTTGTTTACTAAGCTCCTGCACTTTGTTCAGTTGCTCGGCGAATTTAGCAAATTTCTTTTGCCTTTCAACCGCCAAATTGAGGATCTTTGTGACTTCCAGTTCTATATTGATGCATAGAGTAGCTTGTTCCCCCGCGATCATTTGAGCGTTAGTATTAAGATGATGTTGGTAGCGTGCGCATAAATTGAACAGACCAATGGGATCCAGTCTTTCCAGCACTTCTGGATCCCTGACGCCTGGTGGTAAATTCAGAGTGCCACGCATAATTGGCAGAAACATTGGAATACTTTGTAGTTTCACCAGATCGGGATCCCTCTCAGCTGTGGGATCGGCGGCAGCCGATTTCACTACAACTATGTTGTGAATCTTATCAGAGGTAGTTTTCCTGTAATCAATAGTTACAATTATGTAAAGATATGACATATACAGTGCTGGAAGAAGTCGATAAGAATCGTGTTAGCGCATTACCTGTAGCTACTGGAACTTAAGCTATTTTTACGCCTCGATATATCTTGAGCTCCCAAACTCTTCCCTCTGTATAACTGAGACTGTTTATTAGTCATCTTCGGTGAATCTCCGATAGGTCTGTTTACAGTGTACGATATATATGGTAGATCGGAATCCGAACAAATGCTGGCACCAGGACTAGTACATCTTGGTGGCGTATCTTCCGGTACCCTCTCCCTATTCGGCACACTTTTACCACGTCTAAGAGGCGTAGTCCTTGCCCTGCTGGCATTAGCATTCTGGGTACCACCCTGAGAACTCTGCTCGGATCCCATCCTGTCCGATTCTCTAAATAATCCTTGGAAACGTCCCTCGAGGTTTATACTAACGTATATACACACTTGCTTAATGGTCTATGATAATCTCATTTGCTTCTCGACCAGAAACGTTTGTTTAAGGGGTATTAATGCCATCGAATGTTTCGTATAAATACTTTGAGACTAATTACATAAATACTTTATAATTAATTAACTCCTAGCAATAATTGTCATGTTAGATTTAAGGCCATCTGACGTTGCCCCTTTGCGCGTAACGTTTCAATCAATGATTCATCGAAAGTGTCCATTTTCGTTCATTTTGCTATTAAATAGCTATATAGTAATCAATAGTTGGAAAGTTGATCGTTTCGACGCATCTCGGAGGCCGCCTTCTTCCTCGTTCACGTTGCCACAAAACTATACCCCTCGAAACAGCAACAGTATCAACGCTCGCGATTACAGAATTGTCCCGAAATCGGTTCTCAGTCTCTGTTGTCAAAAAGTCATTTCCCTCTTCGTCATCGACTATTCGCGTCGCTAGAATGCGTGTTCGCGTGTCAGAATCCGTTCCTACGACGGGAACACCATCTGTTGAAATCGATTTCGAAGTTGGACGCAGAAGGACGCGTTTTCGCTCGATAACACAATTTCCTGAAGTCATTTTTCAGTAGAAATTTTCTAGAAAAATCACAGCATGTGCAATCAGAAATTGCAGCATTCTCTAGGTTTAAGACTTTGGTCAACTTACCATGACCTGTATTTGTTTTCAAATGTCTGTTTCTTTTATTTAAATCGTATTTGTATCTTCCAAGTTGATCGGTGATCCCCAGGTCGTCGCTAAAAATATATACACGGTAGACGTTTCATTATCATTCGAGTGGCGAATACATAAATTGTTACTCTGATGACATAGTTGACCGGTGATTTTATCAGAAGCATTTTTGTATTTTAACCGCGCGCTGGTTAAACCTCTGATAACGGCCAAACAGTTGTGCAGCGTTCTACCATGGCAGATAATCGTTTTTTCGTAAATGTTTTTTATCTTTGCGTGGCGATAAGCAACGTCCTTCTTTGTACTCCTCCATTACGGAAAAGACCATGCCATTAGCATATCGGTGGAAGTAGGCTGGCTCAACATGCAGCAACTGCAAAACAGGGTTGAAAAATAATTTATCTACGTGCCTTGCAGTGGCCATAATTAAAATAACTCCAGTGTTCGAACGACATATAATTTGAATGTATTCAAAGAATCCTTTTACCATTTACACATTTCATTAAATAACACAACGTGCTCCCTCTGCAATGCTCCATGGCATCCACTTTTGGGTTCGTTTCAAGCCATCACAGTTTCCCTGACCCAACTAAAATACTTTTGCCATCGTTCACGCGTGAAATATTCTTTCGATCAGCACCATACGCGCCCCAACAGTGGACTCTATCATTCTTTTTTGACTTTCGATTCGCTAGCGTATTTGATCCCCCGCTTTCGACGGACCTCGCGTGACCATTTTCCCCGGCAAACATCGGGCTATCAGATGCCATTTAGAAAGCGGGTAACATGTGAAAACTGAATCGGTCGCGTCGCACGAAACAGGCGTGCTAACGATACGCCCGCAAGAAATAATTATTAAAACGGGCAGGGAAGCAATCGGAAGCGAAATTACACCGGGACACAGAGATTTCTATCTGTCGCGACACGCTTCACGTTTCATCGCCAGTTTTACCGTCGTCGCTTCCTCCGCATCGTTTCCCGTGATTTTTAACGAGCGCTCGTTACAACCAACTTTCTAACGCATCGACGTATCCGAGCATTATCTTCACGGTCCGCGTGGCAACGATAGAAACCAGCTCCGGCCGTTCCTTATCGAATTCGGAACGGTGGAGCATGAGTCTCTAAATACGGGGCCCGCAGCTTAACGTCCCGCCTGATTTTTGGCCGGGGAAGGGGAAATTCGGGGATCTATTTTGGGGGATGTGGATTCATTTCCTGAGTGATCCTTGGTAGCAGAAAAGAAAATCATCAAATGGACCGTTTTAATGCGAATTTATTTTGTTGAAGTTGGAAGGAAGTTTGGCGTACGAACTGTTTCAGTGGAGGTGATGACTTTGGAATATCAGGTTTAGAAAGAAGCTACCTATTTGGTAAATGTGAGTGACTTATGTTCAGAGGGATCTATACGTGATCTAGGTTCAACATCTGAATCTCCAAGTTCATCGATTCACGTTTCATCATAGGTATTCCTTTTATCCAACATCTGGGTTTTCCTTGAGATCGATATCCCGATGCCACCTGCTGCCACTTGAAAATAATTCCGTCGATACTTGCACGAATGTTCCTACAATTATCGAGGTTTTTATTCGAAGTGCAGCCAACCTATGCTCCATTCGTTCCACCAAGTATTATTCATAATCTTTAGATATGACTCTGGATATACACCATAGAATGCAACGACATTGTTCAATTTAATAGCGGGGCCTGATACGCTAGAGAAGGGGAGTATTGCAGCAGAACTTACGTTAATAAGAGCCACGGGGCGAATATGCATGCATGAGCCTGCCGATGTCTCGCGCAGGTTGGTCGAGTCTCGCACGGATTCCAATATTCGCCAGGACTCGAGAGCTCGCATAGTTATGACCAGACGGAGCCAGATGGAGTTCTCGAAAATCTCCTGTCTGGTTTTTTAATCTCTTGCCCAGGAAGGGCGAAGGAAAAAATACTTGACTGATATTTTCGTGGCCTCGCGATATCCTCGTGAATAATTCAGCGGGGGATTTCGCTCTGCTTCGCGGCAATTTTGTGGCGGGAAGCGCGGCTGAAAAATCGCCAGTTTTCGCGCTTGTTACGCCGGTGTTTGCAACCGGACGCGTCGAATGAATCGAATAGTTGGTACAATTAAATATACAGGCTGATTCAAATGGAGTGAAAAGGGTGGGTGAATTAGCATTGATAGGAGTAAATGGTGTCTAGCAGTCATCCAATTATACTTTTATTTCTATTGTTGTGTTTTACAAATAAAATTCCTGGAAAATCCTGCTTTTGTGTTCTTTCTTCACACATCTCGTCATGCAGCCGGAAGCCATGCGTGCAGCAACAGCATTGCCCGCGACGGAAAACGCAATTTGCTCGTTTCAGCAACGTCGGGAACGGTGTTTAATCCCGAAACCGGTGTGCTCATTACCAGAATTCTAATCGTGATAGGTAATCGATGCTCAGGTTCTAATTTTTCTCCCTCAATCTCAATTTGTTTTCGCAAACACGCCATAACTATTTCGTCCCTCGGCATATGGAGTTTAATTATTCATAGAACGGCTTGAATTTAAATAAAACGACCGTCGTGTTTATCGTCGCAATTTCGCGCGATGATGTTCGAAGTGATATCGTCAATTCTGCGTTAGTAGGTACCATGAACGTTACTTATGTTGGTACTACCAAGGGATCGTTTTGAATGTAATCTTTTTCATGTGTCATTATATGTACGTGATTGTTGTATTCACGTTCTTCATAAAGAGCACTCATTGAACTTACTCTGAGAATTGTGTGAGAAAAAACACGAACTACCTTCATCACACAAAAAGACTCAGGTCATTGAAATATTTCTAAAAAAAAATGGCGATACTCTATCTCACAAGTGTTTCCCAATGAAATTTTGCCACGGAATTAAAAAGGCTCATTAAAATTTCGCGGAACCTCCAACCTCAACAACTTTTCTTTCTTTTTGTAAATAGTGCGCTGACGACCCCGCGCCGTTTCAAAATTCGTGTATCTTTCTCGTTGAGCAATTTACAAATTAATTTAATATATAAATTGTGAGATAACTTTTCACGGAACACCAATTGGCTAACGCTGACTTTATCTTGTAAGAAGCACTTCCCACCCTATTTACGTACCCCCTTCGAAAATGTCGATCGTATCGTTGGATATCCAGGGACGATAACCCACTAATGATCATTTACACAATGCCCAGCTGCACGGAGTCGGAATTTGCATACCGTCGATGTTAACCGATCCCCGAATGTCGTTGCGTACAAATTACTTTAATACACACGTGGCTTATCGCGTCCTCGTAAACGCGTTTCACGTGTCGCCGAGCAATTTTCCGCGGAGCGATTCTCGATCGAGGAAACTGCTAGGCCACATTTTCCAACCCTTCTTCCTCTGTACGCCCAACTGATACGACAAACACCGTCCTTCAACTTACTTATTAATTTATACATAACGCGCGAGCTTGGAAAATGAGTCATGGAAGAATTTCATTTCTGGATGCACGATTCCCAGATCCGCTAGTCGGAATTAGCAATCCCGTTTCAAGGCGAATTCTTCTTTCCCCTGCTTGATAAAGCGGTTTAAATTGTTCAGTGGCGCAAAGTTATTATAGTACGTATTGCAGGTGGCGGGGTATCGAGAGGAATACTTTGCATATAATAGTCTTTAAGTGTTTATTAACTGAATAAGGAAAGGATAATAGAAATGTATATACGTAAATAATGATGATAGAACGTGTTAACAGTTAACTTTATTGTCTCGCGACGATCTCTGTTATTTTTCCTCCCAGAAGTCGCGCAGCCACTTCGTCATACTCGGAAGCGCGCGGCAACACAAACGGGGAAAACATCGTCCCGCTGCGCATTTATTTAACATTGCCGCGCGCGAGTTAATATTGGACCGCGCGGCCCTACGATATTTCGTTGGCGACTCAATGGATCTGCGCCTCGTATCCTCATTTGTTCATACTGACACTTCCAAGTTTCAAGCCCTTTGGAAGATACATTGTTTTCATGACGTAGGCGCCCACTAAGGAAGGATTTTTGGAAATTCCGTCGCCTAAGGGGGTGAAAAGGGGTAAACTGTGTTTTCATGGAGTCCTTAATATCTCTTAGGCCCGAAGCGAAGCGCAAGGTATTTTCCTAGTGTAGACACATGTACCTGGAATTACGACCACTGTTAGCTAATAACGTTCAAATTTTCGAGTCAAAGAAACTCTGCAGTACCCGTACTAGATGCCATGCAACACCGCCCCGCAGGTTCGGCGTTATATCAGTCCCTTGGAATTCCAAGGGTCGGCCGACTACCCGAAGCGATTCGATCTCGGGCGATACAGCGCGACATGCTGCCTGACGAGCAGGCCGAAACGAATAAAAATGTCGGGTCAAGGCGAGTCCTTGTTGGCCGTGGTTGACACAGCGTTCTATCTAAATGGATCGTCAGCTCCTGGAGGCTCTGGTCTTTTCAAAGTAGGCCAAAAGAGTGGCCGCCGTTGCTCCCTTGGTAGTCACAATCTCCAGATAAAAATCGCCGTGAGAGGACGCATTGAGGGAGGCCAGTGGGCCCCGACAATGCGTGACGGGGACGAGGCGATGGACGTGCACGTGGATGGAAAGAGGAGAAGCTTGGCCGCGCGCGGGGGAGGCTCAGGGGGTGTGTAAAAGCGGCATTAAATTTGAATTGCTCGTATCCCAGCGCGCCTAGCTGCGAAACTTTAAGAGGCGGTGTCATCAAAAAATGGAGAGACGACGACGTTCCGTCGTAAAAAGACGGCCGCGATGCGTATCCCCATTTTCCTTCGTCTCCTATGCGAGAGATTACACCGCGGAACGTGATTCTGCACGACAATCAGCCCCGGAGCAAGATCGGGATCACGATTTTATTCCTGTCCCCGTTCAGTCCGCATCCCTTTTTTTATTCCTTCCCCTCGTTGTTGCTGGATTAAACGGGCACACGCGCCTGTTTATCCATTTCTGCGAAGCCATCGGGAATGTCTACACTGAGCAATTGAAAGCATTTGTCGAGGGATCGTTTGGTGTTTGAAGAATATTTCTATTTCTAATTTAAAAGATTGGGATCATTGAACAGGAGGGGATTGATTGATACTTGTCTTGTGGTGGGTTCACTGTGTTTTTAAGTATTTAGCTGAAGGTTCTAGGACTTCGATGTCCTCGATGTGAATGTGAATGTGAAATTTCGGGAATTTCGTTCGATTCTTTCGCTTGGCGTGGTAAGAGCGTATCATCTGTGCAAATATATACGTGTTTATCGCGAAGAAATGGCGCGGTCGTCTTAATTTCATTTCGCCTCATTGTGCACAGTCGTCCTTGGATGCTTCATTCGAGAGGGTTGATTCGATGTACCAACAACAATCCCATTTAATCGTCCTGAATATTGTACGCAATGGATGATCGATTATTTGCGACAGCGAGCTCGAAAACACTTCGAAAAATCATAAACTCTGCTGATGTTGGTTTTATGAATAAAAGGGTCCAATATTTAATTACTTTAATGATTCGTTCGTCAGCGTCAGGTATCCGTGGACCAACAATATTGTAACAAGTGTAATCGTACCATGTAATGTCTCTTTGCTTTTCACTTGCAGGTGTTACTAATAATAATAAATTGTTAATCAGTCTTCATCCCGTCATTCGAAAATAAATTTTCCGCTGTGTACGTGGAGACGAAACGATTGCTAATGACGAGCAGAATTTGCATTATAATTTTTGCAAAGAGTTCCAGAAGATAATCGAGTGCTTGTAAGGGAATAAGGCGAGGGAATAATAATCTCTGAGAGATTAGATCGCGATAAAATTCGCGAACCTTATGCGCAACGAGTGTACAGAATACGTGGCTCCTAGAAAATGTTCCGAGCGATTCGCGGCGAGATGCGAATCTTGATCGCTGCTTGGTATGCAGGCTACTTTGAGCAAACATCGAAATTTCGTCGAAGCAGTCGCAAAATTTGGACGCTTAGGGCTGTTTGCTTGGCAGATCAGCATAAAAATCTGTGGTTCGTGCCCAGTTGCACGGTTTTCCCTTCGCGCCACCCTATTGTCGCATTCTGAACGGTGCCTAATCGAGTTGCTTTATTCTTTTCAATTATGAACATCATTCCATCAGAATAAATATTGCAGAACGTCTCAATTGAAGAACACAGACCCTTCGTTGCTCTAGAAAAATACCTGCATAACGAAATATTTTACTGGAGTTATAAATTCGTTTTTGGTTGCGAGAATCCAAGATAAATTTGACTAAGGATACTCATAGTTTGAATTTGTAGGAGCAGTATATAACACGAAGCTCCTTCGACTAGAATTGCTTTTGGTAAACAGACTTATCGTAAGGTCAAACTCCACCACGATCCGTCAAGCCATCGTCGTGCTTCACTTTCGACATCCTTCTCCAACTTGCTCGTTTCAGGATAAAATCTCGGTGAACGTCAGCACTCTGCTTTGAAAAATGATTTGAACCGGTGGCACGGAATGGGAAGAAAGTAAGAAGTCATCTCGATCGCAAGAAACCGTGCTATTTCTCCCGAATCGGGACACATTTCTCTTCGCTAACGCGAGCCCTTGATAACAGTCTTGCACATCAGAAATCCACTGTTGGAAAGAAATATAGTGGTTATGCTTGCATCAGTTTCCTCTCGAAGCCATTGCGAAACTACATAGGTATTCTAACAATTCCAACACTTGATGGAGTTTCCAACACCTCTTCGCAGTAAGTGATCTCCTATTGACACGGAGCAATTAAACCTGGCAACTCCTTTAAATTTGTACTAGGTACCTAGATACCTACAGAAACCCCTGCCTTGCATAATTCTCTGCCAGTCATTACTTCCTATTTAATCCAACCATTTGGAGCAAAGTGGGCTTCCAGCCACATCAAATTCCATTTACCTTACGCGCCACCATCAAAGAGCTAACTCAGCGCCCTGATCTCCCTGCCACCACCCAATATTCTTACTACATCTGTCTGCACAGCGCTGCTTCACAATTGCAGTTACGATTCGCGCGTAACACGTGGAGTATAAATCATGGAGGTTTCGCGGACAGGAAAGAAAGGGGAGACGAAGTGTCTCGATCGCGGTGCGCGTGGACTTTAATAGCTCGAGCGTAATTGAATTTGCAACTGTACACCGACTAAACCTAATCGTTGCACGTTCCTTTGTGTAGCTCTATGCACTCGTGCATCGAAGTTGAGACGGACACTAGAGTGGAGCGATGGAGAGGATGGCCTGTACGTGTCTTGTCTTGGTCCGATCTTCCCTCGGGGTCAAGTCGTTTGCATTTGCTGCCAGCATCCCTGGCTCTCGAGCTGTCTCTCCAACGGTCAGAGTCATCATCGCGTTTGGGTTATCGACGGCGGCTTCGTTGCTTTGTCACAACCCCGTCACTTAGTAGTAATTATGCGAACGAATCTCTACCATCGATCGCCAGGTCAATTGCCAGGTTGAATCGATTCATGCGCAACTACTGGCCTTCAACTTCTTGGGAATAGTTGGGACGTTGCATGGGGTACAAGGGTGTTTTCTGGTGTTATTGTTATTTTGGGGGTGGATGAGTTGGGTCTGAGTTAGTTTTTGAAGGAGGCTCGTGGGTTTTTTTGGTCGTTTGTGGTTGGGAATGGAACTGGCTTCTTCATTGAAATTAACACGTTCCCTACTATCGTGGGGCGGAGAAAAACGGACGTCACAGACCACGCCTTCTTATTTGCAGTTTTGCAGGATATAGATACCGCAGATTCTCTCTTATGCACACGTAAAGTTTGAAAAACAGGAAAAATCTGCCTCCCATGATGAATCAACGGGTCACACATATGTGCATATGTGACGCGCGGTAGCGAACGTGTTAAGATTCTAATTACAGAGATGAGTGATGTAATTGCTCGATTTTAATATGGTAATTGTCCAGGTTTCATTTAATGCCTTCATTTTCGTGAAATTCTGGCTTCTTATTCATTTTTCCTGCCCATCAAATTCTTCATTTCTTCCTTTAAAGAAACACGCGAGCATACCCGACAGTAATATCGAGAAGAAACTGTATACCGCTAATATACACGTCACCGTCAAGAACTATTTCCAGATGCGCGCGGAATTGCATCTTACGTTGCAAGTGGCGGGGCAGTGCAATCGAGGCAACATGCAGCGATGCGCGTTCATTCGCTCTCCCGCGAATTTTCAAACGATCCCCTTTCATTTCGAAAATAAACTTAAATTCTTGAATCCTTGTCCCTTTGTCCGAAATCCACGAAAACGTCTAACAAATCTCTATCTACTATCCCACTACTGTTATCAAAATTAATTCAGAAACGTCAGTCATTCTCAAACCTATCACTACTAATGATCAATATTAATATCTCATTATACGCTCTTAATTGCTCGAACCGTCTCTCGAACCCATCACTAACTTCGACCCGCGCGAAACAATAGCAGATACACATTCCGCCGTTCGGCGGAAAAAAGGGGAAGAATAATCCCTGGTTAATGTACATTGAAAATTGTTGCAAGCGTGTTGATCGCATTAGCGGCAAGTTCCACGCGCGGCGGGATCGTGGGGGCAGGAGTGATAGGAGGGATAAGGTAACCGCGCGCGCGCCACCGTATCGTCAGTGAGCAGCGGGCTCTGGTCGCGTGAACATTGTTTTGCTACGTGTCTCTCGGAAACGGCGGAGCCACGTGCTTCTTCGTCGTGTCGCGCTCCTCTCCGCCCTGCTTCCACCTTGTCGCAGGGGAAAAAAAGTTGGCCGGCCCGTCTCAGCTGAAAAATCGCGACATGTGCATCGGCGTCGAACGTGATCGCGTGTTCGCGTGACCAACGAAAAACCGGGTCAAAGTTTACTGCAATTCAAATTGCACCGAATCACATTGAGCCACTTTGCGCGTCGTGCCTGCACTTCTGTCTCCCCATTCTGTACGTTTTTCCACCATTCTTGTTTGCCATAATTGTACGACACTTCTGCACACGTAGATGGGATCTGTTTCTATTTATTCGCAGTTGTGTCAAAGCACAGAGATAACACTGGCTTATCGGGCGAGTGAACATCGCGCTCGTGGTCTGCTGGTGCCAAAACGATTTTTCTTCACCGTTTCGTATGCGTTTCGAGGGTTTCGCTTTCGATTCCAAGGGGTGAGGTTTGACGTCTCAGAGGAGTTTCATAGTATCGCTGAGTTGTTGTAGTTACTTTGCATGGGGGTAACGATTCTTGGGCAAGCTAATATCTCAAGGCAGCCTTCATGGGATTATTAAAAGCTTGTACCAGCTACTAGCAGCGCACTTGGACAAAATTCCACGACGGTAAGCGATATTATCCTGAACCATGGAATGTCGACTTCCCCTCGCAAATTCCAATAAATTTGATAGCTTAGGGGTTGCATAGGTTCTAAAGATTCTCCGTGAGTTCTTCGTACTTGTGAAAGCGAGCGTACGAAAATAATTCTGTATGCTATATAGATACATACCTCGCATGGGAGACTGTTATCGTTTATCGCGTCGTCCACGTTACAAATCCTTCCTGTCGCTGCACCACGTTCCGGCGCGGTCGGACGGTGTCTCCTCAACGTGGACACACGTTCGTACGTATAGCACATACGATTGCTGGCTGGTTCTGACCGATGTTGACGATCAACTTAACACTGAAAGTGCTGGTGGGACAGGGAGCGTGTTCGTTGCGCAATTACAGTAATTGTACAGCGTTTGCGCCGTGATAAGGCGCGCGCTGGGACGTTCTTCAGGTACGATGAGCAAACTCTCGCATCGCTGCGCCTCATTGTCATTTCGCTGACGGTGATGTAAGGCGCGCTTGTCGGAGCGCAAGGAATCTTATCGTTCTCGTTGACGAACACGTCGAATCTTTGGGTGCATTTCCTTCGCGGCTAGAAAATTATGGATGTCCCCGCAATATGTTAGCGAATAACCGTGCAAACGATGAAATTAGTAGGGTGGATATACACCGGGAGCAGCGAGAGGCTGATTTACGTTAGTTTTTTAACTACGTGCTGGGAATGCTTGCTCCTTCGGATACTGGAGTTCGCAGAGGCTACCCGTTGAAAGATTTGTGGCTTCTTGTGGCGTTATCTTTTTTCAAACTTGTGGATCGATTGTCGCGTATCGGTCGATTCTGCGGAGCCTGGCCGCGGGGGGATACCCTCTGGACGTCCCATGCAAATCCAGTACGAATGCGTTAGAAAATTAACGGAAATCCGGTGTACACCTCTATTGAAAATTAGTGGGGAATTGGGAAATTTAATTACGAAATTTCACTGCTAAAACGATTTATGGGAAAGAAGCCTGGGAAATCGATGAGTCATCTGATTTTTCAGAATAGACCATTTCCACGTGCTCGGTGAAACGAAACAATCTGAATCCAAAATTCGAAATACACCTATCAGTGTTACTTTGCACACAGTCGCCTGCAGATTCTGTGCATCGAGCACCGTGATAGCGCGTGCAAAGCAGCGCATTGCCAGTTGCATAACGTCTTGATCAACGATCGACAGAGGCGCGCCATTGAAAGATTCCGTGAAAGTCGCCGGCGAATCTTCGCGATCGTTGTATGTACCGAACACGCGCGGTTCCACCTCGCCGGGAGGTAAATGGAAGGTTCTAAAGGTCACATTAGCGACAAGTTAACTGCCGTTCGAAGGGCAACCAGCGGGGCTTGCTTTACACTGCGTGAGTTATTAGAAAAGCAACGTTTTATGGTCTCGCAGGTGGTCGCCCATGGTCACGGTTCAAAAACTCGCGCCTACTGTTTGCGTTCCAGTTACAAAGGGAAGTAGCTTCAGCCAGTGAGCCTCAATTATCGATCTACCGTCGATCCACATTCCACCACCAAAAGGTCCCGCTTTCTTATCACTGAAACCCTAACAAAATGCATTGCTACCAGCAGCGCAAAGAGACGTTGGTCAACCAGTAATTGAATCGCCTTTGAGATCGAGTCAACTGGTCTCCTCGATATTTAACTGGGAAATTGAATCGCTCTGGTGATGTAGCAGCGTCCGATCGTAGTTCTGAGTAAATGTGTACGGCCAGGCTCGTAACTGGCGAGAATCACGAGGTGGACGCCAAGGTGCAGAGTTCTCAAGGTCGTTCTTATTCGCAGGTCGAAAATCCAACGAGTGCCCGGTGAAAATAGAAGCAGCGCTCGAGAATAGTTCTGGTTGGCTGAGATCTCGATCCTCGAAGATCGACGCTTCACCGAGAGGCTCCGCGACGCGCAGAAGCAAGCGACAGGTGCGTAGACCGGTAAGCCGTTGAATTTTTTCTCTTCTCTCCTTGGTTTCTTTCTTGTACGTTTCCTTTTCTTGCCGCGAGAAATTGCGAATTTCCGCGCACGGCAAAAGTGAAAGTCACCGACTCGACAACCGCGAATTTTACCTATCGATCTGTCGTTCTGCGATCGCATAAAATGCATCGTCGATGGTGCATCGACTCGCTTTTTTTTCGCCTCGTCATGCACGAACCGTTTCTCTACTCTGTTCCCCGCGCTTCCTTTAAGGATTTCCGCCGTTTTCATTCAGACTCGCATTTTTTTAATCACAATCAAGTTTAGTGGCTTCGCGAAGCTTCATTCTGCGCCAGTACTCTCTTTATTATACATTCTTTCGTAATTCATATTGCAGTTTCATCTCGCGGGTAATAAAGTCATAATAATAATAATATATATCTGTGCATGCCCGCAAAAATAACCCAGAGACAAGAAATTAACATAATCAAATTAAAGCACAGTTGAGATAAAGCGAAACATTAATATCATTTTCTTTCTTGCCATGAGGAATCATTTCCTCCGTTTGCAAGCACATAGATCCCGTGGAATGCATCGGTTCTTTCGGTCCACTATGTTCCTCGATATCGAATAGAAAAACTCGTCGCTTATTGACCCTCGACAATTTCATTTCGTCCTATGAGGCTCTTTGTCGCACAGGCGCACGAACGAGCAAGTTGGCAATTATTCGCCGTGTTAATTACTTGCTATTAACGTGCTTGAAGCGCTGAGTGTAAGTCAAGGTCCCTCGTTTGCCCCGTCCAATTTGTACCGTCCTTCTTTTTCATTTTCTTTATCTCTGTTGCCTGCTTCTAAAGGCTCGTGCTTCGCGTTCCGCCTACGTGGCGAGTTTCGTTCTAAAAATTATTTTGTGTTACCAGTTGATGCTACAATAGAACGTTGTTATCCTTATCAGCCATTATTTTCATCTGTGCGAAATTGTCTCGAGCAAATTCTTCTACCATTAGCACATAACTTTGTTCTGTTGACTCGATCATTATCTCCTCTGTAAATGTTCGTCTATTAGAGGAATTTTCTTGGAGCAGTTAAAATTAATCGCGCTTTTAGCGATCGTTATCAACCAATCACACGCTTCTCAAGATTAATTACCTCGATTACCAGGGTGCACTTTATATTTTTCCGTTTTCTCTGTCGCCTTTAGATCCTTGTTTTGTATACATCGCCTTGATTGCTTGCAGCATGAATGAATCGATTCGAATATTCACGTACGCAATTTGAATTAAATTTCGCCCGACCATTACCTTCTGCCTCCTGACACAGTAAAATTTTTCCACGCTATCTACCAAGCAACGTTCCCATATCCACAGCACGAGTGCAAATTGCCACTGTATCACCATTTCTGATTGCGGCAAATTATTTTACGATGCTCGACGAATACGTTCCTCTACCCACTGTTAGATAAACGAAAAATAAAGCAAATCCAATGTAATCAGCTCGCAAGCCTTTGTAAATCAAATTATCCAATACAAAGGGAAATAATCAAAATATATATGGATGCTTTTTTTCTAATTATTTATTCTCGAGACACAATTCTATGCTGCAGACGTTGCCCTCCTCTTCTCCCGTCTTTTCTCTCGCGTTTCCCTTAATTTTGCATTTTCCGCTGCCACGCGCCACGCGTATCGGCTTTACCATCGTAATATCAGGAAATTTCTTTGGGCCAGGGATAATCGAAGCTCTGTAGGTGTAAAATTTTTATCGTCACCTCGGGGCGCTCCAAGCTTTACAGAATCTGTTAACGCCGGTGCATCGTGTTCTGCAGATCGCGCGAAAATTTCGCGTGGCCGACATTTCGTTGCGAGTCGGCCGCTCGTCGCAGAGTGACACGCTTCTTCCTTTTATCGCTCGTATCCGAACGGTGGGTAGTCTCCGGGCGAATTTTGCACGTGGCTTTTTAACACTTGATTCTGCCATTTTCTCGCCACAAATGGCTCGCGTGGATTTCAAAATGATGTTCGCTCCGTTCGACTTAATGCCACGTCCTCTCTTTGCGTGGGCGTGTAATTATTAGAGTTACAAAATTTCGGGGACTAGTGGCTGTAGAATTTTTGAAATATTAAAATTCAATTGGGAATCGATGAGTATTTGAATTCTGATAATTTTTATTCCCGAAGCAATACGAATGTAGAAGCTCGTTAAGCGCAGCGAAGTGGAAGTGGTGTTTAGATCGTCGAGTGCCTCGAGGCAATTAAGCTGCTCGAGAATTGACGAGGCTAATCGAATGCCGTGTGTCATTTACGCGTGCTCCGCATACTCGTTTTAATATCACCTGCGTGGGTGGACAGGATAAAAGGCAATCAAGAAGATACGCGTCTCAAAGGGCTCGAAAGTGAGACATATTGCTACTTACGCACGAATGTAATCGACGACGTGAACAGACCGATGTAACTACACGGAAGTAGTCATAAAGTTGACGAACAACTTTTTCCAACGTCTGAGACACCTCCGGCGGTTGCACTTATCCTTTAACGGCTTCTGTTTTCAAATCGCAGTATTCCCAAGCATTGGTAATCTCAATAGAAATATTACTTCCACCCACTATCAATTTGGAGGAGAATTTTAGCACCAAGATTCCTAAGTAGTGTCCGCTGAAATTCATTTAGCCATTCGTTTTCTGCGATTCAGTTTTCATCGAGAAGGAGTAGCAGCTTTGGAATTCGCATTTGAAGGTTTCCCTGGGAAATTAGAGAACTTTTCTGTTAAAAATTCCAACGCCAAGCCCCTGGGGTGCCCGGGCGTTTAAAGGAATGGCCATGGTAGGCGAGGAAAGTTGAATTGCTCGCGTTATCGCGACGAGCACTCGAATCGTCCCTGTCCCCTCCATATTTCGCGCCGGGCAGGTGTATCAAGGCTGTTCATCTCGATATTGGAAAACTTGGCCGAATAAATGAAGTTTTTCGCGAAACAGGAATTCTCTCGTTACATTGCCACGGGTGAGGAGAGTTTTCTTTCGAGCAACTTCGCCTCTCTTTCTCCCGCCTTTCCGTCCTCGCATCCTCGGTCACAGAGTCTTCTGCCGAGTTTGTTCCGCAACAATGCCGCGCGAACTTCCCTCCCTGCTCCCCTTTTAACCTCGTCAGCCCTCGGACGAGGATCTTATCAACGAAACACGTCCCAATTCGCGAATCAATCCCCAAAAAATTTCACTCTCTCCGCTGACCTCGATTCACTTTATCCCCTGTGCAAATGAATAAAAATTCTCTGAGAATCAAATCAGCGAAACATTTTTCGCTTCGCAATAAAAAGACCTCTCTTCCACCAAGTAGCGACAAGACACACTACCCGCAGCGAAACTTGAACCTCCTTCGAAAAACAAGCGGAAAAAGAAGAAACGAGCATTAATTCGAGAGTCCCCTTCTCCATTCGTTTCCCCCGACTCGCTAATTTCTTACACCCTCTTTTTTAATTCCCCGCGGCAAGGTGCACGCCGAAATTCTTCTATCCCCGTATGCGCCGCGATTTATGGGCCAATAAACGCTTTAATAAGATGCAGGCCGTAAACAGGGGGCTGGGCTGGAGGGTGGCGATATTTGCCCGAGCCATGTTGCATTGGATTCCCTTCTCTGGTCCGCTGGCTTTTAGCATTTCTTGCCTCATCGAGCTGGCTGGCGCGTTATGATACTGTACGTGGATTACATACGGAAGTCGGTGTTATTAACATCGCTGCCAGGTGGACGAGATAAGGGCTAATCGGCGGGACGTGGCCTTATACCGAGGCAAAAGTAGACGCAACAACTCATCTGAAGTAGACGCTGCATTGTCACGTAAAACGGCGCGGCCGTCCATCTACCCTTTCGCGCTGGACATTTCTCGTTAGGCAACCTCCTTTTTGCATGCGTCCCATGGCCTGGAAAATTTGGTCGATCGCCTGTTTCAGGTCGATCTTTACAGGGTATCGTGGAGTATTTAATTCTATTCCCCTGGAAATTCATTTATTGTCGTCTCTCTCTGTTTTTTTAATTTACCGCACGATTTGATTCAGATTTTTGGGAAAATTGGTTCATATATAATTCGGTACTGAAAGGTACTTAATATGTTAAAGTAAGAACTGGTATTATAGAAATAGAAAAGGTGGGCGAATTGTGAGAACTTATTCTCCTCATGAATATTCTCCTCATTATGGAGATTAAAGATCAGATGATAGTGTTCCCAGAACCACCATTTCCCCTCTCTAAAATTTCCCTTTTAGAATCCATTTCGACAAAGAACTAAATGAAATTGATCTCTAGCAAGATGCCCTTCTTCACTCAACTCCACTGTAATTCTATTTCAATTCAAACACGAGGAGGTGTAAGCTCTACGCCAAAGATGTGCTCACTTTTGTAATCTTCTATTGCAAATGGTTAGCTAGCTGAAGTTACCTCCCACGAAAATAAACAAAGAGAATTAATCCTTACCGTCAATGTTACCCGACATTCCCAATTCACACGCTCCTAAGTAGGTGTTCCGAACTCAGCCACAAGAAAATAGAAGCTCGAAGACTTAATGTCTCGTAAAAGGAGCGAACTAAGTTATCCTCTTAGTTGGGAGCTCCTACTTTGCCAAACTTCCCGGAATATTTTCAATCAAAATTCACCCACCTCCATCGACTGGCGGTTTTGTAAGGTCGAATTAACTTGCTACCTCTTGGTCCCACTCTTGGTACAAAATAAAGTTGCATATTGCCTGAACCGAATTTTCAAGCTCACAGTAGTCGAGAGACGAAATATTAAATTCTAAACCATTACAAATGTAAGATAGATTCATTATAAATAATTTTACCTTACATCTTATATCCTACAAAGTAGGGTCGTAATTCGGATAATAATTGGAATCATAAAGTCTAGGGTTAAGTTAGTTATACAGAAATTTTAATATAAAAATTTCCTTATTTCCACCACCAAAAGAATTCAAAGCATTGAAAATTTGATTTTTCAAAACACCCCTTCCTTTTCCTTTCCATGAAATCGACCCACGCAATCTTTGCCTCCATTCATTTGCCTTCCAACCCTTTCTGCTCGAGATCTCCCTACCTCCCTCGTTTCACGCCAGTTCATCTTAATATCAGCCTCGACATCGCCCAAGCTGAGTCCCAATCAAAGAGACCCGGCTCCCTATCCCCGGAAAATGGAGACAGAGGGCTTCATTTAGAGGGTGTAATCGCAGACAGGGAAGCACGCGTGAATAGCGAGAATACCGCGAGATACGATTTCCCAGCGAGCACTAGTCGCGATAAATTCATTTCACTCGGCGTTGATGCGTGGAAAACGACGATTTCGTCGAGTTAACCCCTTGACCCTTCCTCTTCTGCCCGAACAAACGTTTCTCGGAACGATGGCGAGTTTCCGAGCCGATGATTGTGTTTCTCGGAACGATGATTTGTTCCTTCCACTGGGGCGCGCAGAGGGTCACGCCTTTAAATCGCTAGATTCGCTGAACTCTGATAAGAAGTAAATTTCGGGACCCCTCGTCGATGGATAATAGGAAACAGCTACCTAAAATGCAGACAATCAGAGAAACATCTGAAACACTCGGCACTGAATTTAATCAACCGTGATTCGCGCGATGTTGGCCAATCGCGCAGCAGTTTCTGCGTTATTTAACGGGCCTGGCAGCAGCTGCCCGTACAGAGACGTTTTCTGCAGGAAAGACGCTCTGTTTCACAGTCACGCTAAACTGGACCAACTAGACTAACAGATTTTATGAATTCCCGCGATAGAATCGTGTTTCGATTAATCCGGCTGATGTGTGCAGCAAACTCAAACACGCACGGTTCGCTCGCATTGTTCTGTCGAAGCGTGAAAGTCTTTTCAGATGGACGCATACATGTCGCCTGGAGGATCGTCTTAATTAAGGGTCGTAAATCCGTCTGGCGCTGTTCGAATTAATTGGGGCTGATTGCGCCTGCACGCGGTACCGTTCTGTTTGGACAGATTGTAGCCTGTTTGCCATTGTTTTTCGACTGCCGTCGGTTATCTTATCGCAAAGACGTTTGATTCCCGTCGACGCCAATCGAATTCTGCGCGTGAACGTCGATCGACCGCGTTTTATCGCCTTTATCGGCCGCCGCGCTGCGCAAGAAACTCGTTACCGTTTTTCACGATTACCTTTCACTTGGGCGCCGTCCGTCAGATCGGAAAATCTCGTTCAACGCCTGCTTCGAAACTGTCGCGTGGAAAGCAGTAACCTCGTTACGGCGAGTAAGGCGACGAGGAAAAAGGGAAGGGAGCGGTTCGACAGGTGATACTGAATGAAGGATAATAAAGTTTCGGAATCTTCTTCGGCGAAAGCACTCGCCGAGGCCCACCGAGTTTGATCCCCCGTTTTTGGATTACCCAGCGGCAGACTGCAAAGCTTTTCATTCCCTGCTCGGTGAAAAGGTTTCTAAGATGTTGTCAAAATTTGTCCTCTCAGACTGTAGGTATTGCGTGATTTAAATTTTGAGATGTATCAATTTGTAGAAATTTGGGGATTTCTTTTCCTCCAATTTATAAGCAGTTATAAATTTCGTTTTACATGTAACTACTTGAAATTTGGAAAAATTCTAGTAAATGAACTACAACCACCCCACGCAAACTTAAACACATATACAATCGTTCATCAAAGATTCACTCTGAAGGTGATCAATTACATCCTAACGAAGCTTCATCGAAACCTTGCAAGTAGCACCAACAAGTACCTACAGCATTTTCGTAACAAAATATAATTATCGCCCCAAGAAAGTTCGATCTCCAAAAGGTCCCACTCACAACGACCGAAAGCAAACTTCCTGGAACACACGGGCCACAAACACATCTCTGCAAGTTCGTCGAAAACTCGTGATCGACAGCGCGCGCACGTGAACGGGGGTGTCGTTTAATTAATTCCAACCGCGACTTTAAAGCTTCATATCCCCGCGCGTATATCGGTCGCGTGCCGCTAGTCGAATAGTAAATCTCTTTGTCGTGCGATTTTTCCTTTTACGAGAATTTTTTACCGGAGGGTAATTATCAAGAAGCCGTAAACTGTCCCCGACATTTAGGTAATTGGAACGAGTTAATTCGTTCCTTGGAGCATCGTCAGTGCCAACAATGGTTCAAGTGTCTTCCTAGGTCTCGTCGATGATCCTCGCGGAGAACGCTACGTTACCGTAGCGAGTTTCGAAACGAAACAAAGGGAATGGAATATCGCGGACAGGCCGCAAATTACGCGTTATCTGCGCGCTGGAAGAAATATAGGTATCGACCGGTAAAAGCCGATGGCCGGGTCGCTCGTGACCCGAATGATAGACACGCCGGTTTGCTTCTAAATGTAAGACAATCACGGCGATACCGCTACGAATGTAAACAATCGGCAACGCACGGGTCTCCGGTGACCCGGCCATCGTTATGCGAGGATTAATCCGACCCCCTGATCCGTGTTTTATCGGTCGGGACACCGACCTACGAGCCTCCTTCCAGACATTGGCAGTCGTTTGCTGGACACAGTGGAATTTTCATGAAATCAATTTTGGGAATAGCATACACTCGTAGGGATTCTATTCTGAAACTAGAGAGGTTTTTACCTATTTTCCTACCGACACTGAAAAATACTAGTGACTGTTTACAAAACAGTGCTGCTTTATCATTCCCAGAAATCGGATTCTTGACACTGTTAGACAAAACCAACTGAACCGCGATTATGATACTTATCTCGAGTAAATTTTATCGTAGAATCGAATACTTTGTGGTTGACACGACTGCTGAATTGCGCAGGTATTTTAAACAGCAGCGGAGTGAAAGTAATTAAGCGACGTTTTCGTCACAGTTTAAGTAACAATAAGATTGCGTGGATCCACGTTGCATAACAATTGCGATGCGGTTTCTTCGGATGCAGCCTGGCATTTTATTCGATGACGAGCCTGTTGCTCTCGGTTCCCTCGTGGAAATAGATAGTTTTAATGACGGAATCCTAGTCATTGGAGTCTGTGGCGGGTAGCTTGCAATTAGTTATCTACTCCACGCAGAGTGTAGACGATGACGCCCATCTTGCCCGCGGTTTTCGCAAATATTTAGCAGAGATCAGATTTATCGTATCTCGTGTTATTTCTTTTTCCGCGGCTACTGATAACTGCTGTACAAGATAACGCAATCACGATCACTTTAGCAAACAAATTAATGCCCCTTCACTAGTATTACTCATCGGTTTATTAGTACACTTGTTGCTTTTTTACACTCCCTTGTTTGAATCGCGATATCATCGAGACACACTTCTTCGAGAATTCTTTTAGATAATCTTTCAAAATTCAACTTCATCGATCTCGATATTCTCGATCTTTCTCGATTTTCTTAGTTCTTAATTCGTTCTATAGTCGAAAAAAGCCCTCGATCGTCCAAAGGAAGTGGCCCAAAGCATGCGGTAGCTGGTCGAGTTTGTAGAATTTCCTCCCCCTTTTCACTCAATTTTTTCCCTCTTCCACCCTCTCGTCGGCAAGAGGCTCGCGTGTTGACGCGGAGTAAACTTTCTTGGCTGGATGCTCGGTTTCTGAAAGCGATCGGCCAGCTCGTTGCCGAGCAAATAAACCTCACGCGCTTCGTCGACACTTCCCGTCGAGCGTTATTAGCGGCGGCGAATTTGAAAGTCGTCGATATTCCGTCGCCACTGTCCCCCAGCTCCCATTTCCAGCCTGATGAAAGTCAAATCACCCGCGGAACGCGGTCCTTTCTTGGCCAAGTGTTTACTGGTGCCGCGGATCCGCCGATTTTTATTGATTCCCCGTGAAAAGAGAGACACCCCCGACTCGCTGCACACCTCTTTATTCCCCAGCTCGAGCATGACTTACCGCAAACTTGTTCTACCGGACTCTGTACACAAGTTCGTCCAATCTCCAGCGTCCACGAAGCAGTCTTCTACTATTTCAGAGGATTACACGATGCAGAGTTTATTGCTGGATAGTTGAGGACACAGACGCGGGAGAAGATTTAGATCTCAGAGTGTTTCCTTATTGGAATAGGTCTAGTGTAAATTCTCTGTAGCCTTAAGCGTGCTGTTAGCTTTGTATCCATTTAGCTCGAGGATGAGCAGACGAACGTGTGAATAGGCACTCAAAATCATTCTCTACTATTTACTCAAAAATGTCCAGTTAATAAATGAGAATCCCATGCTACGTTCCCATACGCACCTTCACTACAAGAACCCTTCTCAACCAAATCAGCAAAGTGTTATCTCAGCACATAAAAAAGACAAACTCCCCAATATTTCTCAGCTCTATCTCCACCCCGCAACTACCATCTTCCCCTCCCATTTCCTCCGTCATATCGTCCTCAGCTTCCCGTTGCCCTCTCCTCAAGCACCGTCCACAAAATAATCGCGGTACGCGGAGCCAATCGGTGGCGCTCCACTACCCAAAAACCGCTCCAAAACCAGTTGATTAAAACGATCGCGGGCCGCAGCGTGAACGCTGCACGTATTATCGCGTTACCGATGCTCCGTTTCACGAAAGACTAATTAGGCCCCACGTCGGTGCTTTTAGCCGGCGCAGCCAGCGAAACGGAGCCGGCGCGGCGGGCAGCCGTGAAACACGCGATTGAATGTGCCTCCATTCAGCCTCGTAAATCGGCGATCGTCTTTAGAGGCGACCCTAGCGGAGGATCCATAGTGGATGGCTGCTGAGGCGCGATCCGCTCTGCATACTCAATTTCGACGGTGTGCACACGCGTATGTGTACGGATATGGTTGCACCGCCGGAGAAAGGAATCCCGTGGCGGCTTGTAATCACCTGTAAAGTCGTCGACGGGAACGCGTAGCCCGTGGCGATCGCGGATTCCGCGCACCGTAAGAATGTTGATGCTGGGATTCCACCGTTTTCGCCTTGTGCAATTCGCCGTAGAATGGGCACCGTTTCATTCCGTTCGGGCGAGCAGCTCGCGGGGCTGCTCTTTTTGTGCCGAGTTACAGCTTCTTTTTGGGGTCGTGGTTCTGGCTGCGGAGGGTGGTAAGGAATTGGGGGTTAGGCGGTTTTGTTTAGGCTATAGGGAGATCTTGATGAGGGATCGCTTTTTGGGGGTGTGGACGGCTGGGGTGTCTCGTGGAGGAGATGGGCTGGAAATTTAGGTGGATTCTTTGTTTTTAGTTGTTGGAAGTGTGTTGAGTGTTTGCTCTTTGTGGATGGTAATTGGAGTATTCTGAGAGAGGTTTTGGGAAGGTAGAAGCAGTGGAAGGTGAGAACGTTGGCGTTGTCGGATTGTGGGGTTCTGGAAGGAAATACTAGTGATAGAATTTAAGTATTTGTAGTAGAAGGAATTTAGTCACTGTGTTTAAGGGTTGGAGGAATATAAAGTTATTAATCAGCGAAGGGGGTCGAAAATGGGCACATGTTTTTTTTAGAAAGTTTCAGGGATAAAAAGGTGCAAAATGCTCGAGATATAAAAACACAAAGCCACAAACTGCAGCCATATTTGCTCGCATAATTTCAACGCAAACGTTCTTGCCTCTTATCCCATACAATCGTGGGCATCGTTGATCATAAGACGGAATTAAATTCTCCGAAAGCAGCGTATATATTTGGGGGTTTCTTAGTGGGACATCATTTACAGGATTTGCTCGCCTGCTGCAGTTTGGGCAGAAAAAAATCCCTCTGTTGGCTGGAACTTTAATCCCTTTGCGGTCGAATATATCGTTTTTGTTGGCTGTAGATTTAATAGGCTCGACGGTGACACCCATCGTTTCGTTGAAACTTTTTTATCGCCGCTGATCGAACAACAGCGTCGTTGAATTATTTACCAGTATTCGGTTGCGTTGCTCTTTAACAATCAATAAATACCTCGACCGTCGAAATGGCACACAAATGTATTTCCACGAGTGTGAAACTCCATCGACGGAAATGGAAAACCGGGGAAACTGGCGGCCGTTTATTTGCAATCGAAATTCGTTATTGTAATTGAGTATTGACTGTAAAAACAGTAACGAAATAATGAATTCTGTAATGAAGAAACCGTAATTCATCGCATTAGAATGAACAATGCGTAACATCGGAGCGCATAATCGATAAATCGATACCCGATACGAAAGAATTCAAGTGAGCTTGCGTTCAATTAGAAAAGCACCACACACTTCTGAAGCGTAAGAAAGTTTCCTATTCTGATGGTACATTACCATCCTGTTTCATTCACAATTAATATGAATATAAAAAGAGAGCTGGAGCACCCCCACGCTTTATTGTTTTGCTTCGCAGCGAAGAACTCGTTCTCTTTGCCAGCGAAACAAACGGAACGCGCATATCTAATTACAACTCTAATTGATATCCCCGAGGCTGACGTAAATTGCGAGAACGCTTAATGGTTCCACGGATATTTATGAACAAATGTATAGCCGGCTGTAATCACTCGTTATCGTCTGCCTCGAACTCCTCGCGTTTCGCCGTACATATTTCGTGGTAGTTAGCGTCGAAAGACGTGGATAATCTTCCTTGAGGTGATACCCGACGAAAAAATACGCCGCCGTTAATGGCTTTCTGGATACCTATCGCAGATAGAAATGCTCTAGCAGGCCATGGTGCCGTTGCGAACGTATCTTTTGCACTACTCGTTTACCCACCGCCATATTTCATCTGTTTATAGGCACTTGTTTTCGCGTTAACACTCGTCGATCGATGAGTAGGTAGACGTGGCTTCACATTGCTCCTCGCGGACTCGCGAGACCCACAGTGTTTTTTGAGGAACTTAAAACATCTAACTTGCAGATATGTACCTTCTTCATTCTACTCTTAAATCGATCATCAAGTTACTCTCTAATTTGTTGACTACTTTGCAATTCCATGCGTGGATTCACAATCTTCCGAGTTCCTCTTGTTACAACAGGAATGGCTGTCACGTGAAAACCATCGCACTGGTACAGAGTGATCTCTCAATTTTTCAGCAGCATTCATTCCTTCCTTTCAGTTTTCATCGTCCAAGTATCAAGCGCGCTTTCATTTTAATTCACGGCTCGCTCCGCGCATGTTTCACCCCTCGATCGCTGGATCCGTCCAGGGGCCGCGATTGTTTCCGTGTGTTTCATTGATTTCAACGCCTTCCCAACATCCCTTTTTTTCTGCACACTTTTTCCTTCGTTTCAATCGCGATAACTCTTTATTCGCGCGCGACAAGTCACACGGTAGCAAGTGATATCCAAAATAGAAATAAAAGAACACCGATTTCAAAGCGTAGATCAATTCTAGATCGAACCTTTTGGGATCCAGTGCGGAGGAAGTGGCTTCAAGAGGTGTTTGTTGAAATTTTTCAGATCGGACGGAAAGAGAGGAAAGAGATAAGGTGAAGATGATTCTCTACTAACAGAGTGTGGATATTAACCGAGTGTTGGAGTGAGAGCCGCATTAACGTGTTATTAACGCCATGTAATGAACACCACGAAGGTAACCATGGAGGAGGCCTGCTGGCCGGCTTGGACCGTTCCGAGAGCCACGAAGGGTAAGTCGATTTTCACTTTTATCCAGCTGTTTTATTTTTCCAATTTTGTTCACCGATTAACCGCATGCGCTCGCCTTGAAACCGTTTCGTATATAAGTAATCGTGTTATTATTCAGAGCTGAACGTAGTAACGATGCTTCTTTATCGAGGGGGCTTTAGATAGTTATACAACTTGTATATGCATGATGGGAAAACAGAATTTTGAGTTAATGATGTACTAAAGAGTCGAAGCTTCTACTTAAATCGATCTAAGCTCCGAAAAGAACGTTAAATTGAATCTAAATTATACTCAAAATTTGTTTAGCTCGGGGTAGAGATACACGCAATTACAAGTCAGGAGGTCGAAACAGAGAACCAATTTGATAGCGAGTTTAGCTTGATATAGAGTTCTAATGAGACTGAATCAAGCTGGGAATCGTTTGCAGATCAAAATCGAATCAAGCTCAAAATGGTGATGAGATTGAAACCGTGTTACGCTTCAAGCTAAGTGAGGCTGAAATCACATCAAGTGCAGAATCAGAGCAAACAATCGCTATTTCAAAATTACATAAAAGCCTCTTTTGTACATTATCATATTAACGTGTGAAGATGAAGCGCCCAAACGGGTTCGAGCAGCAATTACTCTTTTCGGCCATGGTTGGCCGAACGAAGAGGGTTAAGAACAGGTTCTCTGAATTCGTTCCGCGAAAGAAATTAGCCAAACACATAGTTACACCGACGATACCCTGGTCGAGGGTGAGGTCGTAAAACCGCCGGTTGTAAAGAGCCGCGTTGCTTTCTTCGAGCTCTGTCACGCCGAGAGCGTTGCCCAGCCTCGTACAATTTCATCTGCTAACCACAAACATTGAAGACAGGCTAGCTTTCTCGTCCCTCATCGAAAGTTATCATTGTTCGAGTGGTTTCGATGCAGATTCTGCCTCCCATAATAAATAGCAGATTATTTTCTATTCCTTGGTACTCCGACTAGTTTCAGTCACCTCTATTATAAAAGGTGTAATTAGAATCGCGTAATCGACCTGGGGAAACGACATCTTACGAAACCGATGTATTAACACTAGTGTCTCGTAGATCTTGTTTACGAATTTGTATAAACTCGAAGTCAATTATAATTCAGATTCCTTCTTGCATTTTTCGAGATTGAAACCGTAGAGGCTGAACGCTATGTGGGATAAAGGAATCAACGGGAGTTGGGTTAAAGAGAATATTAGCTCTTGAATCAACAAGTCTTGTACTCTTGCTGATTGTATTCTGCACAGAGCTGCCACCAGTACTTACACCAGAGTTACACAGAATTGAACTGAAAGTAGTGGACGTAGCGATAGAACAAGATAATTTGTAAGAAGTTTCAATGGAAAGCATTTACAGTAGAATAACCGAGGGTTCAAATGGGCAAGGATGACACTGCGAGGGGCGGGAGATGTTTGAAAGCATGACTAATATTTGCATGAAAGAGAAGTTACTCTCAGTGCCGTCTCGTTACGATTAATCAACCGATTAGATTGCGTTAATGGACATTGGATCGTGGTCACCAGCGTCGCGTCTCGGAGCTGGCGAGCGAGCTCGGGGTTCTTGGAGTTCCGGTCCCGTCGAATGGAAAACACGTGGCTGATTTGAGCACAGATACTAGCTACTGCAAACAAGCGTCGGTTTCCATTTGCCGCGTCAATTATCGCGCATTCATTCGCTTTTCAGCTTCACGCCCAGACTTATAGCTTCTTTTTTCCACGACCAGATACTTTTTTCGATGCTGCTTCCAGCGCTGCCTCGCATCCCGCTGGATGTTTGCGCGTCCCTCCAGTTTTCGCCTCGGCCAACCGTTCCTCGTTTCCTTCCTCTTCCCGGCGACGAACCTAGTTGCACTACTAACGAGTGGGAACTGGTCTTTCAAACTTCCGTGGGAAACGAATACCCCGTGACGCTCCGAAGAGTCATCCGTTTCTGAAAAAAGTTGTGCAAATTGTTTCATTTTTGTCGATTGTACGCGGACTTTCTAAATTCAAATACTGTTCAGTAGAGTAATGTTTCAGGGTTTAAAATAGATCCCTTGGGTTTAAAATAGATTGATCCCTCGCGTTGCTTGTCGATTTATACATGTGTTTACTAGAGTCCACGCCGTGCATTTCATAACAAGTTACTTTACAGGTCGATAGCATTATGACATTAAACGTAACATTTAAAGTGGAAAAATTATTTGCTGGATAACCACGTACTTACGAGTATGCGGTATTTATTACACCTCTTCTAAACCTCCTCCAAACGTGATTGCTTCGATAGAATTCTACATAATTTTAGAAAAAAATCTCAGCATTTGAGTAGAAACTGTGGTTGGAAGTGAATCGAGAGGGGATTCCGCTGGACCGCGGAGATAAGTCCCGAGATGATTCTATGAAAATTTAATGGCCCCCACGGAGGTGTCTCGCTGGCTTTCGCCTGACTTCTCTTTATTTCGATCGTGATGAAGAGCATCGCGGAGGTAACTCGCTGGTCGGCTGCGTCGAGCATTTTAAGCAGCTCTCCGCGATCGGCACGAGGCTGTATACCCGTCTTGCATAATCCACGATGCACGTGCCTGTGCATAAGAACGCATAATTTTCCGGCGTGCACGCGGAACGCGCGTCTAGTCTTCGAGCCATGTCGCTCGGCCCACGTTTCGCGCTCAATGCCCCCTGCTCCATCGACGCAAACCTTTTTATCACAGCTTAGGGACCAAGGTTCTATCGCAACACCAAAAAAATACCTTAGAATCTCACTCCGAATTCAATAATTTTAAAAAAATAAATCAACCTCGTAAAATATCCCTTCACTTCGAAAACTTTGAGAACTTCGATCCATTACCTTTTACCAAGGTTCCTCTACACTCTTCAAATTTAAACAGTTTCCCAATGAAACATAGAACAAAATCTTCAATGCCTCTTAACACTGACTTTTCATTTCCAAACGTGCTACTTAGTTTCTTCGCTGTTTAAACACAACTTCCATACGTAATCTGTTGCGTCACAACACGTCCCGAGTTTTGCATTAGACTTTTAAGCACTTGGCAAGTTGTCGCTTTCAAGAAACTGGCGTATCATCTCGCAAGCCTGTTTCCTCCACAGGGAAACATTTACTCCCATCAATATTCTGTCGACTCAAAAAGCGTTCGTTACGCAGAATACCATTACTTCGCTGCATATCTCTGCTTAACTGTACAAATTTAGTTTTCCACAGTGGCCGAGGGGCTCCGAAGACAGATTTGCCTCTGGAGCTTCATTTCTCCTCACCGATAAATGGACCCTGGCGTTGGAGGCTGCGAGCCGTTTAATTAGCCGGCGCTTGCATTTGTGAAATTTCCGTGGCTGTTTAGCATCCCTGACTCATCTTTCCGCCGAGTCACGGTTCGTGATCGTCGGCCGTCCGTAGCTTGACTTTTCTCGGGATTCAAGGATGCAGAGAGCCGAGAGATTTGCGTATCCTCGGTCTATTTGTTACGCGGTCACGTACCGTGTAACGATTCGACCTCTCCGCGCAGCATCTCGGCTGTCAGAAGTCGCCTTGCAAAGCCTTTTTACCGGAGCACCGTCTGATTCCCTAGACGAGGCCTTCTTTTTTCCTCGCGAGACGATGAATGCAGGCGCGCGCGTTGTTCGTCGAGGCTCGACCGCTTTCCTCCGCTGCAGTTATTGGATCGAAGCACGTGGGAGCGGAAGGCTAATATCCAGCGAAAGGGAGCTGAAGAGGCACGCGTTAATTAAGAGTCGAACGGGAGGGGCGGCGAAGAGTCGCAGTTGTAATAGCTTCTTCAATTAGCAAGGTAAAAATCATGTCGAATAAAACGGCGGGGATTGAAGTCACAGGAAATTAAATGAGAATCGCGCTGAAACGGGCGAATACTTGTAATATCTTGCTCGGTAATCGTGGTTAAAATTACTTCCATCGGGACACTTTGGAAATGAAACGCTGCCATCGACAGGGATGCGGCACTCTTTTTCACTTTTTCACATCCCCTGCTACTACCATACTGCAATTATTTACCATATTGCTGAAAAACTTTCGTTGTAGTACAAATCAGCCTACACCCTCGCAAACAATCACAAACTCTCAATTCCACCCAGGAGCATCCACCAACCTCGCCGTCCGAAGCAGAGATTCTTTTTTCCCCAGTTTGGTTTCGCGGATCCGCGGGGTCCATCCGCGGGTTATTTCCCGCGGGTCCTCATCGTTTTCGCGAACGAGAAACCCGTCGATGTCGTTTCTTCTGGCAGGAGAGAAGAGAATTCTATCAGCCGCGACGGGAAAGGCGGTTGGTGCCGAAACATCCGCGCGAATTTAACCTAGATGCTGTTTTTCTAGCGAGCATCCTCGGCATTTCAATGGAACCCAGTCCCAGCAGGATTGTATCGCGCCTTTTTTTCTCCCCGCCTCGTTTGGCTGCTCGCAACTTGGGCACCATCTCTTAAGGGATTAGTGTGCAGCCCGAGCAGCTCCTTCCTCTCCCTGGCTTTTCGAGCGCTCTTCCAGTTCTCGCCCGAGAATCAAAGATAAATCAGAATCATCCCCCTCCGCTCCACGCGGAGTGTATCAAGCGCGCGTTAAAAAAGGTTTCTCGAGCTTCGAAGACGTTTTTCCCTGATTTCCCGCTTCCATCTGGCGAGCCCTCGCTCGTGGAAAGAAGGGTTGCAGCTGCGAAGGGAGCGAGGGGTGGCGGTGACTTTGGACGCGCGAAGGCAAAGGGTTCAACTGCTTCCACACGGGTATCACTGACGGTTTGAATTTCATGTGATGTCTATGCTTGGAAAATTCTCTCTCTGGGGAGATAAGGGTCCCTCGTCTTGAAGCAAACTTGATAGAGTTTTGGAGGACTGTGTGGTGTTGATCCTTTGGATATCTGAAAGCGGAGGGTTCATTGAGTTCATTCCCCTCTGCGGAGTCCTCGCTGCGAGCTTTCGTTTAATTGATTTTCTCAATGCCTCAAGGCACCTTTTCTTCCCTTGGCTCGTGGAAACTCTAATCACACAGGGTATTCCTAAATACATCGGAAAGAATACGATCCACATGTCCTTAGTCTGAATCTTCGAGCGTGCCTGCGAATGTCCTTTCGCGACAGATCAGTTGGGATAATAAATTCTCTCCTCGAATCGTCGTCACGTTACGTTCTCACGTTTCCTGCGTCACCGGTGCGGTTTATTACGGAAAACCGAGTAATTCGCTCGCGCGTTCACCGATCTGTGTCGTGGACAGGCTTGAAAAGATCCAACGGATACAGGTTTCTTGAGGAAAGCGAGAGGGACTGCGGCCAGCAGCGATTCCGAAGCTGGTTCTCGGCTTTTTTCATCGCTCTGCCACTTGATCAGCCAGCGGTTTAGAAAAGTGAAAATCACTGTTGCCGAAAAATCCAAGACCAGTTCCGCGACGAGACACGGGATACCTCGGCTGGCAATTAAAGTGCAACTGGATTTCAGAGTAATTACTGGCTTACGTAACCAGTCCAGCTTTGAACTTTGCTGGGACGAAACGATGATGGGGGACGACATTATGGTGGCTTCCTGCTTATCTTTTCGCTAGGAGACTTTTCATTCTGCTTTAATTTCCGGCAATCATTCGATAGACTTAACTTTTAGTACGTTTTTCTATGATACAAGTCTAGAAATTGAAGCCTAGAAATTCTATCTTCAACTACCAGTGGGTCATTATACGATAACGGTGCATCGCAAACCCGTTGCATAGGGTTCTAACATCGTCCTACAAATTGCCTTTGTGATTTCCTTTCTCCTTTATTTGGTTTTTATGCCACGTATTTTCAAGAAGCCATCAAACGATTTACGTTCCGTCTTGCAATCAGCAGTGCAAACAAACGATGGTGGGCCGTTGGAAGTTTGAACATAGTTGTGCAAACTCGAAAACGCAGAGCTGGAAGTATGAATCAGTGGATGGGACTATATAGAGCTCAAGTTGTAAAAGTTGCGTCGCAAGCGTTACGCAGATGAGTTTCGTCGACGCGTTAGGCAGTTTGCATGGGTTTTATCTCCACGGCATGGCGATCGTGTCGTTGTCAGCCGGGTCGGTTATCGTAAATCTCGAAGATCTCGTAAACGCTGGAAGGCTGTTCCAGCGTCGATGGAAAGTTTAAACGCCCTCGCACGATAGGAAATTTTTATCGCCAGCCTAATAATCCAACTATCTCATTGAGTGTTTACAAATTTCCTACAGCTCGTGTATCTGGGCTATCTCCCACACTTGTATCAAAATAAAACAGAAGTGTCTAAAAATGTACTCTGACAATTACTTAGGAAAGTAAGAATTTTGGAAATATTTTCCCGGAGCCCGAGGATTCCAAGGAGTAATTGTCTCGAGCAGCCTTGCAGATCCAAGAACAAGTGATTTATTCGACGTAGGTACATTTATCTCCGCGACTGTCTCCGAATTTTTCCATTGGAACGCGAGTGGAAGATGCATTCGAGGTTTACAGGGGACACGTTACACGAGCAGCCTTTTCGAGAAACCACGGTTCGCTTCGAACGATCTTCGTTTAGGAATTGCCCAGCTGGCCCCTGGGACAATTACGCGACCACTGGTGGAATTAAGTCGAGAGAATTTGTATTTGTTGCCGCGTCCAGCACGAAAGAAGCTCTATCTCTTACAGCGTGGCGAGAATTGCAAGGAAACCGAAATTTAGAAGCTGCTAAACCCTTTCAATATTATCCAAACACCTCAAACTCGTCGAGGTACTCGATGTCTCCCTGTTTTTCATATCTCCACCTCTGCTACCTTTATAAGTCATGCGATAGCAACTTCAATTGTACGAAAATAATTCTTTATATCATGCACACCAGCTGCAGAATGACACGAAACATTTGTTCACCACACTTACTTTGTAATTAAGCCCATCATCCTTGATCACGCTCGTTACAACGGAAGCTCCACCATTTTTCAGCTGGCTATCGCGCTGAATTCCCGTCCTTCAATGTATTACGCTGCTTCTATTTCGTGACAATTGCGCGGCTCTGTATACTTGGGAATCTAAGTAGTTTTGTAATTACCAGTAGTTGTTCCGCAGTTGTTCGCAGTTATTACTTGGTCGCTTTATCCAGCGTCAAATTGAAGTCGCTTATATAACGTCGGCCACTGAGAAGACGAGGTGTCTGCACGAGATACCTAAATTGTTCCTTTGGCGGCGGAAATTTAATCGGCGTATTTTTTATGCTCGTAATCCAGCGGCAGTCTAATCATGGCACGCCGATTTCGCTAAACTAATCCCGTGCAACGGGAGACGCCGCTCAGATTTCACTGACTTCCGTTTCTTCTCGAGCAATCACGACTGAACGCAGAGCCAGGTCTCTGTTTAATAAGTGGCTGCAGAGTAATTGTATCATTGCATCCTGCCTTTAATTCGACTGTGCAAGGGCAGACTTGGCTGCAAGTTTCCGCCGAGATCGGGTTCATCGTCGCGGAACCTCGCCTCTGTAACCAAGAATACACTCTGTTTGCCAGAATTCAGAACCCTTTCATCCCTTCCATCCCGAACTCGATCCTCTGTAAACTCGATAACTATCCCCACAAATCTCGATCTCTGAATTCCCCAGGAAACTTCTTCATCTCTTCCCCGGCTCCTTTTCCCTCAAGGATTCATAGATTCACTGTACTCCGCACCGATAAACCTAAAGTCAGATTTACCATCGACTGCTCCTGAACAAGAGAACTAGAATTAAAATCGTGCCGCATTTCTTCTCCGAAACTCGCATATCGCGAGACACAAGGTATCTAGCGCCGTCGAGTCTCATTCATTTCGTAGGAGGATGAATGAACGCGACCCATCGATCGCGAAGAAGGCGACGGGCCGCCGAGTTTGCCTCGACGCTCGTCAGCGAATTCCATTGGGAAGTTCGCCCGTGAGCGAGTGCAGCGGATGCTCCCGAAACAGAGAACGGAAAAGCGTTTAGAGTTTAGAGGGTGGTGCGAGAAGCTGGTTCGCTAGGCGATGCAGAAAGCGAAACTAATTAAACGGCGCGTCAACTGTTGCTTCGCTTTTCAGGCGACTTTTCCGCCGTTCAAAGTGCAAGCCCCCGACGAATGCTGGGACATCATCGTTCCCCAGCCCCTTCGCGTGCTAGTTCGTAGTGCAGTCGCGATACCGCCGTGACAGCGCCTGCATCAAGTCAACCGTGCCCCGAGAGATAATTGAAGATAATGGCCTGGCCGATATATCGTTTATATTTAGAGTTGCCTTTGCACCATTGTCCTTGATGACCTATCCCAAACTCCTCCCGCAATCACTCTTTCCACCCTATCGATTCGAACGATCCTCAAGGCCGCGTTCTCATTGAAACGCGGCTACACCCCCGGCTCGATAATGACGAGGAGGCCTCTCGTGGTTCCCCTGCAACTTTAATCCGCTGACAATGTCGACTTTCCTCTACACTCGTCAACTTTTAGCTTCCACTCTCTCGTCTAGGACATTTTTAAAGGGCCTGCTGGTAATTTGATTGGGCTTGATTGGGATCAGTGGCGCTTATTGGATGGGGAGGGTGGATCGTGTGTTCCAGGTGAAATTGGATAGATATTCGTACGAAATTCGAAAGCAATTGTTTCCAAGTTTCGCAGCTTTTAAGGTTTCCAGGCCACCTGGATACCGCATTAATATTTCACTGAAACGATGCAAACGGTGTATGTATTCTACTATATACTTAGGATCCCAGCTGCTTACCGCAACAGCAGCATTCAATGTTAATCCCCCGCACGTTATATTAATTTGCCTTTTTCTCTGCTATCCACGCTTTCGTGAAGAAGAACAGCTATTTGCATATTCATGCGAATCATTATCGCCGCTTCCCAACGCGGCTACGTCTCTCGCGTGGCTGCTATAGAGATATTTATCTACCTCCTTGAATGCAGTCGCGAGTTACCAGCATAATGGTATCCTCGGTAGTAAGTATAGTATGCAAGTGGTTTCGATTTTAACATCTATGGACATTGACTCTCTTTCGTACCCTCTGTAGATATCATTTAACCATCTAATCGCGTACCAAACAGAAATGAATATTCACCTTCGATCGTCTCTTATTACCTACCCAGAAAGATTCTTCTGTTTTCGAGCTGCTTTGGTGGTCAGAGTGCCCAGAACCGCGTCACGAAAGAGTGACGCTCGATTGAGGCAGGCATGCAAGGAAAATTGCGTGTACGGCAATTAAGAGAAAGCCGAAAAGTGTCGATAGCAGGTAGATTATTGAGAAAACTGGGCTAGAGCGATTGTGTGTAACCGCGTTTCTTTTCTCCGCGGATTCGCTGGTTTCAAGTTAATTTTAACCTCTGGCGCGTCTATAACCGCGCTCTATCCACCGCCTGGCGAATATGTGCCCCTCGTGCTTTCGATACGCGGTCACCGTGCACACGATCGTAACGCAAACAATGAAGTAACGCGCGCAATTAATTATTCACTCTAGGCGATCGAGTGCATTCGCGTTGCGCCAGTTTCTCATCGAAGCGGGGCTCCGCTGCTCCCATCGAAGAGTTCACCGAGTTTCTGGCTCGCATGATTTAAACTGTGCCGATGAATCGCGACATGCAACTGGTTCGTTTGAACGGGCGCCGCCTGATGTCGATGAAACACGCGACGTTCGACGTCGCGACAAAGCTTTTCCTCGATGGCTTCGGCGTGTTTCCACTGCGGAATATTCCTGTGGGCGAGTTCAAGAAGGGCCAATGTCAACGTTTGGCTGTTCCGTAAAATGACCTAATTAAAAGCGAAAACAAAGCTTTTGCAAAATTTTTGACGTCAGGCCAACGTGTCGATTTTGACATTGGCCCTCCTTGAACTCACTCACTGATTGTCTCTGAATGTTTGCTCCGAGAAAGTAAAGCAGAAGCTTGTGGACTTGAAAGGGCATATTCCAAATCCCTGCACCACTCGAAGTGTTCACTCTGGGATGGCACCTGCTTTGTTACGCTATCAGAAGGCCACGAACCAAAGAGCAGAGGAAAACACTGGAAAATACACCGAGAAACGGGAGATATGTTTGCTCTTTCGTCATCTCTCAAAGGTGACTCGCTAAAAAGTCCTCTCTTATTTAACAGGTAGAAATTTTAGTTCTTGGAAGATGTTTCAATATTTTCCTCCAGAAGGTATATCCTGCCTGGACGTTCGCAGGAAATAATGAAAAGCAGAGAACCAAGAAGGCGACACGAAAACAAGATGTAACACGTCGACGTAAGCGCGTGTCGCGGTCGTTGCATTTTGATGCGGATGGATTTCGCCGTCTAAAATTGTCCTGTGCCCTCATGTATGATCGTTCTGACGTAAGTGACGCCCCAAGTGCCAAATCGTAGTCGAGTTCCACCCGTGATAAATCATACCGCATTTTAATCAAACCCACTAATTCCAACAATCACTCTTACTCCAAAAACGACCTCCACGTTCGTCTTTAAGTGGGTTCCAAGACTTCACGTAACCCACTCTGGCCAGTGGCTCGACCTCTGCTATTCGAAATATTCAGGAACAAGTGGAGTCAATTATTCGTAATTCCTTCCATCAGATTGTGACTTTCAGAGGCTCCAGGTACTTTCACTGCTAAACGCAAAAAAAAGAGGTAAAGGCCAGTTGAATTTCCTCGATTGACATGATGTACTTCAATCTACCGCTGCGCGCGAATTGCAGATCTGTTGATTGGATCCAGAATATTATTTTTCTTCATTCTTTCCCTCCGACTTATGCCATTCAGAACTCGTAAGCTTCAGACACTGTGCTTGCAGCGTCTTTTGGTCGATCCCCCTCTGCGCTGTACCTGTTCGTTCAGTGGTAGTCTTCGTTATGGTCTGCTCCTTCGTGTTATCAGCGATGGTCGACGAGTCAAAGCCACGCGTGAATCGGTACTTGTTTTGCTGCGTGCCCGCCTTTTCTGTGTCTCGGCCCCTACGTCACTGGTAGATTTATGCTCCTCCGCGAAGAACAGCTCGCGAACGTCAAAGCGACGAGCCTATGTAGTCGACGATAAATAAGGCGTGCTTGGCGCCTCGCTGCAACCTGCAAACTGCTGGAGCAATATTCAGCGGACGATCGCGAAGCATTGCAGACGAGAGGAGCGCTTTTGTGCGAAACAGCACGACACTGGATGCAACAAAGTTTTCTTAACTGCTGGGGGAAACGTCAAACACGAGGAAGCACTTCTGATGGGAGTGAAAATATCCTGTAATGGAGCATCTGACCTTTTTAAATGGACGATACACGAGGTTTATAAATGATACGTTCAATTACATATAAAACCTTTTTATATCAGAGCTTTTATTTTCGAGCACTCCTGGTTGGAGATTTTAATTGAAGGGTATAATTACTATGAAAGAGAAATTTTTGTAACGAGATATTCCTAGTGTGTACGATATCAAACACGGTTCTCTTAATTGAGGGAAAAACGGTCGAAACTCTTGAAGCGTAGGAAATTTGAATCTCGTTAACAGGGACCGTGTTTCTGTTTCGACGAGATGTAATAGCGGATCGTAATTTGCAGTTGAAATATTGAGTTTTAGGAATGGTATATGTTCAGAGTAAATTTCATCGTCTTCGAACTTGGATACGAGAGAAATCACTTAAAAATCATGGGGCTCATTCAAAGTATCAGGCTTCAGGCTTCTTTTTTAAGCAGTCCTTCGGAGAAGCCTTTGATCCCGCGGTGGTTAATCATCGTTGTCCGGATGCCAGAAAATGGGGAGCACGCTTTAGTTAACACATCGCCTCAAGGGCGACACGTATTCTCGATAAATTTACTTTCATTCGCTTGATGAAATTCATCGAACGTTTGTCTTCGTTTTAACTAAATCTATTTTTAAGAAAGGAAGAAGCACTAATTCACTTTATTTGGATAGAAATATGAAAGTTCTTCTACTGAAAATTTCTTCCATCTTTTATCGAAACGTAGCAAAGCTTTTCTAACGTTAATGTTTTGATAAAAGCGGCAGTCTTCAGTACGGATTCGAGTCACGAAATAAAGTGAAAAATGAATCGAGGGATTTATTATGGCTGTACGTATTACTGGTACCATTATTTAATTAGTAGTGGATTTATTAAAATGCATAAATTAGAGAGGGCTGGTTAATAGATTCCTCGGTGTTGACGTCGATCTACCTCGTCGTTTCGTTTCTCCCGTGAATTGTGACCGAGCATTCGTTCGTTTGACATAATGTGATACATGGCGCGCGGCGCATAAATAATCACAAACATTGCGCGATACGGACGTTTAATTATCGCCCGCGGCATAATAATGCCCAGGGGTGGAGTCGCGTTTAATGCAGGTTAGAAATGTTTTCCCCCCGCATCGGCTTAATAACATCGAAACGAATCCAATTTCGCCGTTCTCATCGACAAACTGATTATCCTTCACTTTTGTCGTTAACACTGATCCCTTTCCTCGAACGACAGCAAATACAGGAATCACCACTGCGATTCAATTAATCTACCTTGGAGACATTCAACATCCACTTGAATTCATTTTCCCCAATCTGTTGACACGAAACAAGAATCGATATCTTTGATTCCCCTCTATCACATTCAACTGTTCCTCGACACCCGTGTAACAGCTTTTCGTGTGACAAGGGCGTCCGTTGTGATGATGAAGAACGGGACTTGGGCGCAAAAACAAAAAAAAAATAGGCGAAACACACAGCGCAGATATTAGAATTGATATTTATGGACGAGGACGATACGGTTTTCTTGATGTGGGGGCGGGTTTTCATCGGCACGGTGCGCTGTGGACCGATGTTATTTATATTTATTGGACGTTTACGAGCTGCTGCTTCTGTTGTGTACTATGGATTCGGCTCGCGCGTCACCGAGCGCTCCCGTTTTCCTCTCGTATACGCGCGGCCTGTCAACCTACTATTAGCGCGGCGAGTATTCTTGGCAGAGGCACTCACGTTGCCATCCGAAAATAATTCGAAGACGATGCGGAAAGCCACGCAACCTACACGAAACACCTAGCTGATCGTCGCCCGGAATGGTGTCCCAACGCGCCACGCTTCGATTGCATCCCTCGCAAGCGCGCACACACGTCAATCCCCTTCATCTTTCATCGTTGCCATTCGGAGAAAAGGGCCCCTTCGAGTCGAGAAAGTTTTGCACGCCATCGCCAGTCATGGTTCTATGCAGAGTGTTTGGTAGATGATGGTGCAAGTTAGAAGACGATACGCCTGTAATTTTAGAGCTCCTGGGAGTGTGGAGCGACTTCAGCGTCGTTGTGAATGAAATAATTAGTAACAGAGATGATATGGCGTGCGGATATTGGAAATTTATCAGTCAGACATCAGTAGAACCAGATAAATTAGTTTTCAACTGAGAACGAGTGTAAATGAAGGACCAGTGGAGGCAGCAATTCAATCACCGAGGGAAACCAGATTGCGTGTCGAAGCTTACGATTCGGTGAAGCCGAGTGACAATTTTGAATTAATGGAATTGTAATTTTATAGGGGCTTGGTGGTCTGTAATCCAGGTTTTAATAACGGAAATAGTGTTTTGGGGGTATTAATAGGAACGCGGTTGGCGGTTAATTAAACATCTCTGGGTTAGCCAAAATAGCCTCTGAAAATCTGAAAATTTTATTCACAGTTGGCGGACAACAAAATGTAACTTTGAAAGAGCTTTCGTGGACGCTGGGTTCCGCGAGCTTCGCGTTTAATTTTGTAATGCACTGGCCCCCCCCCCCCACTCTGTCCACGTTTAATTTTCCCCGTTGACGTTTGTTCGTGCTTTTCAAACGCATCCTTTGACATTTGCTTGTGTTTCTTTCGACATCGCCAAGCGCAGTTTCGGCATAATTACGCAGGATTTGTTTGTTCGCTCATTTGGCTGGAGTTGCTTAAGGAACGACCACCAGAATCTTTGCATTTTGAGATAAAACATCGGGCGAATTACAGATTCTTGTAATAGGATTTTAAATTGCGGGAAATGGTAGAATTTTTAAGGAGTGGTGGTCGAAAAGGTTAATTTGAATACAATTATTGCTTTCTATATTCTTTATATTTTCATTCAGAAGTCTTGCATCTCGATCGTAGTAGCCTCGACTTTTTAGTGAAAATGGACAATTATAATGGTGACAACAGTGACCCCTAATTGTCACTGACGAGAAGTCTTAATTGCCGTGGTGATTTTACGCTGATAACAGCGAGAACGAGCTTCGCTGCCAAAGATGAACGATAAGGAAGTAACGAAGCGTGTGGCGCTCGTAATTAGGTGCTGGAAAATGGAAGACAAAAGTGGTGTAGAGATAGAGTCATTGTCCGTGAATGAATCAGGACAAAACTTCAATCTGTTACGGTGAATGACAAAGAGAATCCAATTTCCTAGTGTGATCTTATTTCTGCTTGAAAAATTGATTCTTTTCGCGAAGCGAATCTCTCTTCTCCAGAGAGATCTACTTGGTAAAAGCTATAGATTCCACTTAATAATTTACATTTTATAAATACCTACACTTGAGTTTCTTTATACACAAATCGTGTGAAAATTGATTTATTGCACAAAAGAAATACTTCTGTCTCTACATAAGTAAAGTACGTAAAAGAAATAAGTAAAGTACATAAGAGAAATACAGGAGATAGTTGTCACGGAGTTACATAAATTTCTTCAACAAGCCTTGAACGCCTTAGCCACTGTTAAAACAAATTTCCTTTTCCAAGTTATATTTCTTTCTTTTCATCGAGGAAGCCTGCATTCTTTTATGCGGCCCTTTGTGCACGTAACGCCCTTTTGTTCCCGTAATTGCGTCTTTTCGGAGAATATTAGTAGCAGCGCGTTTGGCGAACGAGAGAGTTAATTACGTCATTAATTAAGCACACCGTGATACTGTAGGAAATTAAAGTGTGCAGCGATGATATACATAGATTCATGGTGCGTCGAACGGTGGTGGACGTGGGGTAAGAAAATTGTGATTCATAACCGTAAAGATCGAGTTATTAATTAACATAATAATTAAAGAGCATGCCTGGTAGCAGGGTAAACCCCCGTAGCACGCGGGCGAGAACAGGCTGCAATTAATTAGCGAGCTTAAGCACGGGGAGGTGTGGATTTTAGGGGTGGATGTCGGGGCGTGAAAAAGTTGCATCAACGAATGAGGAGTTTCAGTTCTATTTCGTCAAAACACTTTTCCATTACTTTCCTCGATTAACTAAACTTTCGTTACGACCAGAGCTCGCTCCAATAACTTCTCCATTCACTGGAGTTTTTAAAATCATTTCTCAAAATTCTCATTTCAATTTTCCTCTCTATCACTTCTCTACTGCAACTTTTCGATTCTGCGTTCCTAGCAAACATTTCCCCTAAACTTGAGAATACGAAAAGTGTGTATAAAACAAAATTTGGATAGTTTCAAAGGGCCACCTTGGCGAATACAATTTCCCTCCTCCTGTCTCGCTCTTAATTCAGCAATATTAATCGCGCTAGAATTTACGCGTGTCTTTGAATCAGGGAATCGTCTCGATCCCCATTTTCCACGCGGAGATTGGAAATTTTCCAATTACATTTCGAGAGGTCCGCTGCCCGGTTTCCCTTGCCCGTTGGTAATCGCTTTTAATAATTCGCCGCGGGTGGCCAGGAGGGTGGTTTAACACCGCGGAGCTTTTTAATGCGACAATTCTTCCCGGCAAAGTGAGCTCTCCGGCTTGGGGGCAACGGATTGCAATTAATTAAGGCGTTTAAGCGGGCCCCGCGCAAAGGGAAAGCTGCAGAATGAAAGGAAAATGCGCGCGGCTGAAAAACGAGGAAGGAAAGCGAGCCGGGGTTTAATTCTAGCCCCTCGAATGAGCATTAAAGGAACCTTTCGATTCTAAACGAAACGATCGGCTAAAAGGTGTCACGTGCAGGACTTACGCTTCGCAGACTACGTTCGCAGCCTTGACAAGTATTTGGTAAAATCGTCGTTGCACGGTCGACCAGGATCCTTTAACCAGACTGCTAGACTTCGAGAATACTAAACACGCATCGTCTATTGTAATTCCGCAGTCGAGGCCCGTAACGTAGACGATTCCTGTTACAGCACAGGAAACTTGCTCGTTGATTCTTTATCTGTATCTCCTTTCAATAAAATAAAGCGAAACGTGATAACCCCCCTCGGAATGTTTCGGCAGAGCAGATGATCTACGAAAAGTCGAAATCAAAAGAGCCATTAACCACGAATAGAGGGGCGGGTGAGTAGAACCGAGCTGGGTAAATTGATGCAAAGCCAGCATCTCCGCGTGTTTGTTATTTAAATCGAGCGATAGGGGACTCTGGAAATAGATACTAACAGGAACATGGAAGACTGGCTGGGAAAAACAATGTATTATACAATCTTAAAGAAACATTATTTTATTATCATACTGTAAAATTTACAGCGCCCTGCTGCTATTATAACTATTCCATCATTTTGGAAATTCCTTCATTGTCATCCTTCTCATTTTCCTCTACCCAGTTCCCTTAACATTTCCCAGTCTTAGATTCACATCCTTTAACTACTTTAAGCCAATTATCTTGTCTGTTAAGGTTAGCTTTCGTAACAGCAGGAATACCGAAGCCCGACCATTCATCACTTTATTTATAAATCTCATGGCAGCTCTCGGCATCCAACGTTTTGATCGCGAAGTTTCTTGTATCTGGCTGTTTCGTAAAGAAATTGCAGAACGATTTCGGGGGAAGATCAGAGGGACCCCTTCCCACCACAGACTCTTTTAATTTGCAATAAAGCAGGACTCGAAGCGAACGTCGAAGCACGTTATGACCGGGGGACACGCGAGGCATTCCGATAAAACCGACATGGACTTTTCGGATGTTTCGAGAGAGCTGATTCCAGATTCTGCCCGTACGCTCGACCTTCTGCTTTATTTAACCATTCCCCGTGCAATATTTAAATGATCCACGAGTCTCGGGCACCTATAGAGGCAGCGTTCTTTCCAGCGGCCGTCGCAGTCCCGCCTGCCCACTTGCATCCCTCTGTTTTGCATACCCTTTGCCCTTGTTACAGCGCCGCGACGCCGAGGAGAGGCGCCCCGGCCGTTAAGCTGTCTTCATAATTTTTCCACTCCTCAATATTTCATGAGATCCGTCGCGGACGTCTTCTGCCACCTGCCTGGCACGCGGGGAATTTTTATTCGATTAATTTTTCATTTCCCGCGACGGAACGAATTTGTGTGCGGCAGATTATCGACTCCTGGTGCCCCCACTGTCATCTAAACTATTTTTTCTGCCATTAAAATGACTCTTTAAAAAAAGTTCTTAAAGAATTCATGTTCGAAGTGTTTGCAAAAATATGCAAAAAATACTTTGATTAAAAAACCTATAATATATTTTCACTTTGAATAAAGACTGGTTCAATAAAGCGAAAGAAGTTTTGCACTGCTTGAAGGAGGTAAAGATTTTAAATTTCAATATAAAATAGAAGTGTGGGTCAAAATAGACCCCGCATCCGTCGTCCAAGGTTTACTATGAAATTACCGCGCAGTGCAATTTATCCTCGGCCCCTTGTTTCTTTCCTCTGGTCTGTTAGAATCGGCGTGGAAGGTTTCGCGACCAGCGTAGTTGTTCGAACGTAATGGAGAAAAAGAAGTGGTTCCTGCGGCGAACGGAACGACCATTCCTCGGCACGCTTGGAAACGAAATTCCACGCCCGTGTTGTTTGCTCGAAATAGAATCTCTGGGCGATTGTTAGCGAGTGTATCGCGCGAAACATCCGCGTTTATTATTCGTCGGGCGTCAGGTGGAAATAAGAAGTGCAGCTCGCGATTCTCCCTGGCATTACACCCAGGTCCTGCGGGGAAACTCGAATTCGGCCCAGAGCCATCGCCGACAACTTCCTTCGAAACACTAGGCGACGGGAAAGTTTTAGGGAAGGACGAAGCCGAGGCCCTTGATCTGCTTGTGATCGCTTCTTGACTTTCGTGGCCAGAAAGTTATTCAATTTTGTCATCCAGAAGCCTGAGATTCAACATCTCGATCTACAGGCTTGGCTCTCGTTCTCCAGAAACACTATGCTTTCCTCGTTATCGATCTCGGGACTATGAACACGTTAGATTATAGATCCTCAGGGTCGAGTCTGGAAATATATAGTACATATCAAGGTTGTAATATGACGGTGCAAGTTCCATTTCCCTAGACCAGCATTTAAAATGTAATGGAGGAGCTGATATACCTAGTTCTCTTGATTCATCCAAGCTCGTGTTTCGCCGTCAAAGCAACGTTCTAGAATTTCTTCGACCGTCCCTTCCGCAATCGAGGATCTTCGCGGAAAATTTCGTAACGTGGTCGAGCGTGTTCGAATTTCTGCGAGCATCCTACGAACGTTGGTAGCTCAGGCTTCTAACCCAATGATTTCTAATTACCCTTACTGGGGACCGTGTATTCGCCTTAATAATCGAAATTTCTAATTAGCAGGGAGCACGCAAGTAGAGCTTTCAGCGTTATCGTATGGAATCGGCGCCAGCTTACAATTAGCTGGCGTATTTATATTCGCGAGTGGCGCACATGCAGCGTCGTTCAACCAGAAGAATCGTGTCGCCCTTTTCGCACGTGTGTTCCATGTTAAAACTGATAAAACTGCATACTTCCCAAAGGTCGCGCGAATTTTTGGGAAACTTTGCGTTAAGAGGGGCGACAGAGAAAGTTCGTTCGTATTCTGCACCCTCTGGAGGAGGGAATCGACTCGACATTTTCGTCTGACCTAATTCATGACCTATCAGTTACAACATTTATCGTTTCTTCCAGTTGCTTTTCCTGAAATAATGTTAATTAAATTGGCGTAGCTTATCCCGGCTAATCTAGTATAGTTTTAATCCAATTCCTTGGGGGATGTTTTTCGCTAGAGATCAGAATAGCATCCTCGATATTTTTTCTACCATTTACTGAAATGAGATCAATCTGTTCTACTTTGAAAAATATATCTTCATGGTGGAATTATGGAATTTAATTTCGTACGAATTTCCTGCGCGAGAATGAGCTGATTAGTACTGGCACGACGGAACGGATATGTATAAATGGACCTTTAACCACCCATAATAGTTGACATTCGGTATCGACTGTAATATGCATTTTCAAATCTTTAAATCCCTAATTCCCTGTCAAATCTATAATCTCTGAGCAGCACTAATAATTAATTCTCAATTATCCTCGTTCACTATCAACGTATCTAACTCCACAAAACAGAAGGAGGCTCGAAGGCTACGTTGTAGATTATCGTAGAACATCATCCACGAGGACACGATGGAAAAATATTCCCTGTATCGGGGTCCTCTGCACGGCCATGGGTGATTTCGCTAACTGAGCTCGCAGTTTCGCTGGAATTGCCTCTGTTAATGCCCCGAAGAAGAGCTTGTTACACGGCGATTTACTAGCGGCCGGTGCCCTCTTCCCTTTATACATCCTCGGAACGATTGGAAATCGACGTCGTTCCGGTGTGTGGGATCTTTGATCTGAACAGCCACTCGGAAAAAGCAAAGGGGAGGGTTTTCCCGCGTAGCTCTCGAGGCCCCCTCTGATACTCCCATGGACGAATCGAAGCGCCATTGAAATTCCGCGCGTCCTTCGACGATAATAAAGATAGCTACGGCCATTGACGTTTCTTCCGCGGTAAAAGAGTGCTCGCCATAAAGCCGTGACCGAACTCCTAACTCGGCCGTGGATCCCGCTCGAGCGATCGGGTTGCCGAGCTGACGGGTCAAGTTATTGTTTTTATCGATGCTGAATGACTCGGTTGCGTTCGATCGATCCGCTTTAGGCGAGCCTGTTGAGAGCGCGAGGGTTAACCATGTTCCCGCGACGGGGGATGCTTGGAATCGCAGCAACGCGTCGCCCGGGGTCGTGAAGCTATGATATAAAGGACAAGGTGTGCGAGATTTTGGAGTTTGGCGTGTCGGGGGTGGGGTAATTGGAATCTTGAAATTTTGGGACATTCTTGGAATCCTCGGGTTTCGCTCCAGGACTGCGAAAATGGACAGAAACGCTAGAATTCTGATCTGGATGATGTAGATCTAGATTTATGAAATTTCAGAATGCGAATCTTGCAGGTATCTTGTCCCCCAAGCATCATCTAACTCCGGAAAGCAAAATAGCTAGAAGGTATTGCAGTTTAAGGGTGGATAGGTATAGTGGCGAGAATATTCCAATATGTAGCTCGAATCTGCTTTGCCGTCATTAAAGTCGCGGCGGACGGCCGTGGATATTGAATTATGCGGTTCCGTTGGGCGCAACGATGTTTGCCAGTATAAAAGGCAGGAAAGAAACGGGCCTTTACGATCTCACTCGGCCATCCTCCCGCAGCCCCTACCGTCCTCTTTATGACGCGACTTTTGCGATAACTGTAATGGCCACTCTCGCAACACGAAGCACGCCATTACCGTCACTCTATTTCACGGTTGATATCGCTCCTCTTTCAAGACGCTACGACCGCCACCTTCCCCCATCCCCCGAGCATTCCCTTAAAGGCTGCACCTTGACCCAGTGCATCTAACGAGTGGTGTTGCACCTGCAGGGGAGCTCGATAAAGGGCCGCGAGCGATATTATTACGCCATCGAGGCCCGATTTATTTTTCGAGCGAGCCCCGGCGACGCTCTTTTGGCCGCTATGGTTCGTTGCTCCTGCTGATTCTGCTTCGTGTCGGGACCTAACGTTTTCTCTCCCGTTTATTTTCCAGGCGGCGACGCGGTGGAATCGAAGGGCTGACAGTGTCCAGTAGCCGGTCCGTGAGCGTCGAGCGAGTCGATACATTCCAGAAGCTGCGAGCGAGCCGACCAAGGCGGTGATTAGTGACACAGGTGAACAGACTTTCGGCAAAACGACGGCGGCGGGGATTTCGTTGATCAGTCGTACGTCCCGCGATCGATATTCCAAAGCCCCTTGGGGATTCGCACGCGGAAGGAACTCTGGACGAGAGGAGATGTCCCGTAAATGGTCCCAGAGACGAGACGACACGCCCAAGCCGCCAGACATTCAAAGGTAGCGAGCCCGGATCGGCGGAACGAACTGTCGGAGGTCGAGACAGCTTGGTATCCAGCCCCGAGGTCGGCTTCTCGGCCGGGGATGAAGAGGACTCGCGATTCCGAGCTAGAAAGAAGAAAGGGAGGATCAAACAGAGCCTGAGCGATCGCGTGCGGTCGTTGAGGGACGAGCAGAGGGTAGCTGCCTCCTCCGGTAGGCCTAGATTCAAGTTCACCTTCAGCGAGAAGAGTAGAAGGTCCTCGGATAAAGCTGAAGAACAAGGGAGCCTTGGCCGTACACCTGATTCCGGGGAGAAGAAGGAGGAAGTCGATCGCAGGAAATTGCACAAGAGCGACTCCTTCCTTAGAAAGCTCGTGAGGAGCTCGAAGGACAACATCACAGAAGGCTGCGAGAGGTTGGTCAGAAACATTCAGAAAAGTCCTCTGGTTCTGAGGAGGAAGTTCTTATCTGGCGCCAGCTGCGAGGATTCGAACGCCACCGGCAAGGAGAAACCAGTGCCTCCTGTCAGGAGGAAGAAATCGAAGGGGCACGACCAAGTTCGTCAATCCTTCAGGGATTATGTTCTCAAGGAATCCACGAACGTCCAGCTGTCAGTCGTCTGTTCGAGTATCCAGAGCAACGGAAGCAGTCTCTTTCTACCAAACGAGACCCCCCAGACTCCCCCGAAGGACCACGAAGATCCGCCAAGCAAATCCGTTAACGGAATCTCCCCGAAGCTAGCTCAGAACCATCGTGCATTTCGTGACGAGGAAGACTCGTCGAAGAGCGTGTCTGTCGAGGACGTGGAGGATCTGATCAGGTCGGAGGACAACCTACGGTTACTGGAGCAGCGTGTTCTGGTCAGGAGGCGCTTAGAAAAGTCGACGAAGTTGCTCCAGGCTCTAGACGCCAGCCAGAGGAGATCCTGGAGCGAGGAAAGCTTGACCGGGCGGGTTCACGGTTTCCCTGTCGCCGGGGACTCTGCTGACCCTGTCGCGGCTAATTGCTCGCCGATTACGCACAGACGTTGCGCGCGACCCCAGATACCGCGCGAAGATAGAGGCTTTGTGGAGGCAAGGTCGCTGGAGTGGCGGGAGGAGGCGAAGGTGCGCTGGAAGTCGCTGAAAGTGAAACGTTCGCCTCCGCCGGACGATTGGCTTGGTCAGAGGTCGACGAGGCCCCAGTGGACGATTGATAAGGAGCGCGGGTCAGCCGATAAGTTAGTTTCAGAAAGGAAGTGGTGGACAACCAGTGAGGAGCTGCACGCGCGGCAGCCAGCCACGTTGCCCGGCGTAAAATGCAAACTTGCGAATTTCGCGGATGCACAGCACTGCAAGGGGGACGGGAAGGGGAGAACAGACGGCAGGCCTGAGGGGCAGCAAAGTAAACACGAGCTAGTCGACGGGCAGGCGAAGACCAGGAGCCTCGCCTATCCTGCCGCTGTTCTTCAATCATCCACGTCTGTCCACCGTCCGGAACAGAGCTCACGTGCCTGCTCCAGCGTGCAGATAGAGCCCAGCCCCTTGCCTCTGGCAAACGATGAACGGATCATCGGCGAGGTAGTCGATCTCAGCGAACCTGCTCCCCAATCGAAGCTTACCAGTGACTCGGACCTCGCGGCAGTCCTGGTCAACGTTCCTGATAGTGTCGCGAATGAGACTGCGGATTGGAGAGCCTCTGGGGACCACGCCGGCGATGCTTTGAAGACTGCAACAGAGGCTCAGACTGCGTTGTGTCCAAGCTACGTCGATCAGGCTCCTAGGAAGCCTCAGAGCAAACCTCAAAGCAAACCTCCGAGCAAGCCTCAGGCAAGGTGCTCGCGCATGAAGAGGTTCAAGTCTGGTAGGTTCCAGAGGATTCGCGACTCGAACGGTTGGAAGATGAAGTTCACGATGAGGATGATGAGGATCCGCGACAAGCTGATGCTTGGCTTGAGCGCGTTCGCGATACTATTCACCATCCTGCTGGTGATGGATCTCCAGATGGACCTGGGCTACAGCGGCCACCATCTTGTCCCTAGCCATGGTCGCGTTCGTTTCGGCGACGATCCCAACACGGATACCATTTATAATAATTTTCGGCGCAAGTTCCTGCAGAGGGTGAACGCCAGCAAGGAACAGACCAGTGGCGATGTGTCTGGCACCACCCAGAACAGTGGCAAGGACGATGGCACTAAGTCCAGGGACTCGAGGACAGAGAAGACAGTGGTGCATGACAGTTTCCCTGACTTAGTGGACATCGTGGTGAAGGGTTACGGTGTTAGTGTCTACGAAGGAGTAGCCAGGATCAGCGGGGAGGATCATAGCTACAATCCTACCCTGGGGGAGCTGAAGAGGTTGGTCCTTAGGTGAGTCACGTTTATTTTATTATGCTATATATTCTTCTCTTTTCTGTGGTCCTGTCGATCGAAGTAGTCGGCGCATGGACTGCTGCGCGATTGCCCCACGTTCTTCGCTCACTCGGATTAATTAATATCTGTATCGTCAGAAAGACGAAGCAGCATTCTAAAGATAAATTATAAGTTCGCGGTGGTGGTCATTGGTGACTCTCGTGACAGTCAACGTATTAAACGCAGAAGTAACTTGACGTCAACCGCAATGCATACATTGAGGCGGATTTAACATCCGTATGAATAGTAATTAGGTAAAATGAAAGAGGTCGATAACTTCAATACCTAGTTCATTATAACCTCAAGACATATTCGCATTTAGATTGAGCTTTTCAGGGCAAAAGTCGTCGTCCTTGCTCTTTCAGTATTCGCAGACTGTCTACGAAATGTGATTAAGCTACAGCGTTGATCGATTCGAGATATCAGTGAAGAAGTACAAAGCAAAGTTGAGTGATTACAGATGCTGTAACTTTCAGCATTAGTCTCATACATTGCACAAGTCCAGCTGCACCATTCTCTCAAATGCAACACCATGCTCAATACGTATTCCCTAGAATCTCTACAAAGTCACAAACTTTTTCTTAACCCTGCAAACTCACACCACCAACCATAAATTAAGAATCCGCATTCTTTTAAACCATTTCCCATAGTACCTCCTCCCCGTATCTCGAATCGGCCTCGACACCCTGTGTAGTCAGCGGAGAGGTCTCCGAAAAATTTTCCGCTGCCGTCGACCCCAATGAAAATATCTGTCCCCGTTTCGTCCCGAGATAAGCGAACTTTTCAGCCGCCCGGACGCCGTCGTCTAATTAAGCGGAATAACGACCAAAAGCGGCAAGTTTAAATCTCGCAAGGACGGGCATCGAAATCTCCTAAACCGATTTCCATCCAAGCTCCAACCAGGGGCGGAGGGGCGGACTCCGGTGTTTTCTCTCTACACAGTTGGGGAAAGTTTCCTTGCGTCTGAACGGAAAGGCCGCGGAAGAGAAACAATTAGTCTAGCGGCGGGGCTTCCGTTGGAATAATCGAGTTGGACGTGGACTTCGATCGTGATTCTGACGCGCTCCGTCGTGATCCGTGTCTTCGTCGTGTAATTCACAGAAATATCACGAACGTCATTGTGTCGTAACAGCTAGATAAGAGTGGCTCGAGTCGCGATATATGGATCACGACCGTTGTTCGCGCTGGCTGCGCCGCGCCGCGCCGATCGCGCGTTTTTCGCTCGTTATCCGCGGGAATAATACGTGGAACGGGACCGTGCGCAAGCTTTTCGCCCTTCTTTGCCGACGATAGGGTGGAAATGGAAACTGGCTCTGCAGCTGGTTCCTTTCCTCCTTATCGTCCAGCTGAAAATTGTGTTGTCGCTGGTACAGTGTTTCTCGGCCGGCGAAACTGTTCCACGCTTTTAATCCGTTTTTCCACGAATATTTTCCCCCATTTTTCCGTTCGTTCGGGCGGATGAAAAATGAGGGGACATTTCTTGTATTGTTTATTTGGAAAGTACTTTGGCCACGGTTCGACTCGTGGTATCGCCGAAAATACCATGTGACTGACACGCTCCTGCATCCACGTTTGCGCCGTTCTGGCTTCGATTTTGATATGTCCCCGGGAAACTGGGGAAATTTGTGTGCTGTTTAAACTCGAAAATAGCGAGCTGACGCGCAGCGAACTGGGTTAAATATACGTGGACCATTTGGGACGCGTGGTCCTCGAATACTGCGAGATTTTTCCGGTAATTCTATATGACAGGAAAAAATATACTCCTAACGGAGCATTTTACCTTCCTCATATTCGAATCTCGTTTTTCACCCGGAATACCGTGGTCCACCCAGAATACCAGGTGAACCTTCGTTTTGATTCAACTTTCGCTCGACCAATGGTCGTCGGTTTCTGATAAATGTCGAGTAAGTAAAACCGACGGCTAATTAAGTCGCTTCGAGTTTGAGTCATAGTGGCTAAAAACGAACGCTTCACCAAACCCAGCATCAGGCAGCATTCACCTATTCTTCTTTAGCAGTGTTTCTTAACTCGATTCTGGATCCTCTTTGTCAATCAATTTCTGAACGATACGCTTGGTTCGGCTTAAGTGATTCCATTGTCCCTCGAGCAAATATCAGCCACGTCGCGTGAACCTCCGCGCTCACGCGCGTTCTATTAGATTCCACTTGTTTATGCGTGCGCGTTCGCGCGCGAGCGCGCCTGCCTAGGTCCAGAGCACATATTCTCGCGCAAACAAGTTGCCCAACGGCAAACGTAATTATACCGATGATAGAAGGCGTAGGCGCGACTCGCAGATGCGTTTGCGCTAGTGCATCCCGGTTGACCACTGCTTGGACGTCGCTTTCATCGCGCGAAGCCGCTCCAAATCGAAGGGGATACTTTTCCTCCCTTCATCCCCCTTCTGTCCCTCTGCTTCTCTCCGCGAGCGTTACCTTTTATCGAAGCCTAATTCGCGCCCGGTTCCGTGTAATTATCCAGGACAATACGAGCGTAAAGCCAATCAACGATTCGGGACGCGCGGAATCGTTGCAATTTAAAAGGGCTGCGGGTAGCTCCGCCAGTCTTTTAATTCGATGGATTTAAATTACAGGATTGTTCCCATCACCGATTTGAGCAGTTTCTGTTGTAAGGGGTGATTAAATTCTTGAAATATCATAATCGATATACTCCATACACTTCCATATTGCTTGACATCCCTCCAGAGTACGAGCATATTTACAATTCGTCTGTAGCAGGAATCAGGCCATGGTCTCCAAAGAAACCACTAAATAATCACCGTGATTCCTCAGCGCCATCGGACTGCACTGATATAAAAAATTGAGAGGAAACAGGAAGCTCTACCGGAGGCCCGTTTAATCGAATTCGGCCTCCCGGTGTCGTTCACGTGGCCATAAAAACCAATCCCGCCCTCACTCTTCCCGGAGCCTTCGTGCTCGGGGGTGGTTGGAATATACATATGTACAAGGATATCGTGGAGCCCGGGCGTCGTGAAAAACTTGCAACGATAGGGCGGCATTGAGACCCAGCAGACTGCATTTTTCATTGCATTTCTCCGGGAAGATCGATCCCCGCGAGGGCATGGGACAAGAGTTTGGCGGTACAGGGCGACAAGAGAGGAAACAAGGAGCCGCATTTCCCCGAAGGTTACACTCTGTAAGCTTGCTCGTGAGCACGAGGATCTCTACGTTCTCACTAGATAGACAGCTCTAGTGACCCCCACCGCCTGGGGAATAAGCCATTGTTTCGCGGCGCACGAGCGCCGACAATACCTTAATGTCCCCGTTCGAGGGTGGGTTACTTTGCTTTGAATAGGCTACGTGGGCGCGCAGACAACGTTGAGGCAGACCGTTTGCACAGCGACTCGTGCACCGATACGCCAAGCAACAGATACGTTCTGTCCATAGCGGCGATACTTCCTCCGAACATTCCTCCTGAACATCCGATATAAACTGGTCCCGGAGCTTCTCTAGCTGGGACGTTCCATGGAAACACAGGGCGGTTGGCAAGTTTTGGTCTTTTATGGTGGTTGTCCTGGGCTGGAAGAAATGCAGTTAGCGTGGCTGCTGGGATAGACGCGGCGACGTCGTAAAAGCACGGTGCTGGTAGCGAATAGGAGTTTCTAGGGTACTTTTTGGATAGTACTGTTTTCAAGTCCTGGGCATATCAAGGTGGATAGGCATTTTTGGACTGGAGCATTGACAGGGGGACTGCTTCGAGTGCCTTGTATTATCATTTGTCGCTGTATTTAGTCCACTCGTTTTAGTATAGTAGAACATCGTCGCAGGTCTTCACCATTGGACACCTTACACTCAGATTTTCCTATTAGAAGACGTCTAGTTAGGTTTCGCAAGAAGTCGCGGATCCAATCGACGTTATACAAGTGAAGAATGTGGCAATTGAAGGATTATTTGATGAACTGCAACTGATAGTACATCTCCAGGGTCGAGCAGCAACTATGCAACGTGTCCAACTGAACAGTGGACACGTGTCTATTTACGCGGGTGAACGGCGTTGTTAATTATCTTTGCCAGTCAACGAAATAATTCTTCCTCGGCCAGCGGTGTCAGGTTTTGCGAGCGTGTAACGAAGCGAGGCGTAATTCAGCCGCGGGCTTGTCCTTACGCGGGGCAAATTACCGTCGCGGGTGTACACGTTATTATTCATGAATTTACATGTGTATAATAGCGTGCACGAGGTGGAGGCGTGCCCACATATTCGAGCGTGCACCGCGCCACGCTGTGTACACACGCGCTCGCGAGCAAACATGCATAATGGCGAATCATCGAAACAGGTTAACCCAGACTCGCGTCGTGTCGATTTATCGGCGGAATTTTCCGTCAGATCACCCAAACATCGCCGACTTCAGGAAAACACAAAGCCCCCGGAGTCTCCACTCTCCGGGGCGAAGATGACAAAGCTGCTCGAACCGAATGTCGGATGTTTGCCTGGAAATAATTCATCGTCCGTGACTCGGTCGACTCGCGAGGTGAATTCGAGTGATAGGAAGCAACCTCCATGGTCTACGAACTTTCCCAGCGACCTTCACGATCCACGATCTTTTGAGACTCTTTTAAATAGGATCGATGTGGAAGTTGCAAACTTTTTTTAGTGGGATGTCTGTTTGAGACACGCGTGCAGTACCTAATCTGTGGATTTGCGAGCTTTTTTGATCCCCCATTGATAGTTTTACAAAGAATTCAAGGGATAGGAATTTCACTGGTCTATGCGCTTTCCACGATCCTCCATTGATATTTCACCGATCAAATCAATTTTCGAGGGCATCGATATTCGGATCTCCGATCGAAATTCGGTAGTACCTACCTTGAGAGCCTTTTAAATGGAGCCTTTTAAATTCATATCAAGCTTGAAAATATTTTTACCCCGGTAGAATATCCGGTTTTAACATGCATGAAGCAGCTTTGTGGGTGCAGGGGCTTCTGCGGTCTTTCATTCATAATTTCACAGTGATTCAAAATACCATTTCGTCGACAGACTGCGTTACGTAATTTCGAGCCACAACAGGTATTAGACTCTTGCGCGAAATATTCTGGCGGGGCTGGAAACGCGAAACCGGTCCAGTCTCGAATTGCCCATTATCTAGTATACCAAACCGGATTCGTATATTATTTACTGGCGACAACCGCTACCAGAAATATGCTGCCCGCACAAGTTATTTCTGGCCTGCATCACTGAACTCCAAAAAGAATCCAAGAAATATCGAATGGTAGAGGACAGACGAGGAAATGTTATATACACTTTAACACCTCAATGCTATATATTCACTCCTTCCACAATAATCCTGAATCACCCAGTCTCATCGACTTGTCAATCAATCTCAGATCTCGCCCAAGGGCCCTCGACATTACCCTTCCAGTAAAACGTTCGTCGCAAGCGGTTCATTATTAACCTCGTTAATCCCACTTCGCAGAGCAACGCCATTAATCAGCAGTCTCTCGATTTCAACGACCAGCAATACGTTACGATATTCTTCAGCCTGCTTCCCAACGAAGGGGAACGTTCCCGTGTCCGACACATATTTCCTTTGCCCCCCGTACGAGAAAAGGGAGAACGAAGAGAGGCCGTGCAACGGTATGGAGGTAAAATATATCGTAAAAGTTGCAGCGTCCGATTCTAGGCGAGCGGTTTGGTCCTTTCTCGCCCTGTCTCGTTCCTCGCGAGGGGGGCAGGTGCAGGCATTGCACATGCACCCGTGTACGCTTTCTAGGGACGCTTGTAACACCCGAGACATTTTTCATCCAGCTTGCAGCGACGATTTAGAGGCAATTCCGCGTACGCTACTCGAGTCTGTGCCCCTTGACGAAAATTAATCGGACGCTTCGCCCGCGGAAGCCTGATTTCAAGCAATTCCCCCTCGAGAAATGGGAAAACACCGAGACTCGAATGATCCTCGAAGGCCAGTAGAAACAATTGTTTCGACGCGTAGGCTGGCAGTTTCCTAGCTCCGAGTACAGGGCTATTAAACCACCCACGATAGGGTAGCTTTATGGCTTCGATATGTAGTTATTAATTAAGATTACAAGGCTATTCTGCGGTTCAGTATACAAGGTACTCGAGGTCGAAACACCACGAGCTACCTAACTCGATTTTAATGTTTTAGTTGACGATATTTTTCTGCCCAGTGAGATAGTTTATTCGACAAGCACTCAATTTGAAACGATCACCGCGAGATGATTAGCAACAAGACCGCTCGATGCCTTTTGGAAGAGGGTTTCTTCCGGATTCCTTTTCCTAGCCACCCTAATATCCTCCGTGCAGCCGTTAACGTGTCGTAATAAGTTAGCGCGGGGGAACGGACGCACGTACATACGTCGCACGTGCTCCGAACACAAGTTTCTCTGCCTCTTTTCCCTCTGTCCCCTGGCTGGTAAAGAACGACGTCAGCGGGGAAAGTCGTGTAAAGCGTAAATGAAGGTGGGAAAGTCTGAACGGTTGGGTTGGAAGTTGCTGAAGTGTCGTTGCTCGATAACGCCCCGGTACGAGGCGCGATCCGCCTGGCGTTGTTAGGTCGCTTCCTTCCTTCGTAATTGCCCTTGCTAACGAACACAATGCCGTCTTGCGCCACCGAAGTCGCGTCCCTGGAAACTGGAACGGATCCGTTTCGACGGCGCTCACCGAACTTCAGAACGGATGCTGCTTGTTCTGTGATTTCGACGCGGCTGATAGGCGTGTTTGGTAAATTGAAGGCTTCGAAGTCGAAGCTGATGCGAGTCGGTTTCGGGAGAAGGAATTTCCATTGCACAGGGTCTTTCACTTCCTTTCAACACCTATTGTCTCTCTTTAAACGTTCTTTCTTACATTCTTTCTTAGTTGTACTCGAAGGGAATTCTAAGAGGAAGAAGAACTTGTACGTCGTGGACCTATAGAATTTCTCTCTTTCACGTTAACCTTCCAAATACTCATCAACACATCAAATCGTGTTCCTTGAACGAACAGCAGAGTGAAAGCCGCGCCCCTGGCACGCGCCAGAAACTCCTATTTGTCTCGGGACGAGCTAATCGAAAGTCCCGAAATCGAAGCGAACAAGTTTGCAAGTTGCCCCGTTCGAAGTCACCGAATTCCCCTCTCCACTGGCGAGCGGAACCGTCGATTCGGCGGACGGGCTCGTCGGGACGTCGTAAACAAGGCGCAGCGAGCGTGCAATGGAAATTATAAATGACCCGGGGTAAACAAGCGGCGCGAGGCGAGAAAATGGCTTTTCCTCGGGAGAAATGCATCTCTGTTTTCCAGAGCGGAACACCCACGCTCCTTTGCCCCTTTCCGTTTCCCTTTCTCTCTCTCTCGCGGTATCAACTTCGCCTCGCAGCCTCTTCCCGCCTCCTGCAGCCTCCTCTGTTACATCCGGACCGACTCCGCTCGCCGTGGAAAAAGCCACAGTGGGGATCGATCCACGGGGTCCATCGATTATTCCAGGTTTTTTCGTCCGCTCGCGCGGAAAGCTGGGTGGATTCTACCCCTTTCCACCTCCAACTGGATTTCTTTCTCTCCGCCCCGTTCCTCACTATTTTTTGCCTGTCGCCTCAGCCAGAGAGAAGCTGTTTGAAAGCTTTCGAGATCTCCTCGAGGCCCTCCGGATCCAGCCACTCGAGAATCAGGGGACAGAGAAAACGCGGGGCGAAGTGTGGCCCAGGGACATCGCTGGCTAACGAAGAGAGAATCCTAATTAGGATCGGGTCGAACGGCGACATTTAATTAACGGAAAATCTATTTTCCTGGCTCGAAGGGGGTGGATGGAAAAAAGGTAGCTGGAATGAATTTGCATTGTAATTAATCCTCCTGGGGACGATCGTCCTCGACCACACACTTTTTTTCTCTCTCTATCGGCTCGGCGGGTACACGCGGTTTCGGGTAATTCGCGAGTTCTCGCAGCACGTGGCCGCGGTTTTATGGGCGATTTCGTCACTGGTCGTTTCCCTGCCTCACGTGCAATCTCTCGCCGTGGCGAACGATTGCCTCGTTCTCCACCTATGGGACTGGTGTTAGAGTTGTTTCTCGGCCCGAATGGAACTCGTTTCGCCGTTAAAATTTTCAATTCCCCCCAGTGACGGCGCACAGTCGTCGAGAAGAATTAGTGTCCCGTTTATGGTCGCTGTTCTCTTATTTGTTTACTATCCGGCGAAACTTTAATCTGTCGTATCGTGTTTCGATATGTAAAGTAGTGGCGAAAAGAAAGTACATACCTACTTCTTCGAGTTTATGTGCCGTAAATGTGAGGATTGTCGGGATATAACACTTGTGTTCTAAATGGCAAGAATTGGCGGATTGTATTCCAGTGAAAAGGAGCTGTTTCTTTTGAAAATTACCTGCTCGATAGCCAGACTTTTCCACGATTATTGACAATAATTCGACGCGAACGAACCTCCACGGAATCCGTTTTATTCTTCTGAGCGTCTGACAGGGCACGACGGGATTCCCGTGGTTCCTCTCGTTTGTTGCCTTCGACGTTGGCAGAGGAGCAGACGCCTGTTGTTTGGTCGAGAAGATGGCTTTATCGGGTATAACTTGGCGCGCTCACGTTACGAAGCGACCCAATAACCGTGACACAATTTCTTTTCGTTTTCTCTCGCGTGTGAATTCGATTGTTCGACGGACGCACGCGGCCTTCATCGCCGTTGAATCCGTGGAGCAGACCTGCCGGTAATTGGCCAGAATAGAGTAACGAACGTCAAGGCGTTTCGCCACTTTGCCGGTGTTTTCGGAATAAGCGGAGAATCGCGCGTGAAAACGAAACGGTTCCTCCTGTTTCGCTTCACGTAAAAAGGAGCGCGAAGTGCATTCGCGAGGGGACGTTGAGATATTGCCGCGGAGTCGAGGTTTATTTTCACTTAAGGAGGAGCGCTTTGGGAATGGAGTTATGGGGAAAGTGGTTGCACCCATTTGTCCTTCTCTGTTTCCGTCACATCGTATGGAAATTCTTTGAACTTTAGCATTCGTTCTTTGGGAAATAGAAGTAATACCAACGTCGATTCAGTATACATATATGTGATATCTGAAAATCAGAGCACAGGGTCCTGTTAAGGTGAGGATAACATTGGCGAGCTTATCCTGTCAACCATTTCCTGCTGGAAAATTCCGTAGCGAAACTTAATACAAAAATTGCCAATCGACATTAAACTTTAAGGATCTTTTGAAATAACTGAAACGTAAGTATTTTCGAAAACAGAAAACAATGAAACGCTGTTGCACGAAATGAAAAATTGAATGCTCCTTTTGCATGCAACAACTTCGAAAGCAGCCACCGGTGCATAAGAATGTTGAAAAAGTTTTATTCCATAAATTGAAAATATTGCCCATCCTTATCAGAACTGTCAAGAAGGTACTATATGTATACTGTACACGCTTAGATAATCGTAATACCTACATTGCGTGGATAAGTCGGCGAACCGAAATAGCCATGAGTTACCTTCCAGTTGAATTACATATGTAACTAGCAACGAAATAGGCGCTGCACGTTGCCTGTTAGGTAAGTGCTATAGCGACGAGGACGTAATACCGCGTCATCGGCCGCGAAAGTCTTAATTACGCGAGCAGCGAGCAAGATTACATTTCCAGCGCGTACGTACATATCGCTTCACGGTAGTCGCGGATTTTTTTCCAGCATCGAATTAAGGCCCGTCTTCCGTCCGTTTCCCGTAAATTTACACCCTTTTAATTACGCTCCGTTCAACAACCGGTGGCCGGCGCTATATACACACTTGTTAACACGAAGGAAAATGCCTCCCAACGATTCCCCAAGCGAGTGCATCGTTCTGATAGATCTCGCAGCGAGCGAGCGTTTAATTTGCTCGCTTATTAACGCGAGGACTTTTCATTCGAACGTGCAAGATGGCCAGCGATTTCCCGCGAATTAACGGATCGCACCCCGACCACCTGTAGTTCCTCGCCTTATCCAACGATTATGCAGCCCTCGGCGAACGAGTTGCGTGTAAGTCGATGCAGGCCGACCTTCGACTGCTCGGTAATTAGATAACACCCTCTCCACCACTGTACACATAAATCACGAGAGATTTGCATTTACATTAAAGGGGATTTAAGCACGAAGAGGAAAGAATTAAGTACCCCTGCGTGGAAAATCCTCGCACAATGGACTGTATTCTTTTTACCTCCTTCGTTTTGTATTTCTATGTAGAGTTTCTATTTTTTAAAGCTGCCTGAGAAACATTTGCAAAACGATCAGGTTTGGTCCCTCGCAGAGTTTGTCTTTTAAATAAATATCCTCGGGTGGGAGCATTTTTCCACGAGCGTTGGAGCAGGTTGAGCGCGGCAGGTTCTCTGGCGCGAGACGAGAGGAACGATGACAAATCAGGGATTTATGTAATGGTGGCAACATCCGCCACGCGACATCCTGTACGTCTGATCTATTATTCTTGTTTCATCGGCGAGCATGTTCCTCTGCAGGCTTACGTAATTGATTATTCTATGAACTACTTGGCGTATATTCTTCTGCGTTTCATTCCGTTACCAGTGATTTCTTGCAACCCGCAAAAATATTTCAAGAAAATTTCAATGAACCATTTTCAATGCTGCACTTATGAAATAGAATTGTCAAATTATAATGCGAAGTGTTGATACTAGGCTTTGCGCATAGTACTTTGACAAGCCCCCGTTCTATGGGATATAAATTTCAAGGTATAATTCTTTCTAACAGAGCTATCTAATTTTTGCCAGCATTCACAGTTGAAGCTTTCTTTTGAACGCCGCTGTGCGCAACGTGAGTTCATTTCACAAAAGCTCAATATGAAAAGTTAGCAAACGTCTCGGCCCGCGGGTGAGAAATTGCGTATGCAAAAGCGTCGAGGGGCAACGACAGGAAGCTACGTGTGCGAGAAAAAAATTACTCGATGCATCACGTTCGACGTTTCGAACGCGGAACATGTTTGCTACATAGGGAACGCCACGACGCAATGGAAACGCGATATTGTCATTTAGCTGACGCCTTTTCAAGAGAACCGGAAGAGTTTATCTTTCGGCGCTGTCCGCGTCGCGCTGCTGCTATATTCGTCTCGTATCGTGTCGGGCTGACGCATCTTGGGATGCACGAATGCATGGAATAAAATTCACTCGTCGATGGAAAGCTTTCTGTTTAATGGACGCTAAGACGAAACCTCGGCACACCTTTTTTTCTGCCAAAGCCACCCGATGCGCCATCCTTCCAATGAAATTTCTCTTATTGAAGATGCAAACGAGAGGGTCGAGCAAGTTTCTGAATAGATAAAAAGTAGAATTGATTCGATTATCAAGATCTCGATTTCTTTGCAACTACTCAATACTTTGGGCGCCTTTCAATCAGATGTCTAGTAAGCAGGGAAATGCTTTTTGCATATTTCTTCGGTCCTCCGTGCTCGCACTAAAAGGATAGTCCCGTTTACTGTGAATGACTAAACAAATACCTACGTGGAATTCTGGGACAGAGAGAACAGTGGAACAGAGATCTTCTCTCTCATCCAGTTGGCCCAGATACCAATCCCCCTGCTGGGGAAACAATTTTCATCCCACCTTGCAAAAAACTTGGCGTAAACTGAACAATTTGATTCGTTTAAAAGAAAATTCGTCCCCGAATTTTCGAGCGCAGCAAGGTTTGTGTACAGAATGAACTCGGAGGATCTCATTTCAGGGATGTTAATGACTAATGAGTTTCCCCAGCCAGTCGCCAAATCAGGAGCAGTAATTTACAGTAAGGAGCGAAGATCCTGCTCTCGCTGGCTCGTCGAATTCGCTATTTCCATACCGCCCCCTTGCAGAGTTCGAAATGCCAGGTAATGTGGACACTGTCACACTCCCTACAGTTAATGCACCCTTACTACCCGGCGACGCAAAATGCGTCCTCGACGGAACTCGGGGATTCTGAATGCGTCGCTCGTGCATCCGCCGCAATCTCGGGAGCATCCAGTTTCCATCTTCGTTCGACAATAGTCGCAGAAATTCCGTCGGAAACTTGACCCACTTCCTCGCCGTTCCCTGTGAACTTGGTCACTTTCGAAAATGCGTTTCCGCGATGCCTGTGCACCCGAGCGTAGATAACGGGAGTATTTCGAGTGGTCGCATTAATAGTCGCAGAAAAATTTTGCAATCATACTTTGCCCGTTTGTCCCGCCAGCAAACTTGCCCCATTAGTGTAGGAATACCCTCATTAATTCCTCTAGTATCATTAGTTTCATTAGTTGTATTAGTTCCCCTCTTTACAAACCTCCTCAAACAAGATTTATTCCCACTGTCCCCTTCGTTACCAGCCCACGCGATCTCCGATCACCTGTTACCCAGATCATTACCTCCGGCCCAAGCATTCGACTCTGCTGCGCCCTTTCAGTCGCCGACGATTCGAGCCGCGGCGATATAACGATAATATTGTAGAGCAGCGCGCGATACAAGCGGCGACACCGATTCTAATCCGCGCGCGGTCCTTCGATTCGATCCGACGATGATGTCCGTCCGGCACGTCAGCTGGCTGGGGTAATTTGCACGTGCTGGGCATATTCGTCGGCAGGTTGCTGCGCAAGGCTTCGTGTCGCGGAACCGTGGAGTCCTGTGTGTGCGTGCGTGCAGCCAGTGCACACAACCGGTGACATTTGCGCTGATTAGTTATTCGTACGCGCCTCGCAGCACATCCGCAATTAGGCTGCCTCCTGGAATTGCCCGACTGCTTTTCCAGCTTGTGTGCCTGTCTGATGGAGATGCTGGGCGTGCGTTGAAATTCCCTCGTTCTCGCCTGGCCACCAACGTTTGCTGGTACGGTAAAACATGGCCTTGATAATCTCTAGCTAAACGGCATCGAATCAGTGCTGGAGGATTTCAGATATTTAATACAGCAACCGGAAAACGATGTTCCATATGTAAATATATGTATCTGTTTCCGCTCTGGTGGGCATAGAACACCGACGGTTCTTTCTTTAATGAGGTGTCTTGGGTTGTTTCGTGCATCCGTTCCTTAGGCATCTTATTCCCCTCACGTTTAACCTCTTCTGATCGTGTTAAACCGATCGCCCCTGCCGCATATAAAGCTTCTGGTGACATAAATAGAATTTAAAACGCTTCAGGACCCAGCCGACCATTAGATTATTTTATTTCTCTCCTGTTAAATCGATTTTGGAGTAGGTCACACTATCTTTGCGTGCTTGATATAGGAATCGTTCATTTTGCTTATTGTAATTTTCACTCGGCTTCTCGCAAAGCCTCCACGATCGCATGCAATTTGCTTCTGGTATTAAAATATTAGGAATCGCATTGGGGGTAAGGACCGGCGACACACAGGGGACTCTCTTCTGTTTTCTTCAGGCTCCTTTGCATTCAGACCTTCCTTGCTGCTCTGAGATCCTTCCGAGATTATGAATTCTTTTGAGATTTTCTCTTTGAGGGTAACGAACGATTCCAAGTTGCCCATAAAAAGGAACCTCGTTCCCCGAGCCATTCTGGTTTTCCCTTTCACGGAAAGTTTCGTGCAGAAAAGCGGTCGAACGTTTAGCACGAATAAATAGCGAGGGGTCTTTTCTCCAGTCGTTCCTGTACGAAATAAATGATTCTCAAATTCGCGAATTCCTCGCAAATTTCCTTTTGGTAGCTGCGGGAATTTTAGATTCAATGCATGGAGGTCAAATTAGGAAATTTCAAGGGAAGAATATTTTTGGGACCATTATAAAATGTAAATGGAGCTCGTTCAATGTGGTGGTGATAATTATAAAAGTTATATGTTGTATTTTATCCTCGATTTTCCTCCAATACATTAATAATAGTTACCGATCATTGTTATACTATACTTTGAAGTGAGTCTCATCACGAAAATAACCGAATCGAAGATGCTTTCGTCTCTTTATTTGCCCGTTGATCTATGACGAGCATTCTGCGATAACATTCTGCGATTTATCATGGGCGAAAAAATATTGGAAGTGTACGAAGAAATAATATTTCGACGAAAGCGAGTGTGGAGCGACAGAATCGCGGCGCTTTCGACATTCTATTTGTCACAGTACTTTCCATTTTTTCCGCGCTGATTAATAGGGAGCCCAGGCCAACGCGAAACTCGAATGGGGGGTAATTAAAACGCGACTGAATAAATTACAACTTTCGATTACGGATGGATTTTCAATTTTGCGTCAGCCACACGCGGTGGACGCAGTATTTCCAAGTTCAAAATTAGTTTGTAATTACCTGCGGAGTTGGAGCTGTTAAATAGGTCGGCGTAAATAAAAAACGCTCCAACAATTAATTACATATCGCGAGTTAGCGAGCTGGCGAATACAGCGAGTCCAGTGCCTCGAGTTTCCCACCTTTAATCCCCTCTCCCTCTATTATTGCAAATTAAAAAGAATAAATTTCCCCGTTGCCGCAGAATCAACATGCAAAACTAAGCATTACCGTACATTTTATCCAGCTTTATTAGCAGTTACGAAGATGTAATCTATATCGAATTTTGCTGCAACAATTTAAGCAAAAATTACTTTTTCTTTCGATTTAGACCCTCATTCGGTTCCACGTAGATCGTTTCCATCGAAAGTTTTTAACAAACCCATGTATTCTCCATACACAAAATTCCATATATCAATTTCCCCTTAAATACGGTGCACACAAACACCCGCCAAGAGTCACGTTCAAGTAAGGTGATTGTGTGTGACGTAAAACTGCAGGGGTGATTCTCCATGTAGGGTATATTAATTATAATTAAAACTTACGGGGGTGCAGACCGTATAATCTCGTTTGTTCGTTCCCGATCCCCCCTCGTTTAATGGGACACCGTAAAAATGAATGGCTCGTGTCCACTAAATAATGGGGATAGTGGAAATAATGGAAGGGCCTGCGACGAAAGTTACGAGGCAGTCGCTGTGAAAATCAGAATCGTCGATGGATTTCCAAGCGTCCTCGCCCGCGATTCTTGTTAAACGCGTAACGAACCTGCTTTTACGCTTCGTGCCCCTGGTCGTCATTAATGGGAACGCTGGAACCGTGTCTCGATCGAGTGCATCGTTGCAACGCACGTGTTTCTCCTTCTTTATCGTTCCTTGGCCCGATCGTTCGAGAAATCTCGCGGGAGTTTCCTCTATCGCGTGCCTGGCGTTACATACCTGCTAATAGTTTGCTGGGTGCACGCATAATGGGAGAGAGCAAACAGTCGCAGCTTAATCTCATGTTTGAGATAAAAAGGAAATCTGATTGTGTAACGAAGGATGATTAAGGATCTAACATATGTATTCACTTTGCTTCACTATGGGAAGTGCGCGATTTTCCACGTTCATTTGTAATTTCCCAAGTAGTTCATGTACAATTAGATGGTGCAATTTAGCATTAAGTCTTAAACGGTGGATACTTTGACAGTTTCACGACGCGTTTGACCAATAATCTCATTCATTATAATTCCAATAATTATTCTGTTATCATCCAAAAACCTCATCTACTCCAAGAAGCAATACTAATAACAAGAAGTAACACGCGTAGGGTCCAAATGGACCCGTATCCTGCAAGCAGAGTCACTTTTCAACCCATTGTTTTTTCTATACCACAGGTATATGTACTCTTCCGATACTGTCCCCCTAGCTCTGCCTTATCTGAAATATCACGCATGATTTAACGCGCAACTTTTCGGTAGAATATCATTACATTACCATAGAGTTACATATGTTAATTCCCATGGAATACCATTGCATTAGCATTTGTCATCTGTCATTTGAATCCCAGCGACGCGTCACTTCAATCCTTCCCACCCGATCCAGCATTTCGATAACAATTCCGAATAATATTCTTACATACTCGTACAGTTCACTTCATCGACAGTCGCTTTGAAATTCGTGAATCGTCGGTTGAACAGTCGGGACAGACGACGCCGACAGGGCTGCCAAACAACAACTTGGAGTTGCATCAAAGCGAGAGCAGTGGACCTTTTTTTCTCACGTCCCTCCCTTTGAACGAGCCAGTATTGTTTCTTCACCTGGTTGCGCGTATCCAGCGGGAGCCTTCTTTTCTCTACATCGCGCGCGATCCCACAGTTTTGCCGAGAGAGCGTGAGAGCACCGGAGATGCCTGCCATTAGTGCATGTAATCCTCGCACTCTGATAAATCAGTTCGCCTCGATGTCACAGGTCCACGTGGCTGCATATACGACCTTCCTTCTCAAAAATCCCCATCCTTAAAGTTCGAAAAAAGTGTACACACCTAGAGAGCCTGCGCGCGAAACGAGGACTAGAGAAATCCGTTTCCCTTTCTGACCGAAGAAAGTCGAGGCTCCAGACACGATTTCCGCCGCGGCGAATATCCAAGGGAAGGAAGAGACTTCTCGACACACCCGTTACAGCTGGAGAGCACTGAATTTTAAAGATAGCCATCTTCTAGTCCCCCTTGCTGGTCACTCTTTGGTCAAATATTTGAGCCACCCCCTTTTCTTCTCCTCGGGAAACTCCTCCCTTTCCCTCTGTCTCCTCCGCCGTTCTACCGTGCGCCCGAATCTTCAACCCAGATGGCCTATTGACTCGGGACGACCCCTTGAAAGAGCCGCAGAACTTTTGAAAAGGGCCTCGGAGCCGCAACGACACTTTGTACACCGCGAGAATTGGAACGAAGTGGACGGCCAGTGTATACCGTGGATCCAGCGGAGCGCGCGGTTCTTTCTAATTACGCTTTAAATATCTCACGAAACATTAATCCCCTCCCCCCACACCTGTAATACCGGAAATTAAATAAAACGAGAAGAAAGGCTCTCCGGGGGATTACGGTCGAGGATCGAGCTTAAGCTCGAAACATTAGTCGTCGGACTGATGAATTTCTTTCGAGTGGAAATTCAGTGGGCCTGCCTTAATTCGTCGTGCCGCCGATTTTTGGTAAACAAGTCGGCATAGGAATCGAATTAGATTACATCGAACGAAGATATGCACGTGGCTATCGCGCAGCAAGTTTTTATCGACCTCGTTTTTAATCGAATCCGACGGGCAGCCCGATGCATTGATTAATCAGAAGAATCGATAGTAGACGGCCTCGTGCCGACAAATCCTCGTCCTTCAGCGGCTTACAGTCCGCCAATCAAAGCGCGATCTCGCTCTCCCGCTAAATTAACTTCGCCCGGGGCTAGTTAATTACACGTATCACAGAGATTCAATAAATGTTAGGATCGATATTGCAGTGCGCGACTGATTGATCGAAATCAGGCAGCAGTTTCTGCACTCCCGCGATCGTATTTCTGTGGCTCCAACGAATCCGTTAGCTACCGTCGATTCTATCCAAATACACCTGTGCAATGCGCATTTTTATTTTAACAATACTGCGCGCGTAAACGTGAATTTATCGAGTACCGAGCAAATTCGATAAACGCCAGTAACATAAGTCGCGTCTCAAAATTCAGAAGTGAATGAAGAAGAGTCGAGGGATCGTCGTTAAAATGACGGAGCATACCGCGTAGAGTAGACGTGCCATTCATTCGCAGCGAACTGAAGCAAAGGCCACGCGAACCGTGCGCCATGTTTGCACGAGCACTTGCACGCGCCAATAACGTTTAATTAATTGGGCAATTAACGGGGCGCACGATCGAGTGTCGCGAGTCCGAATAGCCTGTGTAAAGTGTCGCGCCGTAGAAATTGAGAACTATCGGGTATCGTGTCGTTACGTGTAAACAATGCGGAAATATTATAATTTGTAGGGTTCGAAAGCGGCGAGTCGATAATTTGATAGGTGGGTAATTAGTGCCTAATTACTCCCGACACATTCGGTCCGTCAGAGAATGAAAATACACGCGATATTGCTTGGAATCGATCTTGAGACGCGGCGCGAGAAAATGAAACGATGTGGCGCGAGAAATGCTAAATATTCATATTCTTCACGTCCATCCTGTACCAGACGAAAAAGGTCGTGAACTTAACGAGTTTCCGATTAAAACTGTATCACGGCGTCGACAGGTGTTTACAGAGTCTGACGGATATTTTCGTCGCCAGAAGTTTGGCCCTCGAATGGTACGCTGCGCGGTGCTCTGGAGGCTCTATCCAGCGACAGCAATCGATTCTCGTTTGAAAATCAACTCTCTCGTCGGCGAATCCTCCACGAATCGCTGAAGGAAATTTTCTTCATTTCTCTGCGACGCGTGCACCGATTGAACTCGATGCACCTGTAAATCGTGCGGGTGGATCGTCTGTTATCGAACTCTCGTTAACTGTCCAAGGAAAATGCGATTCTTTCGACCGAACGGGTCTGCCGTTTGCATTGCTGATTGGTTAAGACTCGAATTTTTATTTTAATAGTAATTTTAATTAAGGAGGGTTTTATTGCATAGAAAGCGGACTACAATGTTTTGACGCTCCAAAACCTGGATGGCTGAGAATTAGTGAGTTTTTATGTTAGAAACGTGAGGGGTCGCATACATTTAGCATCTTGCTCGGTGTTGGTTTAATCGAATCGAATCGATATCGCTCTCTTTAAACAGCGAATTTAAACATCAGCGAGACACGAAGACAGACGAGTCTCTAAATTGAAATTCCACGCATTCACGAGTTCCGAATTCGCCCGTTTACGCGAAGAACAATACGTCGTATCCCCGAAGCAATCGACTCGAAGTATCACCAGGGAAGAGTCGAAATTGCGTCCTTTTTCTCGGCCGATTCGCCGGCAACTTCGGTAAATTTCGTGCTCCCTGCTTGGCGTGGAAATCAATTTCTGTCTTCGAACTCTAGAGACACTCATTTCCAAACCGACAAACAGCGACGCAGAGGGCGATTTTCCTGAAACTCATGGTCGTTTCGCCGACACCTTAATCACTCTAATCGCCCATCAATTTATCTTAATAATCCTTAATAATGAGACCCCTTTTGTCATCAAAAGCATTTTACTCCAGAATTACTAAAATTACACAAATAATTTTCAAATCCCTTCGTATCATTAATTCTAAACGAAAGAAGCTACCCTGTTCCTCTTCGTCTCGTCGATCTTTCCAAGTCCCCGCATCGTCGCATCTGCCGTTAAATAAAATAGATATATTTTAACCCGTTCATTCTCAGATAATAATCGCCAGAGGCAGGTTTTGTAATAGCTATCAGAAAGAGTTAGCGAGCACATGATTCCAGTTACCCCGATCAGCCCCGTTATTGCGGTCCCGCCATCTTGTCATCTTGCGGTTAATTTGCGGCATCCAATTTGCATTAATCGGCGACGATGCACGGGCAGAAGTTACATTCCGCATGCATATTCATATTAAATTTATGCGTCACGCTGGCCCGACGATTCCCCGTGTAATTGATAAGGAACGAGCGGCCGGGTCCCGCGGAGATTTTACGCCGGTTTCCTGTAATTAATAAAGAACGAAAGGCTCGCTTCCTTGGGAAGCTCTCCCGCGGTGTTAGCTTTCCGTCCAGTTTAAGAGCTTCTTAACGCGCCACGATTGTTCCACCGATCCACCCGGCAATATCGATCCGCCCAGCATCGAGTAATTATAGATCCTTCAGGGCACGATAATTTTCTCGTAATTTACGGCCAACCGAGGCATCTTACTCTGTACACTTTTTTCCATTGTTGCGCTCGTTTTTCCGTAATTGCCGAAGAAAATGGTGGATGATATCCCACGAGGATTTTACACGGGCTTGCAATCACGATAGGGTGGATAAAAAATCTCGTATAATCGGTAGGATATTCAATAAAATAGGGGCTACAGTTTTGAGTTTTTACTGGTCCAGTCTGGTGTGATAATTCCACGTTGTGGTGAACGTGGAAGGTGTAATCATTGCAGTAGCAATGAGTTTCCTGTGATTCATTAAAACGTGCACTGGATTTTGAGAAGCAAACACTGTATCGTTCGAAAGATCGAATCGGAAATCTATCCGATTATACAGCCGATATAGGACAGTCACTCAGATCGTCTGATAGATTACAGTATTATGAGATGGTGATTTTAGAGACGTTCAAAAAGGTCGAGAAGGTTAAGAGCGATCGAAGTGAGAAGAAGAGGCCATTCCCGTCAGGATGTGACGAATGGCTGGTCCATATGCATGAGGATGCATTCGCTGGGGAAGTTCTATTCATCGACAAAGTGAAAATGCTACTTTTTTGTTTTATCTGCCTGCCTTGATAAAAGAAAGGTGTTCCTACATCTTTCCCCAATCGATTGCACTCGGAATGAATCTAATAGAATAATTTCACCCAGAAATCTTTTCATATTTCTCAGTCTCTTATTTGGTCCTCGGAATAAGTGTGCCTCAGTCTCGTTAAGAGGTCACCGGAAAAGGTTCCACGATAGACACTCACCATGTCAGTGTCAGAAATTCTTTTGAAAATTCATGATGGTCACGAAAAATAGAGGCCCTCAATTTTGAACTGCCCTCCATTTTAGGAAAAGCTTCAGTTCCACTCGTTGGTTCGCTTCTGAATTAAATATCATTGGCGGGAGTGTCGGTCGTTCTGCCAGACAGCTGTGCACTATCAAAGATTCATATTCGTCACCTAATTCGCTCCTTTCCACGATCTTGGGCATGTTTTATAATAGCCTGAAGGAGAAGCAGAAGATTTTGCGTCGCGCCGATGTGAAACGATCGAAAATCGCGGACCAGCGCACACGTATCCACGCCAGAACGTGGATGAGGCATGCATAATGCATATTGTGCACTTACCTCAGATCTGGACTGCATCACGGTGAAATATCATCGACTCGGGAATAGCAATGCTGCGAGGTGAGAGTGTCTCTTCCTTTGTCGGGATTCGATTCCACGACACACGTCGCGTCGTCTGGCCAGGGAAGACTACGACCTGTTAGTATAACCAATAGAACGTCCTACTTATCACCGATTCTTACGTCGGGGCCTTATGAATTCCTCCAAATATCTCCGATAAAAATACAATTTGACCTCCTTGAAACGGTGCAATGGTGCCATAACGGTTCATTATTTTTTTACGCGAACTCCGAACACCTTATTATTGGAAATTCAAACTGCTTTTACAGAAAATTCGTAAACCTTCGTGACAAGTGCCACTTTTCATTATCCTTCTACAATTCACCGTGGCGTACAAAATTCACTAGCTTCCAGTGCTCTAAAGGTGAAATCAGACGGCGCGTGGCTCGGCGAACTTTCCGCGTGAATCGCCGAGCCACGCGCCGTCTAATTTCACCTTAACAGCTCCTCTTATCGCAATCAATTTATTAACGCAGGAAGGAACAGGAAAAACGTGTACTAATAACAATGAATTGCATGATCGACAGGTGTAGAGATTGTATTGAGCATCGCCGAGTGACATTTAGATGAGCCCAACTCGTAGCACCTCGTTTCAGTGATGGATCCTTTTTCGTGACATTCGACTCGTCTGCCAGCGGTGCAAACAATTCTTTGAGTGATCACTGAGTGCCGCGTTGGCCTGCGAATGGCTGTTTGATTGATGATAATTACGAGATTAATAAACCAGCGAGGAAAAACTGCTGATAGAAGATAAAAGAGGTGAATGCTATCTTTTAACTGCTCCAATTACACGAGGAATTTCTAAAGGTTTCTGGAGCATTAATTCATTTAGCCGCATTCCTCGCGTCTCTGTTCAACAACCGTCCGGAGAGAAGTCTGACTTCGACGCGGCGCGAGCACAACGCGAGTCGCACTCGTGGTGCATAAATTTGCACGGCGCTGGTAGAATTCGCGGGTCCAGAAACTCGCGCGCGAAGACGAACGTTTCGCTTGTTGAATCGCGGCGAGCCACCTCTAGAACAAACAACCGGCATATTTGCCCAGGAGAATTGCTGATGCCCCGTAAAATACGCGTCGCGCCTCTTTGTCCCCCGTTTTATTCGGCCAATAAATCTTCTCTAGCGAGGGCCATTTCCCGCGGCTTCGCAGCTTCATTCCCCGCTAATTTTAATCCCGGGACACTGGCGAGACTTCGATAAAACGAGTTGCTGGCGCTTGACTTTGTGGTAGGATGTTCGACGGGTGTAGGACAGAGATTTGACCGGGCTCGTTCTCTTCTCGGTGAAATCATTGATGAACACGTGGGTCAGATTTACCCTTCGCCCCTTCGCTATTTTCAAGTCGCAGAGCTTCTGTGTATATTTCTCAAACTTTCTCGTTTATCTATTCTAGAGAGCTTGTAAGTTATTTGCGAAGATAGTACTTGTCAACAAGAAGCTTTGTAATTGTACCACCAAGCGTGGCGCCCTGCATCTTCAAGAGTTACCATCTCTCCCCATGTAAACGTTACGGTGGACTTGCATTTAGTATTACGCAATTCAGGTCAGCGGGAATTGTTCGTGACCCGAATATGATGGCTCGCGAAAGTATATTCCTGGGATGGTAATTGCCTGGTAATCAACGAAGCTGCTCTCCGTTGCTAATTTGGCAAACATTGATTTACCGAACCTGCTAATTTCACGCTGTACCTAATTGATAGTTATAAACGACCGTGTGAGCCTGTTGAAACTGTCTTGTTCCATTGTAAACGATAAACGCCTGCATATACACAGTGGCATCGTTTTGCAATTAATATAAAAAATGGCGCTGCATTATTATTAATAATCCCAGAACATAATTCAGTCCCGACTACTTTATCACCGAAAAGGAAGAAGATTATCTCGAGGGCGTAGGTATTAGAAGGCAGAATGAAAGGAGAAACGAAGAGCGGTGGAGTCTGCAAGCTCACGAATGGCCAGATAAAAGAAATCTTTGTAATTGAAGTTGCTGCATGAGTTCGCGGGCTCCGTGGCCCTTCGTGTACGTGTTCGAAACCTGTTCGACGACGTGCCGAGGCTATGGCGACCCTATGAATATCAAATGAACACCACCTTCCTCCCTCCTCTCTCTCGATCCCTCTCCTCCTCTTTGTTTCTTCTGAGCTTGTTCCATGCTCTCCTTACTCTCTTCTCCAGCGTGAGTGAGTCACGCTGAAAAATTCAGCGGTAAGCGGTCCCTATTAACCACCCCCTTTGCTTCATAGTTTCTTGAATTCTCTTCATGGAGCAACGCTTTTCCCTCGTCACATTTTCCCCTAAACGTCTCCTTCATTCCACACCAACAAGCCCCCATCACTCTCCCATGAGCATCCGAAATTTCGAACGAATCTAAACTACCCCTCCCAATCTACATCCACCGGATTAGCACCCCTCGACCAACCACGGGCGTTCGAATTCTTCGACAGGACTCAGTGGATTCCATCTACCACGGCCGTTTCGTTCGCCAGCTGGGCGAAATCTGAAACTCTTGGAAGTTTGAAGGATTCCAGTGGCTCTCGGAAAACGCTGATATTCAATATAACTTGGCCCGATGGCATGGCGCCGCGCGGCGAGGTGCCCGCGGACAGGTATCGTTTCGGGATTCATCGCGCGCCTCGACGCGGTAATTCCGTCGCCGGACATACACAGGTGGCCGGATCCCCGTGTCTGTTGGTTTACGATCGGTCGTACACGCGGGCGAAGCTTAAATCCTCCCCCTGATGGAGTTACAGACCCCGTGGAAGGAGTTGCCGGCAGCTCCTCGGCGACGAGGCGGGCGGCTGGTGAGATTAGTTCGACTGGCGCGTGTGTTTCCGAACTCAATCTACGCCGGAAGATTCGGTTTGCAGTTTGGCGTGTTCCGCGGGCACCGCAGCCGCGCCCTGGAGAAGACTAGCGGCGGTGCTTCCTCGACTTCCGGCCGACACCCCGCGCCTCCCTGGGAAACAGACTATTCAGACAATCCCGTAATCAGGACGGGCTCGTTTGCCTGCCGTCTCAAAGGCAATCGAATTAATCGGCGCTGCTGGCTGATTTAATAATTCACCAATGACCAGGGAGGATGATGAAGCCACTGCCTTGCTGTTTCAGTTGATATCGGATGCGATATCGGTCGTGGGTCAGCGGGGAACAGAGATCTTTAGTGTGATCTAGTTGCGCGAACTTTTAACTTCTATTGCCAATAAATTGATAATAAAATTAAGATTGCTCCATTAGGAGGAATTATATTTGAAAAATTCTATGAATTAGAGGTTGATATAAGTACCAGTGATATACTCGAAGTCTATTATTATTCTATGTAAGTGTGAAAATTCTCGAATGAGAAATTCTCGATGATATACCTAAATGGAATCTTAGGATCTTCCTGACAGTACAGAATAGCTGCATAGAAATTGTACTGCCAAAAATAGAAATGAAATGGAATACGAGGATTGTCTCCCTGTGAATTAATATCCGTTACTCTAAGAATAATTATGAGAGAGTTCAAACCAGAGGTGACTCACAATTTCCGCTCGGATGTATTTCTTTGGTTTTATGATCCTCGACGTAATAGCGCAGTAGAATGTCGAAACTAGAAAGAAGAGATTGCCAGTTTGGCGAGATAAGTGGATTCCGTGGGGCTGAAGGTGTCACGCCTTCTTCGAGGCGAATCACCTTCAAAGAAGCCTGAGAGGGGGTGTGGATCTCGCGACACCTTAATTAGGGAACTTCAGAGGTGTCTGAATTAATTGCTTCGAGCCTTCGTATATGGCATACATTAGCGACGGTGCTCTACAGTGAAAGAAGGAACGTTCACTGGATCAATGAAGACGGCTCCAATATTCACTCCCATTCGCTGCTTTGTTAACAAGTAGTCACCGTGAACGTCCATTCATTTCACCGTTCCATTCCAATGTTTCCAATGGGGACGGAGGCTCCAGTCATCGCGCGAAAAATAATCTCGATCCACTTGTCCATACCCGATCCTCCTCTATTTATGGTTCAGTGCCCGACCCCCGTTACTCTTCGTTTAACATCCCATCGATTTTTCCACTGGTCCCGAAAAAACTCGTACTACCGCGAACACAATTTGGACTGCCGAATTCTTGCCCCTCGAGAGCGGAATCGGCTTTTGCGTGGAATTTTCGCTAGAGACGTCAGCTTTCCGACACGAGGCGAGGAAGATTGATGAGGGACGATCGGTTGACTTTCGGGAAATAGTCACGGGAGGGGCTTGATGGTTTCTCTTATGCTAATCTGCTTTGCTCAGACTATTGTCGATTCCAAGGCCTGTCGTGCGCTGTTTTATAAATAACAGCGAACACGAGGAAAATATTAATGCGGTTATGATTCAGACCGATCATGTCATCTCTCGTTCAAAGTTTCATGAGAAAATAATCGTCGCTGAGCTGACTAACTTCCTTCTTCGTCATCGAATGTAGGTTCTCTTCCTGCGTTAGCCATCCTGCTCTCTGTCTTTAACCCATCGTGTAATTGCTTTGTTGAATGGAAGCCACAAAAATCGTATATCAAGTTAGGAAATGAGAATAAAACGGCGCTTTTATATCAAGTTTCTTCTACCAGCGAGGATGCTCAGACCTAACCCAAACAGGTGAATAGATCGAAGACTCGCGATACTAGTTAGCGAATATTGTCACGTGGACCGAAGGGTCGTCCGATCGACACGTGACCCCTCGATTCTCCTCCTCACCTTGTCTTTCTCCTCCGCTTACTCTTATCACGCTGATCGTCGAAGCTTCTTACGAGAGCATCGATCGACAATTAAGTCTGCTCCGGGGTGTAATTTCGCCGCATGTACTCGACGTTGTAACGGGTCCCAGAGTGTCGACTCATCGTGTCGTTATCTTGGAGCATTCCTTCCTTCCAGTATTGCAATACACTTTCAGTATTCTGTCAGTGACTTTACATTCGCTTAGCCTCGCACTCTGTCATGTTGCTTGTAAGTGCGACAGGCGTGTAACGCGGGGAGAATAAACGAAACAATTTTACGGGAGTAGAACGAAGTCGAGTGACATTGCAGCAGCAAGAATCTGCTCCAGTTTCTTTCGCTGAGGATCCGCGACTTGTCTCTCGCCCGTTGTTCCTTCTAACCCATGCATGACGTTTCACAATCAGTTCTGCATAGATGCGTTTACCGTGCGCCCAGCGCCACGTGCATTATCGAGTACTAAAGCGGGATGCTAGTCAAAGCATCGAATTACCTGCAAAACTGCACGGTCCTCGCCATTGTGATGTCAACGTTCGGTAAAATTGCCTTGTCAGTGAATTGGCCGGCTCGGTGAGCATCCCTGCTAATTGCTAGGGTTTCAATTAACGTCGCGTCCGCGTTTAATTAAATCACGTGTATGTCCTTCGTAGATTCAATGGCTACCTGTCACCAATTTTTTCTTCAACCGACCATCACTGAAACCCGCTTCACGAGGGACATTACAAATTGTGGATATTACAATGGTTCACTTCTATAGGCAGTATAGTTATAGGAAATTACAAAGCACGGCTTTGGACGCTTTAAAATTATAGTAACCCGGTCGTTACACTTGCCACATTTCAGTGATATCTCATGTCTACTTTATTCCCAATTTTCAATGATAATAGCGACTTCGATTCAGAGTATCGACGATCATGAAGAACCTTATCTTTGATCTCTCCTGATCCTGGATTCACGGATTTCGATTAGAAACACAGGAGACTACGCCTCTCTGCCAGGTGTATTTTAATCGTGGGTAATTTCGCACGACGGCCAGGGGATCGTCTTAACATTGTCAAAAGGGGTAAACGGCGCAGGTTCCTCAGGATTCTGTTTCCAATTATCCCCCAGGCGATCCTCGCGTCTAGACGAGGCTTTAATTCATAATACGATTGGACGGGGACTCTCGCAACGGATTAGAATCATCCTCGGGAACGCCCCACGGTGTCTTTGATACGAGTTAACATCGGATCGTCGATGTCTGGCCGGATTCGTTAGGGGGATTGGTCTTGGCTCACCTCGAAATCGTTGTCTGCATAGTTTGTATGTACAAACGTGGAAGAACTGTCGCTTTGACAATAATATAGGAGTGCAAGGATCTATTAAATTATATGGCGTATCTATTCTACAGCATCGAATTGAAGAGAAGTGTTTCTTAGAATGCACGGTTAAATTCCAGGCGACCCAGTCATCTGTCAGGACCGAAAATGGAAACATAGCAGAGTGTTTAGTATTTTCTTAAGATTTTCTGACAAATGTGTGTATGTATAATATTTAAATGCACAATGTTTGAGTATCAATGAAATCCTACTCATCCACTATGAAAACAAGAATTCTCTGAGACTCTCTGTCTCACTTATCCTCCACTCGTTTCGCTTTCACAAGTCATAAATGATGGTACGCACAGATTCTTTCCGCCGGTGGGTTCGTCTGTACGTCGCTCCTCGTCGAGTGTCCAGCTCCTCTCGCAGTAAACCGTCCAGACTCGCGAAAATAAACGGGAAGTTAATTAACAGGTGCAGGCGGGGGCGGGGGCTCGGTTCGATCCCGTGTGGAATCGTTCTCATAAAACGACACTCGGACGGGCTTGGTTACACCCTGGGCGCACGTCTACAGTCGCAAGACGTAATCAGTCAGCGTACATGAAAGCGTGACCTAAGCCTTCGTTACTGCACATGCAGGCCGCCATGAAATTGCATTAGCGATCACTGCATATTGAGGCGGGCTGTGTGCATTCTGACCTGTGCACACAGGGACGCGAGCGCCCGCGCGAATTGTATGAAACCCCAACTAGATGTACACGGTGTGTCTACTTTAACGATCTCATCAATTGCTACCTGGCCAATATGTGTATACACCGCTGGTTCGTATCGATTTTCACGCCCGCCGCTGAAAATCGTCTTCTCGCCCGAAACCGTGCGTTGGCCGACTGTTTTTTTTAACGGCGGCCACGCCGGCCGCTCGTTACATAGTGGCACGAGTGGGCAAGTAGTGATTTCATTTGATTTTTCATGAGATTCTATGTAAAAAAGCGGGGGAACAATGTGGGATGAGTGTTTTTTAAACGGCGGAGAAAGTAGAGTAGAGATTTTTCTGTGATTTCAGTAGAGTTATTATTCTGTGCTGATTGGGTGGCAGAGAAAGGGGCAGAGGTAAGTTATCTGTGATTTGTTGCTGGCTGATAAATATGGAAATCTCTTAACAAGGTGTACACGAATGAAGTATCGTTGGTTAATTAAGAGAAGGGGGAAGGTGAATTTTAAACTGGGCGATAGAGATCGAAACGAATTTATTGTAAGTGAGATAATGGAGGAATAAATTCTCGGCACGTTAGGGGGGAAGGAGAAAGGAAGCTTGGTGCATTAAAAACGACTCAATAAATCATGTGCCTAATTGGAAACAGAAACAGGAAAGCTGGAATTCGGTCAGAGCTTGCTGGCCGTAATGATTTATTTAACGGAAGAACTAGATGTTATTGGAAACACGTCGTGTCAGGTGTCAGCCGAGCTACCAAGATTGAGAGACCGAAAGACGGTGAGGTCCGTGCACACGGGATGAATTTCAATTACAGCTTGCCAGCACCAAACTACTCTCACCCCTTTCGTATATTATATTTAGCACCTGATGCATTTTCCACCGAATCTCCGTCACAACATTGCACCGTATTCAACAGAAGCATCATATCGCACTGTCTAGCTAGCGAAATTTAATTCACGATCGAATGAAGAATTTCCAAGGGAAAATGGGCAGGGAAAACTGGGGAAACTTCTGTCAGTGTGTTTACGACGTTATAATATTTATCTTTTAGGACGAGCGCCAGGGAAAAAGGTATGAGGACATTTTTCTAAAGCAACGTTCCTGTCTGCGCAAATCTGCCATGAAAATTATATCGCGACGCAGCGAGCTTCATTTCCACGCAGTAATTCGCGTGGTAAATTAATCGCGGTGCGATAGATATTCCTTTTTTCCTCGTCCCTCTTCGTTCCTCCCGCCGTGTGACGGACGGTGAATTTTCGCGCGCCGCGCGACCGCGGAACTCGCGCGAGCCGGTCCAGAGGCGAGCAGAAAACAAGCGGCAACGGAACCAACGTTCCGAGGAGACAGAAATTGGGAAACTTCCCGGAAGCATTGGTCTCCCTCCACTGGCCTGGAAAAAGTTACCGAACGATAGCCTCTATTTTTATTGGAGTAAATAATTACTGGTGGCTGGTCGACCTAACGACGTTCTGCCTCGCTCTTTCGCTTGCCTGTGTAAAAGTTAATCGATAAAGGGAACAAAAGTGTGGCTACACTCTTCAGCACAATTTTCTTGGAAAAATTCATGCATTTAGGACACTCGTTTCTTAAACGCGATTTGGTTTCAAGCGTTAAGAGAATTTAAATGGGAGAAGGAAATAGTTATACTAGCTATTAATCTACGAATCGTTTGAAACTGAATTCTTTAATTGTTCCTCTTTTGTGTGACTCGTTGTTATAAGTTAATTACAATTTGCCCCAAGTATATAAAAATGACTGTTCAAGTGTTGATTTCTGCACGTGTCCTACCCATTTCGCCCACTTTCGGCGGAGAAAGCACCTGCTCCTCTCGGCCAGCTATTTTCCAACCTTGACTTCGCGAGTGTCCAAGGGAGGTTACCACGCGCCATTCCGAAAGCACTTTCCCAGCCCCTGGGACTCCGCAGCCCCAATTTGCATGCGGCCACCACGTGGCCAGGAAGTGGAATCGAAAAAGGAAGCTCGGAAAAGGAAGAGAGAGAGGGCTTGTTTCACGGCGGCTGGGCCAACGAGCCATTGCTTCAGCAGAAAATCTTCACCTTCGCTCTCCTCCTTTTTCCATGGAAATGCAAGCAAGACGATGGCCGTGCCACCCCCTGCGGCTTGCATACTAACCGCTCGACGACGTCGCGTTAAACCACGCTGAATTATCTCGGGATTCGGCTGGCAGAAGGGGATGAATTTACTGGCGAGATATTCCTTTCTTGAAATTCTGCATTCTAGTCTCCAGTTTTTCGTGGCAATTCATCCTATTGCCAGGGGTTTTCAGTAAACATTTCAAGAAGGAAGTAGATACGAAGGAACGCTCCTATAGAACGCGCAAATAAAGAAAGAAACTTGTCAGGGAAGAGACACAGGGTGGGGTGTTATCAAAGGGGACAAAAGACATGATTTACTGTGATCCTTGACGTACCAAGGAGATCTACATTCTTGGAGACGCGTGTCACGCATACACAACTCAACTATCCTAGCCGTAGATAAGCCGAGAACCAACCCTTAACGGTGTTCACGTAGCGCCATAGAGAACACCCCTTCTCTGGGATGGGGTAGCCTATCAGAAAGGCAGAGGGGACCCTTGGACCTACCGTGGAACGAGGGGCAAGATTCGTGGACAGCATTCCATGCATTTTAAAAGGGCCACGAATTACGTTTCCTGGATGGTCGCGCGCGTCACGAGACCGTTCGTGATCCGTCGGATCTCGTTCCCACGCGTTCGATACTCCAAACGAACAAACCCCTCTCTGTATTCGCGACGTTCCTCCTCCGCACGGAGTTACTTTACACCGTTCCCTTCCGTTGCTTTCAGGAGGAACAGCTCGACCATGGAGAAGTTCAACTGGCAGATCTCCAGAACCGAACTCTACCCGGCGGACTCCAAGTACGTGGACCAATTGTTGTACGAAATCACAACGAAGCCTATTCTTCATGTCGGTGAGTGTCTCTTTTAATTCGCGGTACTGAAAATGTAGACTTGTCCAGCTATCGAGTGGCGGAATACTATGTAGTAATTATTACCGTAGTAGGCTTCTATCGAGCAAAGTTGCAGTGCTTCGGAAAAATGGGAATGTGTTTCTTCGAAATTTTCTGGACCAAGCCAGCCCAGATTCGCCGCAGTAGAATCAGCCGTCACTGGTCAGGCGCTCCATCGCAGCCGCCAATGCATAACAATCGAAATTCTCGGCCACTTCCAATCGAACCCCCTGCCACCCTTCGAATATTACACGATCGAGCGTGCTGTAATATAAATTTTCGAAGCGACAGGGCACGCAAATCGTGCCTGGAATTTTTCCTACGGCGAAGTAATCGACAATGAGGGGGAGCGCCCGTTCGCGGACCTTTATTAAATTTTACGTGGCTCAAAATAAATCGATCCATCCAGGGGCCTTCCTTTGTCGATTGAAAGTGGCGTCAAGGGAATCGTGGATGTTCGCCAAAATTAATTTCTTCAACAGTTCTCTATCTCCCGTGGCGTTTTAATACCACGCAATTCAAAGAAAATGATTAATGCAATTATTTCGATTATCAAGCTTGCTAATAATCTAACACTAATCTGTACGAAGAAACCAGTGAGAAACGAGTTTCCCTGGAGCACCGAAAATTAACCGATGCCTCGTTCGATCAGCGAATTATCTCGATGAAGGTTCATTCTCGGCGAGCCAAGCGACATTTCGCGTGACAAAATTGTGACGCGGAATGGCCGTTGCGGCCGCTAACGAAGCGTACGCGGCGAATGAAACGGGCAGGGGAGGGAATTAGGCGCAACGCTGGCATAAAATTAATGTCGATACGGCGTCGTGATAATCTCTTCTCTGGTGGAATTAATTTCTCCTCGGGCCATGAAGCCAGTCAATAAGCCAGCGTGTTATTGTGACCGTGGCTTTGTGCTTAGTAATTGCCGCGACGCGGTTCATTGACTAACAATGCCGTAGCGATCGTCCGATCCGGAAGGGTGAAAAGAGAGAAACAGAGAAGCTTGCTCGCGGCCCCGCGAACCGTGACGTTTTAAAATTAGACCTGGCACGACGTTGCACGCGCAATTTCCGGCTCGATCATCGTGTCGACTCTCCTCCTCGATTATTTATATTCGCCACGCGCGCTCGCGCTCGCCTTTTCCGACTTGTCGCCGCTTCAACGTCAATTCCAATCACTTCGTTTTACTTCGTAGCCACCTTATTAATGTTCGAGAAACGGGGGAGCTGGTAGGACTCACTCGGGCTTCGATTAATATTTCAATAAATTGTATCCGCGAGTTCACGAAGAAGTGGCGACAGTAGAATCGATAGTTTTCAAATGTAATGGAATATTTCTAGTCGATTTGAGATATTCAAATATCCCGGAAATACGTATGTAAGCTGTAGTATATATATCGGAAGGAAATTCAAATCGATTTCTTCGACGAGCAGCGAAATTAGGAGTGTCGTCCAACGAGCAGGTGGATGGAATTTCGATCACGTTTAGGAACGACAGTTTGTTGAATAAATCGCGAGGTAACAGTGGAGGCGTGTGGCACGGGAAGGAAGTTAAATCAGCACCAAGAAGTCCCAGGTTACCGAGGTTGCAATTATTAGCCTGTATCGAGCTGCCGTAGGAAATTAGATCGTCGATCAAAAGGGAGGGTGGGACAAAGACGGCTCCCCCAGCATCTCGGTGACAAAGTAGGTCGATCCAAGTTGCTAAACAATAATTAAATTGCGCGAAGAGGCTGTTGCCGCTCGATACGATGAAAGCTGATTTCCACGCGTAATCAGGATCCACAGAATCGGGCGTGCAATCGACCAGGCATCTCGGTAACGAAGTTTCCTGCTCGCCATTCCACTTCTGACTAAAGTTTCAATCGGACTTCAACTCGAGCAAAAGAACGTTTCATTTACATCGACCCTTGTTTGATATTCAAGATTAATAATACCTTTGAGTGCCGAGAGAAAGTTATAGGAAACTTGGAGGTTCAAGCATCTCCAACTTCGAACAAAAAGCTTCTTCGGTTCTCCACCAGCGAAACACAGTAATTGTAGGCGTTGATTAAGTGGCATTTAATATTCAGCAAACACGCCGAGGATACTCGACGAACTTTCCCTTTCATCCGTTCCCCCTGATCTCTCTTTTTTCCCCGGGCTAGCAACCTTCGAACTTCGCTCGAGTTCAAGGTGAACTTTCCACTCGATTCGTTTCGAAAATCGATGCACGTCTCCGTTTGGAGTTAGTGCGCACTCGCATCTAGAGATGTCTACAGAAATTTCTACCGCAACAGTTTCACGCTAGGTAATAATAAACTCGCGACAGAAATTCATAGTTTTCGTGCGTCTACTTACATAACGCGCGCTCTGACGCCTCAATGTCAATTTTAATTGCCAGCTGACACAGCCACGTCTGACTATGTTGTTTGTTAATGATCGTTCCCAAAGTTATTTTTAATGTTTACTAGGAAATGGAGTAGTTTGGGACACTCTCGCAGTTGTGGTAATCGAGGGAAAGGCCAATTGTCGGTCGCGAGTAAGTGGGAGTGCAGGCGTAAGTAGTTCGGGTCAATAATATCGACGACGCGACAGGAGGTCGACGATTAATTGCCCTGTGTGATAAATTGACTGCGGGTAACCGGCACGGCTGGTACTTAAATTAGACATATATCATTTATGAAATTGACACAGTGCACGACGAGCGATCGATATTCGTTCGTGTGTCGCTGCCAAGAATTTTTTCACTCACTTGCATGACAGCGCATCCGCCGCGAAATTATTTTGCCAAGAATATCGAGTGCTTGAGAAAATAGATACTATTCAATTTTAATTGAAACATACGTATATCGAAGACTAAAATTATTCGATATTCTAACTCACATTGTCTACTTGTCATACTTTGACAAGTCTTGATTTCTAAAACCTCTGACTCTAAATTCACTGAATCCTTTATCTTCGTCACTTATGTTCTTACTTTGATTTCATTTTAATTTAAAATCACGCAGACATATGTGTAATTCCTGCTCTGGATCACTCAAATTGTTGTTTTTAAACGAATCGTTAAATGCTTGTTCAAAATCGAAGCTTCGCGTATTCAAATGACACGACCGCATCGCCGTAAAAGATCCGATCATTTGAATTCTGATCACACCGCGCAAACTACGAAATTCGATAATATTATTATGGCATTAAATGGAGACTGGTTTCTCTTTAATCTCCGATCCGTCGCAGATGATAAACCCGATCTCCCGATTACTTTCAGCCACGAGTTCAGACATCCATTAGCAGTGTCGATAATGAATGGAAACGTGATCGAAATGTTCAGTAAACATCGAACGATTCTTTCGAAGTTTTGCAATAGAAACGGCGAATAAGTACGAAACAATGTTTAAAACGGCCCCTCGATGGACGCGCATTTCTAATTATTGCTCGATATCAGCGTAACTAGGAGAGCACAATTAACCGTGACTTAATCGCGGCAGGGCCAATTTAGTCGAAAGTCTCGATTGTTCAGGCTCTGTTAAACCGAGAAAATTCAGCCGAGGAAAACTCTACTCCTAAGCAATTTGTAGGATTCGATCGCTGGACCGTGTAATCGAGCGCTTTTCCACGGAAGCGGATAATAAATAATCATGCTTTCCCCCCGTTTCTGCTTTCAGTTCAGAAGGAAGGCGGCACCCAGCTGAAGCTCGAGATAGACTATTCGCACATGCAGGCGCTTTTCAAGCCCATGAGGTGAGTGCAATTAAATTTCACGGCGAAACAATGATTCCTCGTTGAACGAAAAAAGCTTGCGCCACGGTCGAGCAGTTGGTTTGAAAGCTTATCAACGTGAAACGGGAGCGTGTGATGCTGCCTTTCTTTACCAATTCACTTACGGGTTTCATACTTTTTCTTAGTATACTCAATATTAATCGATACCTACTTCGAGCACTGTAAAAGAATTTGGAATCTTGATCCTTATTTTTGACAACATAGAAAGTGCAACAGGAATCTCGAAGAATGTTTTCCAAGGTGTAAGATGTTTCATAAACCTGTCGTTAGATTATTTTCCTGTTTTTTTGGAATCCATATATCTGATCGGTTCATCAAAGGAGACTAGGGTTTCCCGAAAGCTGCCACGCTTATCTCTCGACGAACCCGTGTGAGTTGTAACCAGCATATCCGGGTGAAGCAGATGCACTGCTCAGCCTTACGAACGACCGCGCAAAACTTCGCGGATGAAGATAAGAGGGGAAAGTTTCCCGCGATGGGACCGCGGGGTTTACCTTGGATTATTTCGACGGTAATCGAATCCGCGAGACTCGTTCCGCTGCCACGATAAAACGGAGAATCCGCGTTTAATTCGACAGGATTGAACGCGGCGATGTTAGTTCAGGGGATTAACAATTTATTTGATTACCGAACTTGCGCGAACGCTTCTGGGACGAGTTATGCCGTTCAACCATGGGAGTTCAACTTCACGGAACTTGGTTTATGCATCTCCTCTGTGTCTATTCTAACTGAAAACTGATGCAAATTCTCGTATTTCCTATCATTCTTTCCTAATCGTTTCCAAAGGGAACGAGCTTCTCATTTCAAGCTTCAAAGTTACTCTTTCACCGAATCCTACCGTTTTTTGACACTTCGTCGTTCGATATCGCTTGCTAAACCAACCTTTGAGTTTCGTCCCACAGGAATATTATTTATCGCGAACGACTGGCGCGATTAGGAGCAATTCTGTGGAAATTGTGAGGGTGGAAATCGAGCTCCTTGACCTGAGACGCGAGGGTGCAGGCTGCTGCACCCACGCAAAGATAGGGCACGAAAGTTTGGTATCTTGAGCTCGCAGCCAGCGCGAAATTACTTCGGCAGTTTGTCCGTGACGTGTGGCCTCTCGTCGCGAATTCTCGCAGGGCGCGTGGACCTGTCCCTCATAGATTTGCCCCGATAAAAGCGGCGAATTAACCCTGAAATATCGGTCCTTGCGACTTCCTGTCGAACCAGGTGGCCGAGCGACGCGAGCAACCGCTCGCCTAGGGCATTGCAAACCCTTGGGAAAGCCATCGAGAGCAAACGTAACTTGAAAAGTCGCTTGCAATTGGAAAAGTAATAGATGGATATCAGGGTAAAGGTATGACTGATGATCGATGTCAAAGGGAACTCAATTTAGATATAGGACATATGTTGTGAAAATTGGGGTAAAATTGTATTCATGAAAATAGTTAGAGGAATAAGTTGCTGTCTATAGACGATGATGTGTCGAATTTCGACTAACGCCTTTTGTTAATAGAACAGGTGTAAAAGATGTGTACGATTCGTTAAATTATTATTCTTTTATGGTTACTTATTTCTGCGTATCTGTAATTATATACTTATTCTTATATCTTCATCTTATAACAGATATTACACCGAGTGTTGATTAAGCAAGCTATTATACTAGCTAAAATTCATAAAGTTTTACTAACAAAAGAAGGAATATAAATTCGCTAAGAAGCTTTTTTACCTGATCCTTATGCCTGTAAATATGCAAACAATCGCATTGGTTGCAAGTCACACGCTTCCCCGTGCAATATCGCTTGGAAGCCACTTAATCCACCGAATCCCTGCACTTGAGGGTGAAAAGTAAAAGTGGCACGTCCGAGAAGCCACGACCGCCACCCCCGACGCTCCCGTCTGTGTTCGCGTGAGCGTTTCTGGGTCTCAGACAATGAGAGGATGTGACGTATCGCGCTTTCTACAGGGAGAAAGGGAGCGACAGAGTGGGCTATGATAATTGAGCAGAAGAGGCAAGGACAGTTCGAGTGGCTCTCTCACGGCACGAGGCACTTGGGCCTCCACTTATGTAATTGTGCTCGTAATCCCATCCACCGTAACTTCGTCAGCCCTAGGCCACGAGAAAAACCGCAGACATACAGGCGACGGAAGAAGCGTCTTCCTGGGGGACGAGAAACGAAAGAAAACGCGGCGCTAATCCCGCGATTCCGCCGATGGGTTCATACTTTTTATCACAGTTCACCTTCCCTTAAATCTTCGCTGATCTTCTCGACCCCCTTCGTCACTTATACTTTCGCTATCAATCTACCACCCTTCACTAAACATCCTCAGGATTTCACTCTCAACGCTTCTGCACGGCTTCCAAAAAGCTTCTTCCAAAAAGATTAATAATCAATTTTTTCGCAAATCTTCTCGCCAAATTTGTTCAATTCGCGGCTTTCGAAGCTGCCTCGGCTTATTACCGCTGACACGTCGCTTCATCGCAGCATTTCGTACATAACAACTATCGCAACGACATTTCGATAACTTTGAAGCTAAAAGAAATCCCTCAGACTCTCTTTCACCCTCGAATGGCGACCGTGCAGCGATCTACGTGCTCCAACGAAATCAGCCGCAGCGTCTCGATCGTTCGAAACGAGTTACCGGGGCAGTAATGGCGCGGAGCAGGGAGGGCGAGAGGGAAAGGAAGGAATAAAGTAGAGAAAACGTAATATCCAGTAGTGGAGAGGAAATTCGAGACAGGGTGGCGGTGGGAGAGTCGTCGAGACGCTTATTGCGACTCTTTTTGTCTCTGCTGCACCTTTGGGCTCCTCTGGGCGCACATATTTGGCCCTTTAAACTTCCGGTCGGCCGAAGATTCCGCGATAAGTGGCCGAGGCCGGCTTAAACTCCGGTAATAAGTTCGGCAATAAGTTCCATGGAAAGTTTCCGCCCTCGGTCACCGCCGCCCGCCGCCCGCCGCCACCCACAACCCTCTTGGGAGAGGGGAAGGGGGAGAGGGCCAAAGAGGGAATTTCGAGGCGAAATTGCGAGCGTCCCGGACGAGACGCCACCAATTCCGCAATAAGCTCTCGTTACACGTTAAGGAGGACACCTCTTTTTCTCGTCCCGAAACGAACGAGCTCTGGCTTTCTTCTCACCTCCTGCCTCCCCCTTGCTTGCCAAGATTCATTGAATGGACAATTTCTCGCGACGGAAAATAATTTCTTCCTGGAGCCTCTTATTGCTCCCCGCGTGAAGGCCCTTTGATTGCGCACTTTGGCCCGTTTGGCCCGCAGGATATGTACTTTGCGGATGTAGCTACGTACTTCTTTTTAGTCCACGTTCATTCTCTGGCGCTCGGATAACGGGACTTTCCTTAATTTTTATTCTTCATTAAGGGTGCATCGAACGAGGTTGCGTGTTGGTGTTTGTTCGGGTTTGATCTCTTCGAGGTGGAGTGGATTCATAGTTTTGAGACGCTAATAAAATTGTCGATTATGTTCGAGAAAGTTATTACTGTTATTAATTGTGTAATTAGTGAGGATATGTTTGGGATATGATAAGGGAGAAAGTCCGAATTGATAGTAAAAATTTCGCAACTTTTTACAGAATGATTGCACAGTTTATTCAAAATGCAACTTTCGCGCTTCCGTTTTTTCTGAATTGCCTGTGATGATTTATTAAAAACAGAGTTTTCCCTCTTGCCGTACTTTCCCGCGCGTTTCAAAGTCCCTCGTTATTAAATTTCGCGCGGAACTTTCCCGTTTGAATTCCGTACACTCGATTATTAAAAACAGCTTCCACTTGTCCCCCCGCGTTCCCCTGGGAACAGCATTTTCAGCCGAGAAATTTCGATAATCTTGTTGGGCTCGTTTCAGAAAAAATGTCGGGTCTCATTCGCGGAACGGAGCGGAAAATTACGAATGTTCATTTTATCGCGAGCGTTCGTTCCGTAAAATAGACACCTTTAGGATTGAATCCAGCCAGAAGCTCGAGTAATATTTCTAATATTTTCCAGATTGAATTTACACGAAACGCAACGCGGCTCCCTTCATATTTCCAGAATTAATTTATCCTCTGTACTCGCGCGATATGTTGAATAATTATAACTCGTTGAAAGGAAGTGGGCAGACATTTTTCTCTCGCCCGTGCCACTCGTCGGGCGATCGACCAGCAATAATTACCATCGACCTACATCATTAACTCACCCGTAATTAGCGTTAGACCCGCTATTCGAGCCAGCCGTTTAATAATCGCCTGTGCATAAAAATTTGCCGCCAGTGGCTTTAAATCGTGCCTGAAAATAAGCTTCGAAAGATCCGAGCCATTGTGAAAAAGGAATGCGGGAAACGTGGCGGGAGCTTCTGACAGCAGGAAGCTTGAAAAAAATTCCAAACGATCCTTGTAATCTGGCCCGCGAATTTCCAAGTTCGAAGGAACGCCTCCCGTTAATATTCAAGCGAATAAATTTCTGCCGAAACGGTTCATTTGAATAGAAAATACCAGGGACAGGGTCTTATTCCCGCGCAATTATTCCAACCAAATGCCCGCTTATCTTTTCGCGCAGTTTCGCGGGACGCGAAGATGGTGGGGCGGGAGTTCGCGGGCGAAGGAGCTCGGTAAACAAAATTATGCCCAGAGAAGTCGGAAGGTCAGGAGGCAAGGCCTGGCTGGCTGCCTGGCGACGCCGTTTAACTTTTAATCAGATGCAAATTACGCGCTAATTACCGGGCGACCGTCGTATTAATTAGCACTGCCTGCTCCGCGAAACTTCCTCCCCGGCCGGCCGCCACGCTTCTCCAGATCCCCGTTGCTCTCTTTCCATCCCGGCTCGCCCAACGTAGGTACTCTAAGTGTAACCGCACCTGTAATCATTTTTCACAGCTGACAATCTCCCACCCTTCACGATGAATACTTTTCCATAGAGAGGTCTAAAGTCCCCTTTTCTATTATATATTCATCCCTTTGAATTTGCTATTCTAGTTCAACTTTCAGACCTCCAATGTATCTGGGGAAGCATTCCAAGTTCCTAATATCTGCATAATATATTCGAAGCATCATCGTTCATACCTACACCATAAAAATCTAAGAAACACTCCCGTTTTCTTGGCTAATATGTTGTCCCTTGAAATGTCACGTACCCTTCTAACTTTATGAAATATTCCAAGCCTTGTGCAGCCCTGTGTTCTGATAAATGTTTCCAAGCACCGCGCAGCCTTATGTCATTGCCCGGTTCGTTGGGATAGGACGAAATCATCCCACTGGAGTCATCATCCCAGGGATTTATTTTCGGTTGCAATCTCGACCAACCTTTCGCCGCCGCGTTTGCCAATAAACCGCCCGTCGCGATAAAACGGTGAACTTCTTGACTGACATTTCCGAGGGAACAATAAACTCGGTCCCGGCGGCGTCGAATAATTTACCACGTCGATACCGAACGAATTAAAACTTTCCTCGTTGTTTTACACTGTCGACATTTAATTCTCGCCCCGTCGCGTCCGTCGATACAGGCCGCCCTCCTTCAAGGACGCCATTAAATCGACCGTTATTCCGGCGAGCTTAGGCGAATGTTTCCGATGCATCTCGGTCCTGGATGGCCGCGTAGATCGATCTGCTACGTGCCGGGTGGCTCGTGAAATCTGCATGGAGATCGCGAGTAAATATTTGATCGGGCAAAGATTCCTCCAGGATGACTTACTCCTTCGATTCGTTACCGATTGCTGTCTCGTTCCCCCGCGGAGAAAATATTACAATTTCGAATGTTTGCTTTGGATAGAAAGAGCTTTGACAGCCACAGTGAATTATTATATTTATTATGTGGCTGGTGGATGGAAAATGATGACTTGGAATTCGATTTAGGGAGGGGAGAGATTTTGTAATTAGAGAGGTTCGCGTTGGAAACTGGAGACAAATTTGAAAGTAATAAGAATGAATTGGTGTGCGATTTTTATATAGCACTTATATTTTTCGTCCAGTTATCGTTACATTGCTTGATACAAAACAATATCATTGCGAAGATTCGAGTATTCTGTTTGGTCCACCGTAAATCGACGTTCCCGATACAGTGCCGCGGTCGGAAACGATTGTTTTCGCTGGGAACTTCTCCCCATTATTTACATTCCCATGGAGTCTCGTTGGAAGACACCCGTTCAACGTCAGTACATCGGAGGAATTCAAGCTTCTTGTTCCTCCATCCCATATTCCGCAAGGAAAGGTGCCCACGTACGAGAAGGATTCCCCCGGGATGCCTTTTTTATTTATCGCCGTCGACTTCCACGATGGAAACGGAGACTGAGAAGGGAGGGCCATTTCTTCTGTTTCTACCCCGTGCTCTCCGTACCGGCGGTATTTTCCCCGAGAAATCGTCTCCTTTTAGACCCCGACATCTCTCGAGGCTCCTCCTCGAGATGGTACGTGCCGTGTGCCCTTGAACGAGAGAAATATTTTTTGGCAAACCAGAGAAGTAGAGGGAAAACATTCGGTCCCGAGAAACACCTTTCGCCCCGCTTCTATTCAGGACTTGCGACTCCTGGGATATTTAATTTTCTAAACATTTGAATGGCAGCGAGGTTGAGATAATAGTTAACTTTCTTTGTTGTTCCTAGTATCGTTGAACATATCGAAACGTTTGGAGTTACGGAGCATAGCATTGCAGTTTGAACGGCGCTATGCAAGTGTTTGCCCACAATGGTGTTTGGTTTTGTTTCAGGTTTCCACGCGAACAGCAGACCCTGCCGAATCACTTTTACTTCACTGACTTCGAGAGGCATACAGCCGAAATAGCAGCCTTCCATTTAGACAGGTAATTAAATTCACTTTTCACATTTTATTATCAATGAAATCTTAGAGGACCTCCCGTTAAGATTTTGATATAATTAACTATCAAACTACTTAATTCAAGTAACCCAACTGCCTACTGTAGCCTCCCTCATCATTTTGAACACCGTGTTCTACAATCTCTCGAATCTAGTGCTAAATCAAATTTAAAATTGGGGAAACTTAGGAGAATCATTGAAAGATTTGTCGTGGCAACTTCAACAGATTTCACGGCAATCGTTTGAACGATGGTAAAGAGTTGCCTGTGCAACGATTTATTTGCAGATTATTGGGATTCCGAAGGGCGATGCCAGTAACGGGCAGAACGTTGAACCTGACCACGGAGATTTATCAGATCGCCGACGGGGAGCTGCTGAAGACGTTCTTCGTCAGTCCCGCCGGTAATATCTGCTTCCATGGGAAGTGCAGTTATTACTGTGACACGGCTCACGCGATCTGCGGGAATCCGGACACCCTCGAAGGGAGTTTCGCCGCGTTTCTGCCGGATAAATCTATCGCCGCGCGGAAGGCCTGGCGACATCCTTGGAGAAGGAGCTACCACAAACGGAAGAAGGCGCAGTGGGAGCACGGTGAGTGCTTCGACATTTCAGTGGATACACACAAACTTTTCCAATATTCTAATACGTATTAGAAACTCAGGGAAACTGAAATTCAGCAAAGTTACTTAATTCAACATAAGAACTTCACTTCTATCTTTCACATTTCAAAAGAAAATGCTTTATGCTCTACAATTAACCAACATTAATATTCGTAATTAACCTGAGAACGGTGGTGGTAGGAAGAGCGAAATTTCAAGTGTGAACGTAGTCAGGGCGTAGAGGAAAGCATGCCCTTGATGGTGCATTTTGTTCCAAGTTTCTATCTTCAGTGGTTCCCGAAATATGAGGCTTTAAAGTGCCCGCGGGGGTGGTGGGGCGGCCCAAACCTAGGCGACCCAGTGACCTACTTCTTATCCAGGAAATGCGTATGCAAGTCTAGTATTAGTAAACAAAACTGCTGACTCAGAGTATGTCACTGACCAGAGCACAGGTGCCCAGCTTGGGGTAGGTCGGTGACGAGTGCGAGTGAGAGGTCCGTGTGCGCGAGTGAGGCAGACATAGCTGAAGGATTGAAAATTATACTTCTCTTTACACGACGATATCTCGACGACGGAAAGTCGTATCGTCGTGAAACACAGTTCGTTGCAATGGGGAAGGTCCCCTGCTTCCAACCGTAACATTCACACTCACAAGACGTAGATAATTTCAGAAAACTGGAGGTTCAAAGTTTTAGCACTTTTAATACGTTCCGCGCGTACATTCGAACGTACCCTTAGGCTAATATTCGTTCTCAAGCTTTTATTAATGAGTTTTAATTATATAGATAGCAACTGTATCGCAGAATTGTATTTATTTTGCGTATTGCAATTTGAACTCTTGGATTCTAATGATGGAATAAAGGAACTTTTCAGTACGTGAGATTAATCGAGGTAGAAGAAATGTAATTAATGCCTGCTCTCTGAAATCAAATATTTCACGGGGTTTGTTTAATACTTGACGCCTGCGATTCGTTGGAAATTTATGAATATCGTGTTGTCTTTATAACCCATGCATAACTGTGCTGCATAAACCATTAGATACCAGGGTTTCGTGCACGCAATGGATCTTTTCGGCGTGCCCCAAGAATAAATCTTTAGGTATCGTTTAAAATGCATGAAACATCCGCAGTTTCCTCAGTTTCAAACAGGCTTTGACTATCATTATTAATTATTCCCACGGTGACAGAAGTCGTGTCTAATGTCGTGTCCTGTATCGTTTTCAGACGACGATTACTGTTCCTTAGTCAAAGAAATACCTCCCTACGATGATGGCCGGAGGCTGCTCGATCTAATGGACATGGCTGTGCTGGACTTTCTCATGGGGAACATGGACAGGCACCATTACGAGACGTTCAAGATATTCGGCAATAACACGTTCCCCCTGCACCTGGACCACGGCAGAGGGTTCGGCCGACCCTTCCACGACGAAATCTCCATCCTCGCTCCTATCTTGCAGTGCTGCATGATCAGGCAGTCCACTCTCGGCACCCTGTTAAAGTAAGTTTCTACTAAAAAGTCTTCTTATCAGATCAAGCTCCACCACTGTTCGCTCAGCTAATATTACTCTTCGAGACCATCAAAGCTACAAAACTTACAGCAGCCCCGAATAATCCCAGCCTCGATAAACAAGCCAGCAACGCTCCCGCAACATCCCCATATTTCGCCATCTTTATCGCGCCCCCCTCGTTCCATTAATTCCTCAAGATCGGTCCAGAATCGGTCGGTCGATCGTCGATCTTGCTGCGCTTTTAATCACGCCGCGGTCGCTCGGCGGGATCGATCGCTGGGAATTTACAATTCACAGCGGCTCGACGGCCTCCCAGCGGATTTCGAAAAAGGGAAACGCTGGGAAAACTTTACGACCCCTGTTGGCCCAGGTGGAGAGAGAGGGAGGGGTGGTTGAGGCACAAGGGGGACCGGATAAGGCGGATTTCGGAGTGAAACGTTTTACCAGAATTGCCCGCCGGTACCGGCACGCTCGTGAATCTCCGCTTTGATGCGGATTCACGGGGACGGGCTTTTTACGGGCGCGATAAATTCGACGAGAGCGGATTTTCGTCGACACGCGTAGGGAGATACAGCACGCGGTATGGCCGGTGACCGATGCACGATTCCGTCGGCCGATTATCGATCTGCTGAGGGGGTGGCCGGCTGCTTAAGCCGGCGTTACGAGCGGAAACTCGGGCAGGCCGATATCTTCCCCTCGGCCAGAACGCGCGTATTTCTCTCCGCGACACCTGCCACTGTCTCGATAAAAATGGAGCATTCCGCAGATTGAATTTCCCCGCGAGGTACGGCCACGGAGGGATCCCATCGAGGCAAATTCTTCAACCCTTTACCGTTCAATCTAGTACACTTTCCTGAATTTCCGTCGACGATTATGTACTGGCGGCAAGTTTGAAGTTTAAACTGTGAACGGTAACGAAAGTAGGATAGCTCTATTAGGAAGAGCTATATCTTTAGTTAAAACTCTTAGGACCTTGGTGGACTTGAATTTTATTTCACAAACATTTTATTGTAAAGTAAGGACTTGTGCTTCCTACACTAAGTATAGTTGAACGTGAATCTTTTGTGAATTAGCACCAACAATATAACTTCAGTTTCTTATTTTTATGAAACATTGTGTTCTTATGGAATAGCTATTGTAGAAGAATCTAATTTCCAGTCGTATAGATTGGAGCCAGTGTAACAGGGAGGATAGATTGGAAGCAGAAGATCGATAATTCGTGGTTGATTTCTTTCTGTGGAATTTAATCGTGTTTGATCGCCGTTCGCCTCGGTCATTGTTGAGAGGAGAAGATCTCGAATACAAGTAGCTTCTTGAATGAAATCGTGCTCGGCTCGTTGAAAACGCATTAAAGAAGCCCACACTCTGCCCGTTAAACCCGATATTATAGGATAATTGCATCCTGTGGCTACTTCATTGCGGCTACTTCATCGTGTCAGTCACGGTTGCTTCTTTCATTATGACTTCGTTTTCATTCAATCCCCCACTCACCGAGCCCGATGTGTACTCGTACGAAACACTTATACATACCATGAATCATGAATGCTTGTGGTTCTACGAATCTCTTATTCGGCAATTAAATTCATACCTCGATACGTTCGTTTAATTAACCGAAGACATAGTGGTAATTTCAACATAGATTTTCAGATTCATCCTTTGAGATTCATTATTTTCCTAGGGAAGTTATTAAATATATATTTCAAGAATAATTGCACCGTTCTTTACCTTAGAGAAGAAAGAAGCTTTTGTTTTCATTTAATTAGAGGTCGCACGATGCGATGAAACAAAATGAAGTTTCTTTAATGCTGATGTTTGTAAGAAAATTAGAATGATATTTCTCGACGAAAGTGTGAATAAAATGGCAACGCAAGACTGCATTGAAGGAAATATCATGGTAAACTTCCAGGCGATGGAATTCGATTCAACTTTGTTCGATTAGGTAAATATTATAAGGACCTGTCGTCCAGGGTCATCAATTTCCTCGGGGACCATAATCCTTCAAACGGTATAAAAGCTGCTCGATCAAGTCTTTATCCTTCTCTGCTCGCGAGCTCTGCGTTTCTTGGCTCCCTTGTGACATCGAGAAGTAGCCAGCCAGAAAAGTACTTTCTTCGAGGATGCATTCTGAAACATACATATGCGTTCATATCTACAGGGTGTTCAATTACAAACCGCTCCAAAAATAAATATCAAAATTCTTGAAAAGCCACAGCTATTTGAAAACGACACAATTTTTTCCTTCATCACTGCGATAGAAAACCTTCTAATATCATTCCTTCAAAAGTGACAAATTTCCTTACGACCTTCCATAATCCAATGCCCATCACAGACAAAATATAATTATTTGCAAGGATACACTTTACAAAAAATATCGTATTAAGTGATACATACAACGATAGCTGCCCAAAAAATTATTCAAAATTGTTAGACAAAATATTAAACCCCACATTTTGACCCCATTAATTCAAATCTCGAGAACGGATAGAATATGGACCACCCTAGACGTAGTATAAATGACATCCACGATCCGTCTGCTTGAGTCGATACTTTATTCATTGCCTCTTCCGCGAGGAGGATCCGGCTCCTCCATTATCGGACCACGTCTCGAAATCTCGAAGAGCGCTCCAACACGTCTGGAAACTTTAAGACCCGCTGGAAAAACAATCTTCCTATGGGGTAGGACCAAAGACCCGGAGCTTGCTCGCGCGCGCGCGTTTCATTCAAAGATACGTATCATCGGGCTGGACGAACTTCTAATTACGAATATTTGCATTTTTATTGAAAAATTCCTTGCACACCGCGCTCCGGGGCCGATCGATTTATCCAGAAGAGGTGTCCGATGGAGGGTCACGTTTTTTAATCTTTCGAGTCCCGACGACTTCTGCGTCCGTGGATTTGCATGTTTATTAAAAACGATCGACTTAGTCTGATTCCGTGAATATTGAAAGCCGTGACCGAGGGATGGAAGTTTTTCGGCGAGGGGGTTGGATGGACCCTGGTTTCTGCCTGAACCCTGAGGGCTCGGCGAGCAAGTTGTTGACAGATTTGCTCGGTGACACGTTGAATATGAATTCGAATATTTAGGAAGATTATCAACGCTCGCGGTCTCATTGCCGTCACTGACCAATTTCAGGCTTCGACTACCAGAGCGAAAAGCATTTACCTTCCATTTTACAGACACCGTGTGGTCGAGACACATTGATTGAAAAGTAGAAATGGAGCAGAGATATATTTTTTTAATAAATCCTCTGGTATCTGGATTAATAGGTAGATCTGATTTTTCAGATAGAGGATTTTTTTAACAATGCAACGCTTACTTTCCGCGTGTTGCTTAGGTATTCTATGTTTCACAAAAAATAATATAACTAACAGTACAAGAAATGAAAATTCCAGCAGTTAATACTGCACGTTTTCTATCTAATGCCATTACATTTAACAAAACAGCGTGTGGCACCCTATCCTCGATCTATCATCAAATATTTTAATTTAAAAGTAGTTTTCAATTTTTTTCACTCAAAATTTGCCACTCTAGGCAGAGATTCTACCGAGCTATATTCAATACCCGACTCACAGCCTCCTTTGGATCACGGCTTCGTTTGCAGCCTCGAATTATAATTTCTGTTTCAGATTTCACAACGGGCCCGTGTCCCTAAGCGCATCGCTGCGGAAAAGCATGGCGAACGACCCCGTGGCGCCAGTTCTATGGGAGCCCCATCTCATAGCCCTGGACAGAAGGGTGCGCGTGATACTCCAAGCGATCAGGGACTGCCTGAATCGGGAGGACTCGAGTCAGGTGATCCGCGAGAGGATCCAGGACGCCACGTCCTAACACATCCCTCGCCTTCGCCAGGTCACAGTGACAGAGACTTTCCATATCGTCTGTAAGAAGAAGCTGAGAGCTCGTCCTGATGGTGTGTCGTGGCACAGTTTCGTTGTAAAAAAGAACCTGTAAAAAGAAAGACTTGTAAAAAGGCTTCGCGGTGAACGATTGAGCGACCATGGTGTTTCTTACGCGTTACCCTCACGGGGGACATTTGTCGTTAAAGAAAGAACGAACTTAATTGGTTACTCTTAATTATCCCTTGCCAAGACTAATGAATCAGTCGCCGCACTTCGATCCAACTTAGGTTCCAATAGCGTTCGTTGCTGCTTCTTCATTTTCAACGCAAGAGACTATTCTTATCTATTTCCCTGTAATTTTTCGTCCTTTCTGTTTCTGTTTTAAGACGAAACTTGTACAAAGAGACTGTACATAGTGTATGTATATCGTAAGACGCGCGAGAGCAGTTTAAAAAATCAAAAACACCCGCGACCTCCTGCTTTCCGTGTACATAAACAAGAGAATAGGGAAATGGTGTACGTATGAAACAGAGCCGCATCGTTATGGCTTTCGTGGCAAGAGTATGTCAAAGCTTGCTCGATCTCAGGCCTCGTGGCTGACAGTTTCCTTGAGGGCTCTGTTAAAGGCTGCAGTTTGTCGTAAAGTTTATTGGTTTCAGTGGCAATAATGGACACTTCGTGTCATTCTTGCTCGGGAGCTGTGCGCCAAAGTTTTTTACAGGAAATTTCACTTTTCACAGAGAAAAAGAGGGGAACGCTCCCTCTCGTCGAACGTGTTTTCCGCGCGTGCGAGAGAGTTGTCTTTTGTAAAAGTGTGCTTTTTCATACGCATGTGATCCTCTGTCTATTTGCAGGGCGCACCTGCACCATTAACCGTTTATTGGGCAACGAGAAAATGAAATGAACTCTGTTGGAGAAACGTTGTCGCTTTAATCTTCTCACGAGCAATCGAAGCCCTTTCATCCCTCCTTTCTTCCATATTTCTGTCACTACGCACACTTAAAGACACATCTTTTAAATAGTTGTTTGTTTTTTGGGCAAAATTGCACTTTTAAACTGTAGAAAGTGTTTGGAAAACCTATGATTTTATTCGATTAAGTTACTTCATGGATCGTATTCTACTTTTGTTCCAGCAGCTTGGTAAGAATGAGGGAAGCATTGGGAAATTAACAGAGTGTTGAAATTCTCGTTCGCAGTGATATAGTGAAAGATAGAGCAAATGCTACGAGAATTTAATAGCGAAAGAAGAATTCTCTTACGATATCTTTAATTCAATTTCACCTTTCTGAAACCTTTCCAGCTCCCGATTATCAGCTTCTGAATCATTGAAACCGTGAATAGTGTCACGGTCCGTGGAAAGGGAGCAGGCTACGAAAAAGGGAACAAAGCGATGGTCAGCGGAGAAATCAATTTCCCCGTAGTTTCATTAAGCGAATCTGAAAGATTCAGAAGGTCTTTTAATTACGTCGCGTGCCCAAGAGTTTCCACCACTGATTTCATTATTAAGCTGTTCCCTGAAACGTTCCCGTTCCGTGTTCATATCGATATTCCACCCCCAGCGAGTTTCACAGTTTTCCAAAGAGACCTCCCAACAATTCTCTCCGCCAACAATTGCCATTCTATCTTCCCTGTCTCGAGGAGCTGCAAAACATTCGCGACTCCTGGTATCTGAAAACTCTCTCTCCACTCAGCGGCATAGAAACCAACGATTTTCCGAATAAAAAACACGACAAACTTACCCTTCGAGGCCAAACTCTGGGCAACAGGATCTCATAAAATCTATCGATCGTGCGATTCGCGAAACAATTAAACACGCTTCAAGCTGCGAAGAGCTGCATTTAAATGAAGCAGCAGTGATGTGATTAAAAAAAAAAAACAGTTTGCAGAGGGGAAGATAACGAAGCAAATCACTTTTCGAATTCTCGTGGCGCAGAGGCTGTAACTTCTTTCGACTGTCAGTTTCGATAGAAGTTCCCAACTTGAAGGGAAGGAGATTTCACCAAGTATTTTCGCAACGTTGTTCCAACGATGACGATGATGGTTCCGCTCAGATATTTCCCTTCTGTTCCGGAGTAAGTTGCTCAGGGTGTGCAGGCTTATCCGCGCTGCCAGTTCCCTTAATCGGAGCGAAAGTTCCGCCCCGCGGGAACTTTTCGCCTTCACGTGCAAAGGTAAACGCGGAATTTTCGCGGAAGATCAATAAAACTCCACGGACAGAGCGGCGCTCGTTCGAAACTTTCCATTTCTTGCATCAACCGTGCATTTAATCATGCGATATTTGCGGAGGGAGTTATTAAATAATCGTATTAGAGATTCCAACTCTGTCTGAATGCCAACGCTCCGCGGTGAAAAGATAATTAGGCGTTCGTTGGTTCGCATTTTTAAAACGATGTGGACACGAACTTTCTGGGTCGCTCAAAATCTTCGGAAACTACGACAAAACTGTTGCAAGATTTAATACTACACCTCAGTATTCTGGAAACTGGGGATCGATAAACGCACGGTCCAAATTACAATATCCATATCCATATCGTTGCAGTATAATATAACAATTCATTAGAGGGCTGCCTCTGTAGCCCCAGTGATTGTTGATGAAGTATCGATCGTCATTATTATTCCAATTAATTTGAGGATCCAATGATATTCCAGCGGAGCATTGTCAATCGCCCCACTGTTACGAATAACAATTCCACTTCGGAACCAGTCAGATGAAAAAAGATCTGTATTGTTTTAAACAAAGCTATACCATTACGTTCTCAAAAGAACGAACAATTCACATATTCTTACTTTCAGGAGCGAATTAAAGTGCAACACCCTTCAATTTATTTCCCATTAGCCTTTGTACAGTCAGAAAAAAAACAGATGCTATTTAATTTTCCCTGAAGATAGCGATCCCAGTTGAAGTATCCTCTCTGTCCGTTTGCAAAGCAATTACAAAGCGGCGGCGGCGGCCAGTCTATCAAAGGGATTACGATTGAAAAACAATCCTCTGAGTGGCTGAGGCGACGTCGCGCCTGCACACAGCCCCCGAAATCCCCAATCAGTCTTAGTAGTCGTCTTAGGCGGGTTTAGCAAGTGGTTCCTGTAACCGACAGCAGCCGTAACACGATCTGAATCCCCGTTTGCTAGACAGGGGTTTGGGGGTGGGTCCCGTTGCCACCGACACGGCCGGAGGATTGGGAAGGATATATCCTGTTAATTACGCGATCTCGGGCTTGCCTATGACGTTAGACGTCCCGGCCAGGACGTCCGTTTCCTGACAGCTCGAATTTCCTCCGTAGACGAATGTATAATCTCGAGGTACGGGCTGCTTGATTCGCCCTGCCTGTTGCGACCAGAACGATCAACCTGTCGAACTCGAACTGGCCTTGCGAATTCACTCTTCTCTCCATTTCCACAGTAGGTATTCTCTTTCATTTCTCTTTTCATTTAGCATATTTTTTTATGTATTGCTTTAAGTCAGAATATTGACAAGGAGTCGGCCTTAAATTGCGTAAGGTTTTGTGTACGTTTTCTTACAACGGAAGGGAATCAAGTAGCTTCTTATCGAATGGTTCCAGAAAAGTAATTTTAGTTTAAATTTCCCGAAATCAAGTTAAATGAATTATACAGGAGAAGGTTGGAATATTAAATCTTATGAATTCTTATACTGGGGAAGGGGGGTACGAAATCGTGAAAGTTATCCTTACGTAATTTAAGGACAGCCCTGAAGCATCACATAAAAGTGTTTTTCATCGCGTACCTAACATATTTCCATCTATTTAATTTTTACGAAACAATATTATTTCCGTCGTTCTATCAAATCTTATCAGGGACCGATGCAAATAATTGACTGTAACAGTTTGCTCTTAAAAGTTGTTAAGCGCACATGGCCACGGGCGAGGAATTACAGCGAAACCGACTTGCGAGATCAAAGTTTTCGCGATCTTCGGAAGACTAACGAGAACGAACGAGACTTTCCCTCCCCCGAGTCTTGCTCAATTTTGGAAAACTTTTCGGCGCGGTATTTACGCGAAAGTTCGCCAACTCCCAGCCGGAAGTGCTTGGAAATCGTCGCGGAACCCTCGGAACGTGTTGACTGGTGTAAAGCAAGTACTTATGTACTTGGGCGTTTATATTGCCAGCGAGGAAATCGTAGCAGCTTGTATTCAGGGCCCGCGTCTGATCATTCCTCGACCTTCTCTACTTAATCCTCGTTCCCCTTAATTTAGACACTAAAGATTAAAAGTTAGGTTTAAAAACTTTCATTGAAGATGAAAACGCGTTCATTTGTAAACCCTGTGCTATTTTCGAGGAATTAATTTAGAAGGTAATGAGCAGTTGTGGTCTTTTTAGAGATATTCTGTTCCAACATCGATTCATTATTTCACTGACGTCAGAGATTACGTTTCGGTGGAAAATTGAAGCTGGTGTAATGTAATATTTAAAATGGAAGCTCTCTGTGGATATGGATTAAAAGTTCGTCGAACAACGAAGTCAATATAGAAGCAATTATGAGGAAATAAACGATGTAACAAAATATATACCATAAAAGGGCTGCAACCACCATTTCGCGACGAAGTTAATCGAATTTCAAAGTTACCTCGATAGAGCAAATGGAGGAATGAAATTTTCGCATCGATGCAGTCCAGCGGCAATATTTTTCCCCGAGGAAGGGGTGTTTTCGCGAAACTTTCGGTAACGAGATAATTGCGCGCGACATGTTTTGGAGTTCGCCAAGGCATTCGGATGGTCAATAGAATTTGTTTACCCTGAGAAGAATTCCCACGAGCTTGGAAGCTGATATATCCATCAATCTCATACACATTACAAATGCTTTCAGGACCCTCCTATCACCAGTTAATAACAGAGCACATTTATTGTGACATTCCACAAAGCAAGCATTACGATGCTCTCTTGTAACAAACAATGGATGACGAAATTCGCGGAAAATTGCATCCTTTTCACAGAATATTCAAACAATATATGCGTTTTAATTAACTCTACTACAACCCTCCATTCTGTTTCGACCCAATCACGTTCCCATTACTCCAGAAACCTCTAATTTGAAAGAAATGATACAAAACACTTGTTGCTATTATGTGTGCTCCTCCTTACAGAATACTATATTAAATATATAACTGAACCGAAGGGGTGGAAGAGTTAAAAGTACTAATCACGATTAATTCGTTTGTCGATAGAAGAGAAAACATATAGAATTGAGGGAAATACGAAGAATGGGGTGGAATGGAGAAAGTTTCTTTATATTTCGACGTCTCTGCGGCGTGTTAAAAATTGCATAGTTGGGGGAGACACAGGGAACTCGAAGAAGGAGGATCGAAGAGGAAGGCGGATAATATTTATCCTCCAGTGGTGCATTGGTCCGCGAGTTTTTCGCGTCTGTCCATAAATCAACCCTTAACGTTCGTCCCTTTGTGATCTTCGACTGTCTCCCCCCCCCACCCCTACTGCATCTGCCTCGGCTAGACTTTTTTCTCGAAAGAGAAACTTTCCACTTCCTCCTTTCGGCGAATCGGGCAGTGTCTCTCACCCCCACGTGCAACGGGGTAGCGATATGGATTTCTGCTTAGCCAGGGGGAGAAAAGTTGCGCTCGTAAAACTAACAACAATTCCGTGGGACGCTGGGGAGTCAACAACCCAGGGATGTGGTTGTTGAAGGGTAAACCCCTTGCACGATTTCTGCAGCTGTTTGCAGGGGAACGTTGGTTAATTGCACTCCAAGGGGGGGATTAAATAAAGTTGTAGTAAATTAAAATGCTTTTGCTGTTCTTTATTATCCTTTATAATTGTTTCTCCAAATTTGTGTTCAAGCGATGAAAATTCAAAGTTCAATAGTATTGTGACTGAACAGTAAAAACGTTTGAGGTTTAAATTTTAAACGACAAGGGTTGCGAGCTTCCGAGCTTCAAAATTTCTAGGGTCTGAAGATTTGGGAGCTAAACATTTTAGCCCCTCGAATTTTTGAATTACAGCCGATCATGGACCGTAACACCAAAATGATAATACCAGAAACGATGTTGCGTTCCAGCTATAGTTACACAGGCGTTGAAAACCAACGGAAAGACTTGACAGCTTAAAGAATCTTAGAAGAACGAGGATAAACATCGTGTTTGCGTGTCTCCGCCTTTTATCCCCGAAGAAAGGCGTTAAGGTGTTCTCAGTGGACTTAGAAATACTCTCAGGTACTCGTCCAGTATTTGTGTTCGACGCTACGTGACCGATCCTCTTCCTGGACCAACCCATTCGCGACACTTTACTTTTCTACGTCACTCCTGCCCCCAGTGGCTGTCTCCTAGGGTCCCCTCTTCTTTTAAAGCAGCTACGTCAACGAGGAATCAATCCTGAGCAAGATTAAAAACTCTGATACTTTAGATCCAGTGACACTTCATCATTCTATGGATCATCTAAAATCTAAAAAATACAAAAATATATTTACACTACTGGGGACAAAAAAGTTTGAACAGTGGACTGTAGGAAAAATAACATATTTCTGCAATTATGTTTTCAAACTTTCTTTTCGTTATGGATGTAATTATTTATTTCTCTGAGCTTTGGATTACTGAAAGTTCTATCTTGTCTGTTCAATTTTTATTTAAGTCCGAATCGAGGAACAGGGTGACTTACAAGTTTGTACACATAAGTTGAAAAGTCGAGGACGAAGAAATGAGGCTCCTTTTTAGGTAATGGTAATCGTTTAGGGAAGATAAGATTCAAACGATTTCTGATCGTGGAAAGCTCGAGTATGAGCAACGGCTTTAACGCTCGTGGCCGCAGTTTCCACAGGGAAACGTCGAACATTTCAACGGGGATGCATTTTAATGCATCGTTTGCATAATCGCGCGGAGTGTTTCTTTTTCACTTTGCAGTGGCTTCTGCGCCCCAGCGCGTCGCATTCTCATCCTAAGCACTGTTTAAAGAACTCCTCGCCCTTTGCTTTCTTTCCCACGTCGTTCCTCGAGCTCCCTTTAACTGGAATTTTGTAGGCGAGTCGAGGAACGAAATACAATGATAGTAATGCTGCTTTCCTTGTCTTTTTACAGGGAGAGGATTTGTCGAGGAACGTGAAGTAAAGTTGTGAATTGGTACGTATGAGAAGATACTTAGTTGGTTCTGTTTTATCTTTGCTATAATGTATGTGGAATGTTTGTAGGACCTTCAGGTAGTTTTGTTCTTTAGTCGACAATGTGCCTGCAAGTGAAATTTATTAATGTTAAGGGGCATTGTAATCATGTATTTGCAAGTTGTGAATATTAAATGTAAATTGTAAATTTATGTGGTGTGTATTGTTTAAGATACTTTGCAATCGAAATGTTGTAAATAATGAGTTTGTGGAGATCGTAGATTTGTAAATTTATATGGAGTTTAAAGTAATTTGTATTGTTTGCGGGTTATTATAACAATATATTAAGGTAAACGTTAATTAAGAGATGCGTTGTATATTGTATAAGGGGAGATTTGTATTTTTATAGTTTGTCAAAGGTTTCAAATGCAATAATAATATGTGAGTATGTTGCTAATTTCCTATTACAAACTGCTGGTTTCTGTTAGTAATTTATGCACTTTTAAAGTTGCATCTCATGACTTAATCCTGTAAATATATTCAGTAATAACTTTTGCGCGCGTGTTATGTATAATTCATTAGTAATAAATAATTATTCGATATGATAATTCTGCGCGCCGCTATTATTCATTTTCGTATTCATATTATTCAGAAATTTATTGGATTTCTGTCAGTAATGTGTGGACTCTGCGTCTACTTAATAACTACCTTAACTAAAGAGAACAGAGAAAATGTGTAATATAAAATACTTTAAATACAAAGGCACTTATTAGCTGAATCTTTAAGTTGTTAGACCGTAGCTTCCAAATTTACACATACAGTGTTGCTTGCGGTCGATTATGTATTAATAAAATATAAAACGTATCGTTTTTAGTAACATATTGCTGAGATTTTCCAGATTAAAACGAGTTCAAACACCGGCTGCATTTTCAACTGCATATTCATCGATATGAAAATTACACAAGATACTGCTTCACCCGAATTATCCAATTACACTTGTAAATTTCGAAATTGTTTATTTATTGCTCGAGAAAGGTGTTCGGAAAATTTGACCGCGGGGTAAAGTAGAATTCTCACCACGGGTTTTGAAGTTGCGCCCCATCTAGCGGACGCTTGTCGAGTGCGCATTGTATCCGCGCATGAAACTGATTTATGGCGCGAAGTTTGATTTGAAATATTTCGTTTCATCTTCAAATGAATTTAGGTTTTCATTTTTATTGTACATTTAGTTGATAAGAGTTTGTTTGAACAATTACATAATTCAATGGAAGTAGTAGAATACGTGTAAATAATCTAATGTTAATGTATATAGTCACTTTTGGAATGTAGTACGTCTCGATAAGTTCATTTTGCCTATAAACAAGTGACTTACCTAACCTAATTCTTTTTACCTGTTATCTGTTTAAATAATAACGATGTTTTAACACAAAGCTGCATATTATTGATGTAATTTAAACATAATACAGTAAAATCATACAAATTTAATCTTTATTTAATCTCATTTAATGTAGACAAAAATACAGTTGGTGGTCACCTTCGATGCGTTTTTGGTAGGAAGATCGGGAAGGTAATTACCTGTGGCAGAAGATACGTACGATTAATTCTTCGACAAATACGGTAACATTCACAAGAATAAATAGATTAAAATTAATACAATTATTACACCATTGGGGACGCTCCTCTACAGCAGTGGTACCAACAATAGGTAATACTATGCTTCCCGGTCCCCGCTCCACGCTCCCAATGAAATGAGCTCTTGAGGCACTTGATGCAGTGGACGCCGAATGCCCTGTGTAATACATACCTGGTCTGTGCTGAATCGTTCCGAAGTATCTACGATGAAAGTTTGCTAATTTCCGTACTCTTCGAATTCGATCCTAATGGATTCCCAACTACTGCAAACTATACTCTGAATTTTCATATTAATGCCAGGATCAACACTATAAATTATTTGCTAAACGTAATTGGAGAGAAGCGGGACCAGGTACAACAATATAATTCAATGAAAACAATAACAAATACATATATTTCTCGAAATGTGATACACTTTGACGTTGGTGGTCATATTCTTTTACTTCTCATGTGTTTTTTTTGTTTTTCGTTTGAATGGATCGGATGGTGTGTCATTACAGACGCAGCGACATCATCTAACTCTTCCCTTTCTGTTTTTTCCATTTTTTTCCCTGTTTCGTTAATTTTCCCTCGTTTTGTTATCATCGTCGTTAAATCTAATTGGAGCAAAAAGCTGTCGTTTGCGTCTACCAGTGTGTCTAAATCCTCTACGATTTCATCCCTTTACGTTTTACTATTCGCGGGCTGTGGGCGTCGCGGCGCACGCATGCGCCCCGGCACTCTCTGCTCTGTTTATCGGCGCTTCTCGTTTCTTTCGATCATATCGAATTGTGCCGAGATCCAAGACCGGCTACTTAGAAAGCTACGGATGTACTTTAATTAATTAATAGCAACTTGTACTAGAAGGTACTTACAAATATTGATGATTCTTTTCGAGAAACGCGAACGAGTGTCTCTTTCTTTTCTCGGCTTTACGTCGGACTATCGTCAGCTATCGCGGCGATCGAAAGAAAAGGGGGGAAAAAACAATCGAAATGCCTGTTGAATTTCTCACTTGCGATTTGCTACACGCTCACGGCTGCCATGCAGGGTCGATTGATTTTCTCTCGCTGATGTGGGGGGAAATTTCTGCACGTTGTTTGTACGACTATCAGAACCGACGCGTCTGAGTAACTTGTCGAATACGATATAATATGGATTCCGTCGAATTAGCTTTGCCTATGCACCAGAAAAAAAACAGCGCGGGTCGCTCTGCAATTGAACTCGAACGACCCATGCGAATCGTCGATGATCACGAGTCGCTCTTTTGCATCGCGTTGCTCCCTCGAGATCGCGCACCGCCACTTGCTTCCCAGCGTCCACCGGTTTCACAGCTGTCGCGATATCGAGTGATTACACACACGTTGATTACGGAACAGATAACAATTTTATTACTTCTACCGTTCATTCTTCCGCAGTCAAGCGAACAAATGCGTTCAAACGAATTCTCTAGTCGCTTCTGGAGAATCGAATCGTTGGGCTGAACTTATAATCGACTGGCGACGCGAGATCCGCCCGCGTATAATACACTAATCAACTACAAAATTTTTTACATTGTACAACATGCATAAAATCTTGGCAAAAAAAATGAACATATATGTATACAATAACAATGCGTAAAACAATTTTCCATAACGTCGACGTGATCGATTAGCACGGACGTCGCAGTCCGTCTAAAAAGAAATTTACAATCGTAAAATATAATTGATTACATGGAGCTCCCGACAAACAATGCACTTCTCAATGATTCATGTGTAAAAAAAAAAGAAAGAAATTGTTCGAAGCGAATCTGTCATTGACAAGGCCTCCCGCGAAACGAATTTCCTCGCTTTTGTATCTACAAATATACATATACGTCGTGTATATGCATCATATATACGTCATACGATATAATATTATAAGGCTAGAAGCTCTTCGAGGGTTCGCGGAGTAAAAAGATGAAGAAACCGATCGAACCGATAAAAAATAATGTAAACGACTGATAACAAGCGTAATGTAAAAAGGTCTTCTACTGGGAGCGTACTCTCAGTGTCGATTTTACGTCGCAAAAAGTGCTAAAAAACATATATATATTTATAATTATACTTGATTATTGTCACTGAGCGTTGCAACGAGCAGAATCGCTTATTTAACGCATCAACAGTATGTAAAATATTAATCGCATGTATTATCCATGGATGAAGGCGCTTGAGTAGGCTTCCCTCGTGATTACTTTTCTTTTCCCCGCTCGCGATGACATACTGAATTTCGTGGGACAAGAGGAAGCAGCTACGAATAGAGATGCACTCCACGGTTTGTCTAAAGGTAGCCCTCCTTGGTGCACAATTTCAGCGATTAGACTTTAAAGTTAACAATGGAAGGTTACAGCCCCAATTCGTTTAAACAGAAGCATCCCTTTTTAAACAAATTACCGGACGTCCATAGAATAAATTTCAACTTTCCTCTCATAACATTTTCGCCTTACGCTACGAAGTTCGCAAGAATATTTATACAATGATACTTTGAATTGCAAAGAAGTTAATAGTACGATTCTCTTTTTCTTTCTTCCCCCCCCCCCTTAAAATATGTACAAAAGAAGAGATTGAATTTCATACCCGTTGCTCGACGAGGCCGTCGACCAATCGAAGGGCGGCGAGAACGATTTAATAAAAAAAAAATCAAGAGACGCGTCGCGACGCTTTCCCCGCACTCGAGCTGCATCGAGCGATTTCAAATGGCATAAAACCGAGCGCCGAAACGAACATAGAGAAGTGATAGAACGTGTTACGTATGAAAAGGAAAGAAGCACTTGATCTACCTTACGATAAAAACAACTAGAATCACTTGTGTACCATCACCACGTGGGATACGCTACAGTAATTAACGTTTTCTTAGAGAACTAGGACCCTAGTCCGTGCGTAGAAAAGCGTCGTTCTCCCAAGTATCCTTCTTAATATGTTTCTTTTAATAAATCGCCGATTTGGACATTCTTCCCTCCCCCCGGGCTTTCTCTAGGTCGCTGAAAGTGGTCGTTCCACGGAACGCGCGCGCCGAAGGATTAGTAGTGGCGTAGAAGAATACAATTCGACTAGAATCAACTATCTGCCGCGGCTAGGGCTCCTGCAGTTTACTCTCTTTTTGTGCAAATGCAAATGGAAGTTAGGTTTTGTACAAGGTTAAACCGAACAGAAGGCTATTCTTCTACAGAAGTGAAATTAGTAGACGTGCTCTGATAGCATGGGGCTGAGAGATCCTAGCATCTTCACGGGTCTATAGAACGCTAGACATTCGTTCAAAGTGGGCATGTAGGTTACAGTACTCGGGCACTCTTTGAACACGCTACATACGCCACTTTGTAGATCCCTGTACAGGCGAACGTAAATATTCCCGCTGTACAGGCGACCTTGAAAATGATCTACACAGGCGACCCTAGAGGTCCCATGTGCAGGTGATTCTAGGTACTTCTAGTGATCCTATTACCCCAGACATCTGCATAGGTGATTCTACAGACACCTCGTGCACGTGACCCTGAAGATCTCCTGCCCAGGTCCCTCCATAGATTCTCTAAACGAGCAATGGCCCAGAGAAAGCGGGGGGACGGTCGAGAAAGCACTGAGGAAACGTTAGACCAAGAATCTATCCACGATCAGATCAGCGGGACCGCGGTTGTACGAGAAAGAAACAGAAGCTCGAGAGCCAACGCGTGGCTAGGCGGCCGCTTCTTTCAACCAGACGATCGTTTACGCGCCTGTCTGTGCTCATATTTATACACTTTCTCGCTTATTACTCTAATCAGCTCCAGCCCGGCTCACGAGGCATTTCGGGGGCGGTGCGCGTGCCAGCGTTGTCCTGCAGTTCAGACGTCCTCCTTATCAATTCGGTCTCACGAGGAGAGCAGCACGCGCACTCGTTACGTCCCTGTCTGCCGCCTCGCGTGTACAAGTAGAGACGCCTCTCTGTGTATGCAGATATATACGTAACGTCTGCGTACGTATACGTGTGCATACACGTAACGGGGATACTGTTATAGCGAGCCATGCATACCAATGGTTGCCGTTGGCATTGCGCCTTCGTGTGCACGTGCACGCACGGTTGCAGGCGTGCGGGCGACCTGTACACGCGCGCGCAGACCCACGCTTTACAGACAGGGCATACACACGGCCGTGTATGTACGCGCGTATACATATAATCTAACTATACATATAACTATGTACACTTTTCGGGGAGGGACGGGAGTAGGATTCGCCCCTCGGAGGGGCTGGGATGGAACGGACAGAGGGAGGTCGTGTCTGTGTGAGTGTGTGTGAGAGAGAAAGAGAGGGAATCGATGAATGGTAGAAGTTCCCGAAGGGTATCTTCGGGACTCCTTAGGAAAGTCGGCTCTGTCTTCAATCGTCGAGGATGGTCTTGTGATTCGGCGCGCTCCTTCCATTCCTTTCTATTTTCCTCTTTTCTCTTCCGGACTGGCGATACCTAAGTGCTGCGACTATGAAGTGTGGGAGGAGCTGGCGCAACAAACGCTCGTCTCTGCATCATTTTTAATCGTTGGAACGAGCTGTCGCTTGCACGCCGTGCTGTTAGACGTCCGTGTATTTGCTTAGCTTGTCGCGCAGCAGCATGTTCTCGTTCTTTAGCCGATCCAGCTCCTGTCGTAGGCCCATATTCTGCAAAAAGCACACGGCGGATCTTAGTTTCGCTCCGCTGAGACGTTCGACGCACGGTGAAGCGTAATGAACACTGTGGCGCGAAAGGGAAACGATCCTTTGGATCCCCGATTGGAAGGATCTGGTGAAGTTGCATAGTGCGTTCAGCCTTCGCTGTGGAAGAAGTCAAGTGTCTTCTTCGACAGTCTAGGCTCGGCTGCTATTAATATTGTACCGGCGATTTACATTGGAAATGGGAGAGCAGACCGAGAACGGTTTCCCCTGTCCGTTGCACCTCTGCAACTTCACCGATACGACCTGAAGGCTCGAGTTTTGCAGCGACGCGTGTTCTTTAACTTAAGAGGCGTGGGAAGATTTACTTCTTTCTCGAGGAAGCCGGCCCTGAGAGCGATCTGGTTCTCCTTCATGCGACGCGCGTCCCGTGATCGTTTCGCTGCCATGTTATTCTTCCTACGACGCGCCCAGTATTTGTCATCCTTCAGGTCATCCGGAACGAACTGCAACCAGTGGCGGATCATAGGGAACAAAAGGTCTCTAAGCGCCTATCAATGCAACCGGGGGTCTGAGGCAACTACAAACTACATACTCGGAGTAGCTGCAGTTCCTAGCCAACTGCTGGGCTCATTAACGTTCGCGAATTCTTCAATGCACATCTTCCACTCCTTTAATTCAAACGCGGCAGTGGTATTAAGGAGGTCTCTATGAGCTATCATGTGCCAACGCTAGTGCCCTTGTACAATCGTTAATGGGTGAAAAAGTTTCGCCAGGACTCCAGCTACCCATCTACTGACGGCACTTCGCCAGCACTGTCCTCGATCGCAGCTGATTACAGTGCTGGTGAAACGTCGACAGTTGTCCCCCTTCTAAACGGGGCGAACGACTTTACACCACCCAGAGAAACCTCAAACATTTAAGCAATTCATCTGCAACAAAAGTCACTTCCCCTCACCAAAATCATTCTACGATTCGACTCGACGATCCCACTCGGTACTGGATCAAGAGAAGTGACCCTCACCTGCTTCCGTGATTTCTTGATCATCGGCTGGGGTTTCAGCTCCTCGTCGGAGAAGGCCCGGGTGCGTGGATCGAAGTCTCGCCCCGATGATGCCATCGAGAGCGCTGCAAGAGACAAGGCATATTGTAGCTTTCTGGCCGTTAGAAGGGGATAATCGGACAGAATGCCGACGCTAGTCTATCTCAGCGTTTCCTAATTAAATTCTCCCACGGAACCCTTACAAGCTCGCTGAAATTTAGCGGAACCCCCAACCTCGACAGTTGTCTAAAAAAGAATACACATTCTTTTACTATCTAACCCTTCGTGGTCGCACAGGGTGTATCGGACCCCAGGCATTTTTTTCCCTTGGCAATATTTCTGTAAATTTCTAGACCTTAATATTAAAATTTTAAAATTTGGCGAATTTTAACCAAAAACTTTTCCAACTATAAATCCCATCATATCAAAATTTACATTTTAAGAAAATTGTGACCACGGAGGGTTAAATTTTATTATAAGATAACTTTTCGTGGAACGTCTAAAGTTCGTCTCGCTTAGCACCGATTGGGAAACGCGACTATTTAATAGAACAGAGACAGATCGTAAGGTGTGGCTGGACTTACTAGAGTCCGCCGGCGAGGGTGGGTTCATGGTGTCGGGAGAGCAGCACTCGCTCGGCGACGGTGATCTCTCGCGTTTGGTGATGGGTTCCAGGTGAAGGCCGGCGGGCCCCTGGTGGCCAGGTGCCTCGGTGTTGTTCATCTTGTGCAGCTGCCCGCTCTGCATCGTGCCCTGCCCGCCACCAGCCACGCCGTCCACGGGGATCCCATTCTCGGACAGGAACTCGTCCAGGTCCACGTACTGCAACAGACCATCGTCTCCTTTCGTTTCGGATTCGAGCGATTGCTGAACAGGGTCGATCGTCGCTATCGAGGCTGGCTGGCGAGCCATCCACCGCGGTGATCCTCCGCAGAGGTTCGAGGCAATTTCAGGGCTACACTTGCGGGGAGATTCGAAAGGGTTGCTGGCTTTAACGCGCTGCATGTGTGTGTTTGAAACAGGGAAAGGGATAAGGGACGTGTTACTTTCTCTTTGGGGTGGTTACAGTTTGCGAACGTTCGGGGTGCGATCTAATAAGCTAGGTACTAGAAGAAGTGGCAGACAGGGTCTCTGGAGTGTCGCTGGACTGGATTAAACGTAAAAGCTGCGAGATGCAACTGTTTCTATTATATCATACAATATTTATCGAGCATTTCCCTTCATCTTGTTTCAACTAGTTGTAAGAGATCTCCCCTTTCGGGTCGCTTTACGTTTAAACGAGTCGGGTATTTTGCAATCATTCTCGTGGAGAAAAGTGGTTGCATTTATTTAAAAGGGACGTGGTGTCGATTTACTCTATAGCTCTGTGTCTCTAATTCTACGAATCATTCTCTACGTTTTGTATAGAGCCCGGGGGAAAGAAATGAACTAGGTGACTGAACTTATTCGAGCTCTTACTGAAGCTGACACTACGCTTCTACAGCAAAGGGATCAGCAAAGCAAGTGTCTTTGATAACCAATGATTAACAGAGGAGAAGGCGAAACAAATCACAAAGAACATTCCAGTGCTGTCTTCCGTCGTTTACAGTCTAGATCTGGGTTCTTCTAGGCGGGCTTACCGTATCGCGTTTTGTACATACATGGTTCAATACCTTCAGGTCGGCATCGTAGGGCAGAGTTTTGTCCCAGAGATTTGGGCCAAGGAAGGCGGCCTGCGCTTCCACGTTGCCCCACAGCTCTCCGTCTGCGTCCTTCTTCTCATCCAGCCCATCCTTGCCTTGTTTCGCTGCAAAAACACAAGTTCCACCGCGTTACCAACACGTGAAAGAGGATTCCCTTCGAAAGCAACAGTGTTCGTTCGCTTTGCAATACAATTATCAAATATTCAATTCAGTGGCGCACCCAGAGGGGGGAGCCAAGGGGCCCTGGCAACCCCCAAAGCAGAAGGATATTGATGTAACCACGCATGAAGTAATTCAAGAGCTTTGTAAAAAGAAAACTGCATGTTATTTTTTAAATAAATTTGTATAATCCCCTAATGAATTTTGTTAAATTTGCTTTAAAAATATCCCTTCAACTCGGCTTCCCCCGAAATTAAATCCTCAGTGCGCCACTGATTCAATTCATGCTGTTCTATTATCTCTTCTTTAACTTTTTTTTGCTCTCGAATCTAAAGATGCATAGGAAGGATCTTCGTCACAGAATCGCGAAACTTTCAAGGATATAGCCATCCGGCGACGTTTCGAGAACATCGCGAATAATTAACGCGGTTTCGGGGCAAAAAAAGACGCGGAAGGAAGGCGGCGAAACGAGGAAGAGGCAGAGGGACGAGCGGAGGACGGCGGGCGAGGGCCCACTATTTTTGGAGGAGCATCTCCAAGGCCAGCGAGCATTCGCGCGCTCCTCTTTCTCGGTTCTTCTACGAAGCGATTTCTGACGGGCCTCTTCCGACAACGGGGCAGAAAAAGGCGAGGTAGTCGAGGGAACGTGTCATCGCGTATTCCAAGGTCGGGCTCTGCGATAAAAGCGTGGGTCAAAGAGGCTCATCGAGCCTCAAAAGAGATGTTCAAAGGCTTGTTCTTAAAGAGCGTTACTTTCAAGGACCATCCGATTGATCCTTTCTCTACCGTTAACGCTCCCTTTGCCCCCGTGCGTATGCAACCTGCTCCGCAGCGAGTAGTTTTTAATTGTTGGAGCAAAAGACTGACTACGTTCCCTTATACGCTAACAATTTTAACGCAATTCTTTTCGCAATACCGAAGCGATGGGAGCAGGAAGTTCAGTGTTTCGGTGAAGAGGACCATTTCTGTTTATTCAAAACTCTGGAAAGGGCGAGGGTGCGCGGGAGAGAAGAGACTCGCGTGGAGAAATCTCCTCTCCGTGGAAGATCTGAGGCTGGCGCGCGATTAAAAGCTCCGGGGACGGTTTTAAACGGCTAATAACCATACACGGACTGCGCCGCCGGGTTTCTCCGTGCACGCCAGCTAAACAACTAAACAACGACAGCTCGCAATTTGGTTCAAGGCTGCTGGTCGTCGCCAGCTCTGCGGAACTAATCTCGCGTTGCGTGGCGGCCGCCTAGAACGCGAGGACCGAGAGCCCGCCGACGCGACGGGCAAGGGGAGAGGGCAGACGAGCCGAACCAGCCGAACGAGAGGCTGGAGAGTGTGAAATTCGAGGAGAAACGAGGCGGAAAACAGCCAGAGGGCTCTGGGAAAACCTGAGCGCTCGAGACCAGAGGACGAGTGGAAACGAGAGGGAAATTGAAGGAAATGGGGGAAAGTGGGGCAGCGAGACGAAGACTGATAGGACTGGTGAATGTATCCCAAGAAGGAGGACGCTGGAGAGCTGGTGGAGAACGAAGGAATAGAGTAATAGGGTAATCAGTAAAAGGGAGAAGTTGAACTTGAGAAATGGAGCAAGCAGGTGTGATAGAAGCAACAGGGGAGTGCAGAGAATTAATGAAATGCGAGAAGAAACGAAGCAGAGTTAGTGGCGACGGTGAACGCTTCAGATTTTGGGAGATGCAAGGTGAATGCCGTGAATGGTCCTCCAGGTGAAGACGTAAAAAGGTAATTCCACTGTTGGGGTGCCAAATAGAAAAAGGGAGTACATACAACGCTGATGAATTTCAAGTAGGAGGTGGCGATTAATGTAGGAACAGAGGAAACGAGGGCTGAAGAGGTGGCGGAGGACGAGCAGCGGTGGAGCCGGTGAAATTCGAGAAGAAACGAAGAGAATACTAACGATGGCGAGGTGTACTGTGGGATTCAGGTAAATCCGATCACCGAGGAGAAGCGAAGTGGTGAAGCGCGAGGCAAACAAAGGGAAATAGAAGTTAGTGGTGAAGTTGTGGAATAATCTGACTAGTCGAGGGAAGAAGCCTTTAATGCAATTCCGTCGAGAACTACGTTTCTGCCACCATAGAAAATAGAGTCTCAAAAGAATCTCTACAGATGAAATGCAGATGATCGATCCCCTTTCGACAGCATGATGTCGCCTGCTGACATCAAATATTCTTGGCTATTCTTCTCACTCGTCGCGCCCGATAAAGTGAATTTTTGAACTCGTTGAGTCAAGTGTCTCGATGCTACGTCAGCCGAATCTTTTCACTCGATTAGTCGATCGTGAGCTACGTATGACGGCTACATTCTTAAATCGGGTTCAGCAACTCGGATGCGCGATCTTCAATAAGTCAATTGAACTTTTCGTATTGGAATCAAGCACTCGGCAGCTACAGCCGTTCGAAAAAGGACGTCGGTTCATGGAAAACTACTGCAGACACCAGACGAAAACTATAATTCAGCCACGAATATTTAATATCAGTTTCCTTCTCCGTGACAGATAACTTATCAGCGAAGCGAGGAAATATCAACATTCGAATCAGCCAAAGAATCTTGTCTGAATCCGAATGTTATCTGCGAGGTGGCGGATCATCGAGCTGGCCGATGATATCCTGCTTAGGGATGCCACGCAACGAAAGAGGAAGCAGCGAGAAGGGTGTTCGCCGCGATGGGCAGCTGAGCTCCGAGTCCGAATGTCAGGCTGGAGACTATTTCCGTTAACGGGAGAACCAGTTCTTCGCTCCACTCCTTCGTTACACCGAGAGCGTGCCTCTAATTACTACGTTCCTTGTCTTGTCCTCTCCTCTCATCTCCTCTCCGTCATCCCAATCCGCCCCCCTCGCCCTCGGCAACATACTCCTTTACGTAATCGGTAACACGCGAGCGTTTTACCTGGCTCAAGTACGGAATGAGTCACGAGCCCCGAGAGGCGATAGAAAAGTCGTAACGATTCATCGTTACCGTCTTTTCGTCCACGAGATTTGGAAGGAGATTTAAACGAACAAATAGATCGTTGTAAAAATAAAGGACTCAAGATCTTTGTGCTTTCCTGTTTTCTTATTGTTTAAGCTGGTTTATTCCTTAGTAATCTTTATTCCAAGAGTGGTTTTAGAAGATACTACTGTGTACCTTCCCTTTTCTTTAATCGTGTTCGATTCCTATGTAAATATTCAGGGTGCAGTCGAGCTCGTGGTGCAAGGGGAAATGGGCGATTCTACGTGAAATGGTAAATATTTTATCCACTGAGTGTAGAGTGAAATCTGTAGGGAGGTGACTCCCCTACAGTACTGGTAAATAAAAAAATTATAATAAAATAAAAATAAGATAGTTCCATTAGGAAGAATTATGTCTTGTAACTTATGATATTTAATATAGGTAATGCTGAAAGCCTAGTGTGAAGTCACTTATGCAAATATACGAAAATATGAGTTTCAAACTTTCTTTTGACCGTCATTGCAGTAGGCTAAACCCGTGGGTCCCATCTTTCAGAACCTTTCTTCAGCGTTTTAGGCCGCCACCTCGAGGAAGCTTGCGTGAAATTGTTGACGAGCATCGTTTCTAATCTGCACGGTGAAATTTTAATTTGACAGGCAATAATTCGAGCCGGCGAATAAAATTACCATTAACAGTCTCACGCAGTTGCGTTCTCGTATCACGGGCATTGTGCTACCACGGAAAGAGCAGCCTGGCTGATTCGCGATAAATCAGTGAAAGGGAACCGTACGTGCTTTTATTAATGAATACTCACGATGATTTCCGTTTCTTTCGTACGGTTATCTCCGTTACATATCAATTATCCTGTACGATTCCTCGCTGTAACTTTAACTGCACGAGCGTTCCAAGCGCCTTCACAATAACAACGTTACACTTTCGGAAAGTTTATACATCCTTCAGCACTATTCCTAGCATACCTGCACACCCTTCCACGTCTCAGTCTATGTCTGCGATTAATTTCTATTTCTAATTCGTTTAGATTTAGTTTTAGTGTCAGTTTTGATTTAGTTTTCAGTCGAGATTGTTCGTTGGATTGGAAACAGATTTAAATCTGTTTCAGTACACATCCGTATACTAGTCGTTAGGAAACTTATCCGTTTCACTAGCTCAGAGGAAGCACTCAGTGCACCGAAATGACTTTCTGACTTTCTTCCTTTCCATTTCACGAGACACGCATTTTCCAGGGAAGAAGAATTTCAACGGGGCTGAAGTTCTAATTTCAGAAAATTTAGAGCAGCTTCCTTTTCCAGAAAGGCCTTGGGAGCCTTTGTAAATAATAAAAAATGAGACCGAACCGCGAAGGAGCAGAATTAAGGGAGCAAGGGGAAATGGATTGTCGGTGGTCAGACACGCCGTGCAGCTCCATCCCACAGAAACCGTGTCTCCCCATAACTTTCCCGGCGCTATCTGCTTGCAAACTTCAAAATGGTCGAGCGAAAGAATCGAAGGTTTACACGCAGCTGTCGGCAAAAATAAAAGAAACACGGCGAGGAACCTAAGGGGCAACAATAGTGCCGTGGAACTGTTTGCAGCGACTAAACAATCGCATTCGTTTGGCGATGGTTTCCTCTGGCCTTGGTAGTCCGATACTCAGCTATTTCGGACGATAGATCGAATACGAGGTGAAACAGAAATCCGCGATCAAGGCCTGACTAGTGATCGAGTTTACGTGTCTAGCCCGAACAGAACTCACTATTGAGCCCCGACTGAATTCCACACAAAGATATTATATTATACCTGACGCAAAAGTTAAGCCCTTCCTTCAGTTTTTCCTCCTCTAAAAATCAAAAGCGCGGCGAAGCGTATCGAAGAAATTAATAATAATTAATTAATAGTCGCTGCGCTTCGGTCATCAATTGTTTATGAACCTTTCTCTCCGTATCGCCGCGCTTCGCCAAAACGCGCGACGGTGTTTATGGTGCAACCGATTGCAAGAACCCCAGAAACAAAAATTCTCAGACTTTTCGTCAGCACTGTGCGCGCATGAGCGTCCCACGCTAACAAAGCGCCGTCTACAGGATATCTCGATCGTAAAATCGTACCTGCTCGGACAGAGAACAAGGCGCAATCATCGAGTGGCGTGTTTAATAGATTTTTACGATGACGCGATTTACAGACCGTTCGTCAGGAAAGGTGACAGCGGCTTACCGCACGGATAAATCATCGGGAGCGCTGACAACGGGCCGAGATTTACAGATCGTTAGTCAGAGGCCTCCTTCCTCTTCGCCAACGCAACGCAGCATTTCGTTCTATGAATAAAATGACTGGTCAGCCGCGACACAAAAGTTCCTGCCGGAGCATTGAAACATTCCCATTACCTTCAACTCTAGCACGCGTATCGTTCGCGATTATTCCGCCGCGCGTGTCGGCAGGGAGCAAGCATCGAATTTCGATGCTGGCGGCTGTTGGCGGTAATCCAGCATTAATGATCATTACGCGGAGGAGATTTACTGTTTCGAGAATCAGAGGTACGAGCAGCTTGGAAGCTCGTTACCACTTCGCGTTTGTCACGGGTAAAAATAAAGTAATAAAATAGAGTTCCTCCGATGCGAACGATGGGATGCAGCACTCTAGTTTCAATGTTTCTAATATTTCTCCTTAACGAGGGAGAGAATTACACGAAGCTTCGATTGGTCGGAGGTTAAAAGGGAGGTGCAGGGTGCGCGACGGAAGAATTTCACTCGTCGAATCGGACGGAAAAGTCGCGCGGGCTTGCGTAATGTCCGAGCAAAAGGTACTAGAACGAGGGAAACGGGGCTCACGGGGGATCCTCCTTCAACTGCCGGAAGCGTGTTCCTTAAAATGCTTTCACTTTTCAAAGCACGCTCCAATTAGCGCGGTCTTCTCTAATTAGCGGCACACACACACAGTCACGTGCGCGCGGGGAAAGGGAAAAGGATTACGACGCCTGGATCGTCCATTGTCACGTGCGCCGAGGAAATGATGAAAATCCTGCTCGTCACAGCCAGAGAAAAGATCTCGCAAGCGAATTAACTCCTCTTCCTCGATCGAGAAGTGGCGCGCACCTAAGAGGCTTCTGAACCGCGTCAACTTTCAAACTGTTTCGCCTCGAAACTCTCAAGTTTTATGGAGCGAATTCACTTTCGTTTAAAGGCAGGTACTTTGAAGTGTCGCGGAGTAAAGTTTTATAGAGTAGTGCTTGAGAACGACGGAGATACAGTCGTCAGTGACAGACACGTTTTCGATCATACGTTCCACGGAACACGCGCGGCAAATTGGCGTTTTTCTGAAGCTTCGGCCACAAAACGTGCCGTCCGTTCGTTCGAGCAGCTTAATACAAGGTGTATACAGGTGTGCCGCAAGGACACAGACGACCGACAATTAAGTTAATATATATCCACACACACGTACTGAATTGACACGTTTCCCGTCGGCTCTGCAGCCGTTTTTGCGACGAGAGGCACGGGATAGCAGAGACACGAGGACGCGGAGCTTCCAAGTCGATTTCAATTCAAAAACGTGATCGCTGTTACGAGGATATAGGATGAAGTTTATTCGAGTATCCTTTCAGGGTACGCTATTCCTGTTACTCGAGAGCAGAGGATGTATTTCAATCTGGAAATGTGTGTGTACACAAGAAGGTACCTCAAACTTTGTAGACTGCGAGTCCCAATCATGGACTTTCATCAAACACTACAAATAGGTATATGGATAATATTTGATCTCTGATACAGAATTGATCAATATCAGAGCCGAATTATAACTTTCTTCGGCTTTAGATACTTTTACAATTAAATGTGTAAAGTGTACGCTAAATGCAACTTTAACTACCTCGAACGATTTTTCTCCGCGATTCTGTTTTTTTTTTTAAGACCTTAGATAAATTGTATATTTTTTGCATTTTAACAATTTTATTTAGTTTAGTTTCTTCAGTTTCAGTGCCGTTTCTCGAGCAAGCCAGCGTTAGCAATTGTTACGGTATCCCCACCGCAATGAACGGAACTTTTACGCCATCAGCGATCGGCGATTTCGTGCGCGCCGACCCAATGTAATGAGTTCGATCTCATCTCTGGCCACGTTGGCGAATATTGCGATTATGAGTTACGAGCTGGCGCGTAACGGGTTGAAACGCAGCGAGCCACGAACACGTCCTTGGCCGCTCCTCCGATAGCCTCGGGACCTCCTGCAAATCGTTTCCTACCACTCGATGGATCGATGCACACGAGCGTGCAACGAGTAGCACGGAGAAACGCTCGCAGATCGCACTCCCGCGGGAACAAGTCGCGAGGACGCACGCGCGAGCCAGATTTCGCGGGCTCTGTGATCCCTGGGAGTCACGGTTTGCGTCAAGATGATTTTCTATAGTTATGTTTAACATAAACGATAGCATAGTTCGCGCTGAGTAAAACGACGCCACGATAACCGCGGCGCGGGCGCCGAGAGCTATTCGAATTTCAATTAGGGTAGCTGAGAAGTGTTTGGCAATTAGACTTATTTATTTAGATAATTAAACTATCCAAGTTTAGAAATACATAGATTTTTAAAATCTGCGAAAATTACAGAAATCGGTGCTTCATTGGCGACTTGAGATCGCCGCGAGATAGTATTGAATAGGCTGAATGGAAAAAGGTGATTCCCAGTAGCTAGTCAATCGGCGCAAGGAAAGAGATTATCAAGGAGAAGAAGCAGCTTGTTCCTCGAAAGGTTTTTTCCCCCGTGACTCGCGCTGCAAACCTGTCCAGGTGAAATAATTCACGCCTGGTCGCGCCTGTCTGTAATTATCTTTCGCTTTCGTTATCTCCAGGCTAGCGGTTCGAGTAAAGCTACCAAGAAACTGGCGCAGCAGACTACGTAGACGGTGACATTGTTCGTGTTTATTTTTTACGGATGAATCTAGATCTGACATCAATCGAACGCTACTTACATCAATTTAATTAAATTTATAAAGACAGGTAAGCGGGGATCCATGCTCATAGATTCCTAGAAGAAATATTATTCCACGTCATGAAGCTTCTTTTATGAAATCTGCTTAAAAGAAATCGAATCAAAGTATGATCCATTTCCCCGCCCAACGTTCGCGCTTTCTCCGCGCGGCAATAAACGTCCATGCTCGCGATACCGCGTTGAATATCTCGAGGGTTGGTCGTAAAATATTCGCTAGACCTGTAACAGGCGCTATCATTAAATCGTGTCCCATTTCCACCTTTTTTTCATCGACACGCGTGCCCGCCGCTTATTGAGACGCGATCAACCTGCCCCTGCCTTGCAAACTCTTGCTTCCCCGTCGTCAAAACGAACAGGCGCTCCGCTAGAAAATAATATAGAGTCGCCGTAAACCGGGTGATTCGAGTTTCTCTTCGACGGTATCCCGCGGACAGCTTGTAGCGGGGAGGGGTAGGGAAGAAAGGGGCGAGAGCGGGGGGGCGGTGTGTGGCGGACACGAGGAGAAAGAATTTGGTAAGAACGAAAACTTTCCCTTGCGCACACAGGCAACGGAGAACGGGACACGCATTTCCTGATACACCGAAACGGTACACGTCGCGTTCCAGCGCGGAAACGGGAACAAATAGCGGTACGAATGGAAGAGAACCGATCTACGATCGTTATTCACGTACCGCCGCGAGTACTCTCCTCGCCAAGGCTGAATAAGCTAGATATTAATTGCCTCCTCTCTTTTTATCCCCTTTTTACCTGCACAGGTGCGACCGGTAGCATTGAATCTGTTATTAATAGACGCAGAGGTCGAGTAAGAAGAAAGAAACCTTTCGCCCTGAAAAGGTGAAACGACGTCGCTCCTCTTTTCTCTTTAATAATGCCACTTGTAGTCTAAATATTGCACACCGCGAGTAGAATAAGAGAGATTCAAGCGGCGATTCCCTAGTATCTGTCATCTTTCCCAGCGAAATTACTAGCTTCTCTATTTCCCCGGTTAAACGCCGACAATTTGAAAGATCAACAAACACGCGCGGCTACGTTGGTGAACTGCCTGGAAACCGAGCCCGTGCGCCCAGCTTTCCCCCGGCACGAAATACGCTTATCAGTGACAAATTTCACCGCGATAATGGCGACCGTACGACGAACGAGAACCCTCGATATTTACGTCGGTCGCCTGGCCACAGTGAAATCTCGAAAGTCTACCGTGCCCACCAGCGGCAAAAAGCGCGAGCGTTCTAGCGGGGCGCGGCAAACGAGAAACGTGTAGGTACGGTACAATGTGTGTACACCGCCGTGCCCCCGCGAACACGGAGAAATTTCGTGTTTTTGGGCTTTTTGTTCAGCGGCCGGCCAGGAATCCGCCGCTCGCTTTCTTTCGCTTCCTGATAACCGGGAGGAACGGCTTGCGCGAGCGCGTTACGCGCGCGCGAGTCCCAGGCACGCAACGGGCCCCCCGCTTCCGTGAGAAGGCGAGAAGAAACGAGAGAAGCCGCGGGCAGACAGGGAAAGAGAGGAGAGGCGAAAAGTCGAGCGCTCCTTCCCTTCCTGTCTCGAACCAGCCGCGCTGCTTCCTTCTTTCTTCCTCCCCGCCAGACTTTCCTCCCCCGGCTTTCTTCGTTTTAATGAACCGTGGGCAGCGCCTCCCTCCACCTGCGAGATTTCTCTTTCATCCGGGATCCTCGCTTCTTCCACGGCTAGATTCACTCTCGATCGATCGGTCAAGACGAGTGGATCGATTGCTGGGTATGGGACCAGAGGGTGGACAGTGGCGGATTTAAGGGAAATCGCACAGGTGGCAGTCCGTTAAATCCGCCACTGATCATGGGCTTTCTTTCAACCCTTTCTAAGTATTTTTTGCAAGAAGTATTGGTGGAAAGGATGGTAGCTGGGGCTGAGCTTGCCACTTCTGTGATCTTGATGGTTTGTTATTTCTGGGTTTTAGGAAGTACGTATGGGGAACGAGGATATGAAAGTTTATGTACAGTAGGAGCTCCACTAGCCGACCTGAAGGCAACTGTTTGGACAGCAGTATACTTTTATAACGCTTCTCAGCCTGTACTTTATGGAGAGTAGAAATGGGGGATACCGAGGAGTGATTTTCCTAGAAATTTTGTTGAAACCGGAGGTTCGCTATGTTTCAAAAGTCGAAGATTGTTAATTCCGTAAGAGCGGTGGGATTAGAATAATATTCAGCGTTAATGGGCTTGAGTGGAAGCGGCGACACAATGCTCGCGAGTAGAAGCGGAGACGTGGCTTGGCCTGGCAGCAAGTGAAAGTTGCTCAAACCACTTTCCCCTCGGGCGAGCCGAGCGATCGCGGCAGGCCCCGACTTCCGGGCTGCGCGATCCAGCCGCGAATGCCGGAGATCCACCGCCCCGAATCGATCGAACCCGCTCGAAAAATCATCGTCCACCGCGAAACCCTGCCCCCGTCGGCGATAAATTCTGTCCGCGTGTCGCGCTTTCTCAACGATATCGATACACTAAACCCTACTCTCGCTTTCCAAATCGATCGGCGTTTATATCCGTGTCGATCGAACTCGGATATTCGTCAGGCCGCCGAAAAAGATTCCTGTTTACCCACTTTCGAAACGCTCGGCGACAACTCCTTCGCGCCAATGGGTTCTTAAATCTTCGGGAATTTTTGCTGGTCTGTGAACACCGCGGGATAAACGATTTCAACGGCCTCGAGGCAGGGGCGTATTTGTGAATAGGCTAGCAGCCTGGGGCGGCAAATTTGGGGGAGCGACAAATTTTGAGGAGCAATAAATTTTGAGCGAAAGAAACTGGAAAAGGTTTAACCACAAAAGCTTGAGACAATTTTAAAAACACTTCTTTTTCATATAGCGAATTAGCAACAACTCATATGTGAGTTGTCATATTGAATTAAGTCTGGACTCTTTTAAATTAAAATATTTCACGATATTTCACGGAAAGGACCTAACCCAGACACTTGTTAGCCTAGGGGCGCCAGATCTCCAAATCCGTCCCTGACTCGAGATCGAGGATACTGGAAGCTTCTTTCACGCAGAAGTGTTCAAGGAAATCGAGGAAGCTGTCCAGATACGATTAAACTGCCGCGCAAATAATTCTGCCGGCAAGTAGAATCGCCATTCGAACGTAATAGACAGGTGCTGGCAAATGGAACAATTTCTCCGAACGTAATTGCCAAGTGTTTACTTTGCAGCTTCCTACAGACACGGCGAGTAATTAGAAATTCGCGATTACGCGCGGCGAATAAGTCACGACTGGTGGTTCTAACGATACTCCCTTGAGTTCGTCGAACTTGATCGAAATCCTGTGGCCAGGGTCGAGCAGAGGATCGGTGCGGCCGCGCGCGTCGAGGCAAGACAGTCCAGCGTGTGATCCTGAGGACCTCTTGAACCGGAAGGGAATTCAACGCCCGAACAGACGACGAGCATATCGCGCGGAAAACTCGCGAGACGACAGCTTTAATCTCCCGAGGAATCGTGTATTCGCACGTGAAACGATCTGTAAAATCGTGCACGTGGTCCTTAGCGAGGAGTGACACAGAGATTTGCTCCTGAACAACTGTCCACGTCCGCTTATCTAGATCTTGTGCACATAGTTGTTGCAAGTAGAGATAAAGGAGCTTGAAAGGAAGAGACAGTTTCTATTTTAAAAGGGAACGTTCCCTTATTCGCCAGCCCTCGTGAAAACTGTAGCTTTAATTCAGAGTTCGGGAAACTAGGTAACGAGGAAGAATCCTTAAATTCTTGTACCGGTATCAGAAATTTGATGCATGGAATGCTTAGAGGGTTCTTTCGAAGAAAATGATTGAAAATTCTGAGATTCCAAGTAAGATACTTCCAAGTATCGAGACTTTGCTGCGATGTTGCGTAAATGTGCGTATGATCTCGCGCAATGCTCGTGTACACCTCTGTGCGATTGGATTCCTTCTGATCGGCTCTGCGTCTCCGTCAACTTTCTCTTTCACCTATCGATTCGCGCAATTGCCTCGGACAAACGCGACAAGCTTCGACCAAGGCGAGTTATCGTTGCTGGAACATCATCCATGACTTTGGTCCTTATCGCTGACCGTTCCCGCGTGTTGCATCGTAAAATTCAATTGTCTCTGTGACTGTTTTCCGTACGGTCCTAATTGAGTTTGATTTGAGAGTGTTAGTGGTAACTTGGAGTACTATTGGGTTTTTCTTTAATTCGTGTGTTCAGTCCTCTTTTGTTAAAGATACGAAGCTACTAAGTTAATGTAAAATTAAATCATGGTAACCGATGCATCGCCAATAACCACTGTCATTGAAATAAAAAGTGTGACGTTATGAATTTATCTAAGGCTTCAGTGTTTACTAATCTTCAGCCCAGCGTATGTTGCTCATATATTGGAAATTGAGAAGTTACGTTTATCAATTAAAATGATCGTTGCACCTGCGTTTATCAGGCGTGCATCGACGCGATGATTAATTAGTAAATATTACCCGTATGAGGTTACGAGAGTGTCAATGATTGCTACAGCTTCCACAGGTGTTCAGGTGGACTTACCTGAAACAGAAGAAAAGAGACTATGTTAGTACATCGACCTAACACGATGTAACATAATATCATATAAACATTTCCACGCAGAGAGTGGGTACTTCAATCATTCTAATGATCAAAAACATTATAATATAATGCTTCCTGTTCGACTGACGGTCAGTTGAAGGTAGCCTTCCAGGAGAAACTACTAAAATAAATTATCTTCCCCAGTAATGATGCAAACCCACGTCTCTTCATGGATTATCAAACGAGTTAAACAATTCTCGGAATGCTTTAAATCGTTCGATAACCATCTACAATACGGTCACCAACATGTAAATGAATACTGGTTTCGGACACACCAATCATTCAAGATCTCCCTAAACGAAGGAATCCGTAGGGCCGGAATTCCAAAGATGAACACTGGCATATCCTCAATTATTATGCAACAATTCTAACACATCGTTACAACCACTAAGCCATGTTTCCAAATGTGTATACCTCGTCGAAGGAACAGCCTACGCATAAACTACAGAATTCCTACAATTTGGCCTAGGTTTAAAACCCCAACTTCAAAACAACCCTGTATACCACAGACCCTCATCCTACGCCAATTAAATTCTTTCTATTAAATTAAGAATCCTTTTAAGCAGCCTTGAAGATAAACTTCCGCCTCTCTGTTCTCCATTTCTCCGACCGCCGATTCGATGATCGATTTAAATTCCGCGGAATCGACGAATTGATTTGGCGTGGCCAGTTGGTTTGGTCGGCAACAGGTTTCGAAAGGCGCGCGCTTGTCCTTCGATAATTCCTAGTCTCGTCCTTGGCAATGGAACGTGGATCGCGGAGCATTCCACGTAACACGCGGCAGTCCTTTTAGTTAATCCTCCGTCGAAGTTGCATTCTATGCAACTTGGATCATCCGCGCAATTATTCCCGTGACTTTCAAGCGTTACGTAACACGGTAAACATTCGCTCGCTAGGATCCTCCGCGGTGGCGTTTCGCAAGGATGCGCCGAGCCGCGTCCTTGGACGGGCCCAGGATCCGATGGCATGCCGATCAAATTGGCCAAATTCATCCTGACGAGCGCTTCCTCCTAGAAAACGAGAAGAAAGGTCCCAACCGTGCGATTGCTTTCCACGAACATCAAGGATAGGAATCCTGATGAAAGACTCTTCTTGGAAGTTACCAAGAATCAACGAGATTTCCAGGGCAGTTGTCGTTTTTTTTCAGAAATTTGGACCTCTGTGGTCGTCGATTTTTGAAGATTTAAAAATTTTTAAAGATTTTAATATTTTTAATATTTGTAAGATTTTTAACATTTTTAAGATTTTAATATTTTTAAGAGTTTAAGATTTTTAAGATTTTAATATTAAGATAGTTCAAGATTCTTGGAATTTCTACAAAGTCCCCTCGAACTTCAGCTTTGCATCTCTGTCTGTACTTCTACTCACAGGTAGATACCTAACTCACATGGGGAATGTGGAAATATGAAAATCATGGTAGTGATCTAGCGTTCGTCTTCTCAGGTCGATACAAAGGTTTGACAATTGAATGCTATTCAAACTGAGGCTATTCACGCGTCGTGGCTGCACTGGAAGGCGCCGTTTCGTGGCGGCGATGTCAAAGGAAACAGCCGCGAAAGCAGTCGGGGAACTTTCTCGGGGAAAACGATCTCCGCGACGCAAAAGTGAGTCAGTGACGTAAGGCACGCGGTACGGGAAGAACACGTTGGTCTGACAGGAGCGCGAGGGGAAAGATCGGTCACGCGACTGGGAAACGCCTAAGATCGCTTCAGATCGCGGAAGTGGCCGACGACGACGGTTCCTCGCCTTTTTTCCTGCCTTTCTCCCTATCTGTCTCTCCCCGTCGCCACTTTGCCGCCTTTTCGCCCCCTTCCTTATGCTTCCTCTGTTCGAACGCATTGGCGCCGGCGTAGACGAGCCAGCGACAACCTGTGGCTCCTTCCTGCCAGGAAGCTATCGTCCGCGCGAAATTCAGTTCCTGCCTTTGAAGTATACCGAGGCGTATTGTCAATTGAAGCTTCCTCTTCCCCTTAGCGGTAAATTAGGAAGATCTTCAAATACTGTATGGAGAGACTTGGAAATGTAGACGTTTTATGTGATTACATTGAGAGGAACATGTGTAAAAGGAAAATGATTTCTTTGAATCGTGATTTCTACGATGAAAGGTTTGAGTCATAGAGGAAGCGTTTAGGTGAAAAGGAGATAGTTCCGATATTAATTTCATTCCTTTTAACTATCCAGCAGACGTGGTCCCTGTAAATCACGCGCACGCGAAATTGAATGGCTGGGATACTGAAATGCTCCATCACAATTTGCGGAATAATGATTACCCGGTTTCTGCCAAGCATCGCATCGATGTGCGTCCGCGTCGACTGTCACTAGTAGTGGAGTACGTGTAATTTGCTTAATTCTCCATCGATCATAATATATTACAGAGGAACAAGTTCCAGAGTGTAATATAGAATGGCTGCCCGCCTATTATCCTCGATAATACCACAAACGAGGAAAAATATCATCTAAATAGCTCATTTGCGAAATTGATGTGCGGAATTACGAGAGTTGATCGGTCGTTGGATTCTTCGATTGCATGTCTCCCGTGGTTCAATTAACGAAACATGAACTTGGAATAATTCATCTGACAAGCTATTAACGGAAAAGTACCATCATCCGTGGCGGAGGTGGAAATACTAAAATCTGCTATTACGTAAAAAGAAACTACAGTTCGATTTGAAAATATTCTCCTTCGCTCTCTTCACCAGGCTCCTCGTTAAACACACTGGTCATCCGTATTTAACGCGCGACTCCTCCAAGTGCCTGTAAACACGGCACTTGGTACTCACACGCACAAAAAGGATTACATTGCAACTACGTTGGGCAGCGTACTAATCTGCTCGAGACAGAAATACGTACATATCCACCGTGCACTTGCGTTGCTGCAGCTCAGGACGATAAATAACAACATCAGTAGCAACTTTCTTCTGTAAATAGCCTGATACATCACCACCACTCCTTTACATTCAGATCTATTTCATTTTAAGCATTTCACTTTGCGATAATCTCTATCGTTTATCATAGAAAAGAGACCTAAAGACAAGTTCCTTTCTGAAACTGTGAACAGTGGCGTACCTAACTTAAAACCTCGCATTGCATTTAAATTAATTTCTTTGTAATTTCACTTTAAAATTTAAACAATGCCATAATTTCTGTACCTCTCGAATGGAAAAGCAGTGACCTCCAGAAGCAAGTCGTCCAGAAGCTCTCGAGGATCAGACTTTCATTGGCAGAATAATTTTCAGAGTGACGAAATACATATCGTTTGGAGGGGTCGAAGGATATCAGTGATCCACAAAAATGTCTGGGCAGGTGGTTCTACCTGGCAATCAACTTTCCTAGCGACCGTACAATAAACAACGACAACGAAGAAAATCGGCTGGCGAACTGTCCGCGGGAGCTTTCGAGAGCCAGCCGAGTCAGAGGAAAAGAATCGAATCGAAACTCGATCTGGATATTATACAGGAAGTCTGGTCGCCTGCCGCGCGTGTTAAGGAAATTCTCTCGCTTTTATTATTCGCTGCCACGGCGATAAATCAAACCGCCTCTCCTATGGTTGTTTCGCCTTCGTGAAACGGGAGACGGGTTTTTCGTTATTCCCTTTTCGCCGTGGATTTACGAACCTGCCGATGTTTTCCTGTCCCCCGTTAATTAAGCAGCGCGAGACGCGTGTTTCTTGTCGATTTAGGGCGGCTCGTTTCGAAACTAGCAATTAAGAAGAACACCCTTTTCAATCGTCGTAATTCACGTTCCGGAACGTGTAACTTGGTTCTGATTACCCTGTCGAAAGATTAAATGCAGGAAAAGTGGTGAAGTAAGTATTGTTAGCGTTAGTGATACTGGTACCGTTTTGTTTACCGTGCTTCAGAATAAGGAGGCTTTGTCATTCTTCAGAAAAGAATTATGAATCCATTATGAATGCAATTGATATCGAATTCATACTTTGTGCTAAACAATCTCAGATAGAGTTCCTATTACATTTCTATTTAATCCCAAGGTTCCTCTTAATTTATATCCTTAATACTCGAACCAATTTCCACAGTGCTGCATATATTAAAAAATTACGGGAAGACATTTCCTGCTACCAGTTCTAAACCACGTCTGACCACAAACGAACCGTTTCTCCTTGCCACGTAGATTCTACTTCCCTCTCATACCCTACTCTCCCGAATCCCTAGAAAGCCTGAATTGTAACATCGCTGCTTAAAGGGTAAGGGGGGAAAGGTGGAATGTCACAAAACAGCTTTATCGAGAAAATTACGGTTCTGTAATCCCAGTTGCCACCAACAAAACATGCTACAAATCGGAAAATCACGAAAAATGGACATTGCGCGTTTTCAATTTGGAACTTCACTTCGTATCGAGCGAAATTAACACCGATCGACTACACCTTCGATGCTGTCGATCTTCATCGTCCGTTAAACTTCCTTCTGTCCATCGAAACACCCACGATGCCAATTTGTACGCCACAACGATCAGCGAAGAACGGAAAAGAAGACGCACGGTATGTCTGCCCGAGATTGTACTATTTTTCTGCGACTTGTTCGGCGTGCCGTACGATCGACTGTCGATAATTATCCTCGTCCGAAGATTCGCCTCTTATCTGACCTCGCGTTCAATCGGCTGTGTAATTTACTGCGACGATAATTGACAATTACTGCTGCTTCTTTTTACTCGACGCGATCGACCGCCGAACGGGCGATTTTAATTGATACGCTTCACCCTCCACGGGACACTTTTAATTGGACGAGGCTTAGGGAGATAATCAAGACGTGCCAATTATTCCTGTCCAAATCGAGCTACCCGACTCGTACCTTCGTTTCGCCGGTTGTAGCGAAGGAAAGATGCCTCGTCTGAAAAGTGTGCAAGTAAGATTCTATTAAGCAAATCTTTCTTTGAAACATGCCCGGGTTTTCCAAACAACTCCTATTGCCGAGAAAGTTCTCCTCGACTCCAGGAAAGCCCTTTCCCGCTTTCCAGGAAATATGAACGCGAGAGCACGCCCACGCCAGGCAAAGAGTTAAAGTGGAAATTTGTGGAAGATCGAGTACTGTTTTCTTTCTATATAAAGAATTCTTGTGTCGAGTATTTTTGGTAATAGTGACAAGGTTACTTTCCCGATAAGAAACACGTCAAAGTCTGCAAGCATCCGTTCAACTCGATACGCCGATATTAATACTCCGTTTCCCATTTAGAAGTGGCTGTTGTCGACGAAATCATTAGTCCAGTCTAGTGTCTTCGTCTATTTTTGCCGGGCAAGCGAATCGTGCCGTGCCGACTTTCCAGCTGGCCGAGCCGAAGGCGCAACGCGAACAGATCGGAATACTCGAAGAAAGAGGCACTCGTGAATTTCCACGAGGAAGAAGTAGCCGCTAACTGCGTCTGCCGCCGTTCAGTGTTTTTCTTCCCGTTACCGAGAACCTATTTCCTCGCTGCAAGTGAAGTACATGATTCTGCATGTTTTCGCATCGCCAAGCGCTTATTAATTATACAAGTTATTGATTCGATAAACGAGTATGTAATTGGAAGCTTCTTGGAGGTTGAGGTCGCTAAGGCTTGGGAAATCGATTTTATTTAAAAAAAAGGAGGTCCTATATACAGGAATATTTTGAAGTAGATGGGCAACTGTTGTGAATGAAATTTACCTGTGTGCGTAATAGCAAACTGAAGACAAACGGAATAAGGTCTCGAAGGTTGGCCAGCTGTTTTAGAATCGCTCTCGGTACGCCTAACAACTTTCTCGTTGCACGCCGAAAAGCGTGAACCCACGTGCCACGCGGAGAAAGGAGGCCATCCAAATGTCAGTTCTGCATGGCGATGTCTCGACACATCTTGCCTTGTCCGCGTATATACACGCGTGCACGCTCCTCGGTGTACGTACGATACAGCGAAACTTGAAGCAAGAAGCGGGATCAAAAGCTTTTGGCATCGAATTTGTCGAGCGACTGATTGACAGAGGCCATGTTTTCACTAGTGAAACCCACCATTGCTGTGCAATTTAATGTACAAGGTAACGAGAAGTGGGGACATCTGATACAGAAATCTATTAACCATTTCCAAAGTGCACAAATAATATTTTCTACGCCCTCCAAAAATGATCTAATAACTTTAGCTTACTCGACAAATAAAGTTAATTCGTATATTCGTCGGGCGTTTCAACTTCAGCGTCGAATAAATATTCAACTTCAACTTCAACTTTATTTAACACATGACGAATAATTTTTTTAACTCTTATTCGTTACTCGAACTTTTTATTTAAATAAAAAAAATTCACTTCTTGTAGTTCGAAAGATTCCCCGCGTCACTGTGCATAGGAAAGTAGTCTACGATTTACAGCCACGTTTACATCGAAACAACTGCGGATGGCCACTGTGGCCGATTCCACCGAAACTCTGCGCGAACAATGATTTCGCATCCCTCTTCTCGTCGGTAGCGGGAAAATACGGAAACGTTGCCAGCTTAATCCGCTGCAGGCTCGCAGAAAAGACGGCCATCGCGGCGCTCATTGACTCGAATGAAGTTGACCTAGTGAGGCACCCACCGGTTGTTTAATCTAAAATTAATTCCTCACAGCTGCTAGCCGGCGACACACGCTCCTTCTGCTATCTTTTATTATTCTTATGTCGTGTCAAGGCCGCATTCCAGTTTCATCCCGGCTACCACCGAGCAGAGAGATCGCCCGCGAAGTCACGGAAGAAAGTCAGCGAAACGCGAGCAACGAAGTACCCCAATCGCCCCTATCGATCTGTAATTATCCCTCATCGTCTTTAATTACTTTCCGAGCCTTTAATTAATCGAGTCCACGCACAGTTCCGCGGGACTTCCGCCGACGACCGCCTCGGATTTAAAAATCGGCGACTCCGGTGTTAATAAATAACCTCGAGTGATTTCGTCTTAATAGATTCCGCGATACATCGAATCACGAATAGATATGCTAGATAAAGTATTCTGAATTTCGATCGCCAGCTGTTTACGTCGACGTCGAGGCTGAGAAGTTGGACAGCCAGGGCCCGACCTTTTCGTGAATATCGCGGCGGTCCATAACGAAGCGCTCGGAGATGGCCGGATAATCGATCGATCGAGATCCGATTACGCGTTGTGCGTTTTACGCGAGGATACTCGTTATTTCTGCGCATCGCGTTTTCCCTTCGAAGATACAGGATCGGAGTAGGAAGTCGAGCGCGCCGGCCACGCAACTTTCACTTTCACCGAAATAACGAGGACGCGCGCGGGATCTTATACGTGGTGCGCTCGGTCGTGCGAGTTTAAATATAAAAATACACGGGTCCTACAGAGGCACAGGCGTTCCCCCTTTCTCTTTTCGCTTGGCCCTTTTCCCCGACCGTCCCCCTTGTCCTTTTTCTTTTTCACTTTTTGCCCATCCCGGCACGAAAGGAGAAATTCGACGGCGACCCGAATTCGCGTTGCATCACGAGGCCGTAAAAACTTAAAAAGTGCGGGCAATTCGACGAAAGAGCGGAGAATTTACCTCGAAACTGATCAATAATACAAAAAAGGTGGGGGAAGGAAAAAAGAGAAAAGAGACAGTGGCGAGTCGTGAGAGAATGGTGTTAAAAATCAGTATCCTCGTTTCTTTGCTACGTTGAATGGGTAGTTAAATGATATTATGGAGGATGGAAAGAAGCTATTTTTCACGCTTTCCTACTGTTTGCTGGCGGGGCTTATTCTATTCAGAGCGTCTTTCCAATTGAAAGGGATAAGGATCGCGAGGCAGATACAACAATGGCAATGAAAATCGCTGATCCCGACGATAAGCGGCTTTATTATGCGCGACGTGGACATATCGCTGATTTATCACGCGACTACATAGTGGAAACTAGTTTCTGATTAGGCGACTCGCGGATCGAGTGTATTTTCATCCGCGGCTGGGATGAGACCTGTTGTCTCGCGGGAGATTAAATGTCACGCTGCGAAGTTCCTTGAACAGGTGGGAGCGAGTAGTATTTCTGGAAGAACCTCTTCTGGAGAATCTTCCGCGATCGCGATTTGTGTTTAGAACGTCGGGCAAACTCGCTTCGAATAAATCTGCTTTTAATTCGGGAAATGGTCAGCGAATTGACCCAAGAGCCGTGCAATAACGGGGAATAACGATCGCAGTTCGTTTGTTATGTAATCGAGGCGGCGCGAGAAAGTGGCGATTTTCGCGGCTAGGCTGGATTTTCGCTTTCCAGAAAGCGTGCAGACACGCCGCTGGATCGGGGCGGCAAAAGAGACAAAAGAGAGGCGGATAAAAAGAGCGGTCGGAAAAATCGAGCGAGGCAAAACTTCCTGTAACGTAAGAAACTGTAACCGGTTTCGCCGTGGCGGACGTTAAAGGCGTACAACACAGCCGATTATGACGGCGACTAGGGAAAAAAGGACTAGCCTCCTCCTCGGGCACGGGGAGCACGATCTTCCAGCACGACTCGATTCAAAGTGATCGCGTTTCGTTGGGAGTCACTTGAATCGAGAAGGGAATGCTGCAAAATTTATTAAGAACTTCACAAATTTCACGAATTTCAAGAATTCCAAGATGGAATATTTTTATTGTTTCAAATTTTGACCGTTGGGGGTTGATAGGCTTGAGAAGAATAGGAAGAAGACGGTAATCTGGTCAACATTTTTGTGCAATAAAATTCTAATTAAATAAAATGTACATGCAACTTTTACTCTTTAGTAATTCCTAGTATATGCATAATTTTGTGATGCAACGAAAAAACTTTGGTTATGGAGAGTTAAAAGATGAAATATTCTAAGTATTTAAATTATCTGTATTTTCTAGGCGACAATGAAGCTATGCAATAGTCACAGAACAACATTACGAATTTTCTGAATTATACTCATTGATTGATGTTTAGATGAGAGTGACGTAAATATACACCACAGGCCCGGAGATAGGCAATTAACCAGGAATTGTTATTTAATAATAATCCGTCTGTGATAATGATATTGATGGCAGGATCTAGATCATGAAACGTTGGGTGCGTGTCATTGCCAACTACGAGCGATTCCACTAATTGTTGACCAGTAGTTCGTGACAGCGAGAAGCTGAGCGAAGCGTACTATAACGTTCACTGTAAAAAACGAAAGAAGACGATGGCTGTAATATCGAAGTGGAGCTACTAATTAGGTACTGCTCGAAATGGATCGTATTTTTCCTCGCGCCAATACATCGTGCGCTGCGGAGGTATTTTCACGCGTTAATGACACTCTGTGACGTTTAGTTTTCTCGTCTAAAAACGGCGCGTTGCTAAAGTGTCGTTCGGAACGTGTTGCATAATTTCTCGATCGGTGAATCATCGGCTGACCGTCGTTTGCATAGCTGCACGCTGCAAATCTACGATCAAATGATCATTTCTACACCTTAAAGAACTATAATTGTCTAATTGCAATTTTCAAGCAACTAGTCTTCCTAATGTGGCGGCTGAAAAAAAACTTAATTTTTCGGGAATATGGTACCTCGTGCAATACTTGTTTCTTTTGTTAATTCCCGAAAAATTAAGTTGAACTAAATTTCTAAGTGCAGTTGGTTTGCAACGTAAACTTGCAATTCTTTCGTGCTTTTGCGTAATAAAGACAAAGAATAACAGTAATTAAGAAACTGATTACGAGGTAATTTAAGAATCCCCAATTTTGCTCCATCGATTTTCCAAAAATATTTTTCAGAAAGGCAGAAACGTTTGTTTACATCGAAACGCAGTCAAACGCTGCAGTATTGAGGCGCAGTTCCATAACGAGCGCGTGAGTCAAATTTGACAAAGCACCACCGATTACGCGATAAATCGTTCGACTTAGAAGGGAATTAGAAGCAGAGTCGTGCTCGCGTCTTCGTTTTCACGATTACCCAGACGGCAGTGCGGTTTCATGCGAGTGCACGAGAAGCACAGTTTCTTTCCTTTCGTCGCGTGGAAAGTGAAATTGCCAGCGGCCGTTGCACTCGTGGATTTACTTTTACACGTAACACGCGTTACGGTGCCTTGGAAGAACCGCTATCGAGAGCCAGACTCGCTGGAGTGCTCCCGGTGCGCATGTGTACGAGTTCGCGCGATTTTTACAGGAGCACTTATCCAATTTCCTTCTTTTCCTTTTTCAAAGATATGCCTACCGCGAGAGATACACGCTATTTGGTTCATGGCCAACGGCGTTTGAATGGTGGGCGTTCCCTTTACCAGGTCATCGTTATTGTAATGAGCGCGAGGCGACCATTTTTTCGCGAAACGCCACTTTTTTGGCGCGATAACACCTGAGCGAGAAACGATAACGCGCCGCGTAATTAACCGTTCGAACGTTAGAACGACAACGTCGCGAAGACTAGACACCTGGACGTGGAAATAAACGCGTAACCTGGCGAGTGCCATTTTGCTTCGGTTCTCTATTGGAAAATTGTGTGATATTTGGAAAAGACTGTGTGAAGTGTTCTTACGAAGCAAAGGGGTGTGAGGTCGAAAGGATAGGCACTACGGTGTGATAAAAAAATGTCGACTGATTCTTTGAACCCTGTTCTACGAAACGTGTATGAGTGACAGATTTTGGAAAGTACGCTTGAAAAAATTTGAGTTTCTACAGGGGAGACTGGTGGCCTTTGAACTGCACTCGATGCTGCAGATCCTGCAAATTATATTTTTTCTACGCGCTCCAAGTAGCTACACTCTTTGCGAGCTGCAGGGTTTGCAGAGGGAGGTTTGAGGAATCAGCAACTATTTTTTTAGAAGTGCAGTTTTTTTAAATTATAGTTGATAGGAATTGTTTTGATAGTAGGGGTTCGTGGACTTTGGGTTGCAAGGAGAAGGTGAAGCACTAAATTTTGTATTTTTAAAAGGAATACTTGGATAAGCTCCAATTTCACTGTAATAATGAATGGACGATTCTACTTTTCAGAATAATTGAGTCAATTATGTCGACAAGTGCGTTATTACGCGTTATTAGCTGGAACTGATAATGATAGAGGGAAAGAAGCGCTTATCGGCAATGCTACAGAAGAGGTTACACGATTACGTAAACGCCACGACCTTGACATTAATTCTCTGTGACCTGTCTCAAGGTCACGACATAGATTCGACATAACAGCAAATCAAAATGGAAGATATTTCAAAGCCGATGCAGAGTATCGGAAGTGGCGATTTTATAAAGAGCACCAAATATATTAAAAAACTTCTGAGTAATTATCAAGCAACTTGAAATTAAAGAAAAATTTGAATTAAATAAAAAAAGGGACATAAAATGGGTTCTTTGGAAAGAGACAATAAAATACCAATAAAAATCGAATGCCGTGAAACCATAAATGCCCTCACTTTAAATTCAAAGCAATAAATGTGAGTGGCAATGATTCATTACCAATAAATTCGAAGCAATGACTCGCTGATTAATTTCTTCTTCCCCTAGTGTCTACTGCTTTACGTCACCTATATAGTCACACTATCCTCTGAAAGTCCACAGAAACTTGCAGGCTGTTCTCGAAGCTCGCGCAAAAAGCTCCCATCGATCACCTCATAATTCTAAGAAGCAATCACGAGAGAAGTTATCGATACGCGAAAGATGGTGCACGATCGTCAGCTGATCAAACACGCGACACTCTGTTGGCGGCATTTTTAACGCGTCCCTTCTACCGAGCAAGTTTTGGCAAAAATTTTCCAGTCGATGGGAAGACACAGGCCTGTGCGAAGTATTCGAAAGAATATTTATTATTTATCAAGGTAGTATAATATGTTGTGTAATATTCTGTTAACTATCTTCTCAATTTTCTCTACGCACCACGATATATCACCTTTGCTCAGAGTTGGGCATTAATTAAATAAACAATTATTGAAATAACGAGCCAAATAAATTTAATTTAATTTTAGATTATTTGACGAATAAAGTTAACTGTATCATTTGACAATAATAGTTTCAACTTTTATTCGAAAGTTTTATTTAAATAACACTTTTGCCCTTATCTGCCTTTGTATATTACTATCATTAACCCTGATAAAGGGTCTTGCCCCTTGATATAATAAAATAAACAAAGACTCCTCGGCAATGAATTAAGAACCGATGACCAGAATAGTCTATTCTTCCTTCGAGAAATTTCAATTAGCCCGAGTAAAAGTGCTCGCCCCCGACAAGTACGTATTAAACGCGAGCGAAAAGTTTATCGTCGAGGTTCTAGAGGAGGCCGACGTTATCGTGGGTCGTACGATAACACTACTGTCTATTTACGTCGTGGTGTTTCTATCACAATCACATGCCTATCCAATCGCAGATTCCCATGCAAATCGCTTCACTCCTGACAGATCTTTCCTTCAAAATTCACCTAGCTCTGGTTGTTCACCAGTAGGAACATATCGAAAGCTTCGAATGTATTAACGATGACTAATCAACTCTAGATTGCGAGATTTAATGGGAGGAATTAAGAAAATTGAGGTTGCAGAAGCGAGGAAGAATTACTGCAATTTCGAAGCCTATAAAGTTGATTCGAAAAGGAAAAGAGATTTTGCAGAGCGAAGATTTGAAAGATACAAGGTCGTGGGGAACCTTTGGTGAAAAAAGTGCAAAGTTTTACTTACACGTACTTGAGGAATTCTACATGCTACTTAAACTGGGTTATCTCGACGTGTGGCTTACCTGAAAACAAAAAGAAACAAAAGCAACGCATTAATCGATATGTTAGGTGGGAGATCGTGTGCAGTCGAAGGTTCGTTAGAGAATATTTCTCGTGTAGGAGTAATGAGACTGTGAGTGGCTTTTAATACCGATTTTCTGTGCCATTAATGAATTTTTAGTACGAGAATCCACGAGTTTATGGAGGATAGTTTATTTTAAGTTGTACGTTTACTGGTCGTTTTCGTGGAACGATCTTTCTATTATTTATTTGTTTAATTAACATTCTTTGGCTGGTTCAAGTTTCACTGGAAGATTGACAGGAATCCAGTGATCTATAGAGATGCTTGTTACGAGATAGCTCCCCGTGGCGTGAATAATTCTTTATCAATCGACAGAGTTCAAACTCCTCTGGGTTTTACCATCACACGTGTGTGTATCTTGTCTGCCTTTCGTTTCTCCAAAACACACGTTTCCTCGAAATATCTCTGTGCAAACATATTTTTCATCGGAGAGAGTGACAATCAACGATCAGTTCCAAATAAGAAATTCATCGATCTTGGATGCCAGACTCCGAAGCAGAAATCAAAGGAAAGATTCAAAGCATTGGAACTCGTCGATGCATCGAAGAATCTCGTCGAATATTTGTATGAAATAAAAATGACCAACTCCATCCTTTCCTGCCTATCATCCTATTACTAAACATCGAAAGGGTTTTTTCAAGTTTCATTTCACCTTTCGGAAACAATTCCATAACACTCGGGATATCAAGGGTCTAGATCCGAAAGGGCTCCTCGATCATCATTTCCCTAGCTCTATCTTGCGAAGGTTTAGTAATTCATCGACGCGTTCAGAGGGAAACGGGGGACACGTGGAAGCTTCGCCAAGGAGTACCTCGAATTGCGGGAAGCGCTAGAAACGGCGTCCGTGAAAAGGGACCAGCGGAACGGACAAAAAAAGAAAGAAGCGTAGAATCTCCTGAGTAATCATTTGCCAGCGATCGATGCGCCCGAGCGAAATCCAATTTCGCGGGTCGGCTTCCCTCCGCGTTCCGAGCACGTGGATGCACGCGTGCCGTGGCTCTCTTCGTATATGCAGAACTGCCCGCGCCTCCGTCCCTCTGCCCTCCCGCAGTCGCTGCTCCTCTTTTGCGCCCGGGCATCGAGAGAGTACAACACTGTCCATCAATAGTCCGCGTGCACGTCTATGACACTCGTGTCTCGCGAGCTAATTCTTTCAACGTGACGAAACGGCAGCGGATAAAGAAAGGGAGGGGACGCGTTTAAAAGGAGGTGTAGGAAAAGTTATTGATGAATGGAAGGCAGAAAATATTGAATCGGGCGATAAGTTGAGATTCGTTGATGTATTAGTTCCTTTCAGACTCGAAAACAGAAGCTTGTTACTAGTAACACAATTCCTGAGGACTACTCTGTGTCTACCAGGGGTGTAAAATACTGAATTTATTATTTAAACCTCTTCCTTGTTTTTAATGTAGGGATTATTATGGTTTCCTTTAATGCCAAGTGTCGAGCATTCCTTCTCCACGGATGAACGAATGAAAATAAAGAATTTATCACAAGAATGGTGAAGCAAGAGTGAGGCAACGATCGAAAACAGAGATAGTGAGCAGATATTTTAATGACACGAGCATTCCGTGGCGAATATTGCACAATTTTGTGTTATGCTAGTTTTCTTTATAAACTTGACACGAGTACCCGTGGAAGATTGAGAAGAATCGATAGAAGAGTTTGAGAATATTCTTTCTCGACGGTGGAGCTTTTGCGCGAGGATGTATCCACCGTGTTCGCATGAAACTAGAAATAAACAACGCTATATTTGTCGCGTGACCTCCTACCTCTCTCCTATGTGCAATAATTGTTGCCTGTGTGCTTCATCGAGACTGGCTCGTGCACAGGGGCACGCACAGGCGAACGTGTCACTGTGGTAGACTCCACCAACACATCGGTGGTTATGCATCCATAATCCAGCGTAATGAATGTAAGAGGAAGCGCGGATAATCGAAAAGCGTGGATTACGAGCGGCGCGTATCAATCGTTATCGTTCCACCTTTTCAAATGCTGTTCCAATGCTGCAAACCATTCGGTCGTTTTAATACTTCCTGTATAGTCGCTACTGGGCTTGTGTTACTTTTCGATTTATTCTGACCGCGAAGAGAGATCTATAAAACTTATATGGATTGTAAGGTTTCTGTAAAGGGGGGTCTATGAAATATACATCATATCGATCTATGTGGTTCTACTCGTGGTGAATTCCAAGACCTTAGAGCCAGGCCTAGTGATAGGAGATAACAGAAATAATAAGCTAATTGGAATAAATTTTTAAAGCTTGTAAAATTTCGAATAAAATGAAGTTATTCGAGAGTAACGAATAAATTTTTATATGAATGATATAAAATTCGGGTAATGCCCAACTCTGCTACAGACAGCCGCTGGAAGCTGTTACCAATGCTCTCGAACGATCCGCGCTCTCCAAATTCGAGCAGGGCGTTCCAGGAGCACACTGTCAGCGGACGAAGCAGCGAGGTAAGTGCTTGAAATTCCGTCTGTGTCTCTGTCAGGCGAAATCGTGACCCTGAAACGTGAAACTTCAACGGCGCGTCAGATGGAAACGCGTGTGTATGTGCAAGCTGCACCGGAGGCCCGCGAGTAACACGTGCACGCGTCAAACGGAGGCACGTAACGCGAGTGGATGCGAGCACGAGAGATCGAGCGACTTCTTACGGCTTCGTTTAGGCCGTGGATTAAAGCGCGGCCTTCGAGAAGGTCGGGTGACGGTCAATGTGCCACGGTCTTCAGGAAACGCTAACTCGCTGCGACACTCGCTCGGCACGCTCGCTCCAGAAGGGTCGAACGCGATCGATCCCATTCAAGACAAGCTTCTGATGTGGATAATAACGTGACACGGATGCTGGCTCATTATTTCAGCTTCGGATGGGATCTCGTACTTAATCTTCCGTGGCCAAGGACGCGTGGCGAGGTTCGAGTAGCGACGGGACTCGAAGCACTTCGATTCACTTCGAGTGCATGATATCAGCGTACGAAGCTCGACAATTTAAAGTCTCCGCGGGTCTTGCAAGTTTTGATAGGTTTTGAAAGGTCTCGCCGAGTGTGTCGATATATTCTGAATACGTGGATGTGTGCGGTTGTTGTAGGAAGGACTCGTCAAGCTTCTTCAGATATTTGAAATTCGAGTGTACCGTCAATCATAAGGTAGTCATTAGTTTTAAGGCAAATTGTGGCTTATCTAATACGTGAAAAGTACAAATTCAAAGTGCAACATTTAGCTTTTACCTTTACTTAGCCTGCGCCATTAAATATAAAAACAAGTCTTGCAACTTTACCGCAACTGAGCCAAACAAATGCTTCCTCTCGATATGAAGGGAATCTAGGAAAATGAAGAATACGAATTTTTGCAGGCTTCGCCTCAGCGCACAAAGGGACGCGCGTTACCAGGGGTCAAGACGCCGATCAGAAAGATGGATTTAGGTCACGAGACCGGGAGGGAAAGAGAAAACTGTTTAAAATCTAATTTCAGCGGGAGCAGAAATAAACGCATGCAAAGATATTTCCCTGTTCCGCCGCCTCGACGTCCGAAATATCTGTCTATATTTTCGCGCGCCACCAACAGCCTCGTTCGTTTCTCTTTTCATTTAATGCTCGGCCGGTTTGCGCTGGTGGACAGCGATTTTTCAGGCCGGCCAGGCTGTTTGGGCGCGGAGAACGATCTGCGAGCTCGAGCGATGCGTTTCATGAATCGAGGTCACAGGTCGGCCACTACTTTGCTTCATAGAAACGTCGGTGGTCTCGATACTAATGTCCAACCACGGACACAAATATGCTTCTACTTCTGTACCTGAAGCTACCACGTGCTTCAAATACCCTTCGATATATCTGTTTGCTCGCTGACAGAATTGCGCGAAGTATGCGGGAGAAGGTGCACAGTGGAGTTGCTCCTTCTTGCGAAAGAAAATCGCCACCAAGGTAGCAGCACTTCGAATAGCTGCTGCTCCATCGCCGTCACCTTTACTGTCATTGTTAGGAAGAAATTCTACTGTTTTTCTAGACTGTCCCTGGACATTCTTCTCTTGACTGGACGCGTTGAATTTCTCTTCAGATACCTGGGTCCAGAGTCTTGACTCTATTCGGAACTCTAGTTCCAGATTCTCATTCCTTCTCGTGCCCTATTTCGCTCCTAAAATTAACCTGTTTATAGTCTATTCCCTCGCGAAGAAGTCTATCATTTTTTATTGAAAGGGTAAAGGAGAAAGGAATTTATTATTATTTTATCTTATGAAGAAATTCATATCAGAACGTTAGGGAATTCGATGTTAAGACGATCGACAAAGTGTTACTGAGCAATGCTCGTAGGAATAACTTTCAGAGGGACATAGAGGAAAATGGCACTGTCTTGGAAACATGTTGCCACGTCCACGTGAAACCTTCTTCGAGATTTGCAAAGTGGTTTCGAGGCCCCCCCAAATGTCGTTAGAATTAGAGGGAAATGAGAGACGAGTTGCGTAAGTGCATTGCGTTCGCGTTGAAAAAAAAGTGTGTATTTCGGGGAATGACACGATCCCCGGATTCGTCATTGTTGAGTGGTGACAACGTCAAAGCGCAGGACGGGATGGTCTGCCCATCCCTAGCATTGTGCCCCTTGAACCACTTTGATATCCATTGTGTCCGACGACAATTCGACCGCCATAAGCGAGCGCAGTTGCAACGAGCTCACGAGGTCGCTCGGCGTTTAGAACAGGGCAATGCTTAGCCGTGTGTCGAATGATCAACGAAAGCTTTTTCGCTACTGGGGACTCGGGACAAGAGCTTCTGCGCTGCTGGAAGCTGGATACGAAAGCCTCTTCGCTGTTGGAGAATGTGAACGAGAGCTCTCGCGCTGTTTCAGATTCGACACAGAAGTGTTCTGGATTTTGGAAACTTGCAGCGACAGCTTTTTCGTTGTTAAAGACTCGGAAGGGGAGCTATTTGGTTATTAGAAACTTTGAACGAGATCTTCTTCGCTATTAAAAGCTCGAAGCACTGGCTACTGAAGACACAGAAGCTGTTTGACCGAAGTAAAAGTTCCCCAAATTTTTAAAAAATTTCAGACACCTTCACGGAACACTATATTCACAATAATGATAGATTAAAGTGAATGAGAATGAACTCTCCCGCATGGTGCACGCAAGTTTGCTAAAAATTCGACAAAATTTCACAAGTTTAGCCGTATCTGGAACAGAAGGAAAAGCCTCGTTCCCGAAGAACTGACATTTCTACTCTCCTAAACGCCATTCTACGCGAAGCTCCTCTCGGAGGAGCTCCGTGTTTTTCCGTCGGTCTTTTCTCTTTCGAACAAAAGAATAAGAACAGCCGAGTGGAAAGACACGAGGCCAGGAGGATCGGCAGAGAGACAGAGAAAGAGAAAGAGAGACTCGAGTGGAAGACGTGGGAGGATGCAAATGTTAATAGCCTTGAGTCGATTCCGTCGCAAATAGGATAGGCGCATAGGTGAATTCGCACGTTCGCGTGTATGATTCATTCACGTTCAAACCCGTTAACTGGCATCGACGTGGAGCCGATAAATAACTTTCGCGACAGGGGACGAGGGATCGAGTTGCCTGCGAGATGAATAAAACCATAGATGGCTTTGAAGCTAGACCAGCGAGCGATAAACGATACTTAAAATCGAAATTCTATAAGCACTGCAGCGAATGTGTTTGAATTCTCGTTGAAAAGAACACGACTGCTTTATTTAGATTCTTATCTCTAATTGGTTGACATCTGTGGACAATGATTAGGAGTCTTCAAAATAAGGAGAAAAAGTAAATGACCCACCCACGGATTTTAGTATATGTGATACGTTTAGGATCATGTAACGGCAATAGATCAAAGGGAGTGTATCTATGTTTACTGACTGCACTGCGAATAGGAAGAATGCTTTGTCGATCAACACAGTGACCATTTCCAGCCAACCACGCATGACACATCCCGTGATCGTCATTCAGTCGCTCTTCTGCTCAAATAGAACTAGTTTACCACAGAACCTCTCATCGGGGATATGAAAATGTTTTTTTAATAGAAATCTTATTTAGAATAAGCAAGATTTTGATAGTCGCTCAGTGCTTGTAAATTTCTAATCATTCCGAGAATTCCACTCCATTTTAATCTCCCTAGACGGTAATTGATCGCAGTCGTCGCGTTCGGTATCGCGTCGCGAGGAAAATGCTTAATAATTGAATGAGGTAATAACTCACGACGGGGAGAAGTCCGTAGGGAAAAGTCGCGAGGAGAAAGTCGCTGGCGAGTTATGATCCAAGCAGACCGTTGGATCACGCCGCGATAGTTACGGATAAAATGTGGGCAATCTGATGTAAGCAACAGGTGGGAGTTTCCATTTCGCGATCACTCTCTTTGCCCTTTTCCCGACTTCCACGGGACTTTCCTCGCCACTTTCGAGGAACGATATTTCTGTGGTCGCGGGCTAAATTTATCACGCTACGCGTCCCTTAAATCTCGAGTCGATCCGACATGCGTCTCTGAATTCCGAGATGGGGATGAATTGTAATTAAAATTGTTGGAATATAATAATGTGTACGAAAGTTTGGAACGTGTGAGAACGGTTCTTAATATTCAGAGCTCATTGTGCTTCGTGTTTAAAGACAGGTGACGCAAATGATGTCGTAATTCTACCACGGAGAAATTTAAGAGGTGAGAAAGGAACCTGCACACGTGTCGTTTGTTAATGCTGTTTGTTCTTCGCTGTTTGTCAGACTCGAGAAGAATTCCGCTGCTGAAAGTGAATAGAGAGTGGATTCGCTTATTCAACGTGGACGAATGTATATTCTTGCAGGTAGTACTGAGCGGAAAACTGCCCTTGATTCCAGGCAAAATCAGAGATACTGGTGCTTAACTATCTTAGAATGTAGATTCAAGATCTCTATAATCCTTTCACAACTCAACTCCAAGAATTCCTATTGTTTCTAAAATTCTGGTACCATGTGTCTCCGAAATGATGAATAGAAACCAGCCGTCCGTGTCATTCAGAATAAAGAATCAAGCTCGACACGATCTTCAATGTATCCCTTTCTGCTCGCGTGACTCCACGTGGAATCGTGAACTTAGTTAACCCCTGTATCTACCATATAGCATCGCATATTTCTCTCACTTGCCAGAAAAAGTGAAGAGCAGAAGGGGATATTGCACTACAAATTCAGAAACTAGACTATTCTAGAAGCTAGATACCCATCGCGATTCCATATCCAAAATATAATTGAGGCATTCAGAGCAACAACGGACTAACCCAAATTGAACAAAAATGAGTGTTTCCTATTTTATATGATTAGTACAGCGTATTGGAATACAATATTGCTCCTCAATTTCGCAAAAATTGTGGGTCAGTCCGTTTTTGCTCCGAATGCCACAATTCCCATCATACCAGTGACTAAAATTCACTCAACCGCCCTCAATTTCACGGGAAGCATACTGCAGACACACAAGTCGCCCTCGAAACCTCTCCTTCCCAGCACCAGAACCTACACCCACAACATTCCTCTATTCCTTACAATACCACCCCTGAAACAGTCTCGTGGCTGCAGTGAAACGAGGCCAACGGTCACCCAAGCCCTTAGTATCTCAAGGGGATGATTCCTACCATTCACGTAGACATGATGCTGCCTCCAAAGGTGCTGGTACTGCGTCCAACGCGAGCTGGTGCTGTCGTCGTGGATAGGCGGAAGTGGTGCGTGCACCTGATGTCCGTGCGAGGTGGGCGGTAACGGCGGTAACGGTGGTGGCGGTGGTTGCTGGGGTTGCTGCTGGTGCGCAGGCGCGACCACGATATGGGGATGGGGCGGTGGCACCGGTTGCTGCTGGTGCTGTTGTTGCTGCTGCTGCTGCTGTTGCTGCTGTTGCTGCTGCTGCTGCTGGTGGTGCGCTTGGTGCAGCACGCCTGGTACCGGCGGTGGCACCAATTGCTGGTACTCCATAGCGCAGCTCATCAGTTTCTTTCACGCGCGCATTTAAGTCCCCCGTCCGAATTGTTTGCGCCCTCGTCGCGCAGAGTCCTCGACAGTGCTGGAGATCCCACGCACAGGCGGAAAGGTTTCGACTAACGTTCCAGGTGGAGAACGACTGGCGACACTACCGAGGCTTCGCGGTTGCCGCAGCTTCTCTGTCTCTGCATCCGCGTATTATTGTATCCTAGCCGAGGCTTGTCATCCCCACGGTATCCTCGCGGTCACACTGAACGGACACTAGCCCTAGCAGCCACTGGACAGAGAGGAAGGGAACCGGGGGGCCACTGAAAGACGATCGACGAGTGGGCGATAGAAAACTCGAAAATTAAAGAACACGAATCCCACTGAGTGTACCCTGGGGGAGGGTCTCGCCGCCTTGGTAGCTTCCTCTGGAGCCAGTCTCTGCCTGGTAGCACCGGCACCCCAGGTAAGAATTCCCGCGGTGGTCCACCAGCCACGTGTTCCTCGATTCAACTACCCTCCGAGTGCTCGGCCACTTCGCGATCCGTCTACACTTCCGACGCTTCCTTCTTCCTCTCCGACAACGATGCGAGGAGACGGTGCCACTGCACGATAACGGACGCGATTCCTGGCGACGCGGTTCCTGGCGACGCGGCTCCCGCGGAAGGGATAGCGAACGGTCCTCGGGGACGGGCGACGAAGCGACTGCTAAGGGGAGCCGGAGCACAGTAAACACGATAGTCCTTGACGAGCCCGAGCGTACCACCGGAGCGTGTCCTTGCGGGCCAGGGGGCCAGGGAGAGAGAGAGAGCGGCGGAGGCGCGCGCGCACACGGAAGGAGAGCAGCACGGTGCCGTCGTCGTGTGTCGACTGTCAAAATCAGCGACCGTCGGCGTCTATCCGTCGTAGGTGGTCGCCCATTGGGCCGTCACCGTTGCCGGAAGCGTTGCTCCGATTGGCTAGCCTGCCCTCGTCCCCGTGCACGGTGGGGGAGAGCCGTTGGAGCACGATGACGATCCGCGACGTCGGTGTCCTGGGGATCGAGTGCCTCGGATCGCGAGAGACGGCACGAGCAAGGGCGGGAACGGGTGGCCAACGGGGGTTGCTGGCGAGGGAGAAAGAGGATCAGAGGGGTTGAAGGAGGGGCGGGGGGGGCGCGAGAGGAGGAGAGGCCAGGCTGTTACAGACGGGCAGGTAGGCAGACAGGAGTGAAGAAGAGAGGAGAAGAGAGGGAAACGCAGCCGTTGCGCGGCTCCAACCTGCGGCGTCCAGAAAGACACTGAGGTAGCGGCGAGCCCCGCTCCGTTCCGCTCGACGCCCGGCTACCCTCTCTCTCTCTCTCTCTCTCTCTCTCTCTCTCTCTCTCTCTCTGTCGCTCCCCCTCCTCGGCTATCTGTAACCCCTCGCAGCCCCGCCAGCGGATTTCACTCCCACAGACACGCACACGTGCCCTCTCCTCCTTCGCCATTCTCACCCGCGCTCGCCGAACATCCGCTTTTACCCGCCCCCACCCCCCACCCTGCACACCCCGTGTACCCTCCCCTCTTTCGAGCGCGCTAACATTCTGATGCCACTTCCTCGCTTCCCGCACGGTCCATCCGAGTCTTTCTCGACTCGCCAGGATCCCGTTTACCTCCCCCTTGGACTGGGTTACCTAGGGCACACCCTTTGCCTTTACGTTTTCAAACGCCCACGAGCTTCCCTGCCCTTAGATCGCTTTTGCTGTCGGATACCCCGGTGATGGCGGGCTAGACCAATCGGAAAGGCGATTCTGCAGGTGTAGTGGCCTTCTGTGCGTGAGGAGAGGGCTTCCTTCTGGCGGGAGGTGTGCTTCAACTTCTCCTCGCGAAGCGCAGGAAGGCAGGCTATGTTGCTAAGGGGTGTGTAAGTAACAGTAAACAACTTGGGAATGTAAAATGTAGCCACTCAGTCAAGAATTATGTAATATAATTAAGTTGCAGAAACTCTCGAAACTCTTGTGCTTTAATAAAATTCCACGCAGAGTGCCCTTTCTCGAGTCGCGACGTTCCCCTGCTAGGTCCGTCCGACCATAATCGGGGTCGTTCTACTTGTAATATGTCAGCCCTGTGGAGATGGCACCCCGAGAGCTACTTCTCTCACCCGAGAACGATTACTAAAAGAGGAACGAAGCGACGCGACGGCTCGGCTCGTCGAAGGAGACAGTGACGCGACGATAAAGAGGGGACGAAAAAATTGGAACGCAGGTTAGACCGTGAGGACCGCCGCGCTGCCTGTCCCCGTTTTCTATGTCGGCTCGACCCACTTCCTGGTGCGTGGCTCGATCGTGACCGATCCATGAAATTAACGGTAACGCCGCGCACGGCCGTGCTTCGTCAGGTAAAATCGAAAGTGGCGAAATGCCGCGACGCCGAGCACGCCGAGCGCGCCGAGAGGGGGAGAAGGACCGTTTCGTGTTGGCTCGAGTGGGGCACAGTGAGAGTTCTTCGTTGTTCCTCGAGAAGAAAGACTCTAATGGCTCGCCGCTGGGTCCGACACCTTCTCCGACTGCTCCCTCAGCGACTCTCTGGGCTATTAAACGAGACGCGAACCTCTCTGCTCCTCTTTTTCCGTTAGGATGATCGTGGAACTGAATTAGTCGACGGTAACGGTAACTGTGACTCGACCATGCCAGACGGGGAAGTCCGATGACTGATATTTCAGATTCCGAAGGGGCAATTTCATTGAGAAGCTGTGAGTGTCGTTTTCTAAATGAAATTTAAGTAGTTCTGGGACGTCGTAAACGGACGTCGATGTAGAAAGTGGCTAAGGCTGTTTCGACTTGCGGAGTGGCTGGGACTTCCGTGATATCGCGACGATAGCGATCGATTTCTTTTCTTTTACATTTCAAGCGATACGACCTGTTAACGTGTAGTTACGACATTTTTCAGCTTATTACGCGTTGATGGAGCTGCGGAGCTCTCGCTCCAGGCTACGGTAACACGATTGCACGGCGATACGAGGTTGGAGCGAGTACAGCGGCTGTGCTCCGGGACCGGGAAGTAAATAAACAAAACTCCCGGGTGTAACGTGTTTGCAAACCAGTCCCGGTGCCAATGGGATCTCAAAACAAGCACAACGAAATTCGATCAACCCCAACTTCCCATTCATCAGGAAGAGGAAGGCAATCTTGCAGGTCGTCAAACTTTACCGAAACTTCATTCGCATCCCTCGAATTTGTACGCGAAAAATCTGCTCCGCTTTCTTGGAAAACAGCAGGATATGTCGAAAGAGTTGAACGAGTTTCATTTTCGTTCGCGTGAAGGACCTTTCTCTCCGTCGCTCCCTCGCGGCACTGGAGAAAGGGAAAAAGAGCAACGGCAGAGGGAAGATACCGAGACGTTAATTCTGCTGGAAGAGGCACAAAGCTCTGAATCACCGGTGAACCGGTCCCCATACACCGTGAACGTCTGTTGTGCGAACGCGGAAACCATGAGGAGAGCCCAACAGCCTCGCGCGGGTCACGGAAGGATTCCTTTCTCCTCCTTCGTCGTGGCCGCTCTTCCTCCTCTTTCCTTCTCTCTTCCACCGCCTTCCCTTTTGTCCTCCTCCTCCTGCACGCGCGCGTAGGACAGCCTCCTCCTCCATTTTCTCCTTTGTTACATCCCGCAGATGTTGCGTTCATTCACGATTGCTATATCTAACACGATTATAACCGCCAACGGTTCCCTCGACGGCGTCCTATTCGCACGAATTCGGCGAAAACAGATGGGTCGCTGCAATTCGGGTACATATCCGCTACGAGTCGCGTCGCACAGTGGATTGGGGCTGTGTATGGGTCAGCCGTAGTGGAGGATGAAGGTTTCTTGGCGGAGAAGGTAGATCTTGTATTCAGCGAACACAGGTAGACGAGGAATTGTGGAAGTATACCTAGTAGTATTATAATAGAAACGATGGTTACAGAGGAAGGTCGTTTGGAAAACCCTTTCCCCGTATCTCGCTCCCTTAATTAAAAGCGGCAATTATCGCAGGTTATTCGCTGAGCGGGGAAACAAAGTTTGATATTTCAATGAGCTTTAAGTATTTCGTCAAGCAACAGTGATTAAAAAGTAGCTTGGAAATCGATGAAGTGATTGTTATTAACAAGAAAGTGTTGATTGAACCTGGCGATAGGAAAATTGGCCAAGTTTTTGCTCGTTAAGATGACTGTAGTGGAAATTGGATGAATTCGAAACATGTTGCCACAGTAATATGCCGTCAGATGTTAACAAGATGTTGGCTTTTTCCAGCAATCCCGGAGATCTCGATGCGAGGAGAGACGCTTTCGTTTCCTGGCTAAAGGTTAAGCTGTTGCTACGGTCTCTAACGATGCTACACGAAATGGGAATCGAGACAACCTGTTGATCCTGCTGCTTCCTTTCACTCCCGACCACCGCGAGCCGTAACGAAGAGAAAGAAGAGGCGAGCCGTTCCAACGATTCTCGACACGGTTCTCTTTATGTTCCAGAATCGATAATCACGGGGATATGTACGAATTGGGGCTATTTTACAAATAGACAGGTACTTGTGTCTCCTTGCATCTCGGACGCTTCAAATGTTGCTTGTTTAGTTAATTGGCGAATTAATCAGAGAATACCCCTTCACAGTATAATGAATTCATAATGTCCTTCATGTTACCCGTATAATTTATTTGCACTTGTGAAGATAAATATACAAAAGGGTTAATGAAACGCTTCCACTTGCCAATTGTTTTACAGAAAAATCTTCGAATATGTGTTCCCTTGGATTCACTGAATATCCAATTAAGGGACTAATGAAGATCACGAATCACGATTTCGTAAGGAGAATTCGTTCCAATGGAATAAAAATAAACTCCTCGCAAAGTGTCTAAATTCCAGACCAGAAACGAGAGCAACGATCGAGATGTGTCTAACACTCTAGAAGCAGTCGTCTAACGGGTGTGGAGGGCAGAAAGAAAGCGGTCCCATTTTAGTCGGTTCGTTCCGCTTTTCGTGGCCCACTTAACGAAAATTTTAGGATGGGCCTTCTCCTGACAGAAAAACGAGAAAGGAATCACGGTAGGGGAACGGCAGGACCACATTTCACTAGGAGGAGAAAGTGACCCGCCGAAAGTCGACGTTTTCACGTCTGGTCCGGTCTTGAGCCACTGATTCTACTGTCGCGAATATCGCGCCTCTCCTTCCCTCCAAATTCTTTCGCCATCTCGTCTGCTCTTGCGAGGCATTTACAAGCACACGAAAATTGAAAGTGCTGGATCGCGGAACGAGGTTCGCTCGATTTTCTTTTTGCTTTCAAAACGCTGAAGTTACAGTAGATAGTTGCCTTTCAATAACGAAATACTTTATACCTTTTGCGCCTAGTTCTGTGACTAGTATAGATACACGAGGCATGGAGATCTCTTTGTGATGATGATACGAAATTTAAATATGACTGGAGTGGGTGATGTCTCTAACAAAGTGGAGCACAGAGCAAGCATATTTTTGGAACTCGAATCGAGATACCCGAGCGGAACTGATAATTTCTACATATTTCGCAGAGGCTGCTAGATGTAGCCGCAAAGTTCGACTGGTCTTGTTTCATTTTAAACAGAATTATGTCCCATTGACGGGAGAATACGACTCCCCTTTGATAATTTCACATATGACGAGCAGATGTTGCCGTCGTCGCGAAATGTTTACGTTACAGATAGCAAAAAGGGGCCTGTGTGTTTCACCGACACCTGACGATCCAGCGATCACGAGCCAGCACGATCGACGCTAACGCCGACGAATCGAGGACGAAGTAGGACGAACCGAGGATCCGCGTACAGGCATAATTTATCTCAATCTCTGCCGACGGTCCATCATCGGTCCCATAAACGGACTGCTTTCACTTTCTTATTTTCGTGTATCCCGTTTGAAAACTGGTCGAAACGGTGAGCCCAGCTTTTAAATCCGTCCAAGGAAAGTGAACTGCCATTTTCAACCTCTCCTTATCTATTTTAAAACAGCACTATTTCTAGGCATCGAAGGGGACTAAAATATTAATAACGAGCCTGAGATCTTTGACGAAATTGAATCGCTTCGTGTGACACTCTAGCCCTAGAACTATTCAAAATTCCATAGGTTTTTAAAAGTTCCTCGAAAATCTCGTCAAATCTCCCAACGCCTAGGCAGCTCTAAAATTCTAACACTCCAGCATCTGCATCTGCAGCGATTAAAACCGATATCACATGTTCAGAACGATTAGAAGCTTACAATTAGGAGTACCAAACACCACCAGCGATATAAAAATATCTCCTCTCATTCATCACAGCTCGTTCGATCCCCATAACGAACAACGATGCTGGAAAAGAGGACCTACCGTCGGTCGTCTAATTAAAAGCTATTTATTGCGCCTCGAGCACATTCGAACCTGACGCATGAAGCATACGGCGCGTGGGTGGAAAACGCCTATAATAAGACGCGTAACGATTTTCCCGTCTGTTCGAGGAAAAGATAAAGAAAACTCCTCGTTAGCGATCCCATCGGAGACGCCAGAATCGATCGATTCTTTCGCGACGGGATCGCGGCCCGTAATGGCCCCGAGGCTCGTTACGTGGTAAACTCGTTAGCTCGAGTTCTCGCGGCTTGTAATTATAAGCGGCGCGGCGTGCACCAGAAACCACGGTGAAATGACAGAAGGACGCCGGGACTGCGAATAAATTTATTATATAATCGGTTGGCCCGCTTATCGGCCGCGCGGGAAATTATTTTCGTCCCCGATCGCGCGGCCGAGCCGCGCCGTCGCGATAGCGGGAAAACGGTAATTGCGAGGCGCTGGGGGCCGTTCGTTAAAAGGGAACGACGATAAAGCCGGCTGATCAACAGGCTTATCTCGCTCTGTCTCTTGCTACGATTATTAAGATGGATTCGAGGGATCAATTATCGAGAGCCGTTGGAGCAACATCGCGACCTACCTGCGCGACGTTACATAAAACGGCGCGAACGGGTTGGCTGCAACCCTCGCAGTCGCTCGATCGGGCGAATACGTTGAATATGGAAATTGGAAGGACGCGATATGGTAAAGGGCGTGACGATTGTGCAAGTCGAATCATGGGTTTCGTTAGAATGCTGTCGGAGCTAGTGATAATCGTTCGATCAGGTCCAGAGTGAATTTTCTATTAGCTAGAGCGTTTGCCAAGTTTCTCCAAATGCACTAAATTGTGGTGGAACCCCTAACATCGACGGTTCTCTTTTTTGTATACGAGTCTCGACGAGGGTTTTGTTTCGCGAGAGTGCATGTGCGTTGGGAATATGTTCCATTGGTGACTTGTCGTCATCCAATAAGGAAGAAGAGGGAATAGATTGAGTTTGAAGACCCATCGAAACTTTGAAGATCCTCGTAAACTTTTAACATCGAGACTTGAATATTGCAAGTGAGTTGAAGTACCTATTCTGAATCGACTATATTCAAGATTTTACTTCTTCCGTGCTTCCGTGCTCCCGAAGATTGTTGTTTGCGTTCCCTAAACATCGCCACACGAGATTCTACCACAACAGACAGCCATGGCACACGGAGCCAAGGTTCCACAAAAAATTGAATTCTACTAAACAAACAGAGGCACGCCTCCCTGAAAGTCGATTAACCTCGCGGACTCGACTGTCAGCACCAAATTACATGGTTCTGCTGCCAAGAGAATCGAGGGTACGCTTGTTAGCTAAACAAATTAATTTCGCAAAGACAACCACCAGCAGCCGGTGATTGGAGCGACAGCTTAATGAGCCATGTTCGGCGCGATCAGATTGATTTCGAGGGGCTCGAACGACGCCATGGACGCTTAAAAAGGACGTCGCGATACAAGCGACTGATAGTAACGTACGTTATAAGAATCTAACGACCGGTTCTCGCTAGAAACGCGTCTGTCCTGACAGCAGCGCGCATTCACGAGTTTGCGCCTCGCCTCCCCATCCCCCTCGTGTCGTTTAAATGCTTTTCCATGATTACGACGAGGCGGATTCGTTAGCTGCGACGTATAATTACGCCGGATGATAATAATAATACCGTCGCGCACGCTCGTTTCGCGTTACGCCTGATCGTTTCATCAGCTCATCGTTGCACAAACGATGGAAACGTATGCATACGAGTGGAAGCGGCTCTAATGTGCGCAGGAGTCGAGATTTTTCAGTACTCCAGCGAAGTGGCCCGTTTAATAAGGAGAAACGGCGGTATTGTGCTCGAATGCGGAGGGAAGACTCGGTGATACGCGATGGAGGGAAGATAAGACAGGGAAGGAATCCAAGTGGCTTCGAGGATGGACGCGACCCCTTGCAGCTCGTATGCGCGCAACTTTAGGGCTTCCTTTGTCAGCTGAAAGTCAAGGGTCGATCTACCGAGGAATTTGTGCAAGAGCTGACTTTCGCTGCTTCCAATTTGCTCTGACGTTTGGTACAGCTTTCTGGGGCTTGTGGATGTCGATAAAAATTCAGTGATATTGGGAATGGAGGGGAAGGGTGAGTCGATTTCTGGGGGTGAAATGTCGGACATGGGTGGAAAATTGTGTGTTCCTTTAGAGAGGAGCAAGGTATCGATGGTCTAAGCGAGGAACAAAGGGACTGAATTAAATATTGTCGAAATGGTTTCTTTCACAAATCGGCACACTTTGAAGAGGGTTATTCTCAATCAAGTGTACCTACACTGTCACTCTTGTGGTAACTAAGGACCTAATCTAAGATTCAAAGATAATAAAGGCAGAAACATGAAGAGATATAGTAGCTAGCCCAGAACCCACTCTAGTACCAAAATTTAACCCTCATCCCTCGTGCCAATTTGACACAGTTTCCCCGTAATAAATTATACTGTTCTGTTATTAGTAATTCTTGTAAACAAGCAGTACGTCCTGCAGATCGTTTTATTTTATGCTAAAGTTGTGAAAAATCTAAGATGTAGATGTTAACTCATCGATTTGAATAAAAAAAATATCGAAAAATTCATTTGTTGACACATTGTCATTTCATCGATCTTTCACCACTGTGTCAACTTGACACCGAGGGACAGATTCAGTTCGTGAAATGAGGAACGAATGAGGGTTAAGTAAAAAAAAAATAGGAATGCCTTCCTCGGCTTCTTAACTTGTCACCAAAACACTCCAGGGTCCCCTGAACTCTGCCTCCCGCTCCCTTGCATCTCCGAATCTCTACGAGCTACCACATCGACGTGAACTTCGAAAAACCTTCGGCCACCCCTGAAAGGTGGCAGCCCACCCTCGCCGGTGGTCCGGATTCGCCCGTGTGCACCGTCGATTCCTCGAGTGTCGAGCGATTTTTGTGGAAGTGCCCGAGTTCGCCGATACACGGGCAAGGCTGACTGTCCAGGCTCTCTCTCGTCCCCCCCTCACGAGATTATGGTCTGGACGCGAAATCTGAGACCAACCGTCGACCGCATGGGATTATCCTTCCATAACGTCAGCCGAGCTAGGCCATAACACGGCATTGCCACATCTTGCCAGATAAAATGCAAGAGGCGGCGATGTTGTCGGTGAAACGAGAATATCTGGATACCGTCGCCGAGACATGCTCCACAGACCGACGCGACGGCCAACGGATATACGCGAGAGGCGATCGTTCCGCACGATCCAGAGGACCTTTCGACGCCTGATCCATGCCATTCGAGATGGCTGTAGGTGGACTGGGCGTCCATCAGTTTCCCGGCGCGGCGATGAGCTTGAAGATTCTAGGGATTCGGTGCCGATTCGAGTTGGGGCTCGGAGGAGGACTCGGGAGGGCGAAGAACATTGAGGAATTCGTGATTTTGGTTTTAACAACGAGTCTTCGTGGGTATATGAAACCTACTACTTTCACGTGCTGACATGTATTTTGAATGAAGGTATTCTGTGAACTTTTCAATTCTTCTTGTGCCTTTAGTTTGCAAGCTTTCTGAATATTCAAGTTTCCACTCATTCAAGTTTTCATCCGTTCTATGTTACGAATCATTTCTCGCAAACCACCAAAAATATCATCGCATGAGTTAATTAACCCAACCGAGCATTCTTCTCACTCAAGTCTCTGTTTTTCATCACAGTTTGAATGGATCGATCGGAGTTACTGGAAGCAAGCAAGGTAAGTTGATCGTGTAAGGATCTTGGCAACCACTCCACTTCACTTTACCCTTGGGATAACTTCTTCATGCCATATTCTACCTAAGCAATAACATATCCACGCCAAACTGCCTTGGTCTCTTACTGAGAACACGTTCCATTCCCGCTAAAGCGCAAAACTGGCCGCTACGTACTTGTGCTCTGTCAAACCGTGTCATCATTGTAATTCTCTTCCCCACTACTCTCTAAGTGGACCCTTCGATCCAAACCTAACTATTCCATACTCTACTGTGAACTAATGTGCTCAAGCTGCTTCTGCCTACATCGTCCTAATCGCCAGAAAATTCTTCGACGACGTTCTGACGCTATCAGTGCCGCACAATTCGATTAAATTCCCTCTGCCCGATCCAACAACGCGGCCATCAAAGCAAAAATATAATAAAACAGTGCCCACTCCTTTAAACTCCCTCCATCGATAAAAGATTCTCAATTTCTTCGCGGCAGAAGTGTCAGAACGCCACGTTTCATTTCCCTTCTAATTCCTACGCGCGCGGGCGTCTGTGTACGTGTGTGAAAGAGTGAGAAGCGAGAATGGAAAACTGAGAGGAAAAAAAATCCATGCAAATGAGTGACGCGTGCCACCGTCACCCTCGCTCCAAATTCCAGGGTCCGAGGGGGGCGATGGCTCGGTCGTGGAGGGGGGGAGAGATGCAAAACAAAACCAAAAAAAGAAAAGAAAAAAGAAGAAAAGAATGAGCTGTCGTTTTGTCACTTACCCTTCAGAGAGGATGTTATCATGGGGTCACCTGAAAACGACACAAGGTACAGTATTGCGTGAACGTCATGTATGAGAATGAAGAGAGATAAAATAGATAGGTAATCAAGAATTAAAAAAAAGAGCGCACAGAGAAAGACAGAGAGGGTCTGCATGAGAATCATCTAGCGTTCCTGCTGAGAACAATCGAGTCGATGGGTGCGTAGTATCGAGCTAGAGGAGATGAAAGATCAAAGAAAGAGAGGAGAGGAGAGAGAGGTGTCCGATATTCTTCTCGTTCCGCGCGTACTACGTTTCTAAATTAATCCTCCGCCATTCGATTCCTGAAATGTCGGCAAATTGGTAATTTCTTTGTAACAAAGTCGTGTGGCGTGCAAAACGCATGCGAGCTACACGAGCATCGCAATTTCAATCAACTCGCTGAAAAGAAATTTATAGAGCCGTTGTGACAGAGGGTGTACAGCCTGTCGGCGTAAAAAGAGTTTATAAATCACCTTAATCCTCATTTTCACTTGACTAGCAATGACTTGAATAGTAATTACTCTCCCAGCCCCACAATGAAGATATAAAGTACTGGACATATTCATCGCATCGCTCGAATATTAAACACGTTATCACTTATACCAGTGTTTCCCAACCTTATTTGAGTCGCGACCGGCTTTTATAATATTCAAATAACTTGCGACCCTCCCATGTAAGTTAAGGTAAATTTAATAAGAGGACAGAAAACACTTTGCGACCGTTGGACGTCGCGAGCCACAGGTTGAGAACCATTGACTTATACCAAGAAAATATAATCGCACAAAAGTGTAGCTCACTATCTTGGCTAAAATAAGTTTGATACGAATCATTTTATCAACGATAGTGCCACATAAATCTGGAAGCGATGCGATAAATATTTCCAGTATGTACTGTGTGATCCAAGTAGAATAATCACGGTTCATCCAGGCACAGCCAGGTCACCAGAAACACTATGTACACTGGCGCATCGTTTCTGGACCATTGGGCCCAGTCGTCCGAATCACTCGAAGGTCACGCGGAAATCACTCGTGGCTGCGATGAGCGATCGCACGAGCTCGCAGAGAGGAGAGGAGTTGACGTGGGTGGTGGACGAGGCGATTTTAAGGTCGTGGAGTCGAGGGAAGAGCGGCGGAGCTCGCAGCGCGAAGCAGAGCAGGCGCGGAGCGCGGGGGGGCCTCGCCTGGCGGCGCGTGGGCCCAGCATGGCGGAGTAGGGAGGGTCCTTTGGGCCGTGATCGCGGGCCTGAGGTCAGGGATCAGGCATGCCCCGCAGAAAAGAACGGGAAAACGTTCCTCTCGCAACAGATAGGGTATCTCCGCGCATAATGCGCAAGTGGGAGGCTCGCGCGGGTCCGCTTAGGACCCAGGCAACCGTCCTCGCGGCCCGCAACCTTCGCCGGGCCCTTCCTCCTCTTTGTTCGCCAGCCCCGCTATTCCTCTCCTTTTATTAGGCTTTGTTTCACCTCGCCACTAATAAGTGTAAAATTAGTTGCGCCGCGACGCAACGTCACGGGCTCCTCTATACACCCAGCCACCTCTTCTTATCCTTCATAGCGCCTAAATATTTAGTGCCGGAGATTCAGGGTGAACGTGCGCAGCTTTTATTGTGTTTGAGTGTTGAAAAGTGATTGCGTATCGTGGGTTTTAAATAGCCGACTCGGTGGCTGGATTAGAAAGGATACACATAATTGTGTCCTCAGTGCGAGGAAAGTTACGATGGAGGTCGTAATCGGTGGCGTAGGTCTCGATAGCAGTCGCTCGTTTTCGGGATAAACTTGGTCATCGGTGCGTAAAATTACGTCCAACATTGATCGTCGGTCTATCCCTTTTGTTGCACCTTTAGAACTCTGATCTGAAAGGTTCGAGGCCCGGTCAACTGGCGGCCCTCTTCCCTTTCGCGCGTCGTCGACCAGCTCGAAGAATAACGAACGATTCGAGGAACGAGATGCGAGGTGAGTCATCGCGCGAAATCCACCGGAAGATCTGCTCGGCCCACACGCGCTGCCACGGCTCGCATGTGCAAGCAGATGCACGCACCGATGCGGCAGGGTGCAGCCTGGCCAAAGGACGAAAAGGTGTGCGACTCTTTCACCGAATCTACCTTCAAACTGTCGCTGACTTCCGTCACTTGATAACAGTTATTGAAAACACTCTCCTAATTCCTCGAAATAGGAGAACATTCATCTCCCACTCGGTACTTTATAATTCTTCGAGCAGGTAAGCTCCGTTTGAAGCAGATCACAGATCTCCAAGATCAGAATGGTCTTTGAAGCGTTCGAGAGGAAATATCAGCCTCACCTTCGAGGGAATCCTTGATCGACAGGTGGGCGTGCTGCAGGGAGGAAAAGATCAGAAAAGAGGTGGGAAAATCTGCGACGGGCGAATGGAGAGGGACATAGAGAAGCGACGTAGATCGAAGTGGGAATGGACAGCGAGAGGCGAGGAGAACGTGCAGGAGGAAATCGATTATTCGCCGGCTCGCGTATCCCGCGATCGTTCGCTAAGAAATAAACACTGGCCACCGTGAGTTTATCCTGAATCGTTGCATTATCCTCGGCAACGAGACGGAACGCCTTCGACGTCCTTGAGCGTCGGTAACGCGTCTCAGGATCCTCGATCGATTACACTGCCATTCTAGCTAGAAACAGGGGGATCAAGGGATCGTAAGATCGACTGGGACCCTCTGGTGATTGATAACGAAGGGAGTTAATGGATACCAGAGATCCTCCGATGTTTCAACCACTTCTCGTGATTCCAGCGACGATTTTCGTGACGTATTGTAACGAATGCTAGCAGGCACTCGCGTGTCGAGTCGAAATTGAACGACTTCCGGTGCTGCTGGGAATTTTCCAGGTTCTTTTTTTCCTCTCTGGCTCAAGGTCTGGGCGACTGAATCTCCCACTTCCGTTTCAAATACCTCGTAGCTTCTGGTCGTCCCCGTTTCGTAGGATCCTTCCGCCGTAGTAATTTCTCTGCTTTCACTGGAATATATTTTGATATTCTTGGTGGGTGTGTCTTGAAGTTTCCACAGTTTAGTATCTTGTATCTTTCTATGGGTTTTGGAGATACTTCGTGGTTGTAGTGTGTTGATTAATCTCGACATGGGGGAAGTAGGGATTCTTTAAATCTATTATAATTTTATTTATGCTGCTATAAAACTCTGCGAGGGATTTGAAATTTAAGATGAATAGAAAAAAAGAATTGTTAGAAGTTTAAGAAAATGGAAGCCTACGTGGGATCAACCCTTCGAGTTCAACAACCACCTGCGACAAATAGCTTTGAATCCCATTTAATCATAGAAAACTAAATAATAAAATTACAAGCACTCCACAACACTCCAATACCAATCTAGCCCAATCTTTTTAGCTTTCTCAAAAATACCAACTTGAAAAGCATCGAATTATACAAATCGGCGTGGAGGAGGGGTACATAGCGAATTTCATTGTACAAGCATCGCGGATGAAGTAACTGGAAGGAATCCACAGAACTCTGTATATGTGTGAGCCAAGTACTGGCCACGTTTCGATTTGAATAAAAGAAGACTGTAAAACTACGAGCGAGAGAGGGCAGGCCACTGGAAGACAGTGTTCATGGAAATAGCGAGCGATTAGATACGGTTTTCATGTACCGTCGCTCCGTATGATGGACGTTGCTGTTTATCCCAGCGTCGGGATTATCGTGGATTTCCATGGGAGGAAAATAACCCTACGCATCTCTGTTACGTGCGTACACTGTCCATTCGTGAGACTACTCGTTGGGTCATCTTCTCGAATTATACGAACAACAGCGTCGTAAAAAATACACCCTCTCCCATCGAGACCAATCTCCACCAAATTCAGATGCAGCGGTGGTGAAAAGAATTTAACACCCACCCTCAATAAATTCTGAAGTGTAATGCACAGGTTGAACCTTCTTTCGACCACTACTGTGCCCGTGGAATTTCTGTAAACGAAAGCACTTCCCTTCAGGATCGTGAAACGTGAGTATAATAAAAACCACTCTGGTTTCTAATATAACTACCGCTTTCATGAAAGAACTAAAGTTTTCTACCAGTTCCTAAAAATAAACCAGCTCAGAAAAGCCATAATAGTCGAGTCTGCATTCTTTTATACACATTACCATTTTATTCCCCCCAAATACACTGCTTGCATTCGTAAATATTAGAACACCCACTTCGTGTGGAATAATTGTGAGAAACTTTGTAAATTTGCTAAAGAATTTTAACACATTTTATTTTGGTATTTTAAATTAAAACCAGAAAATAAGAATAATGAAAACTATCAGGTTTTGTGCAAATACAACAGGTGTCTTAGTTCTTATAAACGACAGTGTACATTATCTTCTAAGAGGTGAAGCTACGGTGACAATTATAACAAGCCCCGTTTAATTTCCATTTCGTTGCACTTAATCGACAACACCTAGCCACAGTGTTCCCTGAGCGCCGCAATTGTGGGTAATGTCCAACCGTCCCAGCGGTTTACCATTGATAAATTCAAAGTACAAACGACAACGCAACCGTTCGAATAAAAGCAACAGATTCCCCCATGAATAATTCAGCGTGCGATTTCGCTGGCGGTTGCGTCGAGGCTTCCACGTCCTCCCCCGTGCTTCATCCCTCCGTCACGGCCACCCAGACAGGGTGGATTTACGTCGTTCGATCGTCCCTTTCGTCGAGACGGTTTTGTTTCGACCGCGATACACGTAGATTGCGTCCCGCGGTTACGCAAACGCGCCTGTCTGCGGGAAAATCGCATCCGCCGGCTTCGGAGCGACGCGACGCGTAGCTCGAGAGCCTCGATGCAGGCCTTTCGAGCCGTGTCGCCACAGAGCGATACGGGGGCTTACAGTTGAAAATTGAGGGGCCCAGAGGAACACTGGCAAATGCCACAATACTACAAATTTACAGGAAAGTAGGTATCTTCTTTTTATGGGAGGTTCGGTACTGAATTGTAATTATTTTCAGTGGTAATTGAAGTAGATGGTAAATGAAAATTACAGCCAAATCTTGGCTCCAAAATCCATACTATTTGACACCTGTTATTACATCTTACTTTTATTTAAATAAAATTTCGAATAACGAATAAAAGTTAACAAAACAGCTCGTCATGCGTCGAATAAAGTTAACCCGAGTTAAAAAAATAAAAAAAATTAACTTTACTCGTCCAATAATCTAACGTTAAGGTAACTTTTATTCGATTTGTTATTTAAATAATTTTTTATTTAGTTAATGCCCAACTCTGCTTTCCATTATCCATTTCTTCGTCATCATGAATGTTATACCCCCTTTCCAATGAGCCCCTCAATCGTAGGCTGCAGGATACATCGCGAAGAAGCGCCTTGTTGGTCGCGACGATGATCATTTGCTGTGAGATTGCGCTTGATTATAATGATTATCGCGTAGCTGAGTGGCTTGTCGATGGTGCCCCTTGGTCGTACGTCGATGGAGCTTCGCTTGACATCGCTGATAATTCATTTATCGACGCGCAAATCGTGGATGTTAGTGTTCTATGTTCAGGTGGATAAGCAGACAATACGAGGGACCAGTTAATAGTTGCTTTAAGATAGGACTCAGAGCGCTCGATTGATCGATTACCGTAATCGGCCAATCTTTCGGCTCCCTTTCCGCACTGGGTTCGTACGATATATCCCTAAAGGAGCAACCGGTGCCAAGAGACTCACGTGGAGGGAACGCGATCCCTCGGGGGTATAAACGGGGCGCCGTTTATACGATAGAATGGTATTTTAATCAGGACGATACACGCGGTATCCACGAACGAAGCTGAACCGCCCGACATTATTAATTCTTCCAAAAGGATCGACCCATTTGGTGATTGACGTCGCGTGACCATCGGCCGCGTCCGCCTTATGCAATTTCGCGTGGAATCCTCCAGGGTTGCGAGCAGGATAATGGCTACACGGAAGCCAAGGACAAGATTGCCTAGAATGCCGACTAGTTGCCATGACGGGGAAGAATTTGGCCAACTTTTTATCGAATAACACGTGCGCTGTGCCTGTTGTCTTATTCTCATTTAAATGCTATCCAGCATTATAATTCAAACTACCACTAAGGGGTGATGCCTAGTTGGCAGGCGAAAAAGATTTTCGGGAATATTTTGTGGAAAATCTAGTGTATATTTTTTCCAACCATTTACTTATTTTAAAAGTACACATATTCAGCAACTCTCAGTAATTTTGTTATAGGAAAATATTAAAAAATGAACGAATAACAGCCACTCGAAGTGTGGGTTAAGTCCTTTAACCCCCGTGAATGTACCCCGTCGATACATTCATGCTCCTTTTACCCTCTATGAATAAACGAGTGTACCTATCTTCGCTAAACTTCCTTCACCCAGCTCCGATCACAACGAACCAATTATCGAGTGATTAATCAATCCCTCGAGCGAATTTTTCCCCACTGCCGCGCATCGCCCGCGTATAAATACGTCGCCACCCACGCGAGCATTCGTTAACGCTGGAAAACAACAGAAATCTGGATGGCGATACCTTGTCTATCGTAAGGGGCGGCCCTCCTCGGCGCATTCTGCCCCCTGACGGGGTGGAACTGCTGTTGCTGGTGCGGGGGTGGCGTCTGGCCAGCTTGCAGCTGCATATGGTACTGCTGGGAGGTGGAATAGTGACCGGAGGCGTTGGCCGTGGACGCTGGCAACGGTTGTTGCTGATACTGTCCCGTTTGGTACTGACTCGGGTGGCTCGGATGGTGAAAGTGGGAATGCGAATGGGCGTGCGGATGCGAGGGGAAGTGCGGGTGCGAATGGGGGTGCGGATGAGAGTACGGGGCGCACCAGGTGTAATACTGCTGCCAGGAAGCGGCGGCGTCCACATTAGCCATCCCATCGCCTCCTTCTTCGCTCCCCATTCGAGACCACGGCCAGGAATCCGTTTCAGATGCCAGTTTACTGGCCCTCGGCGATAGACCCACCCCGCTGCCAGTAAACAGCTCACTGATCGCTCACTGAATCCCGATCCGGGGTGTCCTTTCAACTGTCCGCGTGTACCGCTCTCTCCAGGACGTTTCTGAAGAGCTTCAGGGTGTACCGCTGATGGGCGACATCGCTTGTACCCGACTGGGCCGTAACGAAAGTTCGACAATCTTGTAACAGAGACGAGGAACGCTTAGCTTTATCCCGCTGCACCGGGTGTGAGGTAAGAGTTCAAAGGGGTGGATTCGTCTCGTTATAATTTCTCCTCGGCGAATGATTGTTTGGGGTGTGTGTGGAGAAGTTTGGAAGAACGTGAGAGGCGCGCCAGAGTGGGCTGTTTAGCTGAACTGGTAGCCGAGACGAAGGGGCACCTTCTCCGAGAATAGAGGGGATCCTTGGAGATAATGAAGCATCCAAATAACGTCAACAGAGACGCTGGCTATCGAGGCAACGCCGTCTGTAACACGCTCCTCGCAATCTTTTAATTGTTCAGCTGGCCGATTAAAAAACAGCTGTGATGTTATATGTGAGCCATAACGAGGTAGCAACCAATCGGTAATAATTGAAATTTCAAAATTCTTAAGTCCGCGAGAGTTCGCAGCGTGCAGAATGATTCCTGGGGAGGCTGAATCGGCAGTGAAAGTGAGAACTCGAAAAATGTTTCGATGCAGGGTATCAAAGTGTCGTGCAGAGTCGAGTCGAGGATACGCGCTCCGGAGAATGGAATATCACGGTTCGCGTCCTGTTTGATTGTAGGACATTATGTCAGTTTTAATTGAAGCGTGTTCTCGAGGAACGAGTCGCCAAGGACCCAGCGAGCATGAATTACCGTTTCAGAAAAGAATCGAAAGACAATGCACACGTTGCGCCGCGATTCCACGTGCCCACGCTGGTTTTATAAACGCACGCTTTTTCATGCTCGCAGTGCGTCACAATCGACATCGAACGTAAACGATGGTTAGCGAGGGGAGAAGCGAGGGCAGCTTGTACATAGAATAGAAATACGATTTAGTCGATTGGTATCTCCGAGGGAAAGCTGTGCAACCTTTGCTTAAAAACACGGACTCGAGTAGTTATTCAAACTTGTAGAAGCCGAGTTCATAGGAACTCTATTTACAGCCTACGTTTTATGAATGAAACTCGGTTTGTTGCACTAATGGAGAAATTACGATTACTTCGCTCTGAGAATGCTGCAAATTTCCATCCGCACTATCTTTCAAGTATCTTCGATCACCAAATATTACAAAGAAAAAAGAAGAAGACCAAAGCACAAATGTCAGTAGCAAGTGACAGAGCTCCTTGCGTTCTGCATTTCTCAACTTTATTCCAATCATTCACTAGTCTGTGCAACATGTTTCAAAGACACAATCGCGAGTAATGACGACAAAATCACCCCAGATTTGGAGGAAACCAGCTAAATCCCATGGAGCTAAAACTGCACATGTGTGTATCGTGTTGCGTGTGTGTAGAAATTTGTACAAGGTAACTCGATACTTGTGGTGCAATTAAGAGGGTGCTCTTTCGCGGAAGGGTGAATCGATATTTTGGAATAAAGTTTCTGCAAGTGAACCTAAGTTCTCGAGGAACGCGACTATGGTTTACGAATTAAATTGTCGCACGCTGTTTCTAGCGTACTATCGATGTGTATCTCTAACAAGATTTGCCGCACTAATCTATAACCCACTGCACGCGTGTCCGATAGATGCTCCAAGTCGCCTCTCTGGAGAAACGAAGGCACACTTGCAGAAACTTTACACCATTTCTTCCTGACAAAACCACTCTTCTTCTAATTATGTCATTAGTAACAGACCACCGTGTACAGATACACACGTGAATATAGCGCAGTGACTCGCACAGGATTGCTCACAGAAACTCAAAACTATGATTACTCGCGAAACCGTTCTTATGATTCTGTTTCTCCAATTTTCCGAAAGCCTACCCCGTTAAGACGGCCATACCTTTGGTTTATGCTACGATCAAACTACCAAGACGATCGAGAGAAGTCACTTGCACCAATAATCCAAGGGGAACCTACATCAACTGAAATTGTACACCACCAATAAATTCACATTTCCCAGCTCACTTGAAGTTCCCACATCTTAATGCAAACGTGGCAATTATCAAGCAAGTCCTTCGATTCCAACACGGGAAAACCCAGCTGCACACAGAACATCCCACATTCCACTGCACACGGGTCACCACTCAATCAATGCTTCCGATCCTGACAACCGAAAATCAAACTGCACGTGGAATATCCCACGTCCCAAAGCAAACTTGCAAATTGCCAACCAATTCCTTCGATTCTAACACACGAAGACCCAGCTGCCCACAGAATAACCCACATTCCACTGCAAATGGGTCATCAGTCAACCAACTTCCTCGATCCCAACACCCGGAAGCTAAACTGCACGTGGAATGCCCCGCGTCCCGCCGGAAGCTTGCAAATCATCAAGCAAATCCTTCGATTGACAACCAAAAATCAATCTACACGTGGGACATCCCATGTCCCGAAGCGAACTCGTGATTCCTCAAGCAATTCCTCCGAGTGGTAGCCGAACGATACAACGCAGATAGTCCCTGACGATCAAATCCGCGGGAGTCACTGTATATATGCGCAATCACTGTCACATATGTGCCTCCGTATGTACATATCCCTATGTACACTGTTACGCTCGTGTATATGCCTGTGTGTGTGTGTGTGTGTGTGTGTGCAACGTATACATGGACCATGCACACGCGCATACGTATGCACGGGAGCATAGTATAACGCGAAACGTTCCCCTTCTCTCTTACGTTCCTTAAAGAGAACGAGCCGAAAAAAGTTGTCGCGAGCGTCGCGTACCCGATCGTCCAAGAACGTCGCGGCGCGCAGAGCCTGAAGAGGCTCGAGGATGACTGAGAGGAACAGGTTCCTCTCCTCCGCCTCCTCGAGCAGAAGAGGGTTGAAGGCACGAGGCACGGCGAGTGATGGCGGAGGGCGATGTCGGGGGATGTGTTCCCTGTCCACGTGCACCAGGAGGCACGTTCCTCGGTCACGTGTCACGCTTGCACCCCGCGCGGAGACGCGAGCATCGACGCCGTCGCCGTGTTCCAGTTTATTTCAGTTAACGCCGGACGAATGAAATTCGACCGTAGACGAGCGACGGCCAGGTTAATGTATTCTTCATCCAGCGGCGAGCACGCGCCTGGGGCATCGCTGATATCGGAAGCGCGACAACGCCTGAGCTCCAGCCATCCCATCGGAACAGCTGTGGCTTGTCCTTGGGCTCCCTTATTTCAGGGGAACGTCCGGTGGAAGTCTTCTTTCTTTGGGGTAAGTTAAACGATCGATGCCGGATAATCGTGGCATGTTTGGTGGCCCAGTGGCCATTTAGGGATTGTTCGCGCGGAGGTGCAGGGAGCGCAGGGATGATTGTTAAAAGTGCCGCTCGCGGGGGTTAGCTGAAGCATGCAGCTTAAGCGATGAAGTCGATTCTACGCCGACGATCGTGAGCCGTGGATCCTCGAGCATTAATTAGCGCGTCACGTTCGTCAGCCCCGCGATGAATAATGCATCCTGAAATTAATCATCGCGACTAATTGATAGTAGAACTCGAGGAGGCGAGGACTGCTTTAAATGGGACGTTTGATTCTCCGATTCCTCCATTCTTCCACGGCACGATACTTAAAACTCCGTCCCCTCGTCCGTTTCACTCGGCACCGCTGGTATTATCGATAACATTGAATATCCCCTGCGTATCCGCGACTCGATCTTTCCTACCATCGAGCCAACGTCGCTCGTTCGGACCTTTCTCACGCGGCTCCCCGCGATGCAAATTACTGTGCCACGTATCAATTCCCTGCGTCATACCAGCAATTATGCGTAGGCCGCTGGCGAGCGACGCTGATCGCAATCTCATTCCCGTTTACGCGGGATTCAGTCCGCTCCCCGTAAATGTCACTGAAGCGCGTCTTGTTCTGCCGTTTAGGGGCGGCTTGGCCATCCCCTGCGAGGCCCGGCGAACGTTTCGCCGCGGACTTTATGTCCAGTGGCCCTGCGGAAGGCCCGGAGCACCACGTGGCTGGCGAGGATGGGAGAAGGAGAGCGACGGCGATGGAACGAAGCGAGACAGGAAGCGCGAGGGCACACGGTGGCCAGGAATGGAGTACGTTGACCCGAATCGACCTGACCTGCGACAATCTTGCGCGGACGAGAAACTGTCGTATATCAAAGTAATCTGATGCACGGATCATTGGGACTGGGGGGCCGATGATGTATGTATACAGGCGAGGAATTACGAAGAATAGCGTGGCGGGACGTGTTACGCAGTCATCGGCTGCTTTTCGAGGCGCCCCAGGCGCCCGTCTAATGCGCTACTTCATTTATCCTGGTTAATCTTACATGTACCATTAATAAAACATTACGGCTATTTCGCCGTAAACCCCGCCACGCTCAGCCTTCGGCTCGCCGCTGTCCCAACGGTTGCGCGCAGCTGGGGCCCGAGTGCGCGGCGCATCAACAAGATGGAGGAACTCCCGCCACTCGAAACGCGTCGAAATGGTGGGATCAGTGGCGCACTCGGGATTTAATCTTGGGGGAGCCGAGTTGAACGGATAAAAATATTTCTAACAAACATTTGTTTAGCGCAATTTCATTTAATGCAAATTCAATCAAATTCATTAAGTGATCGTACAAATTTATTTAAAGAATAAAATCAAATTTTCTTTTCGTTTTACAGACACCCTTCTTTTAAACCATGTAACGCGTGAATTCCACCGGAATTAGCGGAAATTGATATTTCTTAGATCTGTATGTAATGTACCTACTAAATTGAAAGAATTGGGAGAGAATGATCGAGTGCAAATCGCGCCATTGCGTTCACAGTAATAAGGCAATGGAGAAATTGTAAGACGAACTCGATAGGAAAATGAGAAAATTCTGCTCGAAATCGAAAGACAATTACTATACTGTATATTAAAATTGTACTAAAATTCTTCTGCAGTGACTTTCTGGACGGGAGTGTATTTGGGCACACCCTGTACACAGGATGTATAATTTCGAAGGAATATACCATTTACTGAAGCGTGTGTAAAATAATTGAGTGGATGAACGACGAAGAAGTAAGCTTGTCAATGAGAGCAGTAGACTCCCTAAAATATTTGAAGATGTATCGTAGACACTGGGTCTCAGAGAATTCCGTTTTGCTCAACAACCAATCGATCAATGAATGGCTAAAATAGAGGCGTCTGTAAAAGGTTAAAAGGGGGCGAGAACCGACCTGAACAGTGGTGAAAGAGCTTCCAATTATAAGTGTTACGTTCGAAAACGGTGCTGAACATCGGGGCGAGCTCCCTAAAGACTCTTTATGCGCGACTGCCATTCGCGTATTGAATGCGGATAAATGTGTGCCGCGTAGATGACCGTTCGTTATGTCAGCGCAGGAGCGTAGGTGTTCGGACGTTGCGCGTTGTCGTTGCTGCTGAATCCGATACGCTGTGCCTCGGATTAATCGCACAGAACTGTTGCTGCACCTGTGTTCCGCCTGCGGCTGCACCGATTTTTAAAGCTCAACTAGTGACAGAAAGAAGAGCTTCTCGCTTCGCAAAGATTACTAAGAAGCCAATTAACCTGCCAGGTACCAACTCGGATATCGTAGCAACTCGATACTTTCGAGACTTTCACTTCCCTTACTTCTCAAGCACCATCGAGCAGATCAGATCGGCTCTATTTAACGACAGTGGAGAATTAGAGGCCACTCATCATGGACACTGAATACGTCGAATAATAGAAGAAGCATACAAAAGGCTACCTAAACAGAGCCAGATAGATCGAAATAGTATCTTTTAAGCGGCAAGTTTCCCCAAACGGGAAGTTCAATTCCAAGGGGGGATGCTCGCCCGGAGGCGGCTACCGGAGAGGTGGGCGCAGAATGCACAAGGATGACCTCATCCGTGGAGGGTGAACCTCCCACGCGTCGCGGCCCACGAACGCAATTTATATTTTAATCGACCTATACAACACCTTTATCTGTCGAATGCCAGGCGATGCTTCGACCATCTACCCCATCTGCCTGTCCCACCCCCATCTCGACGGAAAGAAACGGAGAAGGGAGAGAGAATGGACAAACGCAGCCCATCCCCTGTTGTGCTTGTTGGAAGCTGGCCCAAGAGAACGATCCCGTCCGGCTGGAGATTTAAATATGCCGGTCGACCGAGCAGAAAATACACTGGGGGTTGCGCGGGACGTTCATCAAGTGTTTCGAGCCGACTGCGATTGACTAGCCAAATAGTGCGAGGATGTTAAACGATAATAACCGCTCCACGCTGGCTGCGATTTAGACACGGAAGGCTGACCAACTTCGACAGGCTTCCTGGGGCTTCTCTGGGGCAATTCTGTTCGCGAAATCGAGAGGGATGGAGGTGGATCGTGGCGATTAACGAGGAATGAAGCGGAAATTTTGGTGGTATAAAGTTGTATAGGGGTTGTGAGTCATGGTACGTGTATGACCGAAAAGGGGGTATTTCTGGCGTGGAAATGAATGGGAAATGTGGAGCAATGTTTTTAAGAGAGTTTTTGAATTGAAGGAACTGATCTAGTATGAGTAATAACGCGTCTGTCTGTGAATAGCTGATTCTACTTGTGTGCTATGAAGTGCGTCTGGGTTAGGTTTGGGTTAGGTACAAAAACGCAATAATTCCAAGTTCACGAAAATGAACTTTCCAAAGGGCAGCGCGCAAAATATATTCGCTATAGTTAATTATATTCCTTTATTCGCGGGACAGCCGGTCCAACCCTCGTTAATGATCCACTGACTCGGTCGCCAGTACCGTTTTCCAGTCGGTGACATTATTTTCATATAAAAGGAACGTCTTGACTCGGTCCATTGTGCACAGGCTACACCCTCCTGTTGCGTAACAGCTCCTCGAGGGGCTAATAAGCAGGTAGTTCCGTTTGCATGTATACGCTTCGCATTTAATAGTTGGACGGGCCTCCACCCCCATGAAACCGCCACCACCCTTCGACACGGTTTCCATTCCGCGCTGGCGTTCACGTGTCCCGCCACGTGAACCTGACACGTGGGAGTTCTGCTCGCGATATTGAGCCATCCTCTGTACTCGAGATATTTCTGAGTTAGTGGAGATACAGAGGTCGCGTCTCGTTTATACACCGCTTCTTCGATTTTATATAACGAAGTCGCCCTGCGCAGTCGGCACGAATCGGGGCCACGGTGGTGTCGTGATTTGAGAGACGTTTTTGGAGGGAGAACGTTAATAATAGAATACCGCCATTTCGAGTATTGTGCGGTTTACGGCGTCACAGGGGTGCTTGCTAAAGGAGTGATTCTTTATGAGAGAGGAATTAATAAGAATGAGAACCGATGGTGCTCTTTCATTTGTTGAATAATTATTCCCGTGATTTAATAAAAAAAGTCCCTTATTAAAGAAATACTTGATACGATTTTCTCTGGGATAAGGAAATCACGCCAGTTTCCCCGGCAAAATTTCGCGAGGCATCGACGTCCCATCTTATCTCTTCCTCGTTGCTGCACGATAGGTCCGCGGCTAATTACGTGGGAAAGTATCACGTGCGCATTGGGCAGCATTGTGCCGTGCATCGACGTCCTTGCGGCATTCACAACGCGTTTTTCCATTCCCCGTTAAATACCACACGCACTTGCTCGACGAACGCGCAGCATTTATAGAATCTATGCCAATTAATGAGGCAGGTTAAAGAATCCGAGTAAACCGGCGAAGGTTTTTTAACGACGATCCCTTCGATACATTTCGAAATACACAATGTAGCTAAGTATCTGTGGTCGAGAAGTGACCCAATTAGAACTCGATGCTCATTATTTGCGCATTCGTTGATCGCTGGGGTGGCCGAAACTGTCAAGTCGTGGATGATGCACAGTTTGTTATTAAATTGCACCACGTGCTACTTAGGTCTCACAGCAAAGAGCAAGGGGAAAAAACAGGAAATGTCACAAAACAGCTTTATCGAGAAAATTAAGTGTTTTGTTCCAGTGCAGACTGGACGTTACCTGCTTTTAACCAGTAAGTATACCAAAACTTTAACGTTATCTTCCGGGGGCATTTGAACTTTATAACCCTCTACGATTCGACAGTTCTGAAGTCCCAGTTGCCACCGACAAAATGTACTACAAATCGCAAAATTACGAAAAATGGACATCCCTCGGTTTCCCCCCTACCCTTCAAATGCAAAGGTCCATGAATCAATTTAATCAGTGAAAAAGTTGGTAGTGTGTGCTAGGCCTAACAGCAAAATGCGAATGCAAAAATCCGCGAAACAGCGACTGGCGATACTGATTCATAGGCTGGCGCGACTGGCGATCGTGGTGTGTGCCGTCCAGGCCGATTAAATTGATCCAGCTGGCGTGTACTATTTTATTACGGCATTGTAAGGAACAATTGTTTTCTCACGTGTCTGAAAAACTGATTGCCAGTGATGTCACGTCCGGGGAGCGACCTTCGCCGACGGCACGTCCGGCACCGGCTCTTTCTACGCAGGATTCAGAAAAATTGAGAGAATTACGATGCCGCGTACGGATCGAGGGAATCCTTTTAGATGTCCCTTTGCCTGGATGATACTCCTCCCAATGTGCAAACACAGGTCTTTCTAATCTCTATAGAGCATCCTACACGCAACGTGGAAAATCATCGCTGAAGATAAACTTGAAAGCTGAATGCAAAAGCGGAAGGGTGATGAAAGGGGTGTATAATTGTTGGAGCTAAAATATCAATAACGACTTGCTGGGTACTCGATTCATTGGCCACTGAGCAGCGTCGGTGCTATTGTCCGCGCAACGCGACTGATAAGACCGAAAAGATGGCACAACTGTTGCGCAACCTGCGTGTGTTCCATCCATTCAATCGTGAACACGGAACTGGGCTGCTGTGATATTTAAAGAGAAATGTCAGACAGCTGAGCCTCTAATGGAGGACAATTTGAACGTAGAGATCTACTGTGCTAGGTACATCAAGTTCAACTACAATCTTCGCTAATGTAGCAAACTGGAGATCGAAAAGCTATTGTCGCTGGGTTGGTACAAGATTAGTGTTTGGCTTGATTCTCACTCCTAGGAAGACGACCACTAAAGTGTCGATTACGTGCATATGAACTCCTTTTATCATTTTTATTAGTATTATTATTTATTTAAACGGGACTAGCCCCTGGTTTAGTAGAATCAGCATTTATCTTTGGTTCCCTGCCAAACATCAGGCGATTTCGAACAGGAAGGCAGTAAATTTCTAAGAAGAAGTGTCTGGGGGAGTATCTAAGCTTCAAGGGATGCGAGAGTTAACACCATCCGGGAATATTTATTTTGTATATTAAAATTCCTCCTCGACTCCATTCTCACTCCCTCGTCTTCACGAGCTCCTTATTTTTATGGGATGTCTTGCCCCCTGCTACTTCAGACAATCAATTTTACTAGTCGACTAATATGGTAGCCAGTAAATTCTGGAGGCATGGCCTTGCAGATCGCGAACATCGCTGCTGCAACTCGTCCCGCGGATGTCGTCGCTGTTGCGTAAGCCTTAGGCATCTCATTCAATCGGGGTTTCTAAGTGTTACATCTGAGTCACCCTCTCACTGATTTATATCGGACAGGCTTTCGCAAATATCAGAAAACCACCGGCCTATAAACGAATACCGTCAGAGAAATACTCGGAGCAGCAGCCCTCTGTTTACAAACCTATCGTTCTAAATGGAGAACAAGCAAATTTCCATCTCATAAATCTCAGGAAGCTAACGATTGATAGAAGATAGAAGATTTCTGGAAATTGGAGGACGGAAATTCTCCATGATTCGACTATCCCAAATTGATCGACGAATTCCGAAATCAGTGCAAGAAAATGAGACAGGGGAATGGATAACGAAAGAGCGAGATTTCTCGTTTCGCATGCATTAAAGATGCATTAAAGGCCAGAAGGCTAACGATCTTACGCGCGTATACTTATACGTGCCGTCGAACCAACCGAATCGTGAAGCTGCGCGCCTTTCGCTTCCGGTTCACCGATCTCTCCGCATTCGTTAAGCCGCGTTCTCTGTTCCCGACATTTATACGACCACTTTCGCCTCGGCCAGACTCGCCACGCCATTCCGAATTCATCCTTCGCGAGTAACGCGACCATTGGACGCGGATTTTCGACGAACGGTACCAAGTGGACGAATGAAAGGGAAAGCTAGTTTGCGACGAGGAAGATCGATGAATCTTTTCAGCTTTGTACTCCCAAAAACAGTGAAGGGGCGATAGAAGATTTCTTTAGCAAAGTTTTCGAGCAATTGGATCCTATATTAAAATTCAAATTAAAAATCATACCCAAAAAGATAATTACGTGGTTACCCGTATCAAAATTAAGGCCTGAAATATTTCCACGAACGCCGCTCAAACCCATCACTACTTGCCCCCCAAGAAACTTGTATATCTTCTACTCCCAGAATATAAATGCAATGGAAAAGAATTTTCAGGAGAATTCCAAATTCTAAGGCTAAGTATACCTCGCAATCTTTGCGTTTCGTTCACGCTCAAAAATTAGAATTCGATATAACTATGCCGAGGCTAGGTACTTTAACCTAGCTGTTACGAATATTCGAATATTCTAAGTATTGGAATACCCTTAGTATTCGAATAGTTCGGCCATTCGAATATTCACAGATCTACTCTAACCTCGCAAGCTTCTTTGAAACGGAGAAAGAAAGCAACAGAAACCGATCAAACGCGCTATCAGTTTCGTTAATCACCGTGCACGTAGTCGATCGGAGCTACATGCTCGTTACAATGACTGTGCATGCGCCACTTAACGGTGGGAACATTGCAGAAATCGTGTTTCACCAAAAGCACCTTTAAAACGTCTGCAATGCTCATTAAACTTAATACGGCAATTCCTGCGAGCGAACCTAGGCAATTTAGAATCATTCGGACAATCGGTTTGCACAGGAACTCGGGTTACCCGGCTAACAATAAACAACTGTCATGGCTGCCGTTCCAGCACGGATGGATGCATCGTGTCCGGTGCGCGTGTCCTTGCACGTCCACCAGACTATACATTTCGCGGTGTCTCGCGAAAAAAACGCTTCCCGCAAGGAAGCATCGAACGTTTCTACGACAAAGTTCGCCCTTTCGCCACGCGCAGCTATTATTTGCCATTCGAATTTACCGCGCGTGCAAGTCGGCCCTCGTAACGCATCGAACGCACGACGAGAAAACATCGGTTACACTGTTTACAGGATCTGAATATTCCACTTACGAGAGATTATTATTATTATTATTATTATTATTGACGGGTCGTAACCCTATATACAAAGTATGTAATACAAAGAGAATTCTACAGGTTACAGTAAAGTCAAAGAGTGGTTCCCCTGAGCGAAGACATAGATCGGTATAGAGTGCTTCTGAAAGAGGATACAGACCCAGAAAAAAAATCAATGCGATCCGTATACGAGTTAGCAGAAGCAGATATGCGATTCATTGGATCTCGGAGAGCATACCTGGATTTATATATAGAGCAATGAAACGTCGACCTGGTTCGCATATGCCTGTGCGGCGCATAAAAGTTAACATTACTCAGAAGGGATGGGCAATCAATCTCACCATTAATCAGCTTAAATAAAAACATTAGGTCAGCCACCGATCTTCTCTCGCGTAGGGTCGACAGATTCATTGAATTAAGTATAGATACATAATCGTGATTGTCATATCGCATGGGATTACGCAGTTTGTATGCTGAGAACCTTAAGAACTTATGCTGTACTCTTTCTAGAAGCAAGTCATATTTCGATTGCGAGGGGGACCATATTATGGACGCGTATTCTAATATAGGTCTCACTATAGTGGTGTATAGCAATCTAAAAGTATGAATATTTTGGAAATCCGACGAGAAGCGTAAGATAAACCCAAGTGTCCTCATAGCAGAGTTAGCAGTGACCCTATAGTGTTTAGAGAAGTCTAGTGTTGGAGATAAGTGAACTCCCAGATCCTTGATTTCATTGGTCACCGCTAACTCAGATTTGCAAAGCCTGTATGGGTAAACAATTGGGTTAGTGCGACGCGATGACCTCATAACAAAACATTTGGCAAGGTTTAAGCTCATCTTATTCTTTAGACACCAGTCCTCAAAATTATTGATGTCAGATTGCAACTTAAGAGCATCCTCGTAACAGGATATCTTGCTGAAAATTTTAAGGTCATCCGCATATAAGAGGAACCTACTATGCTTGAAGACATCGACAAGATCGTTTACAAAAATGTTAAAGAGCAGGGGTCCAAGGTGAGAACCCTGCGGTACGCCAGAGGTAGCTTTGATTGGCGAAGACCATGCTCTACGAATTCTCACAATTTGATAACGGTCCGATAGGTAACTTTCGAGCCACGATAGTACTTTAGCTTTACAGCCAAAGGCTGATAGTTTCGCAAGTAAAATAGAGTGGCATACCGAGTCAAAGGCCTTGCTGAAATCAGTAAAGATGGTATCCACTTGCGATAAGGAGTCCAGGCAGGTCGAGGTATAGTTGCAGTAAGCAACCAAGTTGGTGACAGTGGATCGACCAGGCATGAAACCATGTTGCTGTTCGCAGATGATGTGAGAGAAATAATGCCCCAATCTTTCGGTCATAATGTCTTCAAACATTTTAGGAATCACATTGCTAATACAGATGGGCCTATAGTTACTGACTTCGGTCGCGCTCCCGGATTTGAGAATCGGAGTAATCAGATTGACTTTCCATTGAGCAGGAAAATAGCCGGCCTTTAAAGAACGATTAAAAATAATCCATAAAGGACGTGACAGTATATAACAGCATGATTTGAAGAAAATTGGAGGAATACCGTCTGTACCAGGGCCCTTGTTCACATCCAAAGATTTAAGCCTATTGAAAATGTCAATAATATTAATGTGAAGGTCAGCGATACAGACACTATATCCATTATCGGGTATGGAGAGCGCTGCGGAACCGGGAACGTAAACCGATCCGAAATAAGATGCGAATAAATTAGCCGAAGAGAGGTCATCCGTGGATCTCTGAACATTATTAAAAGTTACGAGCGGTAACCCAGTTGATTTGCGCTTTCTATTTACAAAACTCCAGAAAGATTTAATGTTTTGTTGCATAGTCGATTCTATATTATGAGTGTAGCTTCTGTAACATTGCTGTGACACATTCTTGCAATCCGTTCGTAGCTTTGAGAAAAGTAAATAATCTGAGAAAGAGCATGTTCTTTTGAATATACGATGCGCGCGTTTTTTCTCAAGAATAAGTTTGATTAGGTGCGGTGAGAACCATATGGGATACGATGATCGTTTGGCTGTAGCCTTTGGAATGAAATGATCAATCGCAAAGTATAGGTGACTATACAAGATGTCCACAGCTTCGTCAAGATCAGGGGCCGTAAGAATATCATCCCATCGTATCTCATTAAGATAATTACGAATTCCACAATAGTCACCGTGTCTAAAATTATAATATAGGTAGCTATCACTAGCGATGTGACACATACCAGTGGACCGAAAGGTTAAATGTAACGGGGGATGATATTTATCACACGGGACCAGTGCCTCAACAGATCTAGCGCAGTTGACATTATTGTTTGAGAAAATCAGATCGAGGGTGTTGCCACCGGTGTTACAGATGGTGTTCAACTGATTGCAATTATAATAATTAAAAGTCTGTAATATGTAATCTGCAGATGATATTTCGTTAGGTGAGGCGTCAGGCCGCGAAGAAAAGGAGAGCGCAGAGTAATGGTTGATCCAGTCGATGTGAGGAAGATTGTAGTCTCCGCAGATATAGACGTCACAGCTCGGATGTAGATTTAAAACTTCCGTGATAGAATTGCAGTGTTCATCATATAATGCGCTCGGAGACAGGGGTGGTAAGTAAACCGCTCCAAATATAGCGATGTTCTTGCCGTTGTAAACCGCAACAAATATCTGTTCGACATTACTACAGGTAATAGAGATTTCAGAGCTCCGCAGTGAGCTCTTAACTGCAACGAGAACTCCTCCGCCTCTATTATATGTACTAGTAAGCCTAGACCGGTCACAGCGAAAAATTGTGTACTCATCAAGACCCAGTTCACTGCTCACAATACGCTCATCAAGCCAAGTCTCAACTAAAAATATAACGTCGTATGATATACTGGACTGTGCAATGGTTAGGCGCAAATCGTAAAGTTTGGTGCGAAGACCGCGGACATTCTGGTAATAGAATGTCAGGTCCCTTATGCGTTTTTTGGACCGATATTCTTGTTGACTATCTTAGGCGTCCCCTTGACATATCTAATGGTCTTACTATTATCGTTCATACAGAGAGATGTGACGGCAGGTCCCAAATCTGCGCCGCTAGTCAGCCACTCTCCTAGTTCCAAGTTCCAACCTGCGCCTGAGTCTACGCGACACTTTCCCCACAATAATTACACACGCTTTTCGCATTTTTACGGCTAACAAGCGCAACGGCTACGACAGACTAATTTGAAAATTGTGGGAAGCTGGATCAACCGCTCGATTATCGCGCAGAGCGCTCTATAGATCGCCCCTGGAACTTTGACCGCATCGATAAATCAGTTTTCGGCAGCGGCTGGTCATCGGAAGAGCGACGTTACTCATTTCTATCGATAAAGAGAATTTGTTGTTGACTTTGGACTTGTAAATTCACTGCGTCCTTTTCATACACATCTTCCTATTATTGCAATTCTATTTCTCCTAATATAAGCTCCCTGTCATCGGGAGCTTATTAAGTTTTAAGTACTAAATTCGTTTTCTCCTTTCACGTTTTCCTTAACAGTTCTTTGATTTTCCTTCCTCTCTTCCTTCTTTATTGTCCTAAACCCATTGAGTTAAGTAGTAGAGCGGCAGGTAATAATAATTTGTAATTGAAATAGCGCGATGAAGACATATAATAATAATAAGAATAATAAATGTGGGGTCTTGTTTTCGTTCCTCTTATCACTACCAATTTCCTATAGATCCTAGACACGAGCGAAGTGATTTCGCGAGTTTAATCTCGAAATGTAAGCTGGGTTATCGAGTACTTAGATGGGCGAACCAGCCACGAGTTTTTTCCGTCGTCGATTATTCCATACGCCGATGGTAAGTTCCCGATGGTGCCACGAAATTCTATGAACCCGTGCCAGATGCCAGTAGAGTCTGGGTCTGATTGTGCTGCTCTCTGCAGGAGATACTAGTAACATTGTAAGAAGCTTCTTCTTATCGCAATTCTATCGCTTCGAGCGATACTTCTTTCGAGTGTTGCACGTTGGATTTCTTTTTTTTTTATCCGACAATCTGAACGCGAACTAACGCTGCACTTGAAGGAGCATTGCTTATAACGAGACAAAACTTTCATCGACCGCAATCCCATTAATTACATACGAACGGACTCAGCTAAAAGCGAGCCTGCTGTCGAGCAAATTGAACGCTATAATGCATCGTAGCGCGAGGGGAATAGGTATAGTCGCGAGGAACATGATCGATCCGCGTGGCAGAAGAATGTGTTTCTAAATGCCAGGCAGAAAGCACCGATGGCAGATAGCGTTTTCTTCGAGACTCGATTACATTAAGGAGCTCGGATTTATCATTCGATTTCAAACAGCCTGCTTGACCTTCCGATCTGCCTGGCCTGCGGTGCAGAGGTGATCGTAATTAAGGATTCCTGCTTACGATCGATAATGAGAGGCAACGTCTTGAGAATCAAATCGATCGCTGAATGAGTCGATTGATACATAATCGATGCACCCGCTCTGTATACACGTGGTCTCAGCTAGTAGCTTATTACAGTAATTTTTATATGGACACCTGTTGACTTTCTGGTAAACAGTTCTTTGTCATATCGAGTTTGCATGCGTTGTATAATAAATCCTGCGCTGCCACTTTATCCTGTCTGTTTCGTTGAATAAACATCAGTGCGATCTTCGTTCAAAGGGTATTTCTTCTATGCGAGAAAAATGGACACGCAGTTGTGTGTTGTCGAAGACTGCGTCGAGCGTGGAATAATTATTTGGTGCGGTGAATTAATATACTGTGGTAAGGAATGCAGTGTAATAACTATAGTAAATTGTATAGTATTTATTATAATTTCTGGGACAAAGTATTCGCTACACGGCCGAGTCTCGAACTACTATACCACTTAATTCAAGATTCAGATGTTTTCTTTGATATTTTCTCGTAACGCGGTCCAACAAAACAATACATAATAGCACAAAAAAAAGAAGGAAAACTGAAAAGCTGTTGCATCAACAGGAAAGAGGATCGGATCTATGTATATTTAAAATCGGATATCAAGTTTTGCGACGCGAACGAAGCTGCATGCCTCCTACCACCCGCGTATAAATCATTTCGCGTAACCGTGTATCAGCGCTATACCTCGATTAATTTATTTCGATTTAATCGATGGACACGCTTCGCTATTTTTTCCGCCGCCCCGCATGTGCAGGGAGATTGCGACATATTTATTACGATCCACTTGCACGGCGGGCTTGTAATCTGTAATTATTATACTTATCTCTAATGCACCAACTTGGGGAAATAATTACATAAGTAGCGTTTCGCATTTTTCTGTACGGTTTAATCGATAATAACGATCGCGAGGGATTATAACGAACTATACTCTCCCCTTCTGCTTAATAAATCGAACCATCGATCAACATATTAATCAATTTTTTTTTCCCCCTCGCCTTTGCAAAAACCAACTAAAGTACTCCACATCGATCTTCATCATTGAGATATCGTTACAGAATAAGCAACTTCTAAATTTATTATACAAATCTTGTTACGTCGAAGAGTTGGCGACACCGTGTACCGGAATTCTGAAAATTCAACGAAGTCTACTTTATTTTTGTATTAGTGCATGTTCGCGAGGGGATGCCATTTAAGCGTCACGCACGATTCGCGATACATTTCGCCTGGTCTCGCTCTGCTCGCGAGCACCCCGATAATTCGAACCGCAATTTTTCGAGGAGCTCTCTAATTGCGGACTCAATTTGCAAGTCAAACAGCCGGAAGAGTACTATATTTACGAAGGCATGAGAAAACAGCGTCGGTGACGTCACTGTTTAAAGGTCTGTCGTTCTCTCCTGGCGCTATTCGCCACTGTTTTATTTCTGCTTGGTAGACCGAAATGAAACCAACAGGCATAGAAGTAGGCGAGAGGGATTCGTCGAAGGGGGAGGGAAGTAGACAGAAACCTAAAAAAATAGATCGAAGCCCTCGGTGTCAAAATGAATAACAAATGATACCAAATATCTCGAACAGACATCGACTGGGAAACTCGGATTTAAAAAAAATGTAAGCACACCAACAGAATTCTTCAGAATGCAGTATTTAATTTGGCATCCTAACTGGATAAATTAATTGGTTTGCAGACACCATTAACGATGACAGTTAATTGGTAGCATGGCGAACAGAAGGTTCCCCAGAATCGAGGCTCGGGTTGTCGAGGCGATACGGAAACTGCGGGGCCTCCAAGGGTCGACTCCTCGAGAGATTTGTAATTATATCTCTCAGGAATACGATGTCCCAGCGGACGACGTTAAGCGACCCGATCGCCTCGCACTGGCGCGTGGCGTCTCATACGGGATTCTTCAGCATCTGAAGGAGTATAAAGAGAGAATGGATGGAACAGTGGGTGCAAGGAATATAGGGAAGTCGCAGTAGCTTGAATCTAGAAGCAATGAGGGGTGGGGAATACTAGTGTCGAAGGTCTAGGGACAAAAAGTTAGCACTTTTTCGATCCACTCTACCTCTATTATTTTTTAACTTCAACTCAAAACTGCAGCATGTGCCCAATACACATATTCTGATAGAGAATTTAAAACTGTGTAAACTCCAGTTAAAATTGAATTTATTTAACTAATAAACAAAATCCCTACATAGCATTAAACGAGACAACATCCTTTTAAAACTGTTAAAAAGTGACCACTTTTGAAAAGTAATAAAAAATCTGATATTTCGTGAGGGCACCACGACGGATTTACGTCGAGCGCTGGCGCCGGCGACGCTCGCGTAGATATACAGTGTTGTAGACGCAAACGATCTGGACGAAGATCGCGGAGAAGAAGATCAAGGAAATCTAGACGGAGATCACGACGAAGAAGATCGAGGAGACGATCCCGTAGAAGACGCAGTAGACGAAGGAGGAGAGCGGTGGTGCCCAAAGAAATCGACGGGCTGGAGCTCAACGCGTTGACCAAACAGCCCGCCGCAAGCAACAGCCTCTCAAGTAAAGAGAGTCTACGGGACGAGGGATCAGCCGTCTGTGGATATTCTCAAGAGAAGCGCGAATGATCCTCCAAGAGAGGGCCAGGCCGCAAGAGAAACGGAAAATATTGTAAATGCAGCTGATAAAGCTGTCTGGTAGACGACTCGCGTGAATCCATTTGAATCCATTTTCCTGTTGAACACGTTTTTCATCGAGGCTCGGTCCACCGGTGCACAGCACATGTTGTCTCATGCGATTTACTGCGAAGCGTTTCGCGCTTCTGCTAAATACCAGCTTCCCTTATGGTCCACCGAAGATAGCCCACCGTATCAAAAAGACATCTTAATGGTACACAGATCGTCAGGAGTGTGACTTTCGTTGGGTGTATATATCAGAGCAGGTAGCTCTAGGTGATTCTGTCTTAATTCGCCCTGTAAGAATACTTGTCTAGCAGCTATGAATAAAGTCTCCTGCGTTCTTCACGAGAGGATTTTTCGAGGTGAACATCTGTGGAGACGAACGTTCGTTAGAGGAGCCAGTTTCTCTGGCGACAGAGCCCGTGGCAATCCGTCGACGACGACGGCCCTGCTCACGGCCTTGTTGGCTAATGATAGTCTTGCTAATGATGCGTTCGCACACGCACACGTGTGGTTGTAACGCGTGACTATTTCGCCTAGCTGCTAGAGCGGATAGACGAGCATCGTCCGAGCCAGAGACATTTGACAATAATGTAGCCACAGCGTGGTCAACCAGGAACAGGCACATATGTCGCCCCTGCCATCCGCCTTATTCCAATTTCAAACACATTTTACTGCGCACGGCGTTGTAATAACGCTCGCCCCTAAAACTTAATACGGCGCTCTGCCGCGCTCCATGGAACAATTAGAGGATCGCGTTTCTGCACAAGCGCAGTGAATTTCGCGGGGAATAGCTGAGTATTTCGTTGGAAAGTATTTAGAATTCTTTTCTTGTGGAGCGAGTTGATGCCAGTACAGAAATAATTTTTGGGCTCTGATACTATTCGATATGCTTCCTAATGAAGCACAATTAATTTTCCAGTTTATTATAATAAGTGACACAGATGTGACCAGAAAGTTTCAATGGAATAAGTGATTTTGTCGTGCGACTAATTCCCTATTCTCGAAATCTGACTAGTCAAGCCAAGCAGAATTCTTCCCATTAATCATTCCAGTGTTTCAGAGGGACTGCAGCATCTTGCAGCAAACCCCTCGCCTTTTCCTAACGCAGGCACAGCTTCAGCTAATCCTTCTCGTTTTATAAGACATAGTGTGTTTGTAATATCGAAGATCAAGCATCCGATACGTGAACAATCGGCGCGCGCCGATAACTGCAGCTCGAGTGAAACCGCGGGTCGCATAATTGCTCGAGCGGCGAGATAAAATTGCTCGTTAAGAAGGGTAACCGTGCAGGTACATGCGCTGCACTATCATGGTATTGTGAGACGAAGCGTGATTTACAGCCGCGTATCAGACGCTCGAGATATCTCGTTAGAGATCCCTGCGAGTTGTCACTTCGCAGTCGACGGCACTGTTGGAGCAGACAAGGACGCGAGTACTTACCTGCCTTTGCATCCGCGTGCAAGGTGCACGGCGGTTGTACGCGACGTGTACGCAGCTTGCGATGGACAAGTTTCGCTAGCCTGGAGGATGTTGCAGTAAGCGCGCGCGAGCCTTCTTCGGGTAGAGAGATGTCGAAGGTGATTCATTCAGGTGATTAATCAATTCATTTGAAAAATAAAATTTGTATCTAGACAGAGATAATTTCTCTGTATCAACCTGCCCCGGCCTCCCCTACTTATTAACCCTTAGCGGGTGAGTAATTAATTTGCTTTGGACGATGAGTGTGGAAAGTGAAGATAATTGTGTAGGCGAAGGAGCGGGTGGATTTAGGAAAATTGTGGAGAGTAGTGTATATTTTGAAGAGGCTTGGATTCCCGGTCTAGGGTTAATATTCGGTGAGATTCTATAGAGTAGGTTGGATTATTTCATGCTAATATAAATTACATCTCATGTTTGGGAACTTTCGAAATTGCATCGCGCGAGCACGAACGTGTTCAAAAGACAGATAAGCTTCCCGCAGATTTGCAGACTTCGCGAGTCCACCAGGCTTGGCAAATAACGCGGAACACGTACTATGACGTGAGAAAGGAATATTTCGCGAAGTTAATCCCGTCACTTCGGTATTCCTTGCGACCTGATGATGAATTTCGAAAACGCGATCTGAAGTCAAGAATCAACGAAACACTGTACTTCCAACGATAATAATATTTTGACATATTAACCTCTACCAATCTTCTTATTATTGTGTCGCAGAATTATTTATGATAAATAACGGAAGTGAGCCCATTTGTGACGAATAAATTAAGAAATATTTACCATACGAAGCACGCGAGGCTTTACGAAGGAAAACTATTTCTTTGGTCCCTAATCGTTTCGAATTATCTCTCAGAATTCCCTCAAGCTTCCACGCGCGTTCTCTTTAAGTATCAAGGAACACGGAGCGATTCTTCAACGAGACGGCTTTTCGAAGCTACCGTCGAGGATTTCGATCTTTCAAAATCCCGTCACGTGGACAAACACGGGCACCCGAAAATACGGGAGGAGCACGCGGGATCATCATGCTCGTTAATGCTAACAATAAGTAGAAATATTCGGTATTACGCAGGAGCATGTGACTCCATGCGGACCGAGGCGCATATCGCGTACCGTCGCGTATTCCACGATGGTAACGCGAGTGCAGGTGAAATAGCACCGATGCGCCCAGCCGAAATCTGCTTTTTACGCTTGGCCCCGCTCCAAATCGAGTATTATCCCCGCTGACTTTGTCGGTAACGCGCGCCTGCACATAAAGCCGGTGAAACGAGAGCCGTTTTCTTTCCTATACCGAGTCATCGTACTCGGGACAGAGTTGGGCATTAACTAAATAAAACATTATTTAAATAGCGGATCGAATAAAAGTAACTTTAACTTTAGATTATTTGACTAATTGACTGATTATTTAAATTTTTCATCTTGATCTTCAACTTTAACTTTAATTTTATTCGACACATGACGAATAATCTCTTTTAGTTTTATTCGTTACTCGACATTTTTATTTAAATAAAACGTTTGCCCATCTCTGACTCGGGTGAGCATTTCTCGTGATTATCGCAAATAAATTAATAAACCAGTTCTCGATCCAACGATCCATCGTGCCACCTTCAGAAGCATCGTCCTTCCCCAGCACTTGAATTATAACATCATCAATTACGTTACCTCGTCGCCGAAAGTAATGTGTAGGTACAGCGGAATGGTTTGTGTTGCCCGTTATATTCGCGGCGCTAAAATCGAGTGAAACTCGAGGCGCGGCGGCAGTCACGAGACCAGTGATTCAGAAGTGTCTTCGATCCTTGCGACTTCGCGGCGCATCTGCGAGAACCTTGACGTGGAAGCCATATCTTCAGGCACGGCGTAAAGGCTTCGTGTCGCCGCACACTTGTACGATTCGTCCAATCACATTATCTTGACTGTCTCTTTTAAACTATGACACCCTGAAGAAGCGATAGAGAAAGAAGGATTTCAAGCGGAGGTGTCGATGAACTTGATGGGCCTCCACAGGGCCCGGTAACGACTCGCAAAACAGACGATCCAAGGATGCAGTTACGAATTTTGAAATTCAAATTTCAAGTTCCTCGAACTCTTCCGACTTATCTTTCCACGTAGGTAAGTAATCGCTGGTCTCCGTAAAATACGTTCGAATATAATAACTGAGGCATGCCAATGTTATCGTCCTGATCAATGAACTCCGAGAAGCATGCTCCACTTGTAAATTACCAGTCGCCATTCAGAATTCGATCGGAGAGATTCAGGCTTCGAAATCAAGATCTCCATCGTCGAGCATCGACGATGCATATCGTCCCACGTGGAGGCTCGTTCTTGTTCCTAATCAGCCCGTCAGCTCTAAATTACCAGCGCTATCTTATCGTTCGAGTCCCTTTTACAGGATCGTAAATGCGAGCAAGCGGGGAACGTTGTCCACGTGCCCCTGATGCCGGGGCCGTAAATTATTTAAAGCGGCGGAATAATGAGTAAGCAACTTATGACCAGATAAGCGTACCCCGTTCGCTTCGCCTGCCCAACTTATTATTGCCGTGCCCTCGACGATTCAAACGGATGAAAAGCAGATGTTGTAGTTGCGAGACATAGTCGGTGTCTCTTCGCCGCTGCCCTCTTTCTCCCCGGTTAAGTGTTCTACACCTGTGACAAGCCGGTTCGTTGAACTTCCAGCTGGAGAGGCTGTGCATCGAGCTCTCCGTTCGATTCGAGTCGAGTCGCGCGAGACAGACCGATCACTTCAAACGTCTTCGACATCGACAGAACGGCGATAGAATAATTCAGCGGAGGCTGAACGGTAGAGGAAGCGATATACTGAGCAATATCTCGGTAGAGGAAGCGATATACTGAGCAATATCTCGGTAGAGGAAGCGATATACTGAGCAATATCTCGATAGAGGAAGCGATATACTGAGCAATATCTCGGTAGAGGAAGCGATATACTGAGCAATATCTCGGTAGAGGAAGCGATATACTGAGCAATATCTCGGTAGAGGAAGCGATATACTGAGCAATATCTCGGTAAAGGAAGCGATATACTGAGCAATATCTCGTTGTTTATCGGTTGAGAGGAAGGAAGAACGTTGGGGCCATTAGCGAACCAAAGGCAGCGCTCAAAATTGGGGAGATTCGAGTAAAAGCGGGGAGCTCCCAGGTGTACGAGGATCGTCATGAAAGAAAGTGAAACATTGCGTCAACCGTTTTGCCAACTTTACGCTAGTCGGACCTGACTTCAACTTCGCCAACTCGCCCCAAAGATCCAGTTAAAAATCAATAAACTAATATTCAGAAGTGTTCCTCTGCAGAGACCTACGACCGCACCATCCCAAATTCCTCCGCGTCTCCATTCATCCCACTCAGCACAAGCATCGCCAGCAATTAAGAAACTTCAGGCGCGTGTGCTCGCGAGCAAAAGGGCGATTGGCGAGCGGCTCGAATCGATAGAAGGTAGCCTAGCCCACGAAGGAAATGCACACCGCGGTGCAGGGTAGGGAGTAGCCCCCGTCCGGCGAATTCGATGGGGATCGGAAGGCGAGGGGGTGGCCGCGATCGGTTTTTGGTCGCGCGCCTCGACGAGGTCAGAAGCGAAGAAAGAGAAGGTAGAGCTTGTCGTTTCGCCGCAAACCCGAAAATATCCGTGTCGACCGGTATGTTGAAACCTGGCATAAGCTCTGGCTAGCTGCCAGAAGAGCGGTGCTCGGTTGGAGGCCACAGCAGGCCAGAGGCGACCGGCCTCGCCGCTCCGAACGTCCGCTAGGCCTCAGCGGTGGGGAACAGTCCGTTCTCAAGTTGAAGACCGCTCTCAAATGACATCTCTAGAAAAAGAGACCGCAACGACCTGCTCCAAACCCTACGATAGCGGCTAGCAACCTACCAACCGCCCTGATTGCCGCGCTATCGTTCCTGATTACTCGAACTCGACCCCGCGTGCCGGCCGCCGCAAGAATTATGGCCAGCTTAAACGATCCTCGTGGACTGCGATAGCCGCACGAACACGCGTCTAAGGAAACTGTGGAGCAGATCGCTGGGCCCGGCCAGGAGTAAGCGAACGGGGATCCAGGGTTGGATTGACTTGTTGCTTGTAAGTAGAAGTGTAGGATCTGTGGTTGGGGATATCGTTGGTGGGGAATCTTCTACTAGTTTCGTATGGGAAGGTATGTACTATTGTGTAAATCTCGATAAACTGAGCGACGAGCTTTAATAACTGCGATGTTTGTTTGGGGATGTTTTTATTCACGGAAGTACGAAGATATTATTGTACCAGTAGAGTTAGATGTTTCCACGGTATCCCTTTGGCGTTAGAAGCTTGCTACGATATTACTCACTGACACTTTTTTAATCATTCGTTGACCTTTTAACTAACCAAACCGAGTTAACTAGTTCTCTGTGATAAACCGAATAGAACGAAGTTTTGTAACGTCCTTAGAGGAACGCTTTATATCCAGTGACTCGCGGCGAGCTTATCCAATTTTCTTGAGTTTCTGTTTTATGAGAGAAGATATTCTTGGGCTTTATCGATCTACATAAAGGTGTCTTTTATTTCAGGGGATGGAGTCAAGATGATGAGGTTTGTAAAAATTAATTAATCAGCTTTCGGAAATTCGTTGAGGAGGTTTGAGTAATTCTTGTAAAACAATTTGCGATCGGTAGAATCTTTATCGGGCGAAAGAGAAAAGTTTGGTATAGGTATTTATATCTGAGGACAGCGGTTTCTATGCAATTAAGTCTTACGAAGAAAATTAATTACTCTGTTCTGAGACGTGCCCCATATATTTAATTTATTTTTTTTCCTACGGGTGGCGTTTATATGGAAATTATTCCATGTCGTGACAACGAATTTATCATAACGTCGATCTGAAAATTGATATGCCGCAAAAGTGTCGCGCTTGAAAATTACGATTACTAAACCCCCCTGTCGCTAATATGCACCCGTTATGCAATTTATCTGCCGTGATAAATCTACGAATTAATTCACGGCTTTTAGCTGCGTTTTTACATTTCCGGTCATTACAGAATCGTAATTAAGGGTGGTTTGGGCAAAATTCTTGGTAATCAGAGAGCTGAATTTATGTCACTTTCGAATTGCATGATTGCAAGTAAGCAATTTTACAACTCGTTAATTAGCGCCTAGGATTGGCAGCTATCGATAATCATTAAATTTACGAACTTCGAATTGATCCTAACTCAAATACAAATTCAACGGTTAGTAAAGGCAATCGTTTTACATTTTTATCTGGTTAAGGGTACATTTCGAGAATTAAGGAACGTAAAACAGGAAGGCGCGAGCATCAAAATATTGACAACGATAATGGCTCCCGTCTTCCTATACAGCTATCTCAATAACCAGTCACATTCACGTCTCGCGATATCTTCGATCAAAATAATATGTATTACGAAATAATCACAGATTATTGGGTGACAGTGTGCTGCTCAAGCATTTGTAAAATCGATTGAATTTCACAAAATACCATCTATCTTACAGAAACATTTGAAACAACTATTATCAGCAGTGCAATTATGTGGTACATCTCGTTTTTGTCAATTAATCTCGAAAGAAGAATATTACAAATAAGTCATAGGTAGATATTGTACTTTTCCAAAGAAAGAATTATTTCGATGCCACCTTGCAACGAAACCAATTTCATTCGCAAACGAGGCGCATGGAACTGGTTGCAATGTTGAATGGGAAGTAAGCCATTACGTTGACTCAGGGAACTGTCCTTAATTCATCGTCTGTACGTTTCGAATTATTAGCGTGTAACGCACGCTTGCCGGGGCAATTAACACCGACGTGATTCCCGTAATTTGTATTTAAGATCAATTCGCAAGTGGCAACCTTTTTCACCCCCTTTCCGTGTCTTTTTGCCCCGATGCGGGCGAACTTGAATCGAGGGAGCGCCGCGAGCGCGCACGCGCGCAATTACTTGAAGTGGACGCGAACCTTGTGCCGCAGATAAAGCAGCGCGGCGAAAAAGTCGAATTATTATTACCTCGGCAATATCGAGGCTGCACTTTGTATCGCGATTTACATTTCAACGCGACGCTCAGCTCAAACCAATAGTAAGGAAACAAGCCTGCGCGCGCTTCAACGACTCGCGAAACGAAAGAATCGCTCGTTAAAGCCTGAATTGACACCATTGCAAAAGTACAGTTAATGGGCAATTATCTGAGCGGAGCGCAGTTCTAATTCCGCTTATGAGAGCCTGACATAGAACTACGATCGTCGTCCGAGATATCGTGGTGAATAACAGGCTAAATAAATACTACGCAACAAACACTTTATTTCACTGCCCCCCTCCTCCCGCGTGCCTCGCCACTCCCACCCTGTCGTCTTGATAAACGGAAGGAAAAAAAAGCACGCACTCCAAGGAGAGGCCTCATAGTAGCAACCGGAAGAGAATATTACCATTCTGCCCCGAATTATTCGCGTGGGCAACAATGCGCTGGATGTCATAGAAATAATCGTCGTTCGATAAACGCGTCAATGACTCCCGACTCGAAATTGCAAATTTCCATTGAGCAGCCTATCGCTCGATGTTAACGACGCTGGTTTCCATGGTCGAGTGAAGTAAGAATTGATACGGATACTTTGCCCGACGGCCGTATCGAGCCGAGCGGAGCGGAGCGTGTATAGGCTTGCAGGCTGAACTAGCGAAAGTGAGGTTAGGTTGTTAACTATCACGTGGTGCGCCACGGGGTCCTAACGAGGTTAATCGAGAGACCAAAGAACCGAGCGCCGGCGCGACCAATGAACACAAATGCGTGCATTACTGCCCTTTGTCCCTTTTTTTCCCCGCGACTCGCTTTTACGCGTCGTTTCGTCGAACTCTTAACCCTCCCCGCCGTTCCCCGCGCGTCCCGTGACAGCAGCGAACGGGCGCAAAAAAAGAAAAGGTCGCGGCGCGGTACCGGGGAAAACGTAAACGTCACGTACCGTGGAAGGCCACGCCGCGCTCGATCAAGAAATATCGAATACTTAGGCCGGAGTCAATGGAAACGTGCAGGACGGCGGAAAAAAAAAGAGTGGCACGTTTGGTATTCGTTCGACGGCCGCCAGTCAGCGCTGAAGTAGTATTTGCGCGAATTTCGAAGAAAAGCAAGAATGCGTGCTCTAGAAGACGACGGCGAGGAAAGGCGATGGGACGGCGAGAGGGGGAGAGGGAGGGGGAGGGCGATATATCGAGCCCGCGTTAAGAAGGGCATTCTAAAGATATAACACGCGCGTTTGTGAATTAGAGAGAGTGATGTCTCGATACTCACCGATCAGTGGAAAGATATTGGGCGGATCGAGTAGCGACTTGAGGCTGTTTTCAACGAGGATGGGAGATGAACGGTCCTTGTCACTCATTTCACGCACTGCGCCACGAAGCCGCACGTTCCGAGGTACACACGCGCACACACCGTCCGTATATACACGGCCACACCGCGCGGAGCCGACCGAGTCGCGGATATATAGATAGACAGAGGGGCCTATATGCGTGCACGCGAGCCTCGCTGTATACGTGGGAAACAGAGACGGCACACACGCGGCCAGACCGTGTTAATAACACACAGGCGAGAGCGTGACACGATGGGACCGCGACGTGCCTCCCGTGGGACACAATTGTAATGACGTTCTTCCAGACCGGCGGAGAGAAAAGGCGCCCGCACCCGAACCTCTCACCTCGTCGCGATTGTTCCTGCTATCACCCGAGACGGCCGCGGCCCGTTCGAACACTCTGGCCACCGTTAAAATAAACGCGGAGCGCTACCCGTGCACGGTGCTCTTGAAAATCAATCTAAAAGTGGCTCGGCTGGTGGCGCGATCTCCTGGCTGCCCTATGGACCGACTCGCGACAAGTGAACGACGCCTGCCGTACTGATAACGAACGCTCTCTACTCCTGCCTTATCGCGATGCGCGCGCAACCCGTCCGCGCCACTCCATCTGGCTGCCCCCACCGCCGGCCCTGCCTTAGCGACCGTTCGCGAGTCGCGACTGGTCGCGACCATGATCTAGCAATCTAGCGGTTTTCGTCGGATCTCCGGTTACGATCTGTCTTTCCATCTTTTCTTTATATTAAATTACTTTCTTCTTCTTCTTAATATTGTTGCTGAATGAACTGAGGGGTTTCGAAGCCGATTTGTCTAACGGTTGATCCGCTTGCTTTTCATTCGAGCACTTTTCTCGGGTTCACGCATCCACGGAGTGGAAAATGTATATAGTCGTACTTGTCTTTTCAATTCTTCTTTTATAAGTTTCAAAGTATATTTCTCGTTCCAAATTGTGCAAAGATTGGGCAAGCTTTCTCGATTGGCCTGGAACGACTTTTCGTAAGACTAATGGTAAATAATGAGAAGAACGTAGAAATTTAATTACATTGCGAGATTAAAATCGTTTCCTCCAGTCACTGAATGTACAAAAGGTAGATCGAGGTATGTAAATACGATGCATGTAGTTGTAGTTGTATTTGTTGATGAAATAAATATGTTTATAATTAATGACTTGACTAAAAACGATTTCATTCCTGGTTAAGAAAGCCCGTTCTCTTGTATGCTGAATATTTTATGAGCCAGTTTTTATATACAAATCCAAGACAATTAAAACAGATTACAATTTGTGATAAATTAATCGTGGCATGTCAATACTCGTAAATGCAAATTGAACACAGAATCGTACAAATCGGCAGCAATATCTCGGTATCTGTAAATTAGTCTAACTTGAACTATTCTCGACTAATGGTCAGAAGGTGGTCCACTGAAGGTCGTTCCTAAACATTGCTAACTTACATAGAAACAAAAGTTTCTCGAGTATAGCATGGATATCCTTGTACACTGCTTAGAACCCTACTATGCTTTTGGTATCCGCATAATTCAACGGTGTTAATGCTTTACGATTGTCAATTATCCCATTAATATAAACGCTAGATAAAAATTTGCACAAAATGTTCTGCGCGTAGCTAACAAGAATCGCGCAAGGTATTCACTACACTCGTATACGTATCAACTTTCTAGCAAAGCTCCGAACGTACTTGTATTCTACGTGGTCGCATCGACTCGTTCGCGAAATTCGTGCCGAGGCGCAAAAAGCGACGGGCTGTTTTAGGCGAAGCACGAATCAGTCGTATAACCCTGCCCCGCTAAATATTCCCGGCGAGAAACAAACAAGATGCAACAAAGTGAGTAGGTAACATTCTTAAAAGAGATATTTACAAAAAATTACAACGCGCGGATACTCGAGTGTGTTGGACGTTCAGTCAATTCGCTTTGTAAGTTCCAACATGTGAAATGCATTCATCATTAGAGCTACTTTCGTTCGCAACTGCTCGCGCGGCCGTTTAGACCCAAACGCTCAGGGATTCGGCAGTAGTTTGCGGCGCGGTGAAGCTGCTTCGATGCTGCTTGAATAGAGCCTGAATTTCAGCCGGTGTCGAAGACCATCTGCGGTGCCTCGCCTTCTCCAAAGGTATCTCCGGCAGGCCCACCTCCGCGTGGCAGCCTCTGATGGGGAAGGTCGGCAGCGCGCTAGGCAAACCGATCTCTTGGAACGAGCTCATAGAGGAGAATCCGCTTTCATCCTCCACGCTGCTCACGCTGACGGCTGGCTTCGATTTCGAGGATCTCTCCTTCTTTTTCTTCTCTATCTTCCTAGTATATTTATTTGGCGTAGAAGTTGGCGTGTACATGAACATACCGTCATGCTCTGACATGGATACATTAAGTGAATTATTATTTGGTAGCGCGTCCTCTTCCTCGGTAGTTTTGCTGCTTGCGGAGTTGAGCGAGGTAGCGTCGAGGGACCTCCTCACACCGGGAAGAAGACTCTGCAGGCTTCGCTCGACCTCAGCGACGTTCGACGACGTTTTCAAGAAACAAGTCCTACTGTCGTTCTCCGCGCGCTGGCCGCTGCCGGGGCGTGCGGGGAACCCCGCAACCTCTTGCAACGCTGTAGAATTCGCAAAACTGCCGTTCTGCAGGGAGGAGAAAGCCTCGCTGTGGTGGTTGTGACGATGATGGTCTATAGGCGAAGGAGACGATTCGTTATTCTCGATCGGCGTGATCTTGGCCAGGTCGGGCTCCCTCATCGCCAGCAGCGACTGAACGGTCTTCATTAACCTGCAACAATTAATTCACAGCATCCGTCAATCGAACCGGGGGAAACTTAAGCTGACAAGATCCACGTACCTAAACGCTTCCTGCGACAGCTTCTCGGGCGGCACCTCGTTTGGGTCTAGCTCGGGTTGCTTCGGTCTTCTGTAAACGACGCCGTCGTGCGTCTTATTAAGGTCCTGAGGTTTGTTGCGCGGCGGCGTGCAATGCACGGGGTCGTTTCTGCGGAGAACCGACCAAGTGAACTCGCGGCAGCCCGTGGCGCACGGTGAGATCTGGGTGACGGACTTTGCCCTGGTGAAGCGGGACGAGTCCGACGAGGAAGACGAGGAGGCCGAGATAGCGCGATTCGGCGAGCAGTCTCCGTGCACCGCGTGCACGCTGCGACTGCGAGGGACTCGCCCCGCCGAACCTTTGTCCTTGGGACTACTCTTCTCGTGAAGAATATCCAGGCTCTTGCGGGCCCGATCCAGGAAGCGCACCACTTGCTCCATCAGGGAACGATACATCTGCCTGTTCGCCTCGATCTGCAATTTCGATGAACAGAGAATTGAATAAACCGCATTGCAAGTGAACGCTGGATCGGTTTATTATCGGAAACGATGGCTGTCATGAGAATGTTGTATCGAATGTGTTTCGTCCATTTCTGGATAAGGAATTAGCCTGCCGGTTCACCTTAACATTTTTCGGCTCCGAACGAAGAGGATTAAATAATCGGAACAAGGTAATCCGGTCTAGAGCACTACCAGTTTCCCTTGTACCTCAAGCATGTTCGAACGACCGTCGTTCCTGATTACATACAAACCTGTTTCAGTTGCCATTGCAAAGTCTCGATCTGCGTCTGAAGGAAAACATTGTCGATCACTTGCACGTGGGGCATCTGATTGGACGTCAGGGCGTTCTGCAGCCTTCGGTTCTCCTCGATCAGCGACTGGCATTGCTGGAACAGGATAAGGAGATAGCGCGATTAGGAACGGCGATACTTGGACGAGCGTAGGAGATCTGAAATTCTAGATCCCCCGCGTGGTGAGAATGCCGCCTATCTAACCGGCGAGCAGCTCTCCCGAATGCAGTAATCGTTTCAAAAGAGGAAAGAACCGCCGCGCATAGACGCGTTAATACAAGTTTTCACCTTGCGTAGGAGATTTTCACACGGTGGAGTGAACACAAACCGACGTTAGCAGAGCGTACACACAATTTGCTTGCACGAAGATCGCGCTTAAAGCGGCAACATATTCCACATATAGAAATCAAAACTCTTTTCTATCAGTCACTTTATCATTTACTTTACTACGCCACGATATCCACCACCGTTACGCAATAAAAGAGAAAACGGGGATTCCTGCGGCGCTCAAAATAAGGAACACTTGTCCTGCTCGAGGAATGAATTGAACATTAGGAATAAAATTAAAGAAACTGTAGGCTTTTCCTTAAATGTTTACTTTATACACATAGAATGTACAGCTTTCAAAGTGCTCGATTATAGCAACCAGTGGCGCACCCAGAGAGGGTTGGGCCTTGGTACCCCCAAAGAAAAGGGAAAAAGGAGATTAATGTGACCAACACTGAAGTAATTTAAGAGCTTTGCGAAAAGAAAGGAAAACTCGATTTTGTTCTTTAAAAATTCTTTATTGAATTTGCATTCAAAATATTTTTACTTTTATTTTGATTAAATCCTCAGTGCGCTACTGATCGCAATGGTAGACTCAGAGAAAGTGGGGTTCTCTGTTCCTCAAAGGGGATTAATACCTGGGGTCTCCGATGAACCAACCAAATATTAGCGACAAAGGAAACAGCGCGTGCTTTATAAACAATAGAATTTTCATCGAACGAACAGCTTTCGAGGTATCGCTAGTATTTACATCGTGCCTTCCAATAGAATTCTAATAGAGGTGCAAGAGGAAGAACCGCGAACAGTCACGAATTTCTGTCATTCGTGTCACGAAAGCATTATCAGACAAACGATTATACATCGACGATCAATCGCTCATTGAAAGCCTCTCGAAAGCATAGGGGCCAACAATGCACACCTTCGAAACACTGTGGAAAGGCCCTCCACCTCCGTGGCTGGACATTTGCATTTTTCTCCCTTTTTCTTTTCGGTGCTCGCCGTAAAGACGGGCATAAAGGAGTTCGTAGGAACACGAGGTTCCTGACATTTCCATACAATGGCGGGAAAAATACGGTACGGGTTGCGAGATATCCGGCGATGGGCCATGGTTGATAACGAACCCAGGACGCGGGAGATGTTGAAAGAATCGTGCGTTCATCGTTCGAATCGGTCGCTGCGTTCAACTGTCGTCGTTTTTATTGAAACGGCGAATAAGAATGTCCCTGGCGCACGCGCATGACGGCTCCGAGGGAGATGTGTTCAGGAGTTTGGAAATTTGCACGCTCCATAACGGATTTTTTAATTCAGATTTTTAGTAGGACTTTTAAAAGTGATAAGAAAAGTAGATCGCGATATTTAATTATAGAAAAGTAGTATCTGTGTTATTCAACTACTTTTTCTACTTTAATTTCAACACTGAATTGAGAAATTCTCCTTTTTCCTTTGGAGGAAAGTTTCACTTGCCATTAATATTTATCCTCCAGCTACAAAAAAATTAATGGTCACGGGAAGATTGAATAGCTCCCATATAGTTTTAATATTTTACTTCTTATTTACTGAGAGAAGACGTGTTACCATTTAAACGATGAAAGGTGTGTTAGTTATTTAACTGCGGCAACAGCTTCGGCCGATTTCGACGGAGTTAACACAGCTTAGCTATTATAACAGTTCGCAATGTGTTCTTTTGTTGTATTTCACAGCATTTGGACAGAGTTGCTACCAACTGGAAATTAGAACTAGCTGTACGCTTACATAATCACCATGTACTCCATATTTCATTAGCACCTCGGATTTAATTCTCGTTCAACTAACCGATTCGGTTGTTCAAACCCACAGGCATTTTATTAATCCCTTAATTATACGTTCCGAAGCAGGACTCTGGCAGGTTTAACGTTCCTTCTGCAAGGTACGTAAGTATCTGCCTCCAATCTTTTAAACAATGGACACTCGTAGTGGCCCAGTGGATGGTCTTGACGCTTAATCCATATTGAAAGGGGCTGCTGAAGAGTTTAATGGCGCCATAAAACGATTATTGAAGGATTACACTACCCGAGGATGAGTGGCGGTCGCGTATCCACGCATTCCGTTAACAGGTAATTTCAGCGGTGCCCTTGTCGAGCTTAAAGTCTCAACAACAAGCTATAGGTATAGGAATAATATTCAATCTCCTCTCCGAAGAGAAACACTCTGCTAGTGGACCGTTTGATACGTTTATTCCACGATTGTATAGCGTTACTGTTTAACGAACATTCAACGAGAGATAACGATACAAATAAAGATAAGGAGACCTGTTACAGGTGACTGCAACAGAAACTTCACCTCATTCTCGAATCTGGTTATCACCCGAATGTACATACCTACTATTTTTCCTAACTTCTTTTCTACAGAATATCCAAAAAATGAAGGGACAGACTTGCGCAGCGTGTTGAGAAAGTGGTATAGATAAAGGACACCTTACTATATTCGAAAGTGCTTTGATAATCCCTTGTAAGGGATTAGAACGGTGCGCCGTAAGGACCATTGTTCTCGCCCCAAAGGTTCCCTGGGCGGAACCATCGACTCGGAAACAGGTGAATAACAGTTATATTAATATTGCCCTCTGTTCCATTCTCAAAGGAGCATTCCCAATTCCCCCAATACGCATCGGCTTTGCACCGGTCGCGAGGGGCCAATTGTTTCGCTGCAAGGGTCGCAGGATTTACCGCCAGGGAAACGTCTACTTATGGGGTCAGGTGAAAAATATGGTTTACGACTAAGTAGACACTGGGGAGCAGCTTGTCATATACCAGAGATATTTGAAAGGTTCCCACCTTCCGTGGTCGTTAGATCGATGGTTGGGAAGCTCAGGCTCTTGCAGAACCTTCGATCACGCTGGTCCGTTGCGAGCAATTTTAACGGTGCTCTGGTTCTAAATGTGTGCAAACGATACCTACCGCATATTCACTTCTAATCGGGTTATCAACTCTTCTCGGGAATTATTAAAGCGATAGCGATGAGTTCCCCAGTGAACCATCAGTCTTCTACAACTCATCAATAAAACATTTCCACGCTTAGTTTCATAAGCAATTTTTCCACACCACCTCGACTGCCTCTGACACTTCGCCTAGCGTGGGCGCGTTTATATTTTCTAGAACAGTGATTCCAAATCTGGGAGTCGCGAAGTGCTTTCTGAGGATGGTCACGTTTTTTTTAAATATTATTAATTATATTCTTAAGTTTAATATTATGAATTATATTCTGAAATACCTACTTTAAATGTGTGGTCTTTACCTTGTATTAAATGTACCTTAAATAAATTTATCGCGACTCAAAACAGCTTAAGAAGCACTGTTCTAGAAATCATCGAAAGTGTTGCTCCAGTGTCTCTGGGTATCCTTCGGAAACTTACGCCACGCAAGATCTTAAAATGAAATTGAAAATTGAAATCCCTACTACCTCCGTATCAACATTTCGAATTTCGATCTCAACCACAAATTCGCCGAAGAAAAGTCCCCTAACGCGTGCAGGAGCGGAACGTGTCGGGGCGATCGCGAGAAGCAACGTTGCTCCGTTTTTACGAAGGTGAAACGGTACAGTTAAGTAACAAACGCGAGGTTTTGCGTACGGTTTGCTCGCGTTGACCTCCGCCGGGCTCCCTCCGGGGGATAGTGCCACGCCGCTGGCAGGTGAATTTGTACGGAAAGCTGAAATTTTCAGCGGGGGGACCCGAGCGGATGGGGTTTCCGCATGGTCGCTCAGCTTGAACCGTCCACCGGCTGAATACTATCGTGACGTCACTCGCTACGGTCACTGCTTGAATTATTCAGTATTCCTTCGTTTCTACTTGTACACACCGAGCCATCTCTTTGTACGTACTAACGGCCCTCTCTGCGCGCGTATAAATGCCCCGCGACATGACATCGAAGGCACATCGTCGCCGATTAGATACTTGGAAGCAGGGGGCATTAGGTGTCGAGTCACTGGCTTTTCTTGAACTTCGGATGGACAGTGTCTTCTGCTGGGTGGCACGATTGGTGGAAAATTAGAACGGTAGAAGTTGAACGGGAGCTGATGCCATTTTCTTGGAAATTGTTCACTTGTGCGATTCATTTTCACGTGGAATCGCCTATAGCTGCACCAGCTATGATAAAATATGCAGAAATTGAGTCGAATTAACCACCTAACACCTAGTGCACTTCCCTTGGTAGTTGGTCGAATTTATCAGCCTCTCGATCGCAGCCTTGAACACCGTTCCACTCGTTTCCAGATTTCACATGGTCTCTTTCCCTCCGCCCGGCGTATTCGCAAGAGACAAAGGACCTTTTACCTTGCCTTTTTCCATAGATCGTTTGACCCTAAGTCCTCGATTTCGCTCGAGGACTCGATTAAACATACAGATAGCGGCGTAATTATTGGAGCCGGTGAAGCTTGATGAGCAGCCTTCGAATAGAAGGTTAACGAAGATAGCTTTTAGTTTGAAATATTGCGGAATGAGTCCCGGCACCCCCCCAAAGAAAAAGGAAAAAGAAGATTAATGTAACCACGACTGAAGTAATTCAAGAGCTTTGTAAAAAAAACTGGATTTTATTCTTTAAATAGATGTTTATACTCACCTAATGAATTTGATTGAATTTGCATTAGAAATATTTTTATTCGTTCAACTCGGCTTCCCCCAAGATTACATGCTGAGTGCGCCACTGGCCTGGAATATCTCCGTTACATTTGAGATTAATAGAAGTTTATGTAGTTCACGAAGTCTAAGCTCTTTGGTTGCGAACGAAATGTTTAGTTTAAAGGGTGAATCTGTGCAAGCTTCGCGGCTCACTGTTCAATTACATTGTTCAGCTGCCCGATGGTCAAACAAGAGAGACATAAAACTGTACGATTATTCGTTTCACGAAATCTTTTATTAATGACCCAAGGACCTTGGCGAAGATAAACGGTTTAAATCAAGAGGCAGCTCGGCTTTAGCGCGCCTCTTATCGGCCCAAGAGGCTTTATCGACCAAACAGTTTCCCCGCATTTCAGCGGATTAACGAGCAATTACACGGACTGAGGAACTTTTTGCTCCACAGGCAAACGAAGTGTTTAACTCAACGTCGATTGCGAAAATCCAATCTTTCGAAATCGCGCTGGACCTTCGAGATTTGATACGGCCGAGAAACAGTAACCCAAGTGCCTACCACCGGATACATAATTATCGTGCCCTATTTCATTTAGAGCGAGATGCACCAGCATCTACTAAATTCTTCTGTGTTAACCCTTTCACTCTGTAACTCACAAGGTATTTATTCAAACCTTGTACAAAATTGTACATATATATTTTTTGCCGAATATATGATTATATATATATATATATATATATACATAATAATCAATTTACATCCCCCCGTTCCTATAAGTACCTAGACAGCTGCAAGAGAATTGGTGCGCCGTGGAATCAGCTTGCGAATGGTGAAGAAGAATACGAATGAAAAGAAAACGGGACGAATGGGCACAGAAAATGGTAAACCCGTGAATGCCGGAGGTGTCCAGGTGCATATCAGGCGCGAGGGATAGGAAACTCGATACGATAGGCGAAATATGTGACAGGATGAAGTTATAAAAGAAGTCTGACCGTAGGAGATGAGGGGGAGACAAATGCATTAAGGGGTGATTCCAAGATGGCACTCCGCCGCCGAATTTATTTTTGGTGGCATTCCAGTGAAACGAACAGACGAGGCCCCACCAACGGGAGCTTAACCCGCAGACGATGAGTTTCGCTAGGAGGATCCGCGTGGCGGCCCTGTCTTGTTGGAATACTGAAATTATTTTCCCTTCTCTCTCTCCTCTATTTTTCCACCGCCGTCGCCATGCTCTCTTTCCATTTCCGCTCGCGGCGCATATTCAAGCGCCGCAGCCTTCCTCGCCGGCTGTTTTTCCTTCGATAAGCACACAGACACCGCCGCGACGATCGCTGTCTGCGATCTCATCTGACGCGGGGCTAATTATTAAAACAAATACGCGGAGCCCGCGGAACGTATTTCCAGAAGCTTCAGAGATCGTTATCAGCACCATTCGTGTTAAAAAGACGCGACGCGGCTTCCACTCGGCGAGCTGCTCCTTTATGGGCGAGCAGTGGATCAGATTTGACCCAGCGTGGATGTCGTTTTTGTTTTAATCAACACCAAAAAGACTTTTCATCCTATGTGTCAGTTTTTAAAAAAAAAATGGTAAATTCTTGAGGGGATTACACGAGAATGTACCCTTAATTCTTCAATCGAACGTTTCGCGTGCTGCGTGGGTGAGTAAATGACGGAACGTTCGAATTCCCAACGAGGGGATTTAAGTACGCGCGATGAGGCAGCAACGAATCGTGCCTCCATCGGCATAATACTCGCGTAAAATGTAATTTCCGCGGACAATAAGATGTAGCGGCAACGCGAACGTTGAATACAAATCGCGGACGATGAATCACGAATCACAGCGCTGGCTACGTCGATGGATTCGATACTCCGATGAGTGATAACACTTTCCAGGGGAACTTTCTTTTCTTTCCTCGGCGGGCACCTATGCGCGAAAGATCTCGAGCGACTTTTCTACGAGGCAGAATTTTCGTGATCCCTCTTTTTGGTTTCAAATGGGGAAAGGTTGAAGCGAACGAGATAAGAAGACACTGGTGTGAAATCGTTGATTGGTTGTCCTAGAATTTCATGAGAAATTGCGACGGAATGGCCCAGTCAAATTGGTCCGCAAGTCCAAAAGTCGCTTGGGTTATCGAACCAACGGATTTTTTTAATCAGATATATCGAGTCGACCTGTTTTCGTCACATTTGCAAGGGAAAGATGGGGGAAGAGATTATCTCGTGAGATTAGAGTGAGATTGTTTAAGAAATTTTGAAGAAATGGGCGAAGCCAAGCCGTTTTGAGCATCAACTTTTTAATAATTGATTTTGCTACTTAATCAAATTGATCCTTAGAGATCTATTCAAGAAGATATTTTCTTAGGGGAAGGAGAAGGTATTTCATGAAATCTTCGTGGTTCATCGAAGAGAACCGTTCTTCGAAAGGCAAAGATGGGACGGGAGACAAAAAACAGCGGACGTGCGGTTAATAGTGCGAAAATTGAGCGATGGTTAGACCACATTGTCAGACAATGGTGACCGGGAATGCCGGATGTGAACCGTGAGAATGATTTTCAGTGACACCACGCTATCAAGCTCTTATCTGTTCCCTAGTGCAAAACACAATCCCCAGGAGTGCAGATAATTAAGGTACAACACGTTTGCCGTGGCTAATCAGTTAATTAAGAGCAACAAACCGATTGCTACGCATTGCCAGTTATTAGAAGAAAGTGGATGGGGAGAAGAGCAAGATGAGTGGATCCCTTTGAGAAGCTTACGTAAAACAATGGTCGAAAAAGTGTTCGCACGGTGCACGATGAAATGATTAAAAATAAATTGAAGAGAATCCCGTGAGACCAGAAAATATCGGATCGACCAACGTACTGGCCAACGCCTGAGCCTCGTTTAATTAGAATCAAGGAGATTCGACGTGTTGGGTCGCGGGAAAATTTTATATCCTTTGCCTAACGAAGCGAAACTGGGGAATAATAATATCGAAAGTAATGTATGTATATACCTCGCTAGTGTACCACTTAGGCGAGGAATTTAAAAAAGAAAGAAATTCAGGAACTGGGGAATTATGGAGGAACCAGAAAATTGGGAAATTAGCAGAATTAGGGAATTGAAAAATTAGGAAATTAGGCAATTGAGAAATTAGCCGCTTAGAAGATTAAAAAATTGTGGAATTAAGAACTTAGGAAATTAGAAAATTCCTCAGCTCTCAAACTCTATTACCAAGGAGTGGTGCAGAATTTTGAAACGGGGAGGTCCGAAGGAGCCACCGGTGGGCAATATTTCCTCGGCGAGGCCAATTTCGACCTCGCCTCTTCTTTTCTGCAGAGCACCGAGTCCCTAGTAGCCAGCTGCGGGATTGTGCTCGGAATGATCAGTCAGCAAACGCTTAGGGGCTCCGTTTCATAGGAGGTTCGATGCAGTTCGCTCCTTTTTAGCTGGCGCGCTGAAACGCGGCTTTAGATACGAGCGTTTCTTTCAGGAACGGAAGGATCGTGAAACGTGGAATTGCGCGTGGAAGGACGGAGGGGAGGAGGAGCTCAGTGATGCAGAAAATACGTTCGTCTGGTTGGCCGTAGGAAATTGCAGCCGGCGAACTTTCCTCGATGCATCGCCGATGCTCTCTAGCATCGAGCAAGCGCGTTAAAAACCTTCTTTCAGCCGCTGCTTCGAGCGATTCTCGTTCAGCCACCACGCACCAGTGCTGGATTAACCAATGAGCAAAATAAGCACGTGCTTAGGGCATCAGGAGAAAGGGGGGCACCATAGAAATTTTCTGAATTTTAAAATCTAACTTTTGTTACGTATATTAATAACATAACTGTGGAGTTCATGTTTTAACAATACAAGTCATGAAATATATAAGTACTACTAGCAGCCATTGGGTCGTCAGTTTCCCAAGAAATGAACGAGACCGGACGGGCAGAACTCTTAATCGACGAACAGAAATCACGCTCGACCAAGAAACGGCGCGCCGGATCGAAAGAAGCTCGTAAATCGAGGCGTGCAGAATGCAGAGGAATGGAAGAGCAGCCTGCAGAGACACGAGGCCGCAATTGAGACGAGCATGTTCCTATCGAAAGAAACGAACGTAAAAGAGAACATGGATCCCACGGCTTTCGAGGAAAAAGAAGAAGGCGCCGCGCCGGAACGTAGGAATGCTAGGGATGTAGAAGACGCTCAAGGCCGAACTAGGGACGAAATTAGATTCAGTCTCTTTTCTATCCTCTTTGTGGCTTTCTGGATTCGTTAGTGGCGAAATCTCGGCGCGATGGTCCACGAAGAGAGAAAAAGAAAATTCGATATTCCAGTAGCAATTTTATATTCGCCTGATCTTCCCAACTTCAGCTTCTGTTTAAACAGAAGAACGAAAGAGATTTTGAGCGATCAAGAATGGCGATGACAAACACCCGCAGACCTCGTTTAAAATTCTAAAAGTGCTTCGCTGGATCCCTGATTGAACGACATTACTTCCTTCTAGCTGGATTATGACCTTAATGACGTTTAAATGCAGCTTGTTACTGTTATCCAACGAATTTCTCGCGGAGCCGCGAAACACGTGAAAGATATAATTCCTGTAATTTTCCTCGGCGGTGTTGCGCGGCCAATAATTAAAGCAGAAATAAATTGACTCGATGGTGGGTTTATCAATCAGCTTGTCACCCGATGCTCGCTGCTAATCACGTTTCTACGCGCGCCGTGCCTAGGTGTCGCCGAGTAATAAAACCTATCGTAAACCATCCTGCTGCTTTTGCCCCGCTCTACCTCCGCGACCACTGCGAGGACATTGTGACACGATATTTGCGCAATTGGAAATAGCTTATCGCGTTCGTATCAAGATTTCCGACGCTATTTGGCTAATATTAGTCACCGATGAATCACCAAGTTTTTCAGCTGGGAATTTACAATTTTCGCGAGTACCAGTCATCCAAGTTCCAGATCCTCAGGAACACTAAGTTTCGCGATAGATCCATGTGTATTTGAGTGACTGAAATTTTTCTTACAGTTTATAGTATAAATAAACATTACCCGAAAATACTATATAGTCACAATTTGCATTCATCTCCTCGTAATTAATTCACAAAAAAGATTTAATTTTTAGCAATTTTTTCTTCTAAATATATTACCTAAATGCTATTAATCAGATTTCTATTAAGGTCAATGTTTAAAAGAAAGAAATTGCTCTTAAGAGGACGTTCGAGCTTCATCTTCACCGACGTTTCCCGATCTCACGAGGAGATCGATTGCAAAGCTGCAGCTCGGTGCGACGCGGATACAGGGCGTCTGCACGAGTGTCTGTAATATCACACGCCGCGAACATCCACGGTCCAATGATCTTAATATTGAATATCAGATCGTAAAGCACGCCTTCGACGAGGATATCGCTGGTCGAGTCGGTCACGAGAACGTGGCGTCACAATAACAGGCCAGTTTCGAGTCCAACCGGAGGAATCTAATAAAACTACACGTAGAACACGATGAACTGACTCGTCCATCGCGAATCGAACTACCATGCAGCCACGTTAACAGTACCTGCGATCGAGCCACGATTCTAAACGACCGTTTCACCCCGAAAATCGAAGAGATCACGAAACCAGGAACTTTCTTCCAAACGAATTACGTAATTCAGATTAAACCTGAGATACACTCTCCCGCAGCAATTGAACGGCGACCGCTGGATCGCGTGAGTCATCGATGCCCCACGGTGTAAGTGGATTGCGCGCGCCAGTTATGCATCAGTTGTTCATATTACAGAAGTGTCTCGCAGATAGCGCACATCCTGGTGATCGAAATAAGATGAATGCAGACGAAGGATCGTCCATGGCCCGTCAATGGCCCACGGAGCCACGAAGATAGGCGGGCTCGTTGGACGCCCAGTTCCCGCGAGTTGCGCAATTTGGATTAAATTTGGATCGACGAGGCTCGAAGGAGATCGAGACGCGGCAGCTGGAGACGCCGCGAGGATCGCCCGTCGCCAGCTGATCGTTCATTTGCTTCGGCGCGGGCCACCCTGTATAACTTGTGAAAGGAATCGTGGGCAGTGTTTCAGCCCGGCGCGGCGGCGTCATAATGCCGCGATGGCGAAAGGTACACGGGCGAGGAATTAGAATCACGGGCGGCGCGAAATTCCAGCCGTATTTTTTTCGCCGGTGAATGTAAATGGAGGAAAGCCAGCGGGATCAGCCGTGGCTTTGGCGAACACCGTGGGAAAACGACCTCCCGGCTCACCTCCTTCCTGGTCCTCCCTACTTAGACACGCGTTTAATATCTAATCTATCCCGGCTTTTATCGCCGTGCAAGCGAAAGCGGCCGTGATTCACGGAAGATAAAGATCCACCTCCGAGTGTCGGGGCGAGCGCCCCCCCGCTCGGTTCCAATTTGTCAGGGGACGACTGAAATTAGAGGGACGCCGAGAACCGCGGGGAATTCGAGTGACGCTGCCTCGCGACTTCTCCACCCCAGTTTCGACTGGCAGAGGACGCGGCGCGGCTTCGTTAAGTCGTTAGGTACGCCGTCGATTCAGGCTGATCCGGCGCAAACCGCCTGGAGGCTGAGTAGAGGCTGCGGGACTTTAGAAAAATAGCGAGCGCGAGCCTAGGAATGAGGATACAGTCGATGATGGAGGGTGTTCACCGTGTACCCTGGAGCGAGCGAGCGTCGCGAGCGCAATGTTGATGGGACAGCTTCGCGGAAATCAGCCGCTAACGGAGTGTTATTTTAAACCAGTTTCACCTAGATTCGCGTTCGCCGTCGGGCCCGGCCCAGAAGGAAGCACGGGACTCGAGTGGATTGCGGGAATTTTCCCAGTGGGAACTATTCGATTGTGGCGAGCGAAAGCGTGCTGGCGTTGCGCACGATGAGAAAGGAGCAGGGGGATCGTCTATAATCGGCGCGTACACGCACGTCCAACGACGATGCGTTTTGCAATGAACCAGTGTAGAGCATGAGGCGCACCGTTGTCGCGGGCATTATAATTTGCCGCGTACTCGTCCTCCAGGATGATGATTATTTCCAGAGCCGTGGACAACTAGGTAACCTTTCCCGCTACCGCTTCTATCCACACTGCTCGTTAATGAACAAACCATCAATCAAACCCTTCCGGTGCGCCCGCCAGCCCCCCAGCAACCAACCACTCCTGCTGGACTCGATGCTGGCTTAAGATAGACGGAGTTTGTCTGCTAAACATTCACCTTTCCGATTCTTTTTTAGCTGCCGGGGCCTTTGCGGAATAATTGATGGGGCTGTAAGGTACGATGCACTGTTCTGCGTGCACCGGTGCTCGGAATTATGGGACACCTGGTCTATTTGCAAGATATGCGATATTTTCTGTGTTCATCTTACTTCATCTATTTCTGTGGTTTTCTTTGGTATTTGTTATTTTAATCTTAATTTTAATTCTACCTTATTTGTCCGTTCTCTATTCGTGTCTTTTCACGTCATTATAATGTGCCCAACGGTGGTTAGGTGTGATTATTAATAAGAGGCATAAAGGCTCCCGATGAAGGACGTATCGCTTCGTTCAGATGGGTGAACCGGGATTTCCTTCGGGCAATTTAGTTTATTTCAATCACAAGCACTGAAACCGGCGAAGAAGCTATTTCTACTGACCCGCCCTTGCTACGGTGCCTTGGAATCATAAATGACACAAAGGAAGTGCTCCAGATTTGAGCTAACAATGAGTTGCCAGCAATAAAGCAAACAACCCGAGGAGGAAAATTAAGTGCGTTGCACTTTGAACCCATAAAGCGTTGCCTGGGAAATACCAGCTTTCTACGAGTATGCCTCAGTTCCGAGCGAGATCCTTCAAGCTTTCACTCAGCTTGAAGCAGCGACTTTTAGGCACGGACTCCGTTGTCCTTTTTGGTAGCGCGGCTCGTTCCCGACACGCGGCGGGCAATCGAAAAGGCCAGCCACCGTTGCTCGGCCGCGTGAAAAAGGACTTCTCGAGGAAAGAAGGTGGGAATAGCAATTTCGACCGCAGCATATGCGTGCACCGACATCCTGCCGCCCGTGGCGTCGAAAAAGAGCAGGATGGTGACGTCACGAAAAGGGCGAGGGGGAGAGAAAAGGCAACACACGTTCACGCAACGCCCGTTCGTATGTACCTACGCGCGGACAAAACGCACAAAGCTTTGCCAGCGGAGTGGTATCTCGACTGATAATTACGGAAGGGGCTCGAGCGAACTTCCGCTCGGCAAAACCTACCCGATCAGCGTTTCCTACGAGCGAGCGCAAACACCTAACGCCACGTGTGTCCACTTAAACTCCGTGGAAAAGTAGAAACATGAATGGCCCCCTGAGCTTCGGGCGTTCAAGTCACCGGGACAACATCGTCTCATGGAATCGATGTATTATTGAATTCGTTAAAACAAACACTGCTGCCATTCGTGGCCACAGTGGCTGATTTGGATTAATAAGGGTAATGTGATTAAGAAATTAATTGCAAGCTGCGTGGTACCAGTAAATGTAAATTTGTTGTAAAATTGATACAGCATTTAAAAACGAATTTAACTCGACGACTAGGGGAACAAATCGGCTGAGTGTTTCGAGAGGTAAAAAATTCAGACCGCGTTAGCGACATTTCACGCATCTGTGACTCGACGAGTCCAACTTCCGGTGCGCGCCGGTAGAGACAGCTCGCGAGGCAGCCAAACGAGAAAAAAACGAGTTACAGTTTCAAGATTTCGTGTATAAAATTAGTTACTGTGGAGCTAGTACCTAGTCGGATAAAGCAGAGTTCGTTAACCGATCGATTTTTCTGAAAACGAAATCTTGCTACACATTTTATTTATTTTCCTTCTAGGATGGATTAAGAAGGGTCTTTGAACTATGTTTCCGTCAAGCTGGTCCGATAGAATTCCTGGCATTACGTAAGCCCGTGGTGGAACAACGACGATAATAACCGAACATTCGGAGTTTCTTGGAAAATTTAGACGAGCGAAACACACAAGTGTCAAAATAACTGAACTGACCCGCCTGCCGTTCTCGTCTGTGAAACATTCGAGCTCGGTTATTTTCAGTATTGCCGGTGCGATCGTTTCCAGTTGCGAGCCACGGTTTCAGGTCGACAAACGATGCTCAGGATTGGAAATTGTTTCGCAGAAACGATGAAAGAGCGGAGCAAAAAGTCGGGAGGAAATATCGACGAGAAAAAGTGTCGCTTATAGCGGTACGACCGAATTCAGGCGCTAATACAGGAACCTTCTGCGCAAGCGTCACCGCATAGCTCGCTTATTTAAATTCCGCGTTTAAACGCATTTCACTGTTACACGCCGCGACGTATCGAGAAATATCTGAGGAATCTTAATCGAACGGCAGCTGGGCGCAACTGCCCCTTATAAATGCACGATCATTCTATGGGAACGATTGAAAATATTCGAGTAAACGCAAACTCACTTTTCGCAGCTTTCCTACTTCGTTCGCATCTGCGGAGGGTTGAACCGCCTGTGGGAAAGAAAACGTTTATTAGATGTATGAAACTTCGTCCACAGAATGTGTTTCCACGCTCGATTTCAAATGCATACTTTAGATTTGAGATAAAAAACATGAAATAATATTCCACGGTTATGAAAAGAAACGCGGAGAGTCGCTGTTTTAGGTTAAGTATCTTTCCTGCGCAAGAAATGCGAAGCGAACAGAATTTGCTGAGATAAACCTTGAAAAACTGGTAACGATTACGAGATTGTAGAATTCTCTCGATATTATAACCAGAAATTAAAGAAATATTGAACTTGTGCGTCTAAAATTTACGAATACATACAGCAGCACTGCTCTCGGCTCCCCCGGAGTAAATAAGCAAACGTACGAGTTGTATTTACCTGACTCTTTTTCCAAACGTTCGTCTTGTCCTTGGCAGGCACGCGATTGTCAGGGGTCGTTTTCCCGTTACCGAAATTCACGAGGGAGAAGAAGTTATTGCCGTTGGTTTCCGCTTCCCCGGTAACGGTGTTGTCGAGTATCTCGTAATCCAGCGACTTAGTGTCGCGGCAATTGATCACAAAGGCACGCGCGAAGCTGCTCTTGAAGAAATGTTCCAGTGACACCTCGCTGCCAAGAGCGAACTCCACTTTCGGTGCTCCCGGCGTATCGCCCATGTTTACTTGATACGTCGTGGCCCGCTTGCGATCGTTCACAAAAAAACAGCCCTCCGAATCGAGGTTAATTCCCTTCCAGGTGTCTAACCCGAAAACTGGACGACAACGATGGGAAAAGCATCGATCTCGCGCATCCCGCGAACCTCGAAGGCGAACACCGTCGACTGATCGCCGCGATACGGTTTTTCGAATTGTTGTGCTCGCGGTTCTCGCTTGTTTCCCACGAACGTGCCGCTGTCCGCGGCATCAACGAATACGCCTGTACTCCTTTACCCGCGAGATCGCGAGCCGTGCTTGGTTCTGTTCTTCGATTCGATATCGCCGTACGAGAAAACGCCGCAACAAACGGGGGATCGGTAACATCGCACGAACTCGAACTGTACACCACGCCACTGCGTGTCAAACTGACAACACGCTCCACGAGTCGACGCTCTGCAGCCCCTTCACACGGTGATCACTGAACGGCCATGGATAATCGCGTACTGCACATGCGCGACTCTATACCAGCCTTCGATGCCTAGACTATTATTCGGGAGAAATTTTTACGCGTCTTTCTCGATGTTTTATGGAAAAGTAATTATATAAGCAAACACTTTTCCTTGCGCTAAATGGTTTAAATGATTGATAAGTTTATGAAACGATGTATATGTTTTGGATTCCTTTTAAATGTGTATATATGTATCGATGAAAAAGATTGTGAATTCTTTTAGAAATGGCTTTGTATACCTTTTAAAAATAATTAAAGTATAATGAAATTTAAAATTATAAATTTAGGTACTGTTTAATTATTAATAGAATACCGATTACTTCTTTGAACTTGCCGGTAGATGGTGGTATCGTGGTTGTCTCGTGCAAAAGATGCGTTGCATACTTTCCGTATTTTTCTTAACTTTTGAGCCATTTCTAATGATCTGTATTTAATTTTCAGGATTCTAATAATAATTTCGATCGGTTGTATCGAATGAATTTATTTTTCAAAAATTGATGTAGATTTTTGAATTCTGAGTTCAGAATTTGCTATGGTCATCCGTGATGTGAGTTTCCACTCTACTTCACTGTACATGCTGGATTCTCTGCACTGTATTTGTGATCGTAAATATAAGAAGCCGAGAGTTTTTGCTTTTCCATATCAGACATTTATTTTATTCAGTTTATGTAAGAAATATGAAATGAATTACAGTTTTATCGTTTTACATCATGAAAGTCTGCGAATAGACGGTGTCTGTTAATATTGGCTCTGATGAAAAATTTGTTGAGTATAACATAACCTGAATCTATAAGTGAACGGATAATCGTACAGAATAATTAAAAAAGATATTTGGAAGAATGCCACGATTACCATTACACCTTGCCTCTGGGACTGGTCGTAATACACCTTTCCATAAAACGATAAGGCTTGTCCGTTACGGGTGCTCAAACAGACCATTCTATCATATTGTTGTAATGGACGTAAGTTCTCTCTCTCTGAATGTTTGTTCATTCTGGGGATAATCATGTTTCTCTATAATAGAAAATCTTTTATATGTATTAAATAAGTAGATATTGTAGTGTACACAGTAAAGCAGCATACAAATTCTAACGATCCAAATATTCATATTGATTTCATAGAAATTATACTTATTGTGATAAAACTCTTCTATCGAATTTGTGGAGATAGGTCAGTAAACGATTATGTTCTAGACACGAAAAGAGCAACGTAAACCGCCTATCGAACAATTGGGCAGTTATGATCCTCTACCGAACCAATGCAACGAAAAATTAATCGCTCTGAATTTCGAACGTATACAGTATTGGCTAGGCCAAATGAACATAGACATTTCGAAACCAGTCGCTGAACTCTTAGGACTCTCTGGCTTCCTTCCTGTACATCCAAGGACGCATATGATTGCATGGAGAAAGCGGAGAGACGCCGCAGTAGCTGCTTCGGGCGAAGATGCAAAGGCAGAGTCTACAGGCTAAAATTCCTATTTTCTTCTATTTATGTTTCGCATTCATCTTGTAAATAATAGGCATGTATAAATAAAATTGTTACAGACAGAGGACATATTGGTTTAATGCTATATTAACAAATTCTTACAAGTTACTTTTAGTGGAATTTAAAGAGATCAAAAATGCATTAGTTTACACTTGTAAAATTTTAGTTACCCACAGTCTATTTATATATAGTTCGGTAATATCCACTCGTGTATCTATATATCAATAATTCTATGCAAAGAGTGGTTCAGATAATTGAAGGGAAAAAATGAAAAAAACATTCCCCAGGTGAGGCTCGAACTCACAACCCCGGCATTGCTCACAGAATTACTGTCTTATAAGTACCGTGCGCTAACCGATTGCGCCACTGGGGATTCGTAGTGTCCTGCTTCTTATTACAGTATATAAACTCACGATCCTAGAATACTTTTTAAATCGGACAAGAATCACAAAATATATAATTTTATAGTTTCTCTGAATAAATAATATAATATTCATGTTCGATTTTTCGAATTTCATGAATTTAATTAATTACACGATTGTAAACATAACCTGCGATACTGTAGTTATCTTATTTTTACAGAACGAAGACGTTACACGGCCTAATGTGAAAACTGTTTTTACAGTTTCAGCAAGTATAAATATATGATTAGTGCGCAGATGTATATTTATGTATATTCTCGAATTTTGTATGTGTATTAACGTTATGTACATAACACAATTGGTATGTATGACACAAATCTTTATTGATCATTTCAGGACAATGTACATGAGTTTTTATATTCTTTATTATGTTTACGTGATCGAATGCAACGATGATAATACACTGATCATGATTAATTAGTCGTTATTGCAGTCCATTTGGGATTTACTCTTACTTTCATATGTATCAATAACCGAACACAGCATTGACCACAAATCCAAAAGCTCCTGTTTCGTGATACCCTTTTGACAAAAATTCTGCAGTAGGTCCTGGTTTTCCTTCGCCAATTCCATCCCTGAAAGTAATATACAATTGTCGTAAAATGTTACAAGTAATTTCTCGAGGTTGTTGCATTTCTTACCTGCATTTGTAGGATCTATGACAAAGAAATTTTCGATCTGCCAAGTTCGTTCTACAAATTGTAGCGACCACTGAAATTCCAAATACACTTGTTGCTCATTTTCAGGCGAATGTACATGTACCAAAATTCCACCATTTTTCTCTGTGCTCTGTTCGGAGGTCACGTACTTTTTATTTTCCAAGCTACGTAATGTTTTTATTCTTAATATATTCAGCTCGTTATATTTTGACATTGCTGAAAAGCAAATGTTTAGTAACATATCGTTTTTATCGCACAAATGAATTACAGAAGTTGTAGAATACCAGATGTAAGGAAAGAGAAGTTCTTCAATCTAGTAAAGCTCTGTACCCATGGCATGATCTCTAACATGTAACATCTATCGACTTCTATAAAGCTGCATGTTATATCGTCAATTTTAAATTCCACTTCTCCCTGAAATAAGATAAAAGCATAGCGTATAATGAATTCTGTCTTTGCTGTTAAAGTTCTTTCACTTCATACGTGTACCTTTAACTGTACCCTCAACTCAACCAGGCAGGTGAAACTCTTTGTCACTAACTGGGTTGTGTATTGATAAAGATTATCCTGTAACAACTTCCTATTTACATTGTGAAATGTTATACCAGAGACCTGACGGGAAAGTTCGCACAGTTTCTTTTCGTACTGACCGAATAATTTTGTCTCTGAATTATTAGCGTTACTTATAGCATCTGGTACTCTATAAAAAAGGCAGTACAATGTTACCACATTACTTATAAATACACATTAGTAAAATAATTAACTATAAACGAAAAATTAATGTGATACAACTTTAAAGTAATCAATGATTGGTCATCTGCCTCTTGTTCCTTCAATTTTGCAATTAAATCGTGTGCCTTCTCAAGTAACTTTTCCTTCAAATCTTGCAACTGGATCAATTCGGAATCTTCCATTATCATTTGAAAATAACGTGATCTGAAAGTTATTAAAAATTTGAATTCTTCCGTAAAATCTTTGTAATTAAGTTTGTTTTATTGCAAAACAGAGATTTGCACGTGATACATTTGTAAACAATCCTTCTATTCATTGATTTTTACGTTTTTTTACGATGTAACAATTCTTACTTTGAATGTGTCAAACTATATCGACTGTACGTTCGCACGACTAAGAGATTCTGCAGAATAATGCGCCGCTCTGCAGCCAAAATAAATAATAATTAAAGAATTTCAAGTAGCATCGATGTAATGTTTGAAAACTTAATTCTCAGATTTAATTCGGAATCGTTTAAATGAAGCTACGCGTGCAAGAACGCAGGTGCAGACTTTCGTAAGAATCGTTTACAGTCATGACGTCAAGTTAACCTCTGCTTAATTTGTTTAACACTTATTATTTATGTCATAAGCATATGTAAACCTGAAATATAATTGCAATTTTGATATAGGTAATCTGTATAGTACTATTTCCCTCACCTTTCGAATGCGATCGAACTTTATTGTAAAGCATATTTGTTTCAACAGGTACATTTATCACTTGCGTTTACAGTACTTTCATTTAATTAAGAAAGATGTTTTACAATCAATCAGAATTCTAACCAACGAAGGCATTAACATTTCGAGTACAAAGGTCGTAAAAATTGCTTAAATTTCTGTAAAATGGATGACGAAACCCTAAACAGGTAAGTCCACTGTACAAGCTTCGGCGTATGGATTCGTTTCTCTTATTTAACAGTGTAACAGGTAATGCGACAGTGATCGTTTAACTTTAAGGTGATATTAAACCTTTTGACAATAAGAATTATATATTAGGCTTGCAGTTGAAGCATTATTGGAAGAAGCGAAACTCGGAGCAAGAAGGGCGGAGATAATGGGTCCAAGTGGATGGATAAAACCAAAGGAATCCGTTAATAAAAGATTCCTTCATTCTACTTTACGCAACGTTGTTCTTTCAAATAAATATCAATTGAAAAGAAAAGAGAAAACAAAAGAGAAACAATTGCGTAAACCAGAAAACACTTTGAATTAGTCAATATTATATGTATTAATAATTTCCCTGCAAACAAATATTAACTATATATATATATATATATATATATACACACACAGAGCGTTCTGTTCACACTATTTTTGATAGATTTTTTAATTACTAATCTTATTATCTGCCCATTTTTTGTATTTTCGAGGAATCAAGCTGATCCAAATTCTGTTTAAATTAATTCCCTACTTTTCTCTCTAAGTGTCTACTAATTGATAGTGTACTTTATTTAACAGAGGTCTGGAATGAATGAGTTTGCTCGATGTAAGTAATTGCACAGTTAAAAACAATAAAAATCGTGATTAGCATAGGATTATGGAAATGTGAATGGGTAAAAATAAATTGTATCGTGGTATAATGTAACATAAGAGGAAGTAAAGGCTTAATAAAAATCTATATTCAGTAATTGTGCGATATCTTAAATAGAATAAATAACTTTATTACTGAAAAGATTTATTCAATTGAAAGTTATAGATGTTACTTTTCGGAGCAAGAATTACTGCAATGTAAACTCATGAGTGTATTAAACGTTTATTATTTAAAAGCTATCCTACTTATTATTTTATTAGTACAAGACCATTTTATCAAATTGTAGTTTCCATTTAATTAATCGTAAAATTCTTAAGTGCGAAAATTATCTTATTTGGAGTAGAAAGTTATTCATCTTTTTTGCTGAAGTAGCACAAAGATAGTCGACTGATACGGATGAACGGACAAAACGATCTTCCAAGGCAAAGTTATTTTTATCTTAATTATAAAGAATTGTTACGTTTTGTAAGAAAATTACGGAATTTAAAATACACGTACAAGCCATTGCGTGTGCGTTTTTATTGAATGTGTTATATTGATTTATCAATCTGAACTGATCTCGTAAAAAAGGAACGTATTGATTTTTTTAATTATTTCGTGATCAAAGTGCCTGTATTAAAGGGCTATTAAACAAAACATAGTTACTCTATATATTATTGTTGTATACGAAAATGTACGAAAACGGAAGCCACGTGCTAGATAGAGTTTTGCAGAACGTTTTCCGCCGAGACGGGAGGAATTTTGTTCTTTTGCGTACACATCCGAAGCACAGTTGGATCGTTACCTCATTCCTACAGCTATTGAGAAGTAATTCGTACGCGGCGTAACATTGATTTATATATTGAATCATGGCAATCAGTATAAGAGGACTCTGCAGATTAAACATTGGTCTGGCAAACAATGTATTCACTAAACCTAACTTTCTTAACGGTATGTAATCTTTTTAACCTCAAATCATACAGTGAGAATTTAAGTTGATATCGACACACACCACCGGTGCAGGAGTAGCATAATACCGACGAAATGTTGACTGAAACTGATTAACGTTTCACCATATCCCAACACATTCCTAACTTATTTCAAATAATACATGTTCTGTCGTCTTTTTTTAGCCGGAGTTCGGTTCTTTTATTCCGAAAAATCGTTAGGCGTGACCGCCTATGAAAACACAAGATTCCTTTTCCGCAATCAATTTATGTCAATAGAGGATACGTTTCGTAATAAAATGCAGGAAGTTTGCGACAAAGAGGATGGCGTGATATTCACGGAGGACCTGAAAGCCATGCTACACTTAGCCCACAACACTGAAACTGATATGCATTTGATAATTAAAATGATAGAGAAGTACCTCGCTTGTAACAAGGATCTGAAATTTGGAACGTATACCTTTGGGCCAGTGGTGATGAGGATGTTTTATTATTTAAACGAACCAAACATCGCGTTGTCCGCATTTAAGAATCCGTCGTTCAACGACTTCTTTAATCAGAGGGCGTCGTTCCAACTCTTAATGTGCCTCTTATTCAAGCACAACATGTACAATGAAATGAAAGAGATTTATGACAGCGCATTAGAGAACGAGATGAAAACAGGTCTCATCAGTTACTGCCTTGTCGTGATGCTTGGCGCGCTTTATAAACAAGTAAGGATTACATTACATAATTGCATTTATACGTTGTTTAACATTAATTACATCTCTGGTTGATTGCTTTGGCAGAATACCGCCGAGGCATTCCAAAACAGTTTAAAATACTGGAAATGTATGACGGACAGGAGCTTTCCGCCTTCGTGCAGAAGCACTACGATATTAGCGGCTCTAGCGGTAAAGCAAAATTCACCGGAAATAGCGGTGGAAGTATTATCTACGGTGAGGAGGCAGCATTTCATTGACGTCAGGTGTATCAAAGTTCTGGCGTATATGCAGTTGAAGAAATATGTACAAATAATCCCTCTGTTTAAACAAACATTGGAACAAGACACTACACCTACCAACAGGCAAACTTACTTCGCCGACGTGGTATGTACCAAGTATTTTGTCTAGTTTAAAAGATCAAGCGACACGATCAAATGTATGAAATAATAGTTCATTTTGAAGATATTTACGCAATCTGACTTTTTACTTTTGTGCATCAGATCTATGCGCTCGAAGATAACTTGAAAGGTGAGAACACAGAAGGATTGGAAGAACTGTATCAATTGATCGAAAATCTTAAGAAGCAGGAACGCCTCACGACCCACGTAAGTGTATTCCCCATAATTGCAATAAACTCTGCTACTCTTTCATTACTATATAATCGTTGTTTCTTCTTCCTAACAGATTACGTTGGACGAGAACTTAATGAAATCCATAAACTTCGCGACAGCAGCTGAGCGAAATAAACTACGTACTGGGCGTGACGTTAGAGGTGGTATGTTTAGAACGGGTTTGAGGAACATCTTGTAATGCGTTTTCATACCATTTTGTTAGCTGTTAATAAATACGCGATTCTGATTAACGTTGCATTCGGAAGTCCTTTATTTGACTGATTTTACAGTCAATTTATACCATTGTCGGAGAAACCAAGTAGACTGCATATAAATGTATTGTAAGATATAATGTATCATGTACTGTACACTGATTACAGAATAATAATTATAAAAATATGCATTGTCTCTTTAATACGGAGATACCGCGTAACCCTTATTATAGAAGAATGTAGCGTTCTCTGTGATACTGTTCTTGACCTCTTATTATCTCGATTTCCATACTGGTTAATCTGAATAATTACTGACCTACAATCTAAAGTGTCTATATATACAGCCTAGTGCTTGTGTAAATAGCAATGCAACCGCGAATTGCAAAAAACACCTACAAATTAGGGGTGGGTTTGACCTAATTCTTAAACTCTTGAGACTTGTAAGTGGAATATCTTGCTTTAAGAACCGATGTGAGCATAATTTTTGCATAAATCTCTATTGACTATAGTTGAAATATAAATTCTCGAGGCACGCTTGCGATCGATTCTTTAATCATTGATTTTACACCTTTTCTTATCTGGCTTTTGAGAGTTTTGAATGCCAAGAAAAGTGCAAACTTTCGAGTTCTCGAAACTCGAAAGTTTCTACGGCTTCCCGAAGTTTAGACGCTTTGAGAAATCCATCTCTAAGTACTTAATATGATTCAATGAAGCTACAATTGCATTCAGTTTCTCATTCGATCCGACATATCGACATATACATACAAGCTTCCAAACTCACAACGGGATCAATTAAATTAAGGTTATGTCGCGATAGCCACCCCCGCGATCGATAAAGCAGATCGAGGAATAATCGAAGTCGTGACAATACGATCGCTCGTGTTCGACAATCGAGTCCCGATGACTTTTAGATCGATCCGACTCTCGCTACAAATTCCCGTTTCACCAAAGAGTTCCGTATCGACTCCTATCGTTAATAGGTACACTTTGCAATTAAACATCGTAGGTACAAGCGTCAAGTAAATAGAGGAGCGTTCACCGAAGGAGTGCCCCGCGGGGAATGAATTAAAAATTCCGAACAGGATATCGACGGGAGGTTCTCGACGCCCTGGAGATTCTGATGCGCGTGATTGCGGCTGGACGCGATCCTGCCGAGAGTCGCGAGCGGCGAGCGGCGAGCGGCGAGCGTTCGCGGGTGTCGGTGGTGTGGGTGGGACACATGGTAGGTGGAGTGCGGCGGCGCTCGCGATTCCCGGTTACCGGCACCGAGAACCAAGCGGAGAAGAAAAGGACGAAGCGTGAAAGCTGGTTACGGCCGGGGGGCCGGCGGGGGGCTTGGGCTTCCGGGGAAAGGAATGACGTCATGTTGCTAAAGGGACGCGGCAACTGTGAGCGCGTGCGTGGGTCGGCGGGTTGGCTGGGCCAGAGATCAATAGCGTGGCAGCAACCAGGTATTAGGTGTGAGTGTATGTAGGTTTCTGAACGGTGGCAGTCCAGGAGACGAACCTTCCCGAGGCAGGACACTTGACGAGTCGAGTAGAGCTCCAGTGTCGTACCGGAGAGCGCCATGCCAGTATCACTGCGCCACGGAAGCCTCGTTGCCTAGGATTATCAGCTTCTCCAGGTAAGGGACAACATCCTGTTTCACCTCGATAAAACCGAGAACGCCCATTAACAGCCGGACAGCGAAACTTTCGTCTCGAAACTCGTCGGGCGCGTATCGGTGCCTCGAATGGCCACCACCCACGCACACCGTAGATCGCGAAACGTAGAACTGAGTGGGGAATTGGTATCGGCGTCAGCCAGGGCGCTCGTTCGTTTTATCCAAGCGGACTCGGTACGGTTCCTAGCAGCGCGGAAGGTTGCGATCGGTGGGGGAGGCCCTGTCCGTCTCCCGGGGCTGATGGAAGTGACGGTGGTAGGATGCGGGGACCGGAATCGATAGTAAAATCGGCGGACGGACGGTGCTCGCTGGGCGAGCAAGGTGCACGGGTCGACGGACAGGGCGACGAGGATCACGGGGGTTGCGGATAGCGACGATAGAACGACGAAACGAGATTGGGAGGCTGTGGTGGGGATCGCGTGTAACGCCAGAGATATGGATCCCTCGACTCCTGCATGAATGTTGCTTGCCCAGTTGCTGCGAACCGTACGCTTGACCGTCACGGACCAGCTTAACCCGAAACCGCCTGAATTTTCACTCCCTTGCGCTGCTCGCCTGGCTCGTTAGCGGGCGTTCGCGCGACGCTCTCCCTCGCCTTGTAACCGCAACGGTTGGCTTCGGCTGTAACCGATCAAACGAATCGCCTCAGTATTTGTTTTGACCGTAATCCTTCTCAGGCGTCGAGGAGTATAAAATAACCCAGAGCCGTGCGCACAGAGTTACCTTGCCAAGGAACACAGAGCTGTGCGAGGGTCAATTATCGGAGGGGAAATTATTTTCGTCTACCATTAGGGAGCTTTAGCGATGGAATATGTTTACTGTGAAAAGATAACTTGGGTGTTGCAGCCTGTATTCCATTAAAATGTTGGACATAGATCGAGATTATTATATTTCTCTTACCGCTCACCTATTAAAGGCCCCCTTTCACCATAACAAGCTTACCTGGTTAATGGAGCGCACGAAATGGAGCAGAAATGTTCTGCCGGACGTGGAGCCGCAAAGAAATAGTGTCCGAGATATGCAGTTCTTCAGGTACTAAGCCAATAGTCCTTTGTGCCATTACGCGCACTAGAGATCGGCTGATATCTCGAGAGCTCGGCGTGTCGACAATTAATGGATGACCTCAAAAGGAGTATTCAATGAATAAAGAACAACGGATCTTGTTATAGATTAGTTGCTAATTACAGTTCCAGTAGTACGGCGACGCTCGTCGAGTGCCCGTGCTTTTTCATTTATTTGCCTCGGCGTTAATACCAAGTCCAACTTATTCCAATACAAACACGATATATGCCAACATCCATGTCTGAATTCTATCGCGAATATCATCACGAGTATCTCTCAACTTACCGATCTATGTTCACCGAGACTTTTCTTGCTCCCCTCGTATCATTCGATTAAGCTCGCATTTACATTACCGAAACGCCCCGCGCGTATTTCGTTTGATTAAAATTAACGCCGGATGGACTTGGCGCGTAGATACAGGGCGGCTTTGGGTATAGGGGGCAGGGGAAGAGGAAGCAATTACTTAAAAACGCGTTTGTACATCGAGGATTTGTTTGATAAAGAAATTTGTTCGCTCTTTGCTCGAGCACTCTCGAGGAATAGGAATACAAACATGTTTCGCACGTACACGCCGGCGGTGACCTAATTCGCGGCGACCATACAGAGGGACGCGCGCGCGGCAATCATTTGCCTTTCGCGTCCTGTCGAAATGCTGTTAACGTATCACCGCGGATCCCCGTAATTAAACGGGACCGTTTAACCCGCCAGCGCCGTTCCGCGCGACGTCAAACATTCACCTTGCCCGATTCCCCTCCCCCTTCGATCCACATCGAGCTTTTAACCCTTGGTCGGCCGCGCGCTACCGAGCGAACTTTCGACCCGCGATCTCTTTCAAATTTCTGCCACCATTCATCGATCCTCCGTGGGCATTCACGGCCGCCTCTCATAAATGGCATCCTCATAAATAGAGCTTTCGAATTATGCGCTTCCATCGCCGATATAGATACCTACGGAATAAAATTGAATTCCTGGGGTCGCACGCGGTAGGGGGTTCGAAGTCCTGAACTTCTGCACGGCGCGTGAAAGAAGTATGACGGGGTTCGTGAATGCGATGGGTGACCGGGAACGGTGAAATGAACAAAGCTAAAATTTGGTTTTCCCCGAGTAATCTCTGTAGTAGGGCCCTTGGTGGAATCAATGGCGATACGCGCATATTATTTGGTGGTGGTTTATGTACATACATACCTACCCACCTACTCATGGGGATCGTTTTGTATACCGTTCAAGCGTGCTACAAGTATCATCCAGTATTCAGAAAAACAGCGGATAATGCGTTAGGAACGAAGCGGCGCGATGGAATGCGGGCACTGTGTTAATGATCGTTTTAATTGAAGAAAAACACTCGTTGTTTTGTTGTCTGTCGAGGGGGTGCACTTCACGCGGCCGTAACGCGTGTCTCTGTTATTTCAGTCGGGAGCAAATAATTCTCTCAGCCGAGTGATTTCGTTGGAATAATTTCGAAGCCGATCCCCATTGTTTGAGGAGCGCGTGCGTGCTCTAATTTCCCGTTTCCTATTCTCGTTAACATCGTTCCAATTTCGTTGTCCAATTAACGATATTTCGCGGCCGCGTAAACAGCTCCCTTCGACACAAGTCGCGCATCGACTTTGACGGAAGCGCGCGGAGCCTCGAGTATCGCGATCGTGACTGCGGCAAGTAGAATAGGTCGGCGCATTGTCGGGCGAGCCAGAAATCTGGGAATATCGAATTCTTACCACTGTTATTTCTCTCGCATGGGTATTCACTGCTTGAGCAGGCGTGTTCAATCACATTATCCAAATATTTTTCTTCAACTTTAGCTTCTTAGTAACAATAAGTTGGTCATTGAAATTGGTATAATTATTAATTACGAACTAATATAAGGGCAATATTAAAATTGTCTTCTCGTCTGCAAGAAATATCTCTGTACACTCAATTCCCCTCCAATTTTCCACGGCGATGTTACGTGTCGTGGGAATGCAGTATCGCGTGCCATGTTTCGCCACTGTGCACTAATTAACAACGCAAAATTTTCACGCAACAAACGTTCCCCATTTGCGGCTGTTGGCGCCGTTTCAAGCACGCGAAACACCGCCGTTTCTATTTTCCTCCGAATTCTCGAGTATTCTGCCGCGGTGGAGCAAAGGTTGGTCGCGTGTTCGGGAAGTTAAGTAAATTATGAATATTTATAAACTCGAGGCGAATGAGGCTGCGACGTGCTTACGGAGGGAAAATAATAACGCGTCGATACGAGCCTCCGCTCCGTCACCAACGAGTTTTAGCAAACACGACGCGATGTAATTTCCCCGGTCGAGGTTAATTTTTATTTGCGTAACGAGGGAGGAAGCGGCTCGATCAAATTTCGCCCCCGTTTTATTTTTCGCACACGAATTCACCGAACGGGATTTTCAAAGGAATTGGATTCCGAGAAAGCTACTCGTAATTTACGTGGAAATGCTGAAGCGATTCTAACTTCCATGTCGATGTATAAAATGAGCATTGGAAAGGTTCAGCGTGAAATTCTGTTTTTAACCAGGCATTTGTTGTTCGCAGGCTGCCGCAATGTGGCCTGGAGTATTGAAGTTACTGGTGTTACTAACGGCCCTGCTACATACTTCAAGGTACGTTTCTCTCTTATACGTCGTGTCTCACGAATACCTAAGTTGCCTAGCGAGATTCATCCTACTCGTCTTGAGGGGGGAACCTTGTGTAAAACGCATAAAAAAGGAACAAATTTGGGAATTTTTTTAAAAGAGCCAGCGCTAATTCTGTACTCTTATTCCTGGAACACCCTATCCACCTTTCGGTATGCCTATTCGAAATCCGCGCGAGCCGGGGACTTTCTGAAAATTATCGGTGTTAAAATTCATGGAATTCAAATTAAATACAAGTTTAGCGATTCAACGACAGAGGCGCGATCTAGATCAGTACACTTGAATCTCTGAATAGTAAGCGCCGATGGGAATGTTGCTCAAAGGTCCTAGAGATTAGAGCCTCGAGGCTGCAGGACATCAAAGTTCGCCTTATCAGTATTCAGCATTCTTTGGCTGGGCGTAGAACGCACCGATTTCAACCGGCGCTGGATGCTTCTCACCGCGATTGTTCGCCACTGATTGCAGATGTACGCGGGAAAAGGAAGGAAAGGTGGACTACCGGGCGAAGGAGAAGGAAGTGCTGGACACCATTCTAGGACCAGGACGGTACGACGCGCGTATCCGGCCCAGCGGAGAAAACGCAACAGGTGAATATACGGATACATGCACTCTCTATATATTCTTTTTCTTTTGCATTCCATTGTTCCCTCCGCTCTCCCATACCGAACACCGACCGATTATACCGAACGTGTCGTAAATTGTCTGATACGAATGCCAAGGAGACAGCGGTTAAGTCAGAGCAAGCTTCATACCACGGAGAAAGAGAATCCATTCTGTCAGTCGCGGCGCTGATATAACTACTGATACGCTTTGCATTCTAGATTTAAGAAGACTTCTCCGAGGATCCCAAATTGTTTTATTCGCGGAACTAATATTCTGCCGATCGATTCGTACGATCCACCCGTTATCTGATCGCGAGTAGAAGAATTCTAATAGAAAATCGCGCTCTTGTCGGATAAGTTAAAGTGAACCTGAGCGCTGAGACAAATGGGCAAAGCTACTCGCTACCAGTCTTACAAGGGGAGCGCATGGTCTTCGGAACACCGATTTGGTCTGGACGTTGCATGGTTATTTATAGTAGACCTCAAATGTAATAGTTTTCAGAGTCATAACGCCCAGCTCCCTGAAATAAGGGAGAAATTCACGTTTAAAGTTTTTTTAATGCCTACCTGACGGTTGTTGGGTTTCAAAACCTATCCACCCTTAAGTTGGCATTAAAAATACTTCACAACGTGAATTTCTCCCTTATTTCGGAGAAAAGTATTACATTTGAGGTGCTCTACAAATATGTATTAACGTTCAGACCAAATCGGTGTTCCGAAGGTCCTGGCGCTCTCTTGTTCCAACGAAGTCGATTGAGATCACGTATAAACTCCGCGGGAACATTTGATTCGAAATTGCTCCTTACACCGCCACCACCCCCTCTCCGCCGTTACACAGACGAGCCCAACTAACTGAATTATTTCCAGATGAAAGTAGTTAAGAAACAGCGAACCTTTGAACGCTGATGTATGACGAACGGTGGTGTACCGTAATTGAAAACTCTTGCCTACGACCGAATTCTGGCAATGCTCGGCCCAACTCTTCATTTCTTTAATTAAACCATGATTTCGATTTCGTTTCCTTTCCCTTTCATTTTTCGCCAAACGGGCGACACTTCGCGCCCCGAATGGAATTAATTGAGTAAACGGGGCAGCAAGGATCTCGTACAGTTTCCACCTACTCTCGAACCGTTGGCGTTGGTTTGTCGTTACTGTCAGTCAACCACAGAGAATGTCTCGTGCCGCACCCATCGGGGTCACGTGTTTAAGGCGATCGCCGATTATATTTCGAGGTGGCTCGAGGAGACGAGCGACAAGCAAGAAAGAGGTGTCCGAAGCTGGCAGAGCGCCGGCGGCGCCGTATTCGCGACGGAATTTAATAAAGCGAAGCGCGTCCTCGAGCGACGCGATGTTTGATGGAACGATACGATAACGATGACGAACAACGAGCTGGCGCACGGTGCTGTCGTTAGGTTGGCAAAGTGACGGCACGATTTGTTCGTCGAACAGATATTGCACAGCGCAACTGGCATTTACGTAAACGCGAGCGCACACGTCTATAGTCTATACGTCAGACCATTGTGGACGAGTCGCCGTGATTTTTCGAGCGAACGGTACGACGGAGTCGCGAGCGTTCCATTAATCGGTAGGAAGTGTGTCTCCCTTGATTTTGGACGGAGCGAATCTTTCGAAGGTTCCTCGACAATACGCGGCAGGTGTTACCGGACCTAACGATATAGTGTATTGAAGCGATTAATCAAGATTAAGCCTTCATCTGCTGACGAAGTTTGCTTTAGGTGCCCTCTGCAGCAGCTTCAGCTCGTGCAAGGGAAAGGGATTAGAAGTGGTTAGAGACTGATTGTTGTAAGAACCGTGGAAAAAGAGGGCCTTAGCACTGATCTGTATATTGGACAACGGTACGCGGTTTCTTGCCGTTGGAAGGCTCTGTGACAATTTGATTCTTGCCATCTTTGAGAATAAACCATACTCGCCACCTGAACGGGGCCATTGGTACTAAAGTTTTTCGATTCACATGCGTGCTTATTCGTGCTATTCAACGTGGCTTCTACATATATGCGTGGTGAACCCTGACTGATGCATAGTTCAAGCCTCCTGTTTTCTGTAAGAAATATTTTCTATTGCTCTACGAACTACTTATATGAGCAATAAGTATACATGTGAATCCAGAAGCGTAGTACCGATGACCCCGTTCAGGTGGCGCATATGGTTTATTCTCAAATTTTGGCCCATACCGTATCCAGTATAGATATGTATATCGGTTAGCGGCCTCGGGCAATGGGACTTGAAACTCGAGGATCTCCGGGATTCTGCGCACTTGGGCATGGGTATGGGGGTTCCTGATCCCACACTCGGCCATCTCCCTGGCGCAACTCCTCGTCGCTTGGGGTACGCTCCTGGACGTCTCTCTCTCGCAATACAACGCTACGCAATGCACTTCGTCTGGAGCGTACACCCCGTCGTCTCTGTCGCGCGCACTCAGCGCTCTCTCTCTCTGCGTCGTCGGCCTCGTGTGGTGACGATCGGTGCTCCCCCCATCCCGGACGAGCCCCCAATTGCAGACGCCGCGGGAAAAGACTGCCACGGACGATGGGACAGAACTCGAGATCTTCGGGATCCTGCGTACTGGACCCAACCCCACCTTAACCACCTTCTGGGTCCCTTCTTACGAGTATGAGGGTTCCCGATCCTACAGAATGTATGTCTGGGTATTCGTTAAATTCTGCAGTAGGGGGTGGCTTGGATAAGATGGACCGAGAAGGGAGGGGAGGATGCTAACTTGCTGAGAGAAGAGGTATGTCTGGCGTCCACTTCGGTGGACGATGGCGAAGGTTTTCGTCCTGCTTCGCGATGCAATGTACGAGGACAGAGGTGTACTTCTATGTGTAGAAACAGATTGCCTGTTATGTTGTTTTACTTTTATACTGTTCCACGCGATTTAATTGTACTAGGGGATAGATGTTAAGTCGAAGAATTTGGGTTTGCCTGCAGTATTAGGTATACCGAAATATCGAGTGACGAAATGTCCTCCGGTGTTGCCTCTTTACTTATTCGAGAATTGTAACTTCAAACGTCGTTCACAAAAGTCTGTTTCTGCGTGTTTCGATGTTAATTAATCGGGGCGTGAAATGTTTGATGGAAGCGTTGATTGCTTGACACATTTATGTCTTCTGCACTTGATGCATCGATTACTTCGACACGGTACGCGTCATTGTCTGTTAAACAATAGATTCTTCATTTTCGAAAGCGTAGTATTGCAATGTATTTGTGGAAATGAAATTTAGAAATCTATTGCAATTCTGTACGGTTTCGTCTCCTCGACGGGAGCTTCCTGCGCGCGTCTGACTAATACGTGACTTGCTCTACTTGCCACCTGACACTGTATATGTCTAGTGAATTGAGTACTCTACGTAACTTGAATCGCGATCATTGAATCGACTCTTCAACAACTCAAGTTAATCCATATTTTCGATAATATTAATCACATTGTTCTTGGTATTCTTTAATAACAAGTACACCTGAATTCTGGTTTAAACTCAATACCCATTTATTTTTTACTGCTCGGAGATTACTCGTATACCTCTAGCAATTACCAAACAGTGCGATTCTTTTTCGAAATGCGGTTATCGAAGAATTTCGCGACGAAGCGTGAACAGGCGTCGTTCGAAATTAATTCGTTTGATTCTCAGCCCTGCATTCGATGCACAGCTCGTGTCAGTCGCCTGTACAGCCGCCTGTCCCCGATGTCGGGCGACGAAAATTATACGATGGCATTGAACGCCTCGGAAAAAATTGGACCGCGAATTCCCATTGTTCGATAGGTCAGGGAAAGCATGCATATATCGTCGATAATTACAGTCGACAACGTACCGCCTGAAGCTTGATGTTGCCACCGTGACACGAGACATCTCACCATTTCCCGTATCCATCGGTCGCCGCGCTCCTCTTTCTTTCTTTCTCTTAATTATCGGGGAACGTGTTTGCGCGTCACTTTTGGCCCGCGCTGATCCGCGGGTGGCCTCAAAAGGGATGATTTCTAATTAAAAGAGAAGGTTGCAAACACTTCCCTCCACATAGGGCCTGCTTTTTAATTATCCCATCGAAACGATGCTCGTCGGCCACTCGATCGCATATCCAGCAACCAGATGCATGCCTCCAAAGGGGAGCGGGCGTACACGCGCGCGGCAGAAAGCTAATAAAAAGAAATTGATAACCCGCAACCGTTACCTCTGCCTCGAAAGCAAACGGGCGAAAATAAATCTTTGTCCCTCGATTTTCAAGAATACTCTACCGCAGATAATGCCACATTTAACAAATTCTCCTATTATTTAATGCTACTACCATTCGCGAGCGCAGGTAAGACAGCGAGCCATTCAATGGAAATCGATGGAGTCAGATGGATGAAGAAGAGAATCGTTAGGGTGCACACGCTTATAGACACGGTGCGCACGTTTGTTCACGCAGTTTGCCAGGCGAAGGAAAGAGCTGACTAACGTCGACAGTAGTTATTACCATACACGTACACAAGTACACCGTATCTTGGCAGATATACCATATGTTGAGAACCCGATCATTAGGTCTACCCCGGCCTCTGTGCCGAAGCGTACGATCTCGGCTCGGCAAACGATCACAAACCTCCGTCTCACAGCACTATGCCCGTAGCTACCGATTTCTCGCTTCTAGACGTTTTCCTTTCTTTTCTACGGTAGAAGCTCACCGTCCCGTATTTTCTACCCTTCCCCACGACGAGCAGGCTAGTCTCCGCCACGATCGAATCGAATCGATCCCGTGCATCGTTTTGTATGTGTGTGTGTGTGTGTGTCGAATACGAAACGCACGAATTTCGAGGTTCGTCTAAATTCTAAATCGTCCCACCCTTAAAATCTCTCCCAATCACACCCAATGATAAGTGAAATCCTCTTGGCTCGTAGGGAACTCCATTACTCGAGAGAACTCTGCGAAATGATGAAAGAAAATATTGAAAAACAAATATCCAGTAGAGTATTGTAAGACACGAAAAAGATTGACTGACTAAAAGGGCCCTCTGTTGTTTTTGCCCTTAGATGGGCCGGCCATTGTCCGGGTAAACCTGTTTGTGCGAAGCATTGCGACAATTAGTGACATCAAGATGGTAAGTATGCATATACCAATCCAAGAATCTTTAACGCGGTGCAATGCCATTTCTCTCTTGGCGGGTACTTTTTCCTTATTTTTCTGTTGCTTGCAAGATACAATGTAGGCGCAAAACGTAGGTTTTAGAGGCTCGGTATGAGAACGTTACGATGGCCTCTCAGCACCAGACAGAGAACGGCGACAACAGCAATGGCAGCAGGCTAGCATCTTGTCCCTTCTCCGTTACGTTTCTTATTTAACATCAAATGCATACCATCCGTCTCGCCCCCCCCCCCCCCCCCCCCAGTGGTACCAGATCCGATCCCGGATCTTCTCGCAGATCTTGCATGGGTAACCGCCCTCGTATTAACCATTTCCGCGGCGCGCGAATCTTTTCGCAACGAAACGGAAATGAGATTGCCGGGAAAGGCGCTTGAAAAGATTCTTAACGCGATCGATCGTGAACAGAATCGCCGCTTAATTCTCAAGTAGCTCCGTGGCGATTCTCGTTCCATCGATGGCGTTAAAAAAGTGAAAGACACCTAGTGACGATTTTGCGTAGAATTGATCCTTCGATCTGGGAACATTGCGCCTCGCAACCGCTCATCATAGACCCCCTGTTTTAGCCACCGTTCAAGTCTAATCTCTCCACCCCAACCCCCTTGCCCCCCCCCCCCACCACACACACATACACACGCACCCACACACCCCCATCGATTCGTCTACTTTGTTGATCCCCAGTTTTGTCACGCCCACCAGATAACCAGTTATTTTTCTCATCCGTGCACACATTGACGCTCCTTAATTTAGAACGAATACACGCACACACGCGTACACACACACAGATACGAAATACTAGCATTCTAGCATAGATACAGGCATGCGGCATTCTAGCTTCTATGTTCCACGTATGTACATACACGTTTATACGCTACGTAGGCGCACAGACGTTGCTGAGGGATGATGAGAACAATGGGGGCTGAAAAAGAGAGAGAAAGAGAGAGAGAGAGAGAGAGAGAGAGAGAGACAGGGAAATTACAGGGGAGAGAGAGAGAGAGAGAGAGAGAGAGAGAGGGAGAAAAACAGAGAGGATTATTGGCAGTTGGTCTCATAGGTTTCGTCCAATTTTCTCCCTGATCTGGTAGTTCCTCGTAGTGCTTGATGATTAGTACGCTCATTTACGTTAACACGTTCCACGGGAAGTATCCGTTCCCGATCGTCCCCCTCACAGTATGTTCAACGCGTGAGATGATGTGAGTATACAGGATTATCGAGCTTATTCCTCCCCCTTTTTTCTTGCTCGCGATGGATGCGACGTTTCTCGATCGGGGTCCTTGGATTAGGCTGTACGTCGGATGTATTGCGTAGTTTGCGGCAGGGAGTAGACGCGCCGAAATGGCACTTGGAACGTCAACACGGTTGCAATGCTTCGAATTTTTCTGCATGCCTTTTGCAACACTCGCATCACATGGGGGACGATGGTAATCGATGCCCCCGTCGTCTTCGGAGCCATTCTATGGACGAAATCCAACGATTCACCTCGGCACGCCGCGCCCTGCGCCCGCTTCTCGATCCGAATCGCAAGAAACCGATGTCAATGTGCCCGACGCTACTGGTAGACGGGTGGGCGAACAGCGAGTCAACGAGGACTTTAATGGCCCCGCGATTAAGCCACAGGAGAGTATCCAAATGTATCGGAGAACGTCTGGCCAACGAGAATCTTCTTGGTACACTGTGCTGCTGATCGAAACACGATTTAATGTTTAATGTTTAATCAGAGAATTATCGCTGTTGATCAGTCGCCTCGTATCAACGCGCCCGCCTCGTAATTAGATCGGAAAAGGTGGGACGTTATTGTTAATGTCTCCACGCGAGGAGACATTTTGGTTATCGACCTCTTCGAGGACTCGACGACGAGAGACAAGCGAATCAGTGAAGGAATGATAACAGAAGGATTTAACGTTTAATCGACGGTGGCTTGCAAATATGTACTTAAATCATGATCTATCCCTCACTTAAGGCATCTTTAGGAATTTATTCCTAAGTGAAAAAACACTTTTTTCAATTAAAAGTTTTTAATAAAGATAGAGACATGTTTGAGTAATATATACCCACAATTATTTTCAAGTTTTTTCTTTAAGAACAAATATCGTGTGTACGTTATTTCTGATGAACAGGTTCTTGAAACAAAACTTTAACAGCAGAATATTAAATAAAACTAAGCTGTCGAAAGTCGAAACGAAAACTTGGAAAAAAATTGATGTCTCTATCTTTATTGAAAACTTTTAATTGATAAAAGTATTTTTGTCACTTACAAGTAAATTGCCAAAGGGGCGGTATTTCTCCTCCGTATTTGGGGGTGCAACAACCCTTCTTCCAAACATTCGAAGCCCACGAATTCTTTGCCGATTCTTTTTAAGGGACCTCGCCCTCGTCGAGGGGTCTCTTAAAATGGTCCCAGCACTCGAGTGGAAGTACTTCCACGGAGTGCGTTACCTCTCTGTCACTCGTCGCAAAGTAGACGCGCTCGTAATGAGCACGATCGACGAGGAACTCTGTGAACAGGAGCAACGTGTCCGACGTCTTGTCCTGGTTCATGTAGGGCGGAATGTTACGCAGACACTCTGTATGGCTCAGGACGATACGCCCGGCTCGTTCAGCCTACAATCGATATTACTAATCAATTGTCAAGGGTGTTCGCACCGCATAGAGGCGCGCTCGTTAATTCGAAGTCTGTGTCACGAGAACGATCGAATCGTGGGCACATAGTGACGTTCCACAATCCATCGATAGATAATGCGCTTGAGAAAAGTTACGGGCGACCCGTCGATCTGTCGATCATTCCAGCGTTCGTCTAGAATAGTTGAATCTCGAATCCAATCGAGGGTTCGCGAGTGCAGGTTGCGAGTCTGTTAACCGAATTAACGAGGAGACACGTCACACGTATGCTTGTTCAATATATACGAAGGTCTATCGAGTCGACAGTAAAATAATTACTCCGTTTAAATCGAGATCGATATATAATTGTGTTGCTGCTTTATCCTTGTGGCCAGACATCTTGGGAAAGCCTATACGGTATACGTACGAAACAACGCTTCAAGTTTCTTAGAGTTTCAATCATATTCTCCATCAAGTAACGATTACCATTTATTTCCATTATTTTTCCTTCGTTCTCTTCTTCGTTCTGTGGTCGCTTTGTTTGCCATTCAGCGTAACTACTGTAGGTACACGCGTGCCTTTCGCTCGGCACGCTTCTGGTTTCGGTGTATACTGTTCCATTAGCTTGCTTCTTTGAGTGTTCCGCTCGGCCATACGTTCCCAGAGTCGCTTCTGATTCTCGCATAAGAGTTTTCGCTGTTGCGATATTTCAGAGCGAAGCAACAACTACGAGACGTGTAAGTTTCTTTATGTCATTCATTTATGTCTCTTTCGTACCTACGTGTTTAGCCTGACTCGAGCTGTTCTCGAAGCATCTGATGGATCCGGGAAAACGTCCAAGTGGACCGTATTGCGCACTCTCGCGGTATACGAGCTTCGATTGTGTCTGTCTCGAGGGTGACCATATTGCTCGATGTTTATATCGATGGTTATGCGCTGATGTAGAGTACTTTCTAGCGTCCAATACTTAATACACACATTGCAATTGCCCGCCAGCTGATCCTTGAATCACTCCAAGCAACGTAGCTTCACCCCCGAGGCATTCAAGTCCACGATCGGTTGTCTGGGAATACAGGGTGTCACGGGAATGGTGTTCAAGAATTTGAGGGCATACGGTACCTATGAAATCGAGTAAAGCATATAGAATATCCGATTCTAACCGATCCATTCAAATATCATTGAATTATTAGTAATATCTACGGACTTTCCACAGTGAAGGTGGAAGTACATACTATTTCGATATACCTAATAATTCCCGCGATATCTTCATCGATCGATTACAATGCATCACCCTCTACATTCTACATATTTCACTCTTTTTAGTGGATACCAGCTTCTCAATATTTCCAAAACCGCCCCCATTTTAAAATTCTCTTTATTTCCTTCGTTTCTCTAATTTCGTAATTCTGTATGAAACGCCCTGTAAAAGCATAGCGCGTAAACGTTGAATCGTATAATTGGAGCGAGTCGTATCTGCTGTCGGACGGAAGATAGCGAGAGTTTAAATGTGACGAGTTTTATCTGGCCACGGTTTCGCTTCCCTCCTGAACGCAACGACGCGCCTGCCAGCTGCAACCGGTATCTCTTCCGTCGCACGTGCACGCGTGGTCGCGCTTTCGAAGGGGCACAAAGCCATGGCGGAGGAGGAGTCTCGCAACGACGCGGCGCGTCACCTTATTCGTCGCTTGTCCTCCGTTCCTAAAACGGGAGACAGGTCTCGCCCCTGTTATATGGCTCGGCCTGTATTAACTTGCAAATGTTCCGCGCGTGGAAGAAAAAAAGATTCGCCGCCCTGCATCGTTTCTCTTTCCATGTCGTTTCCAGCCACGAATATTCCACCGAACGTCACGCTCGTACATGAAAAGCGCTGTTTCTAACGACAAAGTTTAAAAGCGATCTCCATCGGCGCGAGGGGCCGTACCCGTGCCCAATGAGAAAAGACAATGGAAACGTTTTATATCCCCATTGTGTCCAGCTGTCGGAAGCGTGACTCCGAGAAGCGTCTCTCTTTTCTTTTGCCATTACACAAACCCCCAAGATACGTTTCATATTACTCAACGATTGATTAATTTTATTTATTCTGTTTGCTATGTTAGATGGGCCCGCGGTTGTCCGCGTCAACATATTTGTTCGAAGTATCTCAAAAATAGATGACGTTACTATGGTAAGTTAAAAATCTAATGCCCCGAAATCACAGACACACGCCTTTACACATTATATACTATATTATTATTACCCTTATTATTACCATCACTATCATCCATTATTATTATTACATTATACTGAGTGTTCGTTACCTGTGCAATCTGTATGTATTATAAATACAGAGTAAATCACCCTAGAGGACAATGATCGTTAGTTATAGTCTCCTGACATCTGATCAACCGGATCTCTTTCTCGAATCTCCGCGCCATTCTTCCCGATACCGTAGACTCACTCTTCTTCTTGCTGTCTTTTTTTCCTCTTCTTTTACTAGCTTCCGTTTCCGAATGAAATAGCCTCGCCGCGAGTTTCCTTTCGCGTCGGGCAAAGGAGCATTTGGAATTCGAAAGTGTTGCAAATTTTGCTCCTCTATTTTTCGGTATCGGTCCATAGCGTTAGATATATCCACGCTCGGCGCGCTGTTTGCACCGTTGTACGATGCTGTATGAAGCTTTCCGATCGTTCGATATGCCATGCGCCCGACGCTGCAACAATGTCATGATTCGGCGGGGAATCATCTTCTTTTTGTATCGCGGACAGATATCGAACGTTCAGCGGTAGGACACCAGCGGGAATTGACGAGATAGCGTCGAGATCAGTAGCTAGACGTGCAATGATTATCATATTACTGTGCGGTTGTATGATAATACATACATATTAATTAATGTATTGTATATACACACACTCGTGTTTACTGTTAATTCGCTACTATTAGTATCCTATAACGCTCTGTTCTTTGTCTATCACCCGTTATACAGAAAAGACCAAGTACACACACCACGTTCTCTCTTTTTTACCTCTCTTTATGTTGTCTCTGTCCCTTTTGTAAACAGGCTCTCGTGCGTATTTAAGGCCCACTATCATAACTTTTTTAATTCCACTACTACCGTATGTTATATTAAGCAAGCATATGTTTTCTATGCATAAGAGAAACTTGGAGCTTGCGGACAGCACGACGCCCCAACCCCTGTGGCTATCCATTCGAGAATTAAATGAAAAAGAAAGCTGGCCCTATCGTTTACAGTATAATCCTTAGAACGATCCAAGTGTCACGGGAAACAAATTGTATTGTAATTATGCCTCCCTCTCGTCAGACGAAATTATAGTGGATCGAGCAGGGTGTAATCTCGCGGCACCCTTTTCCTTCGCGCCCGCTTGTCGCAGTATATACGTCGTGCTGAACGTAATCAGAAAACTACACCACATACTGTCGCCTCACGCTATTGTGTCGTAGATGATTTAATGGAACTTGACGTTTTACTACCATACTTTTTACTACGTTTTGCCGTGTGAGCCATTAAGGTGGCATCAAGGTTTTTTGCCTCGTGGCTGACACCAGCAACCCATACATGTACACCCATAAAGATACACTGTGTATTCAGATATTGTTCGTTTTATCTCCTTTTATTACTTATTGCTCACACAGTATATCAACATACACACGTACACAAGCACGCACACACACGTACAGATATATATATATGTACATCTACAGACTCGGCCGCTATACAATTTGTTCTTTAATCCCTTATTGCATAAATCGATTGTGTCCGGTGGTGTGCTTTTTCCGAGCTGCTGCATTAAGTCTATCAATCACAGGCCGTTTCTCCGTCATACGTATGTACCGATGCACCAGTTATTTTGTGTTACGTACTAAGGTTATTAATAGGCGTTTTTGTTCTTGTCAGCCATGGTAATCACGGTTTTGTCACTGGTAATGCTTCTACGTCTCTGCTCCCTCTTTCTTTGGCCGCGCGCGGTGACGCCTTCGCGATCATCAATCGTCACGTGCATTTATTTATGTTTAATAGATGCTCTATGGTGTCTTAATTATTCACACCTCCCGGAGTAAATTATTTCGGCACAGAACCCTGTTTTTCCGTAGAACTTTAACGAAAACTCGACAAATACCTTACCGCTCATCGTAACACGCCGAGTTTCGTAGGATATCGATCATTCTGCGATGAAAACTGCCATTTTACTTCCTGAAGTAGCCCCCACGAAATGTGCATATCGAAAAGACGAGATTACTGTGTTATTATTCGAAAGAAAATGAAAAAGAATTGGAGAGCAACAAAGATCTGCTGCTTAAAAAAAAAGGTCCATTTCGTGGAGGAGCGCTCAAGGAATAAGATTCAATTTTTATTACAGAGCGATAAATATCGCTTTGGTATCACGAGGCAATGCGGCGGATACGTTTCGGAAACCATAGGCACCCAAGAATGGCGCATTTTTATAAAGTGCCAATTCCTTGGTGCCATACTCTTCGCCAGGCATTTTAAACCGTGGAAACTAGCTCACGTCGCTTTTTCACGTCGACTCTGGGCCGTCACGATTAGAGAGGCCACTTTTTCGCTTTGCAATAATCGTACGTCAGCAGAGATTTTTATAGTTTTTGCCCCGACCTCCCTCCCCTCGAGCTAGAACGGTAGCAGGGTACTTCTTCAAAGTACGTACCGCTGAAAGCTATTGAACTCTCTTCAAAGTGCGAGACACGTTAAACTGGTGAGTCATTTTCTTTTACTTCTCTCGCATGTGGTATCCAATTACATATATCCGTGTAGAGCGACCAACCTCCCTCTCCCCTTTCCCGATCACTTTTAATCGAAGTCGACAATCTCGCCAGCTCGCAAAGACGGGGGCCTAAGTCGCCCGTTTCTCAATGGATCCTCGCCACAAAGTCATTCTCCCCAGAAGCTTCAAAAGACACTCGTGATCCGATCTCCTCTTATTCCCCGCGAAAGCAAAGTGTCGTTAAAGAAGAAACGTCCTACGATATTAGACTTCACGGGCCTGTATGCCGAAATTAGAAAATAAACATTCGAAATTCGTTTACATATTTCCTAGGAGTTTACCGTAGTAACGTAGCAGCAAGGAATGCATGTCTATTCTCATCGGTAGTTGAACCAACGGAGGAAGGTAATACAGTCAATTCTCGTTATAGGCTTCACGCTCGGGGCTGGCAGGAGCTTACAACGCGTAGCGTCGACTATTCCGAGTCGCTAATGACAGTGTTACGCGAGTAAGAGAATCCGTGAGCGAGCGAGAGGGTTCTCTCACTCTCGGACAAAAGATTCCAAGAAATGGTGGTGACCGAGCATACAACGCACAGTCGAAATGAGCTTATAACGAGAATTTACTGTGAACGACGTCGCGTCGCCGACGAAAAATGGAGAAACGTGGTGCAGTAAGGGATTAAATGATAGCGGGGCATGTGTAGCATGTTGTACAGATGTGTGTACAATCGTGAACCGTTCGAGGCCGGCCCCAGCAGTGTTTTGGGTTATTACACGGCGTGTAATGCATTGCGGTCGAAAGTCGTCGACTTTCCACCCTGCGAAAATGGCGCACGTGAGATACCACCGAAACGACAGACCCAGTTACGATAGAGTTCGATAAAGGAAAGTTACGATATCACTCGTCGCGACGAGCACGTTGTCGCCCTGTCGATAAAAAATGGTAAGGCCTCCGTACTTTGGCTTCGACTTGGTTTCAACAGGTGATGCTTGAATATTTTATAAAACACTATTTTATCTTGCGCCCTCTTCTCCGTGCCTCGGTATCGACGCTCGACGACACCTAAGCCGCTGAAAGCTTGTACACGCATACGCGGTCGATTGACAAACTGTTTAAAATTCATCCGAGCGCGGACGCACTCACTCTTCTCCGCGCCTCCATCGCGAAGTTTTCAGTGTATTTTTTTTCGAGCATCTGAGTTCGTACGGACTTTTCTAAACCCTTTGTTGTGATTAAGGGAGGCGACGAGGGTGGAATTGTTTTATCGCCGTCTGGAAGCTGCTTAGCTATCAAACGATCATCTTGATGTGTCACTCTTCATTGTATTTTAGGGTAGATGTCCCGACTACTGCTAGTGTCCCTTTTACTGCCACTTTATTTATTTTACTTAATAAAAACGTGAGGTATGAAGAATAATGTTCAAACAAATTTATTATTTAATTGGGATTTTTTTATTAAGTAAAATAAATAAAATTAGAAGTAATAAGAGACACTGGCAATAATTGAGACATCTATACTATAAGCTGTATTCTTTTTTTATACGAATTATTGTTCGGTTAATGGTCCAGTTTCTTTTGCTCTTTTGTTTTAACGCTTCGATTCATGAGTTGGATTCGAACATGATTATTGTTCTGGAAAAATTGCATTGCAAGTGTGCGGAGTACTCGGCGACTGTTTAAGTAGGAAGAGGTTTTGAATGTAGTCCACTTTATACAGGGTGTTTCATAAGAAATTCGTAACGGTACCGTGTTATTTATTAATATTAAACTGTGGAGCTGATAGTAAGGTTCTTGATGTTAGTTTCTCTTTTTTTTAACATTGATAGGTGCGCGTTTGGCTAGAGTAGGTGCTTCTATAGTACGTTCTATAGTAGCTTCGAATATACCTACTTCATCTCATTGAGGATCGATAATGATCTTGCTTTAGGCTGAACTAAAAATTTTTACTGGAATTATCAAATGGGACATTTTTCACTTTTTTCTTTTCAATCGAATTACGATCTTCTGTCGATCTTCTTCAGAGACATCGGACAAGGAAATGGTAAACGAGACTTCATTTCAGGATCTGGATACGAAAATATATTTCATAAAAAGATCACTTCAAGGTTTTCTGATTTGACGTGTACAGAAGGTCATTTCTATCGTTAATTAATTATTTCGAAGTGATTGAACAAGTCACAGAGAAGTATAATTCTTCTTGCTCTACCACGAATCATCAAAAACAATTATTCATTCGAAGGACTTCGTTTCTCTTAAATAAAACAATACATCGCTCTTAAAAAGAAAGAATAAAAAAAATTTTAATACCTGACCAACCTCTTTTCCGAGATAAACTTCCCCGCGGACCGTGCGACTCGGTACCTTCGTGTCGCTTCACAGTCACCGTCCTGCCCTACCGTGCCGCGCACACAACCGGGGAACAGAGGCGCGCTGGGAGAGCAGCGCCGCCGCTTGGCGAACGTGCGCATCGCGAGCATGAGAACTTCTCTTATAAATCTCTCTCCCTTATCGAGAGAAACAGACATCCCTATCTCCGAATTCCACGATCCTCCACCAACGTCTATGTACCTCTTCACTCATTGCTCCTCCACAAACCGTGTCCCGGTTCAATGTTGAATTGGAAATAGAATAAAAAAAGAAAGAAAAGAAAGGAGCACGCAAATCTCGGTGCACGGTAACTGATTTAATTAATCGATTTGTTTTGTTCTGTTCCGGTCGACGTGTTAGATGGCCCGACGAATGTGAAGGTCAACATCTTTTTCCGCTCTATCAGCAAAATAGTTGATTATAAGATGGTGAGTGCAACAAATAAGTAGACACGAAACAAGGCCTACATAACAATCTGTATTATCCACACGTTGTGTATATCTATTTTAACGTCACGTGTACGTGATGCCGTGAGACTTGCACTTGTCTGTACTTGTATTTGTATTATTTTACGTGTGTGCATATGTATACACGTGCGGGGCAAGGGGACCGTCAGGCCCCTCGCCCTGCACGCGAATAAATATATACGGTTGGCCCGTACGCCGCGCTGGAACCAGTGGATGTCTGCTAAATGATCCGGTCGCACCTCGTTCATTTTTTTCTCGATGTCGTTGACTGTCATGTTACTATGTATAATTCTCTACGTGGTCGGCGTGTGTTCTCTCTGTTATGTTACTTGACTGTTCGAACGTTCGATGGACTGTGCGTTGCAACCACTTCTGCGCCTTGTTCGGCACTGTAAACTGGGGGAACATTGGCAGTTACTTAACATGTATTAAAGAAAGAAAAGGGAAAAAATTGTATGCATTTTGACACTTATGATACAATCACAATAGATGCAATGGTTTGATAAGATACTTAAAGCAAATGTGAAAATGTTAATTTTTGTATTATATAGCAAAATGACCCCAAAATATGCCAATGTTCCCCCAGTTTACGGTGCATCTTTCGCCTAGAGAATTGGACATTCAAGGGGCGTGACGGATAATCGAACGGTGCAATAAACTCGACCCGCGGATGCTTTCTTATTCGAGCATTATTATTTTCTATTACTTTCTAGTATCTTGATCGCGCGCGCGAGCGATCGTGTCGAATCTCCGTTTCACCGCTCCCACACCGTTTCTTTCTTCTTTCCGTTTTTTTCAACCACATCTTTGCCTGTCAAGATAATATTTGCCCAGAAGGAAGTGCAATTTAAATGTCCAGCGACGCTCGATAGTCCTTGATCGATAGTCTACGATTTGCAGAGGCAGATTTGTGATTAAGCGAAAGAAATTGGGAAATGTTTAAACACAGAAGCTTCAGATAACTTTAAAAACAATTCACTTCTTTTTCATATAGCGAATCAGCAATAACTCATATGCGAGTTGCCATATTGAATTAATTTCGAAATTGTCTCGACTCTTTTAAATTAAAATATTTGATGACATTTCGCGAAAAGGGCGGCAAACACTTGTTAGCCTAGGGGCGTCAAATGTCCGAATCCGCCTCTGACGTTTTGATACTTCGATCACTGTATTTCGTTAGTGACGCATTAGAGCTTGCGGGGCTCGATATTCAATCATATCCCGCAAAATTCTGAGCGAATTGAAGACACTGGAGTGGCATTTGAAAGCTCGTTGGTCAGTGCGGTACTTCATGATTGGATTTCCTCTGAAATCGTGTGTACATTTTCCTCGACCAATTTTTGGTGAACCTAGTAACGAGATTTATTCGGGATGGTAGGGGTAAGTGGACGAAGGATCTCTGAAATGAAAATGAAAACCACATCCGAATTTTCTGCAACGACTATCATCGACTTTTTGGGACATTGAAATACATAGAATATTTAGTCTCAGTCAGCTCTCATCAATTTCCCAGTCACAAATCGTAGCTTCGCTTTGGACACCATCCAATGGGCTATATTATCTCGGGAACAAACCCTTGCAGCATCCCTCTTACACCTTCCCACCTTACCACCAATATTTTATACCAATCGATAAAGCTTCCTTCGTACGTGGTTTGTCGAAGTCGAAAGTTGCAGTTCCTTGTTTCTCCTTCCGTGACTACATTGGAAATTTCCCCGCAATCACGATACATCTGTCGTTCTTCCCACCCGATTCAATTCTTACTCGCCCCGTAATGGCAGGAAACATTCACTGCACATGTAACACGCACTCCCTTCCATAAAAACTTTCAAGCGATCGTCTTATCCTAGCCCCAGCCACGATCGTAACGCGCACAGAGTAACCTAACGTGCTCCCATTAACGATTTTAAAAAGCATTCGACCAACCTGCGTGCACAAATTAACTCTGTTGGAGTAATATACAACTTTCCGTCGCAGTAACGCGAATGGTACACTCGCCCTTCCACGACACGTGTTCCGCAAGAGAGATAAGAATCGTTATCAGTTGCATCGAATTTTGCCATTGTTCGTCGCGTGACTTTTTGCGTTTGCAAATTGCTCTCGCCTCGATCGAGTCGCGAGTGTTACTGGGACAAGTTGAAATTACTCCAATGGGGTCTCGCCCTCGGATTACAGGGTTGATTCGTAGGCCTGAGCCAGCTAGCGATTTCCACGAACCTCTCTGCCACCCTAAATCCTTCGATTCTTATCTCACAACTTGGTTAGATCCCTCCGCGAGTATATGTTCCCGGCGCCTGCCACTTTCGCACCAAAAAAACCGTGACATTATCAACGCGGTTGATATTTGTCAGCTCGAGTGAAATCACGTCACCTGGCTCTCACCTGAAAAGGTCAAACGACGAGGAGGAAATTGATAACCAATGGCCCCGCGATATCCATCAAGTGTTCCCCCTTTTTAATCAGCCGTTTAATTACCGACACGTTTGCTATTGGACACTTTGCGACGGCGAGCTAGCCAGGAATGGAAGCCAGTTCAGACAACGATTGTCTTTAATTGTAATAGGATTAACGCGGGAATTACGAACCGCGGGACCCTGAACTTTCGACTTTCGACGCCGATGCAAAGCCTGGATAAAATCGCGTGTCTTTAACGAGGCAACGACTCAAAGTCTCCCCATTCGATTTCCGTTTGCTTTGGTGGCACGATGGCACACGAGTCTCCATTGCTGTGCGCAAACTATTCAGTGTAGACGTTCGACGATTTTCAACTTATAAGTAGTTAGTTAAAGACGTGGATTAACGAGGATTACAATCATTAAGAATTCAAGGGAAAGGGGGAATGAAATTAACCCTCCGGGTTCATTTTTCACTTACCGTAACCCACTCAGGATTTAATATTGAGGGGAGCCGAGTTCAACGGGGAAAAATATTTTAATGCAAATTCAATAAAAATCATTGGGTCATTATAAAAATTGATTTAAAGAATAAGATCCAGTTTTCTTTTCTCCTTACAAAAGGAGTCCCTTCTTTAGGGGGTCCCTTAGACCCCTCCTCTATGTGCGCTACTGGATTCACCGCCCGAAGCATATACTCACCTCTATAAATCATTCTTCATATTTTCAAGACACATTAACATAATACTTCTAAAATGATCGAGCGTCTGCGCTTAGTGTCCGACAGGTACCAACTCGTGTCCCAACGTCTCCAGAAGCGGCTGGAAATCTTAAGGGAATGCCTCGTCAGCTCGTAAAATCGCTCCCCCGTTGGCACAGCATCGCAAACACGCGTCTAAGGGTGGCGATAATAAAATCGACCTCGTCGCGCGTTCAAGACGCACCCTCGACCGGCGATGTTTCTTTCTTCTCCCCCAAGCGTGATTCGATCCTCCGCCCTCGCTTTTCTCCGATGTGGCAGCGCATGATGGAACAGTGAATTCTCGCGTGACGCAGCTCTCCAACGGCGCACCAGCTGCCGTCGGAACATCTCGGGCGGCAGAGAATTATTGTTACTCGTATATACGAGGGGTGGTTCAAAGTGGTCGATAAAAAGACACGAGTGCGAGCTCCTTGTATCGAAACAGAGAGGGAAAGGTCCTCGGGACACGTTCGCTTTTCGAGCTACGATCAAAGGAAGTAGTTTATCTGCGAGCATAGATTTTTCCATTAGTAGTCGACCGAATAGAATGGCAATTATTTTAAAAATGTTTCACCCAACCTCAGCTATCTGCGTGGTTATGTAATAATATACGAGGATGTTCGTGATAAAGATCGCATTCCGAGCGTTTACGACTTCAAACACCTTTCAGAGACTTCAGGAAGCTTCGCAGCTGAAAGAAGTTCTTAAAAAAAGATAAAATAAATGAATAATTAGAAAGTGCTGTTTGCCATGCAAATTCCAACTTTTTATAGACTGATTTGACTCTCCTCTGACTTGGAGGAGGTCTGGAGTCGAGGGCACTTAAGCAACAACCGAAACACGATATTTATTACTAAATGTCCCATGAACTATCCACTTCATGGCCTCCGCGATCACTTACTTCCATTCCCTTTCAATTCTTACTCGTCGAACAATATTTGCTCGTACCTTTGGTCACAGCTCGACCAGAGAACCTTTTCATCTCTCCTGTTTCGACACATCGAATACTTCAACGATTTTCGGCCGGTGTGTCGCGAGAGGTCCACAAGTGTAGTTAATTAATAATGGAATTAAATAACCATCGTCTACCGACGACGAAGAGACTTCCCGTGCGAGGTACCTTCGAGGTATCTACCTTCATCATATATTAATATATTTTTTGGCGTGCCTTAAAATTTTCAAAAAGGGCTGAAAATCGCTGGAGTGCATCCTCGGGATTTCATTCAGCCTTTCTGAAACGCCCTGTATATCACGGATCGTGCATATTTGTCTTTTTTTCTAAGGCTGCATGTTACATATGTATTGTATACCTACCCCAGTGAACCCTATCCTGCTCATCGCGCCGTCTCTTCGTCCACATCATCTGCTCTACCTGCCTTTCACCTGTCTATCTGTCTGTCTGTCTCTTTCTCGCTGTCGTTCATTTGTCATTGGAGCGCATTTACACGCGGGAAGCGACGCTCTCGCGAAGACAGAGCCGAGTCTCATTGAACCGGTTCACGCACGATCCTGCCACGAGAATTCTCCAGGAACAAAGGCACACCGGCCCTTGGAATAAGCTCGTTCGGATCTCAACGGTACTCGACGAACAAATCGCACCAGGACTCGCGGGACTCGTGGCAGTACAACGAGCGCATTTGATTTCTCGGGCATTCTTAAGGCGCATTTACACGGTCCATTTTGGTCGAACAATGAGGTCCACTCGAAAAATTGAAAGCGAAGCGAGCGGTGTAAATTACCATTCGATCGAAGTGTTCTAGTGTATTGAACATTGAAAGAGAAGTTGACAGAGTTTCTGAGTTTATTCATAGACAGAACTGGCAGTCGTAGATCCACTGTTGACACGATGCTGATCCTTTTTATTGAACATGTCGTCAACGTATTAATCCAAATTTAATTGAGTCTTATCAATTATTTCACTGTGCACATCGATTTCTATCAACCATCAAACTGTCAATTTCATTCGAGTTTTAATACGAATGGTACAAAAGAATCATCCCCATGGGGTTTCCTATCAGTGAAAACAAGAATCTTTGCCTCCGCGAGGGGAAAATATATGTCAGAATGATGGATTATTAGTATAAGTGGTGTAAGTTGTTTCACTGAGAGGAACAGTCCGAACGAGCTCATTACTCGGTCCAATAAGATACGGATCGTCAACCATTGATATCGTTCCCCTTGGAGCCTGCGCAGAAAAGCAGCTGTAGGAAACGCAATTCTTAGCTTTCATTCACCAATCAATCCCTTCGACACACTTCACGCGATCCCAAGAGTCCCAAGACTCGCGGACACCTCTGCGTAGGGAATTGTAGTAGGGTCTGACGAACCACCGACTTGTACTACTTAAGAAATCAGAGCCTCGAATCAAGAGCCCCTGGCAGACTGATACGGCAATTTTCGAGACACAAGTTGCGTTAACGAATCAACCGAGGTATTTTCCTTCGATTTTCGCGACACTCGCGCGGTCCTCTGTTTTTTTATACACCGTGAGATAAAAATGAACGAAAACGGAAGGTCGGTGCGGCGTGGTGCGAGTAGAATCGTTCTCGGTGAAAGATATACGAAGGGAAATTATGCAGATGCGGTTAGCTCGTCGTTGGAGGCTTGACTGTAATTATGTACAGCGAGAAAAATCACTTTTTCCATGCAGGAACGTTTCGCACGGTTTTCCTCGCCGTTTGAAAGGACGACATGGTACGTACCCGTACGATCTTGTCCCTTTACTGTTTCATCCTCGTTTCGTTCTTACCTTCATTTTAGTTCTCTGTCACGCATACACGCACACTCATTCTCTTCCAATGTGGAGTCAGTGAGGCAATCCGCTTGGCCCACCGTGCACGCGTGATTAAAGTAATTACTTGGCCAGCTTCGGAATATTGAACCAACATGCGTAATAAAATTTCTTAATGCTGCGCCTATCAGCCGTATTCCAAAGCGTCGGGGATGATAAAACGCAATGTTTTACATACGTTCAGACACTCGTCTATCGTTAAACAGTTGAGATAAAGTGGGATCGTTAAGCTTGAAGATTGAAAGGGCGATAAGATACGAGACCTCGAGTGGACCCAACGAGATCACTTCTGTCTGTAACTAAGGGCGCGATCTTTAGGGGTTAGAGTTTGATTATTAGCTGACTTGTGCCACTTGTGTGTAATGTATTCATGAAAGTGAAAGTGAATGAACCAAATGGGAATTAATAGGCGCCACTTCCGCCGTGCCAAATCGATCGGGTGTAGTATTGAATAATTAAGCGCCGTCTATGAGCTCGATGTTAAGGAACTTCTATTGTCGCTTGTTCGCGCCTGGTACGTGATAGAGGCCGCTATGAGAGTTTCTAGTGGAGAGGAATTAGATAATAAGGAAAGTGGAAAGAATGAGGTAATAAGAAATTCTATTGATACGAGGACGATAATAGTAGCTGAAACAGAAAATAGGCGGAGAAGAGTAGAGTGTTCTCTTTCTAGAATATTCAGGATTTATTATTAAATTCGAATAGTTTCGAAGAATTCCTAAGGACACTCGGCTATCACTTATCAATCTTTCGTGCTCTTTTTAATTACTGGTGATCGACTCGAAGCAAAGCAGGGTCAAATATCCGTCTATCTTTTGCAAACAGGGAATTAAAGAAGCACGCGTTAGAAGAATAGCAGGAGTTCCAGAAGTGAAGAGTAAGGGGAAAACGAGGGATGTCCATTTTTCGTGATCTTACGATTTATAGCATATTTTGTTTGTGACAACTGGGTTTCTTAGCCAATTTTCACTCCGAAACTACTGTGTCTTATGGAGCACCCTGTATAATAAGACACGCTTACTTCCGCAAGATATTTCCACCACGTAGAATTTTCGTGGATTTTGCAACCATATCCTCTGTACCTGTTATTCTGCGATTCCGCGTCTCCTGATTAAAAGGGACCCTTTAACGGCACAACGAAATGATGGAAAAACGAGAGCAATTGCGCGACGAATGCTACGGCCGCAATGAAAGGTCACTGCGAAAGTAAGAGAATAAAGAACCCGGGAGGTCCTCACGGATCTCTCCTCTGCGACGTGTTGCTGAATTTTCAGAAACTCTTGCGGGGCAAGTCGTAAGTCTTTGCAGCCAGGAGCTGGTCGACAAAGGCGCAATAAATAGTCCAATATAACATACGAAAAAACGAGCAAAGTACAACGAAAGCAGTGCAAAAAGAATGAGCGAACGAAGTCGAGGTAAAAGGATCTCCTAGATTCCGACTTTCTCGATTAAACTTGTCGAAGCTGTACCCTGCCACGGAATTAAGGACGAGCCGTCAGGGAGAAAAGCGAAAGAAAGAATGCAAAGTGTGGAAGCACTTGTCTTTAACCCCCTCTCGAATAGAAAAGAAACAGGACGCCGTGGACGATTCCAGCTTCGGGAAAATGAAACCGTGAGCCAACATGCATGCTACATACGTTACATAAATATGTGTATATATATATAGTTGTGTCTACCGCTATGTACATATACATACATATATATACATATAACTTGCATTAGTTTTCACCAATAGTTAGATCTGAGCGTAGTTAGAGCTTCGATGTTGCTTCTTGCATGACTCTTACATTGCCTCTCGCAGTGTACACAGACCGTGTATATGTATATACCACGTGTATGCATATACCGAACACCGTTCTTCAATTCCCAGAGCGTTCTTTGCAACAAGACTTTTCATTCCAGCAAGATACCAGCGCCGACCTTGATTCTTTAACGCTCCCTGGTGAAAAAAATTGAACGCGACCTTTCGCCCGGCAAGTGCTCTTTACCTCGAAATAGCCTCGGGAAAGCGTTCCCACGGTTAATCTTTTTTTCGCCCGATCTTGGCGGGGCTCTTAATCTTCCAGCAGAAAGGGAAGAATGGAAAGACTTCGTAATATGCCTCCCCAGCTTTCTGTCTCTCTCCCTTCGCTGGAAACGTCGGCGTCGGAGGAAGCGTGCCCGTTGAAGTAGCACTCATTTTCCTACGAATCCCTCTAATAGCGCACTTGCGGTAATACGCGCGGGAGAAGTTCAACACGATCGATTAATTCGGCTACTTCCGTTAAAGCTCCCGGGGATCTCGAAGAGCGTTAAAGGGTCTCGGTTAGGTATCTTATCGCACTCAGAAAGCTACCACCATGATAAGACGCGTCAGGGTGAAATAGGTAGGATACTCGAGGCATCGTTGCAGAATCGCCAAAGTACCTGATGGAGTATTTTTAGCTTGTAGGAAATATTCATTCCGTTTCAATTGTTCTCCTTCCCTTTTGGTTGTGCCTTTTGTTCTTTAAGGCCTATTCTCGTCGATTCTGCGCGGGACTCCAGATTTCTGTTTATTTTAAGAGCTAATTATTCTTGAACGTTTCTCCATCGATTCCAAGGTAGTGGGATATAATACTGTTACTGATCCTCTTCACGTTTTCCAAGCTTGTTACACTCTTTTTAGTCGTGCTCTTTTTTGGGAAGACTTTATCATGATTGTGGGGATTTTTAATCTATGGAGATTGTAAATATTGAATAATATAGGGATTATTAAGGCAAAGATAAAATAATGTTTATTGATTAAGATACAGTTTCTCAAAAATATAATAATTACATGGAACGTGTTTTTCAATGATAGTAGTGCATTTGAGAACGTTAATTGGGTCAGTAATGTACCACTTAACTAATCGTAATTACTGAAACAATAAGTTTTATAATATTCCTGTCTCTCCTCCGATTACGAAAATAATAAGCAACCCACGTATGTATTTATTATTTTGAAAGTATTACTATATAAACACCTAAAGCAGCTCTACGAACTTCCTCGGTTTTATTAACCCACTCGTTTCTTCTATTTCTTGTACAATACGTAATTTCTTTCTCATCAATCTTAAGTTCTACCATAAATGATTTATGTAGATTGTTTTCACAATTAGAAAGGACAAGGGGAGCTTCAAATCCGACGTAAGAAATGAAACCAAAGTTTCTTTAACTAAAATTCTGTAGTAGCCAAAGTAGTTCCTATTTAAATATATTGCCATTTTCTACCAGAATGAATTATTAATCGTTAAAAAAAAACTTAAATTCTTGGTTGAATTTTTTAATGGTTCATGTACATTTTCTAACACCCGACTCGATGCTCCCCGCAACCACCTTCTTTTTACTGTATCGATTCACAAATTGACAAACCCCGATATTTTTCATTCACCACCATAGAAGTCCCAACCATTTCAAGCATAAAATTATCTGCTATCTAACGTAGGTGTAAATACCCTTAACTGAATGGTTTCCTTCTCTTTTCGCCTGCAGGAATATTCTGTACAGTTAACATTCCGGGAACAATGGCTGGATGAACGACTAAAATTCGATGATTTCGGAGGTAATTACAGATTGCGAAATTCCCGCATGATTTCCAGTTTCCCGGCGAGGATCGCGGCACCCCTCCCCCGCATATCACCCAACTGCTCCCTTAAATTCTTTATGTGTAACGTTACAGGTCGTCTGAAATATTTAACATTAACGGACGCGAGTCGTGTTTGGATGCCAGATCTGTTCTTTTCGAACGAGAAAGAAGGACATTTTCACAATATTATTATGCCCAACGTGTACATTCGTATTTTCCCCAAAGGTTCCGTTCTATACAGTATACGGTAAACTATGAAAATTTAATATAAAAAAGAAAACTGAAAACGTCCAACTTGCAGAGGAGCTCACACTTTGTTTCTTGCATTGTAGGATATCCCTGACGTTATCATGCCCAATGAATTTAAAATTATACCCCCTGGATCGGCAGACTTGTTCACTGCGTATGGCAAGTTGTAAGTATCGAATTTGTAATAGAAAATATAGAACGGTAAACTCTCGGGTCACCAAATGTGTCCCAGCTCATTATGCCTACCTAATCCAGATGAATGTGACTATTTTCACAAAAAAATAAAAATAAAAAAGCATTTTTTTATAAAATCAGAATCTAAATTGCGGCCGAAGCCGCGTAGTAAAGCTAGTTGTACTTACAAGAAGATAGATAATTTAAACGTGACCGACTGCTTCCAGATGGCTGGACGACCGACGACTTGGTTTTCCTATGGAAGGAAGGGGATCCTGTCCAAGTTGTTAAAAATTTACACCTACCTCGGTTCACATTGGAGAAGTTTCTTACCGATTATTGTAATAGCAAAACTAACACTGGTTTGTAAATCCTTTCACTATAGTACAGCGACTATACGCTGACGGCTCCGAAGCGACCAGCAATGATGAGATCTGATCGGCTTGCAGGAGAGTACAGCTGCCTTAAGGTGGACTTGCTGTTCAAGAGAGAGTTCAGTTACTATCTCATACAAATTTACATCCCCTGCTGCATGCTTGTCATTGTGTCCTGGGTGTCGTTCTGGCTTGATCAGAGTGCCGTGCCAGCTCGAGTGTCATTAGGTAATGCAAGGAACAATTGGTGATTGTACAGGCTGTTAAAAAGGAGAGCAGTGACCATCCTTCTTTTAACACCCTGTACCCGCGGGATGGTCGCGTGGCGGCGAGGACTCGCGGATCCTTATCGCCGCCGCGCCGGTCTCTTGCCGCTATAGCAGGACTTTTAATCGACGTGTACACGCGCGCACGTTTCTGAAACCAGGTGTGACAACCCTACTGACGATGGCCACGCAGACGTCAGGAATAAATGCGTCACTGCCACCAGTCTCTTATACAAAGGCTATCGATATTTGGACGGGCGTATGCTTGACGTTTGTATTCGGCGCGCTCCTCGAGTTCGCCCTAGTGAACTACGCGTCGAGGAGCGACATGCACAGCGACAACATAGAGAAAAAGTATCCACCGTCTGAAACGGAGCAATCATCGGCGATCGACCTGTCCTCCGACCAAGTCGAGCCGGACAACTCGTCCAACTTCGCTATGGTCAGTATCCCACGACAATCACAGCCGCTTAAATGTTCATTATCTCCTGGCAACATTCATCTTTGGTCAGTGATAAAAGCAACGGTTCTTATCAATCGTAACCGTCTTGCACGACGATCGAGACGCTAGTGAGCGATTAAGAGAAGAGAGAAAGAAAAAAAATAGAATAAGAGAAAGAACAAGCGTTTCAGTTTCAAAGCTTATTTTTTCATTTGTTTAGTACCTATCCCATACGTTGTCCGGCATTCTGCGAACAACGTAATGCGACGTAGGTGTCCGATAGTAAAAGCAAGCGCCCTGCTGCGTACATTGAGATAGTTGCCTGAAATGTATCATTGCAAAATTTTCGAATACCATGACGTTACATTCATTCTATTATTTTACTTTTATTATTGTAAACTGCTAGACCGGATATGATGGACCACTTCAACATTCTCTACAGGTAAATAAACCTTTTAAAGTCTAGTAATTTTATATCTAATCTCATATATTCAGTAATACGTCTTTCGACATTCGATTAACAACGAGCGACACTGTTGAGATTCATCGCGTAGCTTGAATAGTGACGAAAGTGTACCGCGATGTTACATTCCTGTTATGTATGCATTCTAAATTCACGTAGGCGTCGAGAGTCATTGGTAATATCCGGAGTTCTTCTTTCCCTTTTTTCGTTACGCCGTTTGTAAGGCGCGCTCGGGAGCGCGCAACCGCGGGTGACGCGGCTCGCAAGATTTTAACAGTCTTCTGCAAGAAGTGTAACTGAATAATGTCTTTATTTGTTTAGTAGCCGTCTGAAATGACTAGACACAAAACTGATTAGACATTAAACGGGTATGAGACGAGCCTCTAATGTTCTCGTGGGACTGACATTTTAAAAATTATCGTTGATCAAAGCTGGATGTGCGCGTAGCTAATTTAGGCACTACCAGTATGTCACACTGCATGATTTCTGTATCCGTGAACGAGTAAATCCGTAGACGGGGTGCTCCGTTCGAAAGTTGCTGTTAGAATGCTCTCGTAATGTCTACACGCTCCCTCGAGGAACGCCACGAATTGGAAAGAGATCGCGGTCGCCATGCATGCCTGTGAACGTTCACCGTCGAATCACCGACAGCGCCCGATATAATTGCACCGCAGTCAGCTTTACATGTTGAATATATCCTGCCTTCGTTTCCGTTGCGATCACATTTCTTCGCGGAACCCTTGCAAACACTCGGTCGAGTCTCCCAACCCCCCCCCCCCCGCGATTGTTCTCGTCCCGCTTGGCCCGGAGACGTCGGGCATCCTCGGACTTTTGTGTCTTAAGAGCCGATCGGGCACGCGAGATCGGCAGAAAGAGGAAGCGTATGCTCGCCGCTCTCTTTGAACACCGTATCGATCCTTTCTGTCTCGAATATTTCCAGAGACCTCTGGTCCGACAACCGGAGGACACCATGTCGGTGGATAGGATGCAGCACTGCGAATTACATATGCAACCGCGAAAAAAAAACTGCTGCAGGTCGTGGCTGTCCAAGTTCCCGACGAGGTCCAAGCGCATCGACGTCATCTCAAGGATCTTCTTCCCCATCGTATTCGCTGTATTCAATCTCGCGTACTGGTCAACGTACCTGTTTCGGGAGGAGGAGGAGGACGAATAAATGTCGACAAGGAAGCGCTCGGACCGAGGAACGTGGCTCGCGGCCATTCTCACCATTACCACTCCAGACCTCATCGTTCACGTCCTCGTGATCAACAACACTACCATTACAAACATCATCATCACTATCACCAACACAGTAACGTGCAGCAGCAGCCGCAGCACGCCCCGCCGCCGTTGCAGCAGCAACATCAGCAGGCGCAGCAGCAGCCGTCGCAGCAGTTCCAGCAACACCAGCCGTTACTAGCGCAGCGCCATCATCACTATCAGCGTTACCACGCGCACCACAATCAATCGCGATCAGCGTCCTTCTCATCGTTGCACAACGCTGAAGGCAGCGGCCGGTGCTCGCCAAGGAGCTCGCGGCACTCCTACAGAAGCTCAGCGAGATCGTCGCCATCGCCATCACCGTCGCCGTCGCCGTCGCCCACGACGTCTCGCAAATCTCCGTCGCCACCCCCGACGGCCGTTCGAACGGCCCCGCCGGAGGATCCTCGCCGCTTTCAACGATTACCGTTCCCACGTACCGAGAGGAGCTGCTGGGACATCGTGCCGTTTAGATGGTTCAGGTGTAAAGCGAAAGGTAGCGCGAAGATTGACTTCGTCTCGCGTATCGCCTTCCCTCTCACGTTCCTTCTGTTCAATCTGGGCTACTGGTCGACTTATCTCTTCCAGGGCCAGGAACACCCCGATTTGAACAAGTAAACATCGCGTTCTAGACTTGACAGAGATATCTGTCAATACCGGCGGGCAACCGTGAATCGTGAGAGAGGAGAGCGTGCGACTGAACGTCAATCCGAGTCGAATCAAACTTCAAGGTCTATCGTTCGCCTTGGACGAGCCGCGCCCCCTGCGCCCCGGCAAACCTTTTCTGGGCGCGAGGTGACGGGCGGCACCGCCGTTGCGTTGGCGCAGGGAGCGCGTGTCGTTCAAATGGCACGCCTGTTTTCCACGTGCCTGAAGTTCGATCGTCGCCCAAAGACCAAGGAAAGCGCAACGAAATAACAACGCTCGGTACGGTAGGAAGTAGTCGAATATAATATATAATAAAAGCGAGAGGGGGATTTGAAAAGGGCGAGAAAGCGAAGGGAGACGGAAATGGGCGAAATGTTCCAACTCTTATATGCGAGCGCACACAGCACGTCACGTACACCCACATCGACACACGTACACACAACACACGCACACACGCCTGTAACATATATCGGAAAGACCGCGTGCCACAGGATGAAAATCAATGTAGTGTGGGCCCTGAATAGCCACGGCCTGTTAACGAACTACGAACAAGCGAATAAATTTATAAATAATATAACTTAATATAATTGACAAGTAAATCGTTAATACAACAATGATTCCTGCGTATAAAATCCTCAGTCTACGGGATAGCAAGTCGATGTTAATGCACTCCCCGATTACGAATGTTAACATTGACTTGAGGTGGAAAAAAATACAAAAAAAAACATAATAAATAAACGTAAAAAAAGAAGTCTAAAGGATATCGTAAGTGACGAGGGGATGATTAGCCGATATTAACGGTCGTATTGTCACAGGAAGGTACATGTAGATATTAATTAACGATCGAGCGGTAGTTAACACACGAGCCAAGAAACTCTCATGTTACTCTCCCTTGGACTCTTTCGAGGCCCCGCGACGTGGGGACCTCTCGTATTGCTCATTGACCAGTCGAGACTGAGGATATTGTTCAATGTGAAATATATAGGTCGAAAGACAAAAAAAATGAAAAAACCGGGGAAGCGAGAGGAAAGTGAACGGGAGTGAACCGGGATCGAGAACGGTTCACTGGAACGGGACGCAGAGAGCTTTATACCCCTACAGGGCGAGTGTACGACAGGTGTTTTGTCGATGCCCTTGGGAACGGGAGGGAAAAAAGAAAAAAAATCGAAAAAAAAGAAAGAGAGAGAGAGAGAGAGAGAGAGCGCGCGCGTTTCAACTAATAAGAGGAAACAGAGGAATACGAGGAGGGATATGAAACGATTTTAGTTTCTCCATGCGTGCTTCGTTTGGTTGCCATTGGTATCGGTTGTCGACCCGCTAAATCGATTCATCGGAGCGAAATTTCCCAAGACGGGCGGGCCCCGCGTCTTTTACAAAATACCGAACGAGGGACCCCGGCCACTCGTTGGTTATACGCGAGCGGGGCCCGCGTGGCGTAAATAGATTCCATTCGACGAAGGATTCATTCGAACGAGTTATCGAACGCGTCCTTCCGCGTTCTCCGTTTTCTCATCTTTCGTTGTTGCGTCGCTGCCGATTCGTCGCTCAGCTCGACGCCTCCGATCGTATAACTGTAACGGACCTCGACCGATAGGGGCGATGTACGCGAGGGAGCTCGGAGCGAGACGACGGGTGAAACGGGAAGTGGCGCAGCCGTTCGGCGCTATCACCTTTTTACCGCTGTATACGCACGCCGTTGGTTTTGCTCATTCACAAGATTCGTTCGTGTAGCGCGCAAGTGTCGGATCAGTATAACGTCCTGCTCAATAACGACTGACATAATGAAAACCAATTATGCTGATTAATTGTATATACGTATTCTTATCGCGACTAACGAGGTAACGCGCTGAATGAATCCCCCGTGTTTTAAACCGAAGCCGTTCGATTTTATCGGAGACCCGTGCGACGTAAACCCCGCACAATATAAAGTAAATATTGTAACCCAATCCCCCCCGATTGTAACGTGTATCAATTTTGCCGTTGTCGCGCGGAGGGTGGCCAGCGACCACCAGCCACCGTGTAGAAATGGGACGGACGCCGACGCGTTTTAAACTTGTACCATCGTGTTGCCATCTAAAATGCTCGATGAGGATGCCGGACGAGTCGATCACAAACGATACGATTAAATTGTAAATCACCAACGATCCGTGTCACGTTCGTTCTTCGTAATTCGAATCAGGCAATCACGTTCATGTTTTATATATATATATATATATATATATATAAAATATATACATATATATAATATATTATATCGGTATGGTATGTACCGTACTTGAGTTGGATCGCCCGAGGCGTGTTTCGGCGCGAAGGTTATTTGTCTCTTCGTTGATTTCTTAAGAAAACAGTAAGTAATGTGAAACAGGAACAGTGGTATAATTATAATTGTATTATTGATATCTTAGCTAGGGGTGGGTTGGAACCTAATTTTTAAATTCGCGAAACTCTCGAAACTTGAAGTGTTCATTCTGTTTTGTAAGTGGAATATTATTATTATTGTTGTTATTATTATTACTAATATCTTGCTTTAATAATTGAAGTGAAAGTTCGAATCACGAGGAAAGTACAAAGTTTCGAATTCTCGAAACTCGAAACTTTCTAGGCTTTTGAGGCTTCGAGAAACCCATCCCTAATCTTAACGATTGGCATTTATCATAAATTCTCTTAGCTGATATTCGAGAAGCCTATAATTAACTAAATAACTGATTCGTTTAAAAAAGAATTTCACATAGTTGTCTGCCCAGCGAACATCTTCCAATGAAAGGATGCCTGGCGCGATCCCATCCTCAGACCGTTATCATCCTTCGAATTCTAGCCGAGGAAAAAGGATTAATGAATCGAAAGTAACGCTTGCGTTCGTTCGATTCGGGACTTTGGTAACGCGAGCGATCATTTATGGAGCGTACGTATTACTTTCCACGATATTATCGAGAGAAAACGGAATGGCGATTTTGAAGTATAGAATAACAGCCAGCGATGCGGGAGATTTTTTTAGCTGCAGCTGTCAATAGCTGCTGACAAGGGAGAGTGTAAGGATCAGCGTTATCGAAACGATCGTAGCTTTAGCGACTAGGGAGATCGTGAGAATGATTTTACGTTCAGCGAACAGTTCAATAGGAAATACCGGGCGATAAGAATTAATTTGCCGAGCAGCTATTGGCGGCAGGTTCGCGCAGCGCGCCGACCCACCCCCGCGAAGCAATTCCTCTTAAATCGCGGCAAACAATCCGGCGGAAACGATCGATCGAATTTTCAACGATGGCTCGACAACGTTACCTATGTTCTCATTTCGTTACGGCCAGATCTGGGTACTAGGAGTATTTTTCTTTCAAATAGCGCACGGTACTTGGGTCTGGGTGTGCTCGTCTTTTAAAAGCCAAAAAAGAATCGGTAACTGCTATTTTCACGGTAACAGAGAAGGAAACAGTGAACCTGACGCGCGTGGCGCGGAACGTCGCTTCGGTCGCGAGGGGCCAGACTTGGACGCGAGATTTTAATTGCGATTTACCGGTTTCGATTGAACGTTTTACCCAGGTCTGGTTACAGCACTGTTGCTGAGGTCAAATTAACTAGCGAGTGGATCGAAGCACCGAAACAGGGTGGAAATTTATGAACGAAGCGGGAGCTTGCTAAATAGAACGAATTGTTTGCGGGCTCCGGACGCGGGAGCCATGGGATTTTGTTTGTCAAGTGTCCAGTGCTAATTGGCAAGCAATGCGAGCATATTTTTCATTGCGCGCGCTAGGCTGGACGCACAGTGTCGTCGTTAAACGATCGGCCCGTAGCACATTGCGTCGAGTATGTTGCCTCTGGCTATGGAAAGGAGGAATCTGCACTGGAGCCATTCGGTAGGATCGTGACAGTCGATAGATATGCTTTGTTGTTTGAAGCGTGGCACTATGTTATAGCACGTACCCATGGTTTATAGATTCTTTTCGAAGTGTACATGATATTTGACCTTAGTGGAGCCTCCGAACCATATTAGGAACTCTATTTATACATTCACATAATGTAGCTGAGAACGTACTTATCGATTCTATTACTTCCGACGCTATGATTAACACCTCCGCGGGTAAACGTTATTTTCAATCACGCCTATAGTTTCTGCAGCTGTTCTTGCTTCGTTTAAGCTGGACACGAAATCGTAAGAGCTCTAAAGCATCGCTGTGAAATCTTAGCAGGGTGTATGGAATAAATCGGATCGATGCAGTTTTTCTTCTTTTCTTCTTATTTTTCTTCATAATTTTTTTCCGTTGTCGTTAAAGAATTACAGTTAACGAGTGTCAAAGTAGACGCATGAATCTGCTCTGACTTCAAAATCGCAACTATTACGAGAATGGTAAGATATTTTTAATTCCAAAGTACACACCTAAGGATCTGATTTTTTTAGTATTTTAGTGCGTTTACTACGTAACGTTATTATAAGTACAAAATGTTTCTCTATGTAGTTTAAGATATGTAATAAGTTGAGACAAGAAAAGGAATATATCTATCAGAGAATCACAGGTGTTGGGTTTTTTTAAAAGACGGAACAGTATAATGTGAGATCGATTGAATAGTTCGTTTATGTTATTACTCGAGCAAGTCCCCAACGTAAAGTACACTGTCAGATGTATGTTTGATGAATAAGAGATTCTTGAATCAAAAATCCAACTCTAATCATTTTGTATTACCACTACACCATCTCATCCATGATTTTGATTTATTGTCGTTCAGCTTTGGTTTTATAAAACAGCAAGTGTCTTTGGCAGCATTTTATTTATTAAGGCTTCAAAACAGTTTCGTCGTAAGTTCGTCCTACGCTATTCTCCTTTGCAGGCTCATATTAATTATAATAACATCGTAATGAATTATATATACAAATTCATTTATCATTTCAAAATCGTTTATCCGTTTCTCAACTTTTTCAGTGAGAAGATTTTAAGTACTCTGTGAACAAACGAAGATACGAGGTATATCAAATATATCTATATCGCAGTATTAATATTATTGTTATTATTCGAATGGAATATTGAAAATAATAATAATAAAATAAACTGATCGAACGAAAAGTGCTGTTTCTTTCTAATTATTTCAAACACTAAATTCTTTTCCTATTCACAATCAAGCAGGTAGGACCACTTACCCTATATTTATTACTATTATATTAACACCTCCTCGCATATAAAAATTAAACTTTGAAAATGCTTTGCAAATTGATAATTTGCAAGTTTTTATTCTACTGAGAAGTTAGAAAGTGAAATTAGAGAGTAATTAAGAAAAAAAGTATAACCGCCGCACTGGGATTTGAACACCCGACCTCCTGATTACGACTCATCCGCTCGGGTTTCGGCAATGTGGATTGGTAGCGAAAAGAACCGAACGGAGCCGAACACTGTTCCACGGTCACATGATTCTGACATCACTGCCACGTCCCACGATTTTGGCACCACTGGCCTCAGCAGCGCGCGAAAGGAGAAAGCGTGAACTATGTTACGTAACATCCTCGCGCTAATTTTTAAACTGATCGACGCACAAGTAATTAAGGCTATTAAATCAACACACAGTATTGTAGAAAATGGTTTTTCTTTTTTATTCAGATATACCTTGTAGTCAGTTATATTCAAGGATTATACTTTCCGTAGGTACATTTTGTTTGATAAACTTTTTTCTGCATGTATACCATAGGTAATTACTAGGTACCCATAGTTTCAACCAAAAATGCAATAAGCTCTCCTTAGAAAATATAAATGAAGACTTTTCAGTGTACAAATGGTTTCTGCTTAATATTATTCTTCCTATTCGCTAAATTAAAACCTTAATTACAAAGGAACGATCCTTCATGATCTGAATCTATGCATAGGAAATGGTCTTTAAGTCTTCACTAGTAATAATAGTAATAGAAAAAAACGAACGAAAAAGAGGGAAACGGATCTCTTTTCTTTTTTATTTAATTTATACCCAATATTATGCATTGTTAATTGATTAATTTCTTGTAGGCATCCACAGAAGTGTACATTCTCTCCCCGGAAATCAACGCGTTCACTATTGAAACTGATATTAAGTTGTACAGCTACTATTTTCCCAGCGTCTTATACTTTAGTTTGTTAAACTTACAATTGATAAGATCGTATAAAATATAAAACAGTCAGTATTAGATGTTTATGCACATTTTTGTGGATGCTAAGACACTCCCTTTAAAATATACTGCTGTACTCCATACAATGTACATAGTATTATCTTGTAAAATAATCTGCTAAAAATCTAGTCGCTAAGTGTATTGGCAGATCATTGCCGTGCATTATGTTCCGTTTCCAGTAGACATTCTCGTACAAGAATCCTAGCGTGCTGAATGCCCATCTTGAGGCGCTCAGCTGCACTGCGACTTCCAGCGTACGAAAGACGAATGTCTCTTCCAAGTTCCTCGATAATAACCAGTAACTGAGCGTATTTACCCTGGCCGGGTACAGTGGGGAAGTTTATCGTACTGGATGGGCTAGCCTGTGCTACCTGAACAGTTTGAACATTTTGCAAGTTTCTCGGGTTTGGCACGGTAATCACAGGTTCAGGAATTCGAGGAATTTCCGGTACCTTTGGCGGAGGTGGATCGTTCAACTTTGTTATCGTTATTTCGTTCAGCTTAGCCAGCTCCGTTAGCTTCGCCATCTCTGCCATTTTTGAATATTCAGGCATTTTAGTAATGTCATTCTGTATGTTAGCCATTTTTATCATTTCGTTCATCTTTGTCTTCTCGTTCATCTTCGCGATCTCTTTAGCCATCTCGTTAATCTGTGCAATTTCATTCAACTTCGTTATGTCGTTATTGTATTTAGCCATTTCCGTCATCTTCACCATTTCGTTTAATTTAGCTATTTCATTCATCCTTTGAACCTCATTGATCTTCGCCATCTGGGACATCTTCATCATTTCGTTCATCTTGGCGATCTCATTGATCTTCGTGATGTCATTGTATTTAGCCATCTCGGAGAGCTTCACCATCTCGTTCATCTTTGCGATCTCTTGCATCTTTATGTACTCCGTCGTCTTGGCGTACTCTGCCATTTTCTCCATCTCGTATCTTTTAGCCATATCCTGAGACATCTTATTTAATTCAGTCATTTTGCTAAATTCAGCAAGTTGAGCCATTTGAACTATGTGTTCCGGTACCTTTCCCCTCTCCATCATCTGCTTCAGCTCCGCAGAAATTTTATTCATATTCATCTCCGACATCTGAGCTATCGTCGCGGCATCCGGCATTTTAGTAAGCTCCGCGATCTTGGAAATTTCTCTAGCTAAGTTCTCGTCCAGGCAGCGCTTTTTCTTGGCGCGATGCCTGGCCATGCGCTGAGCTTCCTGCATCCTTCTTATCGCCGCTTGCTCCTCGGTCTCCTTCGCTCTGGCGTTCTTCATCCTTTCGGCGGCGGTGTACAGTCTGATCGCTCGTTCCTCTAGTGTCTCTGCCCTTAACTTTTGTCGTCTGTATTCGCGCATTTCCCTTACCCTTTTAAGGTAAGACTTTTTCTTAGCCTTAGGCATAACATGTAATTATGCACGGTATAGGCACGGTCATTCGTATGGGCTGTCATTTTTGTAAACTTTAAATACCAAACTATCCGCAAAATATATTCTGTGCATACGTTTCGGCCAAAGTCTAGCCAAAGCTTGTCGGTTCCCTCCGTACGCTCAGCAACTCTCCATGCTTATAGGCTCGTATATAAAATAAATATTACATTATCTCCGTGCGTTACAAATTATCTGTAACACAAAACGATAAAGTCGATTAAAATACGTCCCCTCGAAACAGTTCCCAGTACAAAGCCAATCAACAACATATCAATCTACATGTGTACAAAATGTAGTACCCAATAACGAATTCCCTCTGTCATTCGGCCGCCGTCGAGTAAGTAAACAGAAATGTTCATTAAACGAGACTTATTTATGCTCGCGGGAAGAAAAGGGGCATCAACCTAGCGATCTCTTTTAAGGAATCCCGTTAACCACTTCCATCAGTGCGGGTGAAGGAAAAAAATAGAACCCATGCGAAATTAATTGAATTCTCCACGTCCAAAAAAGACGCGGGTAACGAGCTCCAAATAGTGGAGAGGGCGAGCGGTGGGGGGGGGGGGGGGGGGTGAAAATTCGGTAGCACGTGCGCAAAAATCAAGCGGCTAAATACTGTTTTCGAAATACGTGTGTGTGTGTACGTGTGCGTGCGCGTGTCGGCTACCTGCGACGCGGTGGTTCGCGCGCGCGCGCTCCCGCGTCGCCTCTGTGTGCTCGCGTGTGTGCCTCCCCAAAATTCGAAAGAAGAGCGTCGTCAAGTGGCGCGCGGACGCGCATGCGCGCCAATCTAAGAACGCCGTCTTCTCTGGAACGTTCACCAATCACAACAATGGCGGACGCAATTCGGTCAGTCCACTGAAACGCACGATTAACCCACCGTGCAGCTAAACCGCGCTCCGGAACGATCCCATTTTATATCCGCGCGTCCCTCGCCGCGCCGCGTGACCGCCGATGCCGCCCGTGCCTGAAACCGTGCGGTTTTTCTCAAGATATACCGCAGACAAACGCACAAAAGCAATATCGGCCGACATGTAAGATTTTCGTTCGGAGCCACTTTAAGGGGCCAAGCGGGGTCGCCGATAGGCTGCGTGTGACGTGGTTGCGTTTATTGACCATAACCCCTTCCTACTCCCGTCTGCAACTTCACGACGGACAGGTGTACGACCTGAGAGGCCGCGAAACAATTGACCGTGCCGACCGCGTCTTAAAATACTCGACGACATTGTCGGGGAGCGGCGAAAACGCTTACGGGATGCACGGGCCGCCTTGTAATCGCTAACGGCCGCCCGACCGGTTCCAACCGAACGATAAGATGATCCGTTCCTTGGCAAGCATTCGATTCATGGTAAAGCATCCGGGGCGCTTCGTTAGAGCTTGCTTCTTCGACGGAGCGAGAAAATTTTTCACGGGTCTTTTTTCGGTTCTTTGCAGACCAGAGGATATACTCGCTTACGGTGAACTTGACCAGAGGGGATCGGCATTCTCGAGGGACATTCGAGTTACGAAAACAGTTTGGTAGCCCGCAAAATTTCACGTAATTTAGAATATATAACAGTAACGGTTGGTAGAAACGGTGACAAGAACCGATTCAGGAGGCATTTCGAGTTGAGATCTCGCGACGCTTTAGGAACTCGGACGCGTCAGACTCGTCGATATGTTCGTGGGTAGATCGAAGGAACGACACGTTATTTGTGGTGCGGACGTTTTATTGAAGTTTCATGGAGGGATTCCGATGATTCCTCGTGCTTAATCTATTCGTCAATTACAGATTTCGATTGCTTTGTTTTTATATGGAGTATTACTGTTACTACATCAATGAATTTTTTTTGTTATTACTTTCCTTGTACTCTGCGCTCATGTTCTTCTCGGCATTCAATTTGACGCTTTTTGTTTTCTACTATCCACTGGTGCAGGAGAAATCGGGGAATATATCGTTCACAATTATCGCAATAGTTCATACGGAAGAGGATCTTACCGTGTAATTGAATTTTGAAGGATCGTAGAGAACATACAATTAAGTTACCTATCTATTAAAAATGGCGGAATTAGTTGCGGGCGAACTATTGCTCCGTGTTCATTTCTATCTCCAATAAGCATTCTCTGATCAGCATTCTCGCTTGTATAATGCCCGCTTTCAATCTCTCCGCAGAAGTTCTACTACCAGCGTACGCCAATTTGACGTCATTCCCCAATTCCTCTATAATCGCCAGTAACTGAGAATATTTACTTTGCCCGTGAGATGGATGTACAGCGATCGACGAATTCTCCACAGTCGAGTATGCTTGAAATCGTTCGACGCTCGGTACGGCAATGACAGAGCTGACGCTTTCAAACGCAATATTTCTTCTCTTTAGTTCCGATATCACAGAGAGCTCTGCAAAGTTAATTATTTCCAGCATCTTTGCCTCCTCCGATGCTTTCTTCTTTCTGGCCCTGAACCTTGCCATTCTCTGCGCATCATGATATCTTCGTGTAATAGCTTCTTCTTCTGTTTCATGTGCTTTCGTTATCGATGAGCGTGCGCTTCTCTTCCTTTCGCCACTTGATTTATGCTGCTTCTTCACGCGCGCTGTACCTTTATTTCTGTTCCACTTGTAACCATTCATTTTACCTTGAGACACTCCCTTCTGATGCTTCCTCAATTTGACAAAAATTGCATAGCACGCATTCAAATTTGCCTCCTTTATTTTTTGTCGTGATACGCGCACGCGTTGCGCGCGCCTGATTTAAAAGCCAATCACAGGAACAGCTGATCGCCGTAGTTAGCGGTGTTGAATTTTCGAATCGTGTGCATCGCGACGGGAAACCTTTAACGTTAATAATTCGTTCTCGATTTACGTTAAGCGCTCAACTATTACGCCGATCTAAAATACTTGCGGTTGCTGGGACGCTTTTGGGAGAGAAAAATACCATCTTACCTGCACGTGAGGCTATAGGGCAATGCGCTCTTTCCGCTGCTACAGTTTCGCGAAAAAATTCTCGAGTCTCGCTTTATTGGAGATTAGAAAGAGATAGCTTTACCGCTCTTGCTGTATGTATTATAGTCTCAAGGTGATTCATTCCCAAAATAGGGACCTATAATTAATTGGCGGCATTTCTTATATATTTGGTCTCGTTAGATATCGATAACATTTTCGCGGGAATTGCGTTCTACAAATGTTCTTCGACTGTAATGCCATTTATTAATCCTCGAAAACGTACCTGCCAATGTTTCCTTTCGTCATCTTATATGGATGCATAGTTGTTACCTCTTTTATTACGTATAAGTTAAGGATACATTGATAATGGATAGACGTAGGTAGTTGTTAAACGGAATTGTATGGGAGTCGTATACACACATATATTTTTGAAACCGATGATTACCTGCAAAGTGTCGACTGCTTAAAGTGTATAAAAATTATATATACATATATATTTAGATATATTTAGGAGTGACTCACGATAGTCGTATTTTACTGATACTACGCAATACTGCAATATATTCTACGTGTACGTAATATTGTTAAAATAAATGTTAGATCTATACGCGGTATAGTTCTTAGCGAAGTCTTTCGCTATGCTGACGATAGTATAGGTGAAAAGAACTGTTAGGCAAATATAAAGAAATAGATTATATTGTTCTCTACAACAAAATATTTTTTCATGTTCCAGGTTGTACATAAAGGTTTCGAATGTTATGTTGCATAAGTTACAATCACTAGAGGTGTTCACACTACAGGATACCAGTCCTAATAGTGGAATAGATTACTATGTACATTCCGTCGTACGAATACTATTTCCTTTTGCTGCTAGTAATTCTCCCGGTATATCTGTTCTTTAAATTATGGTCTTGGCTAGGCTGGCAATTGTTTGTAAATAATTAATACTATGTGTATTTCTTACCGTGGGATAAGTTCATTTGGTTGTCTCTTCCAACACTTCGACCTACGAAGCGTTGATCGAGATTCTAGCCCATGCGGCGTAAAAATCTTTCTTATGTACACACAAGAGCGTAATATATGTGTATGATATATTATTAAAAATCGTAGTAAATTATTATCAAATTTCCTATCCTTCTAAGGAACATTAACGTTAAATCTTATTAGTAATTAAAAGCTCGTCCAAGCCCATTCGTCCTCTGTGTTTCCATATCCTAAATCTGGCAACATCCTTCCGTGTAATAATTCCGATTACCTAAAGCAAGTCCAAAGATATAATCTTCCTTCGAATATAACATTTCATTAAATATATAAATCGTTGATACCTCATTTGTTTCGTTAACTACTGGCAGGTGGCGAAGCCCTAGAGCTCTGAAGAGCCTAAATGTTCGTGGCAGTGTTGCGGACTAAAAGGAAATTATTGCCATAAACAATTCGAATGAAACTTATTCGCAACGTCGTGAATAGAGTATTAATACTAACGTGCTGTAACGTGTAAGGTGAAGGATTCATAAAGGGTCTCAAATCTATCGTATAAGTTTTCTCTTCGTCAGTTACGATAACTTTATCAATCGTTGGATACCTGGGGTACTCGTCTCTGAACATTTTAATGCTCAAATCTTTGTCCCAGCTCTCTGCGTATTCATTGAAGATCTTATTTTGCAGTAACACTATCAGTTGGGAGCGTAGTATCAAACCCCGAAATCGCCCATAAGAGTGTATTTCAGTCTGAAAAGTAAAAACCGGTTTTTCAAAACGATAAACGTATAAAACCGGTTTGGTATAAAATGGTATAAGTCCTATATCTGTTACCTGATCACTACTGGGAGGGTCAACTACAGGAAATCCATTAAATGTTACACATTTAAGAAGTTCCACTATATGTCCTACATTGTCTAAAGTTTTTAGCGTTACTACAGGGTGGCTCATTATTTCACTGGCATGTATATTGTTCGACAACGGTGGAGCTTCCCATGGTAATATCGGGATTCCAGCCATTTGGATGTGAGTTTCATAAATTCCCTGAAGACAAAGCAACGCTATACTATTCCAATCACTTCGAATGATTTAAGAGCGTCAGACAAGTATCGATATGTATTTACGTGCCTCGTTGAAAAAGTCGCCAACCCATTTAGCCACAATGAGGACTATTATAACTGGCAAGCCGAAGGATATCCCTTGAGTAGCTTCTATGAGTATAGCTGTCAAACTTATGGTCATTCTAACTACTCCGCCTAATTGTGCAGCTGCACCTAGCAAGGCATATTTCCCATGGTCCAAATCAACCTGAAATATTACATAGTATTTGATGCTCCATCTCGTTCGCCGACTTCGTCTTTATGTTCTCTTCTTACGCAATCCGGGAATAGTTTCGAGAGGCATGATCCTATTAGTCTGCCCCACGCAGACCCAATTAAGAGGGACGGGATGAAAAGTCCACTGGACATAGAGAGACCAAAGGTGAAAACAGCCAGGAAAAAGTAAATCACAACGAAAATAACTAAAGTCATGTCGTTATGAAAACCTGCGAACAAAAGATTTATTAAATGCAGGCTCATTTTCATGCGTCGCCAGTTTATTACCTTTGGGGTCATGAAACAAGGATCGTACACTACTTTCTGGCGTTTGGAACCATAAAGCTGCCACTGTGTTATATTCGCCTTCGTTGCAGTACATCCGAATTGGATATTTGGTGGGATCTTGGCCCAGCGGCTGGCAATCGTTTAAAAAATAAATCATCGTGAATCCCATTGTCGCGCTTAGTATACCAATTGAAATAGCTTCCACTACTCTCAGCCACTTCCTTTTAATGTATTTCAGACGGAAACAGGAGATTTTGTAGTTCAGGTAGTTCCAACAACTGCCTAGGAGGCCGCCTATCGTCCCCATTATCATAAACAGGGGGATTTCGTAAATGTGATAAGGTATCGTGTCGAATTTCCCCAGGTTTAGCAAGCCCGGGTAAGAAAAATCGCCAGGTCGTCCGTGATAAGTACTAAGAACAATATTTAACGTAAATGTCGTAATCATACTGGCGAAAAATGTTCTCCATGTGAGGCTTTGATTGAAGAAGCTAGTCCCCTCTTCGATGCTAAATAATACTCCACCTAAATTAGTTTAAATAAATCATTAGTGTTTTCATCGCACGTGTTGTTTTTAGGGCTGAGTTCGAAGCTACTTCTTAAATTCTCGAAACTGCACTTAAATAAAATACAAAGAAAAATATAACATACAAATTCTCGAGGCACGCGGCGAAAGATTCTTTATTCGTCGATTTCATACTTTTGCTTATCTAGCTTTCGAAAGTTTCGAATTCTTAATACTCGAAACTTTCTTGGGGTTTCGAGGTTTCGACGCTTCGAGAAACCCATCCCTACTTGTTCTCCTTATTGCTTACCAATCGGTGCTCCAAATGCGGCAGATACACCGCATGCTGCACCACCTGACACAAAATCTCGTTTCTCATGGTCCTCTCTAAAATACTTAAATATTCTCAAATCTTTTTTGAACGTGGTGCTTTTTCCCTGCGATATCCCTGCTGCCACCACAGCCCCAGAATGTATCATAGGTCCTTCCTACAAGAAACATCATCGTAGCGTACATTAGAATGCGTCTTAGCAAACAGTAGCAAAAGCAACAACGGACAATATTTACCTTTCCGCCAGCTAGACCTCCCACCACTGTACAAATTACTCCAATTGTTTTTACCACTAGTGTTTTAATGCGAACAACCCGAGGTACTTTAATTCCATTCAAGTAACATTTCACCTGTGGGATGCCGCTACCTGCGGCGACAGGTTCCACGTAGGCTACCAAAATAGCCCCTATTAAAATAGGTACCGAGTTTAGAACTACCCATATGAAATACGGTAGCCATAAACAGTTATCTACTACACATTGATCTACATCTGTTATAAACCGTAAGAAACAATAACGAAGTTTACATTCATTTCTCTCCACGTCCACTTGTATGCTAGCGTCAAAGGATACAGGACTTGAGGCACCCATATTTCAGGTTCGATAGTTGATCTATGGAAATATCTACGAAGCCCGCGATGAGAGCTGTGAAAATGCCAATCAATAAAAAAATGGACCATCTGGCGAAATTCTTTTTAACTATGAACTTGTATCCCTTCTGCCCTTCTTCATCTTGCAACAGACGATTCTCACAGGGATCGTAATCTAGAGACTAGAGAAGACACGAAACATTTCAAGAGTTGCTTACGAGATACGATGCATACACGGTAACGTTAATATATCAGAAGCATGTTACCTCGTAATTGGTCGATAAGAAATTAGTGGCTCCAGGCCTGATTTCTTGCGCATTTTGCTGCCTCGGATTTGCAATTGCCTCCACAATGTTTGGCGAAGGCACGCTCCCATGGCCGTAGATGTCATTCTATCGAGAAGGAGACAAAGCGTTACAGGCGAGTGCCTGAAAAAGCAGCATTATGCTGCACTCTGCGTCATTTATTGGAAATGTTTCCTCGTTCGTTCCTGCTTTGATATGACAACAATAGAAGGGACGAGATGTGTGAATGGTGGATGGTGTCAGGTAGGTTAGACCAAACTACGAAACAAAGGGCAGGAACAAACGTCCATGTGGGTGTTGTAGCAGGACTGTCGTGTTCCTTACCCGACTCTGTACAGTAATGTCATCGTCTGACGCAGAATTCTTCCTCGGGTCCAACAATCTTTCTCTGTCGTCCTCGATCACGTAACTGTCAACACTGTCATTGATGCTGCTGTTTATTCTCACGTTAACGTGTGTCGACGGCTCCGTCATCTTCGAAGCGCGAATATTTGGTTCGCATGTTACGAATCGGAGAACATGGAACGTTGAGACGAATTATTGCGTGTGCGTGACATTTACTCCGCCGTTTCTCGCAGCGTCAGCACGCTGTGCCTGCACGAGGAAGATAGAATTACAAATTCCCAGTCACGTGACGTGACTAATACTATGATTCATTGTTCATTTGAAGCGGTGCTCGATTCATGATATTCTCCTATCATTCGATCATCCTAACGTCCGTTTTGTTCGGTTCGTTTTGCGTACGGGGGTATGTTTAGTGAAGGCGTTGGTGTCAACACTGTCAACATATGTCTTTATTTTATTCGGGATTTATAGTGTCGGGAATGATCGACGGGGACGGGGAAGTTGGGAGGCACTGATCTACGCGACGATTGAGGAAGTCTGCTGTCTACTGTACTGACAGAGTTCGGCGAAATGTTATCACAGATAGGGCCGCTTTAGGATCGTCGTAGGCCCTAGGCACTTTTGCATAAAAACTGTATTTGTAAGCCCATTCAATTTATTGTTCACGTCATTCAATTGTTAATATATTTACATTATTTTTTAAATTAAATTTATTTTCAATTTTGTTTTTGTAATATTAGGGTACATTCATATTTAAAATTTCATTTTCAGACTTTCATAGGCCCCTGTAGGTTCGTAGGCGCATTTGTTAATTACAGAAAATAATATGTAATCAATTACACAATTACATTTTAATCGTAATTTGTAATTTGTAATTAGATTACATTTTGCTCAACTCTTGATAATGGTAATGCGCAAGCGTTGCTTATCAACGCCTCCAGTCTGCTGACGCGACACGCAAACAGAATGGGACAATGGCGTTATTAAGGAATTCATGATTCTGTAGAAGAATATTAGATAACAATGTGGAATAAAGTGTTGTTATAAGAGGCCTCGGTTTTTAGAAAAAATAGCGTCAATGTTGTCGAGTACTCATTCGCGTCTATCTCCGCATTTTAAGATAAAAGATTTAAAAACACTAAAACGTTCCTTTATGTAGAATTTTAATTTATTCATTTAAAAATAGAGCATACTCTAGATTGTTTATAATTTTATGGATAGAGTGTTAAAGACAGAATTCGTAACAATTAAAGTAAGTTAAATAATGGAGATACCGAGTCAAGAATTTTTCTTCCAATTTTTCCCCAAAACGGAGCCTGATGTGAAAAAATTTCATTCAATATTTTCGACATATTTTTTCATATAGGATTATATCAGTCTTTCTAGATGTGCCGTTAGTTACGAGACGCTTAGTGTAATTGCAACAGATATGCTGCAATTACAAATTGTGGATATTAAATTAGCATGATAACGTACACAGAATTCTTATTCTTATTATTCACAAATGTTGTCTTGCGCCTACTACATCAATATACTACGCAATCGATAATGTAATCGTAGCACTTTTTGCAAACCGATACAGTGACTCAAGTAACGAGCCCGATTACATTATCAGTATCGCGAATTACACGCGTCGGAATTCGTTTCCACTAAGTGGTAAGCGATTAGTTAACAAGGGCCAGCATACGTATTTCACAAAACCATCGAGATCTCCAGTAGTATTCGACAGGAAAAACATACATTCACAAAATACTACTATACACAAATCCGCCCCTGACATCTCACCATCTCTCAATCCTCGTCTTCAATGCAAAATGATCCTTCACAGAGATTCCACCCCTCCAAGTTCAATACTTCTGGGCCCTGGCGTTCCGCACTTCCAAGTAAAGGGTGAAGAGCGTGTGAAGCGCTTCTAATCTCGAGTCCTCCTCGACAGGAATATCGAGAAGATTGCAAACGACATCAACGAGTCGAGGTAGCTCGCAGTCCAGTTGTGCCAAGTCCAATTCAGCTTCGTTTAGCCTCTCCTCGACCTCGACAGGCCATTGCTGGAGCAAGGAGTCTATATCGGGCATGGGTCTCGCCAGATGAACGGCTGGAAGGTGTTTGCTTCTGTGAAGCTGATTGATGTCGTCGATCCACTTGTCGATGGACCGTCCGTTCTTCTCAGCGTCCTCGATCCTCTTCACCAACGTCTGCCTGGACGCGCCAGCGCTTCTCAGGTGGCTGCGCAATTGCAGGTGCAACACGGCTGGGTCGGACTGGTCGGTGCAGGGCTCGTCGAGGACAGCCAGCCCTATTTTATCCTCGACACCGTCGGGTCGCGGTATCTTTATGAAGGCGTCTATGTCGCCCACTGCGGGGATGAAATCGGGGATGAAGGGTATCAGCTTGTAGTTCAGCTCGATCTTCTGTGGAGTGTACCTGTTAGAACGTAGGACCCTTTGGATTTTCTTTTCTGTTACTCCTCTTTGTTATACTGAAGTCTGCTGAGGCAGATTATAATCGTAAGTTGCGGAACAGAGAAATAAAAGGAGGAAGTGATGCTGCTTGTGGTAAGAGAAGTATGGATGATACGAAGGATCGACATAAAAAAGAATCTACAAGTTTAAAGATGATTCCTTATATCCCAAAAGAGTTTAATGCAATATCAACAATAGTTTTTTAAAAAAAATTCATAAATTTCGGGGATTGTTACACGAGACTCCCCCCTTAAGGGGCTACATACACCTAGGACTAAAAAACCAGGGTGAATTTAGACAATTTTTTTTTAATTTAAAATTCCTTATATGCATCTTAAAATACATCCTTTAATGTAACTAACAGTGGTGTAAATTTCATTGAACAACTAAGAAGATTGAGTATGCGAATTCAAGAAGCTTTCGTCCAGAACCCACTCCTCAGTTACCAGCAACCTTAACAATGTAAAACAATCAGAGATACCTCATGATATTTTGAAACAGTTCCTTCACTTCCGTCGACACTTCCAGATCCTCGAAATCCTTCGGACTATACATCTTGATCGGCTGCGCGTTCCCAGTTCCCTGGATCTCATCTTCGTCGCTTTCCTCGCTGTCTGAGGGATCGCTGCTGACTCCCATCGACTTCCCAAAGCTGTTTTCATTGTCCGAGTACCTGCAGGTGTCATTGTTTATCAGAAACTGCGCGACGATCGTCGCAGAAGGCTACCTTCTGAAGGTCCGCTTCCCTCGCGGTGAATCAGGCTCCACGGGTTTCGGCTTCACGGAGGCAGGGCTCTGCCTGATTCTCCTCGAGCTGGATGGCCTACGACTCACCGGGCTCTGTATCTCTTCAGCGTTCCGAACCTCGATGCTCTCGTCGAACTTCGTGAACGCTGAAAGATTGTGGGTCTCTTCCTCGTCGCTGCTATCTTTCATGTCCATGGAATTCATTCTAACAATCACCATCCGTTTCCCAGGAAATCGTCAGCCGATTATTGCCGAGGTAACAATTACGTTCCCATCGCTGTCGGGGAACAGAGGATTCTAATGGACGATTGTTTTGGTATTCATGTTTTCACTGTTTCTATGGCACCGTCGTGGGTCGATGAGCGCAGGCTTGATCGCCGTCGAGCATGTTTCCTGGAGTTTCCATGGTTCGAAGTGTAGGGGATCACTTCAAGTCGAGTATCAAGAATACACTGCCGTGTTAATTCGAAAGGGCGTATCTATATTTTGGACGTATGTGAAATTGATCCCTGGTTGTTAAATGAAATAGCAGCAATTGCAAAATATTAGTAATATAAGGCGTAACTACAGTTAATTATACGGTATCCCATAAAATCGGATAAATAAATGTAATTATAAATTGAATGTATTAATGACAGTGTCTTTTTTTCTGCACCTACTTGTACATTCACCCGAAAAGTGGCAAAAGGTAATGGATAGCCAAGGAAAATTCTTGGATTATGAAAGCTTGTAATGTATTCTTACTTTTAATAAAAACTTTAGTTCAATAAAGCGAACGAACTTTTTCACCGACCCAATATAAATTTTGAAACATTAATAAGTAGAAGAACTTTGTTATTTGAATAAAAAGTTGTACGTAGTAAACTAGTGAACTAATTTAATCAATTTATCCGAACAGTTTTGTCTCTTGATGAGTTCGGATAAATGGAGTTTTACCGTACCCAAATGTTATTTCATATTTATGGACCACGTAGCTTAAGAGCACATTGGGGTTCACGAGCTCAGCGGAGTCGTAAAGTTGTTTAAACAGGTGATTACTTTAATTGGTTTAAGTAGTTTATTAAATGGTTCTTTCGTACCATCTGTCTCTTGGCAAGGTCCTTCAAGTAGTAAATTTTTAATAAATTATTTCGCCATTGAAGTAGAGATAACTGTGCAGACTGGACCGTCACGATGTTTGGTAACATGTTCCTACTTATCAGCTGCTATCTTTTTCGCCCGAGTTTACGGTAATTGATGGTTTATTGATCCCGATACCCGATCGCGCGGTTTCGCAAGAAAAAATTCGTCTGGGTATAATAAAGCCATCCTAATTTTTACAACACAGCGATCCACATAGGGTCATAACAAGTTTACGACTATTCCCAGATAAAGCTCCCTCGATCTTCCTTACACTTTATTTGCCGATAACGCGCCCGTGGAATGAAATCCTTATCCCTGACGTAATTAATCGATGGCACATACGCAACGGTGCAAAGCTCTTTATTCGTGTTAATATTTGAACAACGGATGTACACATATATACGGTCCCATACAAACCCCCCGTTCCCAAGAAACAGCAATAAACAAAGCTACAAGAAAGCACGGTCTTAAAAACGTCGATAAAATTTCACTAGCAATAAACGGTCGCACAAAATACGTGTAAACGAACATTATTAATATCTCCGGGACGTAACGCACTTCTCGACACGTAATCGAATTATTACAAGATCATTACCGATGACGGGCACCTGTTCCCAGGGCACTTTAATACAGAATCGAATTAAAAGCGATCAAAATCGGTAAATGGCTCGAAAAAAAGCACGAGTAAACAGACTGAAACGCGTCGCTCAATATTCTCCCAACATATACCACCGAAAGACAGAACGAACTTATGTAACGGCTTTCGTAAAAGCAGGTCCTCGTGACGTGACCGTCCGCGCGAGATCGAATTATTCATTACCTGCGAGCGTCTGATAAAGCGTTGGCCTGCTATTTGGCGGGAATGTTAAACAGCCCGCGAATTATGCAACAGGAACTCCACTGTCGGGAAGCTTTCGATCAGCATCTAGGTTTCTTGTGACACGCGTTTGCTACGCGATGGAAGCATGCTCGTACGGAGAGAAGGGGATGGAGCGCAGGAAAGGCAGTGACGTTGGAAAGATCGATTCAGAGTTTGGGTATCGGTCGTTACACAGGGTATTTCCCATAAACCTGACCGCTTCTGGTTCGCCTAAGCAGCCATCTGTGATTGGTTTTTTGGAGGATCTTCACCGTGGTCTGGGTGCTCTGGGAGCTTTGCGGCTGGGCAACGCTAAGACCGAAGATAGATTTCTTTAGGATGCTGGTGGGGTGCATCCTGGTACCGGATCGAACCCTGCCGAAGTCCTCGTCGGAGAAGTTCCTCCTCTTGGTGAACCGGCCGCGGGGGGATCTTCCGTCACCGCAGGCGTGGTGGAAGTAGGTAGTGGAGCTTGAGCTTGAAATGCAGTGTGGATCTTCGTGCATGTCCAAGGAGGGGCACCTAGATTACGGATGGTGTTCAGATTGGGACGAGTCGAGGAGATTTCTTCTTCGAATAATCGAGTTTATTAAGAAATAATTGCAGTTATATTATAATGAATTTATAAATAAACTTCTGTAGAAATATTTGTTGTAATTCCTATATATTCCAGAGCCACGGGAAAAAGTGCCTCGGGCGGTGGAACTCGAACCCGCGATCTTGCGGATCTCCTGTGTTTACTGGTCAGCCGCCTAACCAACTCCACCAAACACCGACCCCCGAGGTCTCTTATTCCCAGCTCTCGTTTATGGGAATTCTTTTTTACGTACGAATCCTCTTAAACAATTAACTCTACGAATTAAAACCCCAGTGTCTACCACTCCTAAACTCGATCAGTTCCCAATTCAATCAACAAGACTTACGTCTCCATAGCCGCAGACGCGTACCGTGCTCCGTGGTCCTTCTCGCATTTCGAAGCGAGGACCACTAGCAAGAACAGCACGGTGCAAAGAATGCCGAAGGCTAAAATATCAGCAGTGATGTTCCTGGAGGTCAAGCTCCTCAACTTCGAATCGGAAGCTTCCAAGTGATCTTTGTTCGTAGCCAGCCAAAAGAACTTGTAGAGTATCAGATCCTGGAAGAAAGTGACAGATTAAGTAGAGCGGCCAGCTCCAAAGTTCTCTCGCACGTTGGACATCCCTCGTCGATAAAGTCAGAAGGTTAATCCCGACATCCTACCCGTATGTAGACGAAAATTTGACGAACGATCAGCTGGACGAGGTAGTAAACGTCACTCAGGTTCTCCATCATCGAAGGCCACTGGATGATCATCACGTTCCGATCGATCGCCGACCTATTTTCCCAGGCTGTAGAGGTGTAATTTCTTAAGCCATCGTTTGCCAGAAAAATCTCACGTTGCTCTGTCGACTGCCCAGAATTTGACAAAAAAGCTCCGCCGCCGGACGATCGCCCTCATTTGTCACGTATCAAATCGATACACTATCGAGGCGACCGTTCCTTTCTGACAAGGGAAGTTAGGCAACCAGAGAATTTAGAAAAGTAAGTAAAAAATTAAAGCATAACACAGCATAGCTTAGCTTAGCTTATTGTTAGCTTAGCTTAGCTTAGTTTCCACGTGGATCCTCGGCTTTAAATTAAATAAATTAAATTAAATATATGCAACTTTGTGAACAAGTAGAGTAGTTCGTCCGTAACACAAACCTATTTATATTGTTGGTGCCATAGGGCAGTTTCAGGGGGTGAAATCAACCCCTTAAAAAAGTGCAGAAATGTATTTTTCCGTGAAATATCTCGAATGAGAGATATCGAAAGGAAGTTCATCTCTCATCTGTTTCGCAGAGGTAGAAACAGAGAGCCTTTTTCACTGTCTTCCCTGTTCGACTTCACCTGGCTGGCGACTAATCCTGTAATCAGGAACTACATACGTCGTGTTTACCGTGGTGTGACGTAAGGAATTCGCGATCGAGACGCAATTCGACTTTCTCGCATTACCGGGAATGTTGCGGTATATTCTGCAGCTCTGTAATTAATTTGCGCGGTCTCGATCGAAGTCCTTGGAGGGCAGTGGAGCGGACAGTTATTGCTAAAATATTTTCATGCTTATCTGCTGGAACGATTTTTCTGGGCCCCCTGTAATCGACACCGGTTGGGAAATAATGATATGCACGCGGGCAGTAACTTGTGATTACCGTGGAACGATAGCCGGACTTTCGAATTCCATTGTCGATTAATTTCGGTGGCTGTAGGAAATCGACGCTTTGACAAACGACGCGCAAAGTTCTCTTTGTACTTTATACCGCGGAGAAGCTGACTTTTCCAAAATCTTGCGCCACTCGAAGTACTCAGATAAGCATCGAGACACGTAGTCTTTATGACTTTATAAGTTTGACCCATTCTCATCCGCGCTGATAACGGCAGATGCTCGCGACGTTTGCCAAAGAGCAAGACTTTCTTCATACTGCAAATGATCGTCGGATTATCTGCCTTTGTGACTCCACAGTCATCGTGAACCGACGTGCCAGTCCACTAAGAATAAAAACAAAATTGAGGACCGTGCAACAATTGAGGGGTGCAACTCCATTTCTAGTGTAATATACGTAAAAAAATTCTACATCGTTTAATACACGTTCGATGCAAATCCGATAACAGATGAGCGATTTATTGGAAGTTTTCTACCTATTTTGTGCAATATTTTTGTTTTGGGCAGCTCCAGAACTGAAAAATTCGCCAAAAATAGAAATAAAATTTAACCAACTGAATAACTATTACTTATTGTGTGAAAATATATATTTTTCAATTAGCGTTCTCTTTTTAGTGTAAGTCAAAGCCATACATTTATAAACAGTTTTTTCTAATTTACTCCAAGCTTGTAAAGTTGGAGCTTGCACCCTTGCTAATGCAAGGTCCTTAATTCTTTCAAACCTCAATGATCCCTAACCCTCCAATCAACCCTCCACTAAACTACATCAAGTCTAAAAAACCCTTTCGTTGCGTAGGAGCGCATTCCCAGCTGAAATTATCTCTCTAGAATTAGCGTGTTATCGCTGTAATTGCAGCAGAAGGCAGCATATCTCGATCGTACGATGGTACCAAGTCCCCTGATCCTCTTCAATGAACTACACACATTGTCTATTTTGCAATCGCTCAACGAGGGCTGCTCGCGAGCGTGGGCTGAGCCTCTCAGAAGCCACGGAGCTCGACTCCGTAAAATAAGAAGCAGAAAAGTTTGATAAGTCTTATTGTCTGCTTAACCGCCGAGATCGGAAAGTGCAGAGAAAGTGGTGCGGATGAATTCGGCTTCTAAGAAGCTCGACTATCGTTTATCCACAAAGTCCATCACTTTACGTGCAAGTAACGCGAGAAGCCTGCAATTACATCGGACACGCGTCGCACCATGCCTGAGCAGAGAGAGGGTGCGCACGAGGCAGCATTGGCTGGAACGAGATGAAATCCGAAGGATGAAGGTGAGAACGTTCCCGTCGATCGTATCTAATCGGCGTGCGCGTTAAAAGCGAGGCTATTTTCCCGATGTCCGCCTCTGCAGCAACACTTCCGTCGGGACGTTCGCCATAGCGCTCTGGCAGCTGCGCGAGCCAAGGAGGTCAGCAAGGACCGGAAGTGAGGCGTCCTCGACTACCTTCATCCAAGATTTCACTGGTCCCTTCTACAGTGGTGTTCCTTTTCATCGTTGACTATAAGTGGATCAATTTCTGCTCCCTTTGGAACTTGGAGGAGGGAAAGGCGAGTTGAAGGGAGGAGAGGAAAATAAAGGGGAGGTCTGCAAGGCTCCCTTTGCGAAGCAGAACGATCGAGGAACATTAGTTTCGTGGAAGTGTGTGATTTCTTGAGAAGTACGCTTGTATAAATAGTCTTAAAGCACTGGAGGACGAATATTGTGGTTTTTAGATGGGGGAATGAGGAAGAGGATGTTGGGGGAGGAGACTCTGCGATGGATTTTTACTAGAATTTACTGGATTTTATTGATGGAAAGTTAAGAAGGATATGCTGTTGGGATTGGTAAGAAGGTGCAGTGGATTTAGCAAATTGTGAATAAGAGTTTTGGAAGGTGACACTCGATTGGGCATAATGGAATCAGAGAACGGAGTTTATGTGAGATATTTTACGCAGTAACTAATATAATCGATGGGAGGTTCGGATTTCATGGGGGACGTGTTTGCACTTTCGCAGAAACAGAATGGTTACACGAACGAAGCTTTCCAACTGGAGAACGTTCACGTTGGAGAAAAAGGGAGTAGCTTCAGTGACAATGGCAAGTCGAAGGACAAATCTAACGTGCAGGAAAAAGTGTCGCCGGAAAATCACTCCCCAGTACGTACATTTTTCAATAATGACGATAATCATGCTAACGATAGATTCTATCGTAACACGAAACCTTTTTCGTTTGCTCTTCGACGGTGTGAATCACCTTCGTGTCACTATTGACACAACGCCATTGCTTTTACAAACACTGTCTCGGATTGCAAAGCATTTTCTATTTAAATCAATAGGGAAATGACTGAATCACGCTGTTAGATCGAAGAACCTGTTTCGATGTTTCTTCTCCGCGTGCTTTAATTAAACAACTCGAAATAGTTTAAATATTATCTGGAGTCAAATACACAATTTCAGAATTCAAAAGTATATTTTTAATACACAAAGCTATTGATTGAACTACGTGTCGTTCGATTTCAATCTGCAGCTTCTAATTTTTTTAAACTACCCGAGGGGCCATTTCCCCCATAAAATTACTGGTTTATTCAATTGCAGAGGAGATGGAAGATCCAACTCCATAAAATAATGTGTCGTTCAGAATAATTTTACCGCAACACAAGTTTATTAATTATTTCTTTTCTCTTTTCGAATTGCTGCTCTCCAGAGAGCAGAATGGGGTGGAGGGCTAGAGTTTCTAATGGCGTGCATCGCCACTTCCGTCGGCCTAGGGAATGTCTGGAGGTTTCCGTTCACCGCCTACGAGAACGGGGGTGGTGCTTTCTTGATACCTTACATTATCGTTCTAATACTCGTGGGGAAACCATTCTACTTTCTGGAAAGTCTTCTGGGCCAGTTCACCAACAAATCATGCGCTAAAACTTGGTCCATGACTCCAGCCATGAGAGGTAATTACACTTTTCATAAATGAAACTGATGGGGAAAAACATTTAATCACGAAAATGTCGATCAAATGTCTATCACTTTCAACAGTGGTCGAAAAATAGTTTAAACTGTGAACGGTGACAAAAATACCATAGTTCCATTAGAAAGAATTCTATCTTCAAATTTATACCCCATAGATTGGGGGTTGCCATTGTCAACTAGCGATATAATACTTCAAACCTAGTATTAACTTAAGCTACATAGTTTCAAGCTCTCTTTTCACCACTACTGTATCTCAATTTCTGTCTTCACTTCAGGTACCACTATTCTCATACAGAGATGGACGGTTTTAATGGAAACACGTGGTTCTAGGTTTAGGATATGGGCAAGCATTCGCAGCCGCGTGTGTGGTCTCCTACTACTGTTCTCTGATGGGTCTAACGCTGTACTATCTCGCGGGTAGCTTTCAATCCCAGCTACCTTGGTCTTACTGTCGCGAGGAATGGCAGGGCCAATGCATCGATACCGTCTCCAAGGACGACGACGTGCTTACTACTTCTCCTGCCACTGACAACGGTACCCTTCGAAGCTCTGCCGAATTATACTTCAGGTTGGCGGTCGATCTACAAACCCAGTTCTCGAATCAAAACATCACGAAGTGAAATATCATAAAAGTATCACGAGGCACAGCCTCAGCGCACCCCTATCATTAGAATTTTAATTCCCATTTTCGCGGCCTTTATCTCAACACAATCTTCCATCCTAAACACCTGTACAGGGTATCTACATATCATTTTTCACCTTTTGATCCATCAGTTGAAGTGTTAAGAGAGATGGAAGATAGCAACTGGTTTACAGGAAGATCGTTCTAAACGAGTACGACTCCATCGAGGATGGGATTGGGGCGCCATCTTGGCAGCTCACTATTTGCCTCTTCTTGAGCTGGGCATCGATATTCGCTGTGCTTTATCGCGGCGTGAAGAGCACGGGGAAAGCAGCGTATTTCCTTGCGATATTTCCTTATATCGTCATGATCGCGTTGCTGATAAGGGCGGTGACTCTCGAGGGTGCTGTGGACGGCATCCTCTTCCTCATCACCCCCAAATGGGACAAGCTGTGGCAGCCAACCGTCTGGTACGCTGCCATCACTCAATGCTTCTTCTCTTTGTCGGTCTGCTTTGGTCCCATCCTCACCTACTCGTCTTATAACAATTTTAGACACAACGTCGGCAGGTGAGTGGCTTGAAACGGGGTCGGTCAGAACTTCACCGAATAAGCTCTTATTCGGTAGGAAGAAATAAGTTCTTAATCGATAAATAATTTATAATTAGTGACACTAGTTAATATATTAATCAGCAGACAGAGGAAAGTATCAACTTTCATATTCCTAACATTGTTCGAGTAATTTCGAAATGTCTGCCTCCTTAAATTATTCCACTGCGTTTTGAGGATTTGTAGAAATAATATGGTAGAATAGTCTGTTATAAGCAACGAAAGGATACCTATTTGTATCCGGGTGAAATGTTCACTCGAAGAGTACCTATTAGATAAATGTTAATCCGAAATAATTTGACCACCAGAATTATGAAGTTTTAAGCCATTTCGCGTGACTATTCCAGAGACGTGATAATAGTGACCACCTTGGACACTTTCACCAGTTTGATGGCTGGCTGCACCATCTTTGGGATTCTCGGTAATTTGGCCCACGAAATGGGCACCACGGATATATCGACGGTGGTTCGCGGTGGCACAGGTCTCGCCTTCATCTCCTATCCAGACGCTCTGTCCCGGTTCACGGTGGTTCCTCAGCTTTTCGCCGTCCTCTTCTTCGTGATGATGTTCGTGCTGGGCGTTGGAAGCGCGGTCGCACTCAGTGGCGCAGTTTTCAGCATCCTCAGCGACCACTTCCCGAAAGTCAGCCAGTGGAAACTGGTGCTCGTTTTGTCTATAGTGGGATTCGTCATTAGCCTCGTTTATGTCACTCCTGTGAGTATGCTGGGACACATAGCAGTGCAAGTGGTACACCCAACTGCTAGAGATTTAACTATTTCAAGGTGGAGCTCGATTATCCTCTAAGTGCACACTATCCTCTGACATTAATTCCTCTTAATACCTCGCAGTCCCTAAGTCCTCGGTCATATAAGACTCACTAGTCGTAAAGTTCCCTTAAACATTTTCCCTGAGAACTCGAAAAGTTCTCTAATGCAGAACGATACAATTATGATTCTTCAAGGGTGGCCAATGGTTCGTCTCTCTGGTCGACTACTACGGAGGCACCTTCGTCGCCATAATTCTCGGTGTCCTAGAAATGATCACGATCTTCTGGATCTACGGGGTGTCGAACTTCCTAAACGACGTGGAGTTCATGCTAGGCAAAAAACCATCCTGGTACTGGAGGTTCTGCTGGGCATTCATCACCCCTGTATTAATGATCGTGATCCTGGCTTACACGATCATCACTTACGAACCACCCACGTACGATGGCGTGCCATTTCCAGCTTACGCTTATGGTAATACTCTAACAAAACCCATTTCAATCCTCCATTTCCAAAATTAAATGAATGTCCAAGTCACTCTTGAATTAAATTATTAAATAATTTCACAATTCTTTCTCCGAACTTAACCACCCAAACCACATCCACTTCTATAATATTGACACGTCCAGCACACGTGACAGCATCTTGAATTAAATTTTCGAAAAACAATTTTAAAACTCCTCTTAACACCACCTTCCTCCGCCTCACCTACCAACAGAATTCTTCACCCATCTTCAACTCAAAATAAATTACCCGGATACTCATAGGTATCGGTTGGTCCCTGCTGGCCTTGGGAGTCCTGACGATAGCCGCATCGGTATTGCACAAATTAATCGAGAAACGATCGTCCTCCATGGTCGAAGTGAGTATTTCCACGAAGGCCTACAGCCTAAACAGAATCCTAGCCAGAACAATATCCACGGGACGTTTCTTGTTTTATAGACAATCAAAGCTGCGTTCCGACCGAACGAGGAGAAATGGGGCCCCAGCGATCCGAAGGTCCGCCTGGAGTGGAAGGAGTTCAAAGCTGAGAAGAATTTCAGATGTCGAGGCGGTTTCGTTGAGACTTTCTTGAAATAGAATTAAAGAAATTACACTTGAATAACTGTGTGTTTTACTAAAACCTGAAGCCCTGTCCTCTGTGAACCGTTTTAGATAAAGATCCTACCAAATAGACAGGCAATTAATTTCCTAATTAAACCACTGATCATCCCACTTATTCAAAAGTAACGGTATCTCCAATGAAACATTGCCTTAGCATGCAAAATTAATTCAGTAAAAGTGACTCATTAAAATCGTTCTTGGGTTGCGAAAGTGATCACGCTCGTTACGCTTCAAAGCGTCCATGTAATTAAAAGCAGCGTGACAAATGTAACAACAAGGAGAACCAGTAAAAGTGTTCTACTCCAGATAAACTGTAACTGTCGGTGAGCGTTAAAATATACGTTGGAATATAAAACCAGAGAAATTCAGAAGATGAGTATAAGAATTTAGAAATAGATCCTGGATCAAATCCCGCTGGCTATGTAGATCCGCCTCGCGTTCCATGTCGCGGATCGTTCGACGTTCTCGATTTATAAAACAGCCTGCATGTGTCGCGTTGTGAACGTAAATTTTCTAGCGAATAAAGGCAAAAGTTGAGCTGACGAATTCCGTGGCAATGCAACGTCGCCCCGCGCTGTATCGCGCGGCGGAAGAAGAGATCTAAAGAAGGTGGGACAGATACGTGGAAGACGTTAATCGCGAAAATGGAAATGTGACGGTGGCATTTGTTGTCAAGATTTCACACGGCGGACTATCTGATCTGGGTGAACAAAATCGCCCATCAGTCTTCCAAAGGCTGTTGCCTCGCAAAGATCGCGTTTAGATCGCTGAGGAACTCGCGGCGAGGTGGCGTGTATGCAAACGCGGGTGATTATGGGTTACACGAAGGTTGGTATCATTCATCTGCTCGCAATTATAAGATTCCGACGAGTAAAAAGCACGATGGCGTGCGCTAGATCGGCCGTTGAATTAAAAAAAAAAAGAACAAGGGTCCGATTCTAATAACCGTACGCTCGATAGACACGATAGATTGTCTTATGCAATTTAATGCTTCAAACTACCTTGCGAGATCTCAAAAAACAACACTCGGCTTCCAGCTAATACAATTAAGAAATTATACGAGGTGTCATTATATCTTGTTTCTAATCAACTCTGTTTACACGCGGGAAGGATCTAATCAGGCTCTCGCTCACTTAAATTATGTGCTTTCTAGTGTTACTGAAACTCGAAATTCCAAGGTTCGTCCCGAAAGCAAGAAAAAATTCCATCGATTTGTTATTTCACGTGTCGAACACATTTCGCGAGGCTAATCTAAATTGCAGCTGTAAAGTTGATTAAGGTCTTACTTCGTTTATCGTAATAACAATGTTGGCCTATTTCGAAACATCTCGACACGAATTCGACGGTATCTCTTTATTCCTCGCTGCCCTCTTACCTTCGGTTTGCACACGTCCCGGAATAATTCTGAGGCCTAAGGAAATTTTCTAGTAGACAGAGGTAAGAATGGACCAAACGCTGGTTATCCCTGGATCGAGGCAGAAATCTCTGGCTTCCTGCGTCTGTCGTTACCTTGGGTACCAAGTGAAACATTGTTTGGCCGATGGATAATGGTTCCAGTAGATTTCTAAAAAGATCTCGCTGCAATTACGTGTTAATAACGCCTATCTCACGCTAAGCCGGCTTCCAAAAGGAATATTTGTTTGATGTGTCGCTGTATCCTTACGTAAACAACGCGATAATCGACGAAACTGGGCATGTAATTGCAAATTGCTAGATGACGAGTGGAAGATAGCCAATATGTACGTTTCTATTCGTAGAACAACCTCGCGGATGACGCAGGTGTGCCGGGCTCATATAGACTCTCTGTCGTATCTGGCGCTGAGAAGCAGGTGGAAAACGGGGTGAGTTTGACATTAGTAGCTGGGACACCTCCTAAGCTAATTACTTTAACATTTCTTAGTACTTTCAACCCTCTAGAAACCATATACTACCTGATCTTACCGTTATATCATACAATTAATAGTTCTACAGCTCAAAATTGAAAGAAAAGATTATACTCATAGTTTCTAAAGCGCGAGGGAAATTTTAATTCTGAGATATTGATACTTGTATGTGACAAAGGAGATGATTATTCCATCACCCCACTTTATAAATTACTTACGACTTAAATTTTATTAGAAAATATGAGTTAATTACGAATGTCACACTTCGCGTTGAATATTAATAGATATAAGAATATTACTACATGCTTCAGAACAGAATAGTCTCATAGGAATTTAATTAATTACTTTTCGCGGAATGATTCCCTGGTTTCGTAGACGACACCGGTGAAGGTGGAGAATAAATTTGAGCGGGCGCAATGGGACAGCAATCTGGAATTCCTGATGTCCTGCGTGGCGTTCTCGGTTGGCCTGGGCAACGTTTGGCGGTTTCCTTCCACTGCGTACGAGAACGGGGGCGGTGCATTTCTGATACCTTACATCGTCGTGTTATTCATCATTGGGAAGCCTGTTTACTACTTGGAGATGATCATGGGGCAGTTCAGCAGCAGGTCCTGCGTTGAAGTCTGGTCCATGTCGCCTGCTTTCAAAGGTACCTTCCGGCACCCCTCGGGGACCACTCGGGGTAGTTTTCAATGGAACCGAATGGGGCCTATAAAAGTGAATAATTCATTAGAGGGAATGTTGCAAAGCTGGCGCTCTTGCAACCGCGGGTTTCGGTTCAAGGGATTGTAAATTTGTGGGGGATGACAAGTTGCTGTTTCACCATTGCTTCAGGGATCGGGTATGGTGTCACCATTTCCGTCTTCTCGGTGGTCACTTATTATTGCTCGCTGATGGCGCTGACACTGTACTACCTGTTGGCCAGTTTTCAGTCGGTCCTCCCTTGGGCCGTGTGCTGGAAAGATTGGGGCGATGGGTGCTTCGACAGCACGTCAGCTGGCAACGAGACGGCAAATGTTAATAAAAGTAGCTCGGCTGATTGGTACTTTCGGTGGGTATTACATCCAGTAAATCCAAACAGATATCATCTTCGGCGTTTGAAGTTCTATTTTACTAATAGTGATATAAGGCAGTATTTTTTTATATTGTGTGATTTTGTAATATCTACATTGTGTCTCTTTACTTTTATTAAACTCAAACACTCTAACACTCTAACATATCCATTAATAATGCAGTGAACATAGGAATAGTTGCCTGTAAGCTTCGCGAACATTAGAATTCTTTTGTGATTTTATTCAGCAAGGTGGTCCTCAACGAAGCTGGGATCGGGGATGGTCTTGGAGCTCCGTCTTGGAAGCTGGTGCTTACACTCTTCTTCAGCTGGGCCAGTGTGTTTGTAGTACTTAGCAAAGGCGTCAAGAGCACTGGAAAAGCTGCTTACTTCCTCGCTCTGTTCCCTTACGTGATCATGATTACGTTGTTAGTAAGGGCAGTGACCCTCGAAGGAGCTGTGGATGGTATAATATTCTTGTTCATGCCAACTTGGGAGAAAATATTCGAACCTGCTGTTTGGTATGCAGCTGTCACTCAATCATTCTTCTCCCTTGGAGTTTGCTTTGGCGCTGTCACCATGTACTCGTCTTACAATCGGTTCGATCACAATTCGTTAAGGTAATCACGAAATAATTACTAACTCCTCTCCCAGTAAGAAATAGTACCTCATCCCCCATTTTTCTTCCCCCAAATACATATGTTTCACCTAGGGACCTACAGAAATCCAACAGATATCACACGTCCATCTCCAATCCTCAAGAACCGGTTTCCCCCCCTCGAAGTTGAGACTCCCACATTTTCCTTCTCAACAATACATTCAAAGAAAAAATGAAACTCAACACAGGATACTTGAATAGTGTCCCCAAGTCAATTAATTAAGAGAAAAATCACTTCTCAGAGATTGCAACGTGGTGACCACCATGGACCTGGGCACCAGTTTAATCGCTGGAACGACGATCTTCGGCATCCTAGGCAACCTTGCCCACGAATCGGGCAAAGATGACATCAGCACAGTGGTCCGTGCTGGCACAGGTCTGGCTTTCATCTCTTACCCAGAAGCTCTCGCGAAGTTCGCAGTGGTACCCCAGCTGTTCGCGGTGCTCTTCTTCCTCATGCTCTTCGTTCTGGGAATCGGCACAACGGTGGCCTTCACTGGGGTCATCAGCAGCATCATCAAGGACAGGTTTCCACGGTTCCGAGACTGGACCGTCGCTGCTGGCGTCACCAGCGCTGGCTTTCTCATTGGAATCGTTTATTGCACGAGAGTGAGCTCTGTTATATGCACTTTTTATCGATGAAACTGTTTAGTCAAATCCAACACTGTCCGCGGTTTCTAATTAACAAAACAGCAAAATGTCGAAAAGAAAGGATCTTATTTGCGCGTTTTAACACGTTACAGTCCGTGTACACGAAAATTTGCATTCCATTTCATTTACGACCAAGTCCTTCACACATATTTGTGCATTTCATTTAACTGACGCCAAAGTCCTTCACTCACATTTGTGAATTCTATTTAACTTATGATAAAGTCCATTTACACAGATCTCTGCATTCTATTTAATTTATGTCAAAATCTTCCACAGATATTTCTGCATTTGATTTAATTTATGACAAAATCCGTGTGCACAGATCCGTCTAATATATCGCTCCGTCCCAGTAGTAGTTTTTAATCAAACAATAGCAGGCGGCAATGCGTTAATTTGCAAGGAAAAGGTAAAAGAAGAAAGAAACTACTTAGATATTTGGCTGTGGATTAATAAATAATTACTCGATTCTTTTTACAAAAACCATTCGACTATCAATTTGACTATTTAGTGCAGTTGACAAATATGCGTGTTCTGTGATGGATTTTTTTATTGTAAATAAAATGTTTAATGGAAATTGTTTACCCAGGGTGGGCAGTATATATTAAACTTGGTCGATTACTTTGGTGGGACGTTTATTATAGTGTTTCTGGCTTTCTTCGAAGTGATCGCAGTTTCGTGGGTGTACGGTAAGTGTGTACCCTGTTTCTTAGAACCTAACTATCGCTACAAGTGTTTCTCGTCAGTTTTTTCTTTATTACACAGGCATCGATAACTTTCTGGATGACACAGAATTCATGGCCGGCAGAAGACCATCCTTTTATTGGAGAATTTGCTGGTGCTGCCTGACTCCACTATCCCTGCTTGCCATTTTGATCTATTTTCTCTCCAAATTGACTCCTATCATGTACAATGGCGAATATTATCCAACTTCTGCATATGGTACGATGGGGATGCGAGAAATGATTTGATCAGTCTGAATTTGGGGGATGTTTGAAGACGTGGGAAGTGAACTTTCGTTCAAAGGGGACACATGGTACTTCTTATAATAGTGTGGGTATCGTTGCAGCTGCTGGTTGGACGATTTTAGTATTGGGAGTGATTCAGCTTCCCATCTGGATGATCGTTAGCAGGATGCAGAGCAAAGGCAAACCTATGGATGTAAGCAGACGAAATAGAAAGCTGGGAAGGATTCGGTTTCACTCGTTTTCGTGCTTGGTTCTTAGATCCTGAAACCGACCTCTGATTGGGGCCCCAGGGACCCCACTAAGCACAAAGAATGGATGGACTTTAAGGAAGCGAAGAGGGTATCCAGGATGGGCTTGAGTAAGAAGAGGTCCAGAATCGTTGCAATGCTGATCGGGAAGAATTGAAAGTGTGATATTAGAATGTTCGCTTTTGGAGTAATTCGAAATTAGAGTTGTGTTTGCAATAAATACAGTAAATCGTCACGTTGTATTGGTGATTCGTCCATGTTCCAGTCCACAGCGCTCAACGACGTGCATCCATGTATTCTTTTTCCACGAATCATTAGATATAATCGTTTATAACTTTCCAGCACTTGTGCCCCCACTTTATAATAATCTTGTCGAGTGTTTTATGAGACTAATGTCTCGAGTAGTTTCGTCATCTCCTTATCGATAGAATAAACACTTCAAATCTCGATCGAAAGTCAGTCTTTGCTTCCAGGCTGATTGAAGTGAGCGAGGAGGTTCACTTTCGTTATCAGTTTAGTTCTCTTTTTTACTTGGGTTTCACGCGAAACAACGTGTTTATCAGTCGAAGCCACCCGGGCTGGCCTCTGAGTTTTCTTTCCTTTGCTTTCTCTTCTTTGAAGAGAAGCCAGTCTCTCTTGCACTTGGTGCCTTTTGGTCCCCATTCTGACGTTGGTAGGAAGGATGTCTTCAAATTCTACGATGAAGAAATAATAATAGAATAGATCAGAAGCTTTAATTACAATAAATACCGAGGGTCATCAGTGATCCACGTGACACTGAACGCGTTAATAAGAATATTAAGAAGTTTTTATGATTGATTCAGATGGAAAATTATATGGAACACCCCATCGAATTATAAAATTTATTATTACAAGCAATAAAAGAGGCAAGGTAATGGAAATAAAGCAGAGTACCTGTAACAGAGACAGATTCCTATTCTTCACCATCTCCACCATCATCCAAAATGGTATTTGGAAGACGCTGAAGCAGAGTAGAGTTGCGCCAGCCGCGTGGGCGGAAGCGGGAAATGCTTTGCCAGCGTAAGTTACCGGCGACAAAGTGGCCACGGTGTAGAAGAAAATGATTATTAAAATTAAGGGGACCACGAGGAACCAGCAGATCCTCCAGTAGCTAGACGTCTTCTTGTCTAACATGAACTCCAGGTCGTCCAGGAAGTTTTCTATTCCTGTTTTGAGAGCAGATATTTATTGTTCTACATTGCTCTCTTCGGGATCTCTGAGCGATCTATGATCTATTCAAATGAGCACTGAAATTAGACGGAGTTACTTTCACTCCGAAGCTATTTTGAATCACAATTTTTACTTTGAAATTACTTTCAATCGTCATTTTTGCTTTAAAGTTACTTTCAATCGTCATCTCTAAAGAATTAAAACCAATTATACGAACCATACAACCAGGTGACCGCGGTGATCTCAAAGGAAGCCAATATGAACACGACAAACGATGTACCATAATAATCCACCAACGTCAACAAGAATTGCCCGCCCTGTGTACAAAATAAAAATACCATTAAAAACTCTCCATTATATATCGGTAACAATTACAACACTATTGGACACAATATTTTTGAAAATAATTTCTCGAGTTGACAGTGAAAACGAGCTAAGACATCACTAATTTCCACTAGTCAAGAATTTTTTTAATTTATACCTATTTATGGCACACTTAGGGACGAAATAACGACCAAGGTCAATAAAAGCTACAATTTAGTTCTAATGACAGAAAATCAAGATTTTTCGAATTACATACCGGAGTTATATAAACTGTGCTAACAGCAAATCCCATTAGGCAGACAGGGACGACGATTTTCCAGATTGTCACATTTGGAAGCTTCTCATTAACGGCTGTGACCACCCCAGAGACCATTCCTACGATGCTGCCCACGCCCAGGACGAACATCATCACGAAGAAGAGAACTGCAAACAGCTGTAAAGAGAAACAGATTCTTTCTTAATAAATTTTATCATGAATTAATTCGTTTTTAATTCTCCTCCTATCAATATACTTCACATCTTTCAAACTCCCTAGTCACTCGTTTATTGTTTTTTTCTAATTTGAAACACGCACTTTGTCTTTATTTTAAACTACTCTAAATTAGATGTCTTGCTATTCGGATTATAAGATCGATAAGGTATAATAAAGTCGATATTATCGCTTTCGATATCTTCTATGATTCAGACTAACTATCCAGACGATCCAATCTCATAATTATGGTGCATGCCAAGATGCTTGTCTTTATTTTGAATAACTCACAGAGATGCACGTGGATTCGTATCTTCATATCATAAACTACTTGATACAATATTTCTATCTGTAAGAAAATCCGATGGACGCATGTTCAAATGGCGCCCCAGAACCGCGGCCTACCGCCCGGAAGCCCAAATACACCGGTTGCGTCCGTTTGCGCGAGAGAAACTGGGGAAAACCCAGGCCCAAGGGAAGCGTCGCAGGAAGGACGCTATGCCTTGGCCGCCAGGACGCGGCCACTCTTGTACGGTCTTTGGGACACACCGGTCGCTACTGCAGAAGCCCTCCGCGTTCTATTGTACGACTCGCTATATTCTGGCAGAATATTAAACAGTGTATCATCGATAGTTTATTCTACGCGTGTTATTGTTTATTGTAAGAGAAACCCGTCTTACATATCTTGTGGTCTCTTCAATACAGTTTCAAAACAGTATTAGTCACTCGAGTCGATGACTCCTTTATTATTTCAAATAATGTACGAGTGGCAAGGAAGATATCGTGAATTATCAAAAACACTACAGTCGAAACGTATGAAGTACCATAACAGTATCAATATCAGCTGATTAGAAGCATACCTGCGGCAGGAAACTGAATTTCGCTATTGCGTCAGGGTAGGAAATGAACGCCAGGCCAGCCCCGGACCTCACCACTTTGTCAATGTCCTTCACACCCATTTCGTGGGCCAGGTTGCCCAAAATTCCAAAAATCGTGCAACCAGCTATCAAACTCGTCACCGTGTCCAAACTTGTCACGATAAGTGCATCCCTGGAACACGAGGATAAGTAATCATGCTAATTTCCACCTAGTATCATTATCCAAAACAAAAGAATATTCCTGAATGAAAGAATCCAAAATAAAAAACTTCTGCAAGGTGTTAAACCAGGACCCAACATTTCTCAAGCTTTCTAAGAGGACGGAAATAAAGACACTTAAATAACTTAAATCTAGATTCATGAAACAAGCCATGGACCAGATAAATCAGAAACATTGATTCTACTAAAAAAATATAATATCACGAAATTTGATGATTTGTAGATGAGGAAGATATATTTCCCATTTAAACAGAGATAGTCTATCATATTTTTAGCAAACGTGCAATTTGATCGAAGGGATAGAGAACAGACTGTCAGATGATTAATTGTTTACCTGTAGATGTTGTGCTTGAAGTCGTTGTGCGAGGAGTAGGTGACGATGGCGCCAAAGCAGACGGATAGCGAGAAGAAGCATTGCGTGACAGCAGCGTACCAAATGCTTGGGTCCAGGAGCTTCGACCATTTTGGCGTGACGAAGAATAAGATACCGGTCACAGCGCCTTCCAGAGTAACTGCTTTCACGAGGAGACTGAGTAGAATGACGTATGGGAAAATTGCTAGGAAATAGGAGGCTTTTCCCGAACTTTTCACGCCTTGGAACGATATGAGGACTACAGAAAGCCAGCTGCAGAACAGGCATATCGTCAGCTTCCAGTTTGGCAATCCAATTCCATCGTCGATACTGTCTTTCTCTTGGAGAACCTCTTTTCTGAAATTGAAGGAGGTAGTCGTTAACTTGCATTTCCAACTGATTTTATCTCCCAACTCTCCAACTCCGTAATCATTTTCTTAAACCAATATCAATTAGCTCCAGAAATGAATCCCCTACTTCTAAACCCTGCAGTATCCTTTTCCTTGGCAGTATCCAACTTCCTTCGATAACTACCATCACAAAAACGCTCAAAAGGACGATGTCACAATTAAAAAACGAACTCACAGGAAGTAAAGTTCAGCAGAGCTCCTGTACTGTTCCTCCATACCCTCCGTCACGGCATCAAAGCCACGAAAACTGCTCGCACTAGTATTCGCCTTCCTCCCAGAGTCTATACAGTAATGCCCCCATTCCTCCCTGCACTTGGACCAGGGCAGCTCAGCAGAAAAGGAAGCAACCAGGAAAAACAGCGTCAGAGACATCAACGAGCTATAGTACGTCATCAGTGCAATGGTCGAGCAGAATTGCGCCCAGCCGACCCCTGAACCCATCAAAATTCATCATTAACGACCAACCAACTACCTCCACCTCACTGCTAAAAAAGGACAACAATTACCAACAAACCCAGGAGACAGGCTCCACATTTTAATAGATGAAGATGAAGAAAACTGTCCCAGGATCATCTCCAGATAGTAAAACGGTTTACCAACTAGGAACAGGACGATGATGTACGGAATCAGGAACACCCCTCCGCCATTTTCGTAAGCAGTGAACGGAAACCTCCATATATTGCCGAAACCAATGGACATGGCGATGCAGGACATGAGGAACTCTATGCTGTTATTCCAGCTGCTCTGCACTTCCGTCTCCTCCGCTGCCATCGAGCATCTAGGTGTTGATTCCCTGGTCTCGTCCTTGACGAAACCAGGGTTGCTACGTCCATTTTGTACGCCGTTACTCTGCGAAGCAAATTCCAACTCACGTACCATGTAGCTAGCTGATTACTTCCGTGTTCTTCCACTTCAATGGGGTTTTAATTTCGAGATAGCGAAGGATTACCATTGAGCTCTTTATGTTGCTCGCGCCGGTGCTTATCGCGTGAGTAGAATCGTTCCTATCGCGGCTGTTCGAATAGCAAAAATGCATGTAGAACTGTTTATCTCTTCCTGAAATGCTAGTTTGGTGGCTAGTTAGAAGTCGAACACATATTATGGTTTATTATTATTATATTATTATATTTCACCCCTTCAGGGCGTAGCACGAGAAGGTGAAGATTATTTCGAGTTAATCTAACGGTATCGTTCTTTTCTAGGTTTTTAGGTCGTTGCTTATCGTTTTATTGCGCTGTAAAAGGCTTAATCCGTGTTTCGAAAGTCGATTCGAAAAAACGTTTGGTTGGAGAAATGATCCATCAAATGATCATCCATCATCGGTCGTAAATTTAGTGAGCATGTTGTCGTGATTATTGAAGGGAATGTTCATTAATGAGGGAAGTTAATTTTTGCAGAATTTGGTAATGATCTGTTTGATTTAGAGCACTTCTTTTGAGCTCCTTTGGATGTAGATTAATTTATCATTTAAATGGGGATGAGAAATTGAACTGTTTAATTAAGATTGAAGTCGAACAACTGAGTTACTTTGATTCTTGGTGAAGAACGTCTTCGACTCACCGTTACCTTCTGCATTTGGATGCTTGTTTAAACAATACACCGGTCACAGGTGGAAACGAGACCCCAGCGATCGGCATCGCGCATCCGCTTTTATATCGCGACAACGTCTGTGTCGATACTGCCTGCCCACCCACCCAATGCTCGAAAAAAAGAACCTTGGCGATAAAATCATCGCGATCCCGACGCTTAGATTGCGCTGCAAGCGATAAGAGCTCATCTAGTCGGGAATATGATTATTAACGTCGGTGCGTCGCGGATGAGAACAGTGGGAAAGCTTTGCAACAATATTGCACGCTGATAAAATGTTCGGGTTCTCCATCATCGATATTTCGATATTTTATCAGCGTTCTGGATACTCCTTGACTCACTGATTACACTTCGCGTGACAAAGGTTTGTTATAATCGATGTAACAACGATTATAATTTTATTAATTAATCCTCTTTCATAATATTTGACTTTGAGGCAATATATAATTTTAAAAATTCCATATTTAATTATTGTAACTTAGAAATAGCAAGCCTTTAGTTTACAGTGAAATATTTGTGAAATAAAATTGAATAGAATTTCTTAATTTATGTGCCATTTTTTATGTCTACCGATGTCCTGAAATTTTAGATCTGGGAGTGTTAAGGGGAAGATACCTGTCGAAGAAAATTTCATTTAATGTCATTTTGAATTTTTCATATTGAACGTGTTATAGAGCTTTGAAACACATTGAACCAGGCTCCATAAAGTGGAATGAAGTTTGTGGTGAAATACAAAAGCAGCAGTTCAAGTCGAAGAAGAATAACAAATATGACAATTATTACTACACATTTTGCAGGCTACGTGCTCCAAAAACTGCAATTAAATTTTCCAAAAAGGAGAAGACATAAGTAATGAAGAAGTGAATTAAAATAGTGAGACCTAGAAAAATAGAAATACCAAGGGATAAGAAGCTCTACAAAAGATGACCGAAGAAGAAAAAATAGAGAATTCTACTTCCAAGGAAGCTGAGAAGATAACCGAAGAAGAAAAAATAGAGGATACTACTTCCAAGGAAGCTGAGAAGATGACCGAAGAAGAAAACATAGAGGATACTATTTGTAATCCTTGCTTGAACGTAATTTGTTCCTTATTGCCCAAGGAACCTGAAGAATCTAAAAAAAATCCCAAAACCACAAAACAGCCGGACCCAATATTAGTGCCACGAGAAGAAATCGAAAAGTTCTTACACGAAAAATGCGTAAGCGAGTGTCTGATAAGAACTTTACTAAAAGTTGGTTTCACAGATGAATTCGTTAGGTGAGAGACTTGGTCCAAGAAACAAACAATTCAGACACACAATTTTCAGAAGAAATATTTTAAATTCAGACTTTTGAAGGCCATGGGCTTCACCGATGAAGACATCACGATGCTGCAGAATTTGTGGAGCCTTGACTTAATAAAAGTTGCAGAAGACACCGATTCCTCCGTAACCCTCCCGTCTTCGTCTGACGAATATTTATCTTCAGATGGGCTTTATTTGAAAAATTTGCTGAGCAAACCTCTGGCGAACGCTCTTCGAGAGATCATTACCAAGAAGCCTTTCGATCCAGTCGAGTACCTTGGCCACTGGCTGCTTAATTACAAAGTGAAATGATTCTTATTTCTTCGTTGCTTTCAAAGTGGTCTATTTTCCTCGATTTGTTGATCTGTTGCTGAAGTATTTCGAATGGTAATTTCAGATTTGCGAGGAAAGGGGAAAAAGGCAAAGGGACTGGGAGCTGGAGTTGCTGATAGAAAGAGAAAGGCTCAGGCCACATGTTCGTGCAATTTTCTTCTATTTCTATCGATAATGCTTTTCATACATTTGCCCAGATCGGTGCGATAGTTACTAGTACGCTTATTTTATTTAAAAAAGGACGTGGAAGACGAGGCATTTGTGCCGATGAGATGCGAAGAAGAGGAAGAACACGTGGGAGATTGGAATTTCTTGAATTACGAAGGATAAAAGGAATGATTCTTCTTGGATTAAGAAGTCGAAATTCTGAACTCGTTGGGTTTATCCAAAACGCGTATGTTATTTTATTGGTGATTTATGGTTTGTCAGCGAAAAATGTGAAATTTAAATCTTTGAGATCTTTTAATGAAATATATGAAAACGAAATTGATACGATATTTGTAAAAAGGCCAATTCTAGAGGAATTTGATGATATTATTGCTATACGATTGATATATTTGATGATATAAATGCTTTTTTTCACGGCAGTCCTGAATCGCAGAAAGTGTCTTTTCTACTCGTCCTTTTTCTGCTGTTTCATAGCACTCTACTCAGAAGAAAATCAACTGGTTACTCAAATATATGTATGTAAAACAGAATGTTGGGAATGGATTTTCAGTGATCTCGAGTAACCAGATTGTTTTGTTCTGATTATAAAAGAAATTAGGTAGTTCCTTTTAACGCTCTGAGCAGTGACAAAACACTCTATAAAATAAGAAGCAGAGGAAATTGATAAATTAAGCACTAATTATATGCTTAAATACTAAAATTTAAAAATTTACAGAAAGTGGACTTTATGACTGCTCGAAGGGTTAAGGAAATGGACATCCACTCTGAAACTCGCTGTTCGATAAATACCTCCTCGTCGTAATACTGTTATCTCCCTCGTGGTAGTTCATCAATTTCTAAGCAAACTATTTAAAAGAATATTACGAAACGAGAGTTACAGAGTCAATGAACATTCATTTTCCTTAGGGAACCATTTTCTTTCGCTCTGAAAATATAAAAACATGTTAGATAAATGTCGAAGAGAGTTAAATAGGGTCAAATATACGAAATCTACATCTACACACAGGTACGAACTATATACAGAGGCAAGCTGAAGAAGCAAGGAGAACATTTCGAAGATGCTGTAATCTTGTAAATGGAAGACAAATATTATTTAAGTACTCGATGGTAGCATGTGTTTAAAAAAGTATTTTAGCGTGGAAGAAAGGAAAACAAATTCGAAAGGATATTTTTGGGATTGGGAAATCGTTGGTCGTCTTTGAAAATGTTTTCCAGCTTCGACTGCCACACTAAATCGACCAAAATGGTACTAAGTGCCATGTTATCACGAGGAATGATCGAAGACGAGTCCCTGTTTGTAAAATTTCGATTTCACACGAGTTTGTCTTCCCAGCAGAGTATCACGTAAACGAACTGCTTGATTCTGGAGCAATCGCGCTTCTCTCGTATCTTTCGCCTGATCTCTTTGAATTCGCGCCAGGAAGCCAGTTCCTTGGCGTTCGTGGGTCCCCAGTCGGAGGATGGTTTGAAGGCTGATTTGATCATCTGTAAATTGAAAGTTATTTATGTGGGCAAATAAGTATGTGCGGGAATTATAGCTGTTGTAATTTAAGTTGTTTTGGCGAAGAGAATAAGGAATATGGGGTACGATTTTCAATTACAATTATATAGAAAATACTTGTAGAAAAACTTCAATCTATCTAAGTTTAGCACTTTGCCCCTTTAGTATATTTATTCTTCAATTATACGGATAGCCTAAGTGAGAAAATTGGAAAAATTGAATTTATCACTTCATCGTATTTTTTCACAGAGAAACGCAGAAGTCAAAGTACCTATTTTGGGGAAAAAATTATATAATTTACTATTGACTCTTCCATTATTTAATAAAACAATGGCTTTTTTACTTTGGTAATCAATTTTAAGGATTGAAACTGCTTGTACCTCGGTTACTTCCAAATTTCTGTTAGACATAATGGTGTAGATCATCCAGAAAGGAATTTGCAGTGCTCCAAACGCACAGAGGGCCCATCCAGCCGCTGCAATTAATAAAAAGGGGATCCTGATAGTTTGTAGAATCGATTAAATATTACGTAAAAATCGTACGAACCGTGTGCGCTATCTGGATAAGAGATTCCACTATACGTTAATGGTCGTAGAGTGGCCAATGTATAAATTAAGATCACAGCAAGCAGAAGGGGTGTGATAACGCCCCAGCAGAGCCTCCAGTACATGGATGGTCTCCTCTTCAGCATGTATTCCACGTCGTCCAGGAAGTTCTCTAAACCGTACACCCAGAAAATACCTGTAATCTCCAGAGTGGCCAGAATGAACACGATGAACGAACCGGCGTGGTAATCTACTAGCTCCAGGATAAATTGTCCACCCTGGGGATGATTAAATGTACAGATAAAAGTTTATGGGGATTGTATCTTGAAGGTAATGGAAAAATTGAGGATTCTACTTACGGGTGTACAGTAAACGGTGCCAACGGAGAATCCAAAGGTAACGGTGCCAAGTACTACGTAAACGTGACTCCAGTTTGGGAATTGGTCAGTGATAATGGTGATAATGGCGCCCGTCATGGCGATAGCGCTGCCGATCCCAAGGACGTAGAGCATAAGGAAGAACAACACGGAGAACAGCTACGAGAAAGTAGAAAAAATATCGCGTTATGTTCGTTTGTGGGAGTGAAAGTGAAATCTGGATCACCTCGTCGGTCTATAAATGGATCAATGAAATTTACAGGCACTCGTTGCGATACCTATATGCGTGTCTAGATCACCCTGAACACTTTCAATGTATTTATATTTGTATGCATAGAATTCATGGTGATCTACCATGAACTCTAACATTCCTGTAATCATTTTGTGCTTCCCTCTAATATTATCGTCAATTTATTGTTTTGTTTTTACTAGTCTTTTGGTTCTACTTTAAGAAAGGGGAGGAATAGCTTAAAAAGGGGAAGAAATATCTTAAAATAATTAAAGAATCTACTTGAATCCCTTCGTATCACTCTACAGCTACCCTATAATTTGGCACCTCAAGGCTGCAAGTTAAACTTACAGATCCAAAGACATTCCTTTCCTAACACAAAAGCATGATTTTCTGATATTCCAACGGCAAATAAATTACCTGCGGCAAAACAGTGAATTTCGCAATTGCATCAGGATAAGACACGAACGCGAGGCCAGTTCCACCTTTAACAACATCGCCGATGTCCTCGGTACCAAGTTCGTGAGCCAGGTTGCCGAGTATCCCAAAAATCGTGAAACCAGCCATCAGACTAGTGAAGGTGTCCAAAGTGGTCACTACTATAACGTCTCTGAAAAGGAACACAAAAAGAATCCACGTCTAAGAATCCTCGAACGAAAAATTACCGTGCAACATCTTTAAGGGTTGATCATTCTGAGAGCCAGAAGTTAGACAGAGACCTCATAACTGAATTGCCTGCACCATTATTTACTAAATATATAGCAGTGGTGCATTCCAAAGACACCATCGAAATTCTCTCCAATTCAAATATTCATCCACGAAACTTATTTCTCTACGAGTAGACTCTGATTTCTCACCCAAGCTCGCCCGTTTAACGCTTCGAGTGGCGCAAGGTTTTCAGAAATACCCCTTCAAGTCCGTCTAAAATTTTGCTCAAGTCATCCAAAATTCTCTGGAAACTTTCCCACCGATATCCGCGCGATGCACGCCGACGTCAGTCAGAGTGTTAAAACGCGAGGCGCCAAGAGGTGGGGGAGGAAGACAGAGGCCTACGATTCTAACACCACTAACTCGTCTAATCGATCATTATTTTATGTTCAGAGAGTAACCTGTATATATTGTGTCTAAAGTCGTTGTAGGACGAGTACATGACGACACCCCCGAAGCACACCGACAGCGAAAAGAAGCACTGTGTGACAGCAGCGTACCAGACGTTCGCATCGAACAGCTTCCCCCAGCTGGGCTTGACGAAGAAGATGATGCCGTCCACGGCACCCTCCAGGGTCACTGCCCTCACCAACAGGCTCACCATGATGATGTAAGGGAAAATCGCCAGGAAATAGGCTGCTTTTCCAGAGCTCTTCACGCCGCGCGCTAGGACAGCGAATATGCAGAGCCAAGCTACTAGCAGGCAGACGGTCAGCTTCCAGTCTGGCAAACCGATGCCATCGTCGATGCTCTGCTTCTCCCTTAACACTGTTTTCCTGGTGGAACATGCGTGGTGGATTAGAAATCGTTGACGATTGCTTCTACCGATGATACTTTGGTTTCATATCGAATTTAGTGGGGAAAGGGCTGTGGATGTTTCTTTCGTGGAAGTTTTAGAAGGTTTTCAGGAAGTTTCCGAAGATTTTTAGGAGATTTTCAGAAGATTTGTGTGAGGGTTAATTAGGAAGCACTCCATGACTTGGATAAATCTTTCAGAATGTTCACCTGAAGTAAAGTTCAGCAGAACTTATCATGGTAGCGTTGCTCCGTTGGGTGACGTTGTAGGATCCTCCTGAATCGACACAGGAGTCACCCCATTCTTCGAGGCACGTGGACCAGGGAAGCTGAGCCTGGAAGCTGCCGATTAGGTAGTAAAGTGTCACAGACATCAGAGAACAGTAGTAGGTCCCTACAGCCAGCATGGAGAACATCTGAGCCCAGCCGACTCCTCGAAATCCTGGTGCTGTGAAGAATTAAGAAGACTTGTTGGAGGACGCCCATATAAGCGTTCCGTCAGCATAGTTAACAAATACAACAGAAGCATTTCCGGACACCACGTTTGTTGAAAGAGTTAAAATGGCCGCTATCTCCTAACAAACCGCAGATTAATTATGTGCTTTAAACATTCACACCTGCTGCCCACATCTTCACCGAGGATCTGCTGCAGAACTGCCCCATTATCATTTCCAGGTAGTAGAACGGCTTGCCGACGACGAAGAGGACGATGATGTAGGGTATCAGGAATACTCCTCCACCGTTTTCGTACGCAGTGAAGGGAAACCTCCAGACGTTCCCGAGGCCAATGGACATCGCGATGCAGGACATGAGGAATTCCAATCCGTTGCCCCAGGTCGCCCTCTCCTCTCGGTTCTCCGCGATGGACTTTATCGAATTTCAAAGAACACATGTACATGGAGTGAGCGAGAATCCTTGCAGGATAGGGAACAAGACTCTGTTAGATTCTAGGACATACCATTTCCTCGAGGATGGGCAAGGTGAGTGGCAACTTGCGATCATCCTGGATCCCATATGTGAAGGCGAAACTGTCGTTATTTTGAAACTGAAAGGGGAATATAGTTATGTAAGTTTGATAGTTTCTATGTAATCGTGAACATAATCAATTAATAAATACATTAACATGATTGGTATGATTATTAGTTGTACCTTCTCAATGGGTCCACCCGAATTCGAATTTTGAAAGTCTGTAGTCGCGCGGCCGTCGTCCCCCACGAACGCGGCATTTTGCCTTCCGTGCTGAAAGAAATTGGTCTGCTTTAATTTAGATAGCGACAGGAACAGCCTCCTGATTTCAAATGCGAATAACTTTCTCAAAAAAGGAAGTTTAAAACTTGTACCAGTTAGACTTAATGCAATGCCAACTCAATTTTAGTCCTAATATCAACTGGAATTTTTATTCACCTAATTCCAATTCGAATTCTCTAGAATACTAAAATATTCCGATGTTGCAGAGAATTTAAATTGGAATTAGATGAATAAAAACGGAACACCCTATTCTTTTAATCACAAATGTTTCGAGGATCGATTGCAAATAAAATCTTCTCCACGTTCTATCTCCGCTGATAACATCTCCGTGACATCCATTGCGCTCCGACTGAATCGGCGTTTCGTGAAACGTCTCTATAAACATTGTTCCACCGCAGAAGCTTGCAATTCGCGAGTTGCCACGATTATCGTCGCGTGCGCCGTTTACGCAACAGCATGTCGAAGCAATCGGCGAACGCGATTGTCTCGCGTCCCGTTGTTTAACAGGCTGCATACCTCTCGGCTGTTTGTTGCACGCGAATCGAGTCATCTCGAAACGCACCGCAAACACGGGGGCTCCAGCAACGATCTGACGTGACTGCGATCGTTCCTGCACGGAATACAGAGACTATCAAATTATCTAAATGGTCACAGCTCCTGCGGACTATCCGATTTCTAAGTATTGCTTCAGACGCGTCGATGGAAGGATTGGCAGAGGGGAGTTGCGAAAGTTTGGTAACAGGGCACTTCCACCGGCTTTTGTTAATAAAATTAGACGTGCTAAAGGAAATTAAAAATTTGATAAATATGAGGTAGAATATTCAAATGCAGGATTTCATTTCATAGATCTTCATTGAGGGAATTATTTGCAGAAGGGAATTGCGAAAATTGAGTAGTAGAGCAATTCCAGAGATCCCTTTGTAAGAAAATTACAGGTACTGAGGTGTTTAGTATACCAGATTTGAAGGAAATTGAATATTCAAATGCAGAATTTTTTAGTAAAATACTATGTTCTAGATTTTGGTAGCATTGTGATTTTTAACAAGATCCCACAGATCGTTGGATCGAAATTACATGAGGCGAGATGGAATTTACTTATCCTAGTTTCACGAGGATCTACGATAAACTCTAGCGCAACATGATGATTATTACGTTTTATTGCGCAAAGAAAGCCGGTTCTACGACTACAGGATCATTTTATAACATCGAACGCGATACTACACGCTACTGGCCCTTAGACTTCCTGTTGTAGTCGTTCCTTGATCCAATTCCCCTCACGATGCCTAAGATAAATGGAAAATATGTTCTATCTCTCATAGGAATCGTCCCTCGGCAATTTAATTGAGAAGTCAGTGGTGAGATTCCAGAAAGAAAGTAGCTTTCCGTGTCAACCAAATTAGTGTCTCACGATGATTTTTTCAAGCTGATTAGAATTATTTAGTACACGACCAAGGACCTTTGACTGCTCTCGACAAAGATGGACCACACGCCACTCAGACGTCGTTTACTTGGTTCCTCGAGTTGCATAACGCCAATTAAATGCCAGAAGGTGTGTAGAAAAAAAGCCTCCAACGAGTAAAGATTTTCATAATTATTTTGGGTGGAAACTTTCATGTCGTCGAGTGGTCGCGTGTATCTTGCACGGAGGACTTCGAATGAAAGTTGGATTTGCCTTAGGCCTTGCGTAAGATTTTTATTGTCAAGTTGCGTGCGGCGGTCGTGCAAGGTCTGTGCAGCCTACATTATGCTCGAGAAATCCTGGGATTAAGCGGAAATTTATGAACCTCTGAGGATTTAAAAGAATATAATATTTCATATTTCATGGATGAAAAAGAATTTAGGAATTTAGAAATATTTCTCATTTCTTCTATTTATTTTCTCTTTGATATGTAGAAATGATCGCCTTCTAGCTTCTAATTCTATTAATATTCCTACAATATAATCTACTTCCCACAATCCATGTAATTGAAGACGAAACGACACTTTAACGAGCCAAGCAATCGATGGAGCAAAAACTGTAGTTCTTATGTGATCCAGGAAGGTCTCTCTGATCAAAGAAGATGTAGGTTCTAACGACTTCTTGAACGATAGAATTGTTGGTTTCCTGAATGAAAAGTGAATTCACTTGAAATTCTTCTAAAATAGATCGTACTGGGAGAATTGATTAGTAATTAGGAATTATTACCATCGTCGAGGTGACTGTATTTTTGGTAAAGGAGAAAGGTGTTGTAATATTCGAGTTGCAGTGGATTCTTTTATGGTCAAACATAAATGGGCAGTTGACAGTTTCTACGGGGCGTGAGTAAAGTACGTGATGATTACCGTTAAACTCATGCACACATCGGCATATTAATCAGTGGAATAGCTCGTGGAAGATTCATTCGAGTCAAAATTTGAAAAATTCTCTCACGGGGAATTACGCGACGTGTTCAGGTTACTTAAACCTCCTTGTTTTGATTAGAAGGGAACACGTGGCGATTCGTACCCACGTGGCTGCTTCGAATCTCCCTGGTGCATTCAGTAATAAAAGATTCTGTTTTATAGTAAAGAAATAGTGGTCACTATCTGGCATCTTTTCTTTTGAAAGTGGTGACTGGAACTAAGACCTAAGAAACTCTGAAAGCTAAGACCTAAGAAGATCTAAGACCTCAGAAGGCCAAAGATCTAAGAAGACCTAAGACCTAAAAAAACCTAAGCCCTAAAAACACCTAAATCCTAATAGAAAGTAAGCCACAAGATCCATGACCTAAAACCTAAAATCTACTTAACACCTAAAACCTAAGCCCTAAGAATTATAAAAATGTAATCAAGCTTCTCACAAAAATGTCATACCTTCTGCATCTCGTTCAACTCACAACGACTCGAATCGTGATCCTGATTCATATATGTGCACTGCGTGCCCGATCGGGAGGAAGATTTCTGGCGGCTTGGGACACGGATAGAAGCTCGAATTCACAATCCTGTGACATCGATGTGAATGGTCGCGACAGGTGTAGTGCCTTCGCGAGGATCAAACAACCACTGACTGGCAACGACGGTACATACACAGCGTGTCAACGAAAGTGATCGAAGTAGGGATCGCGGGAACCTAAACACGATCGAGAAGGGGAAAGCACAATTCCCGTTTCCCTCACTGTCATCCACCTGTTCCTGTCTTGATTTATTTCTTCAGAAGCTGAGGATGAGCATTGATAACGTCCTTAACATCCACTCACGACGACTTGTAACTTGAAAAGAACAGTGATATAATGACTAATAGATGTTTTTCTCCCAATTAACGACTTCTTTCGAGCAATCAGATAACTGAGAATAAGAATCCTGGAGAACCTTAACACAAACTCACTAATTTAAAAAAATAATTTCCCAATGCTCAAAATAAAATTAAAATCGAGTCCATCTTTCACGAAAGTCACCATGCTATAATTAACTTCGAACACTTGCTTTAATTATCATCAAAGATACCTGTGGCTCCATGATTCCAAGCAGATATTCTCCACAATTGAAGTTTCTTCTCATGAAGTCTTTTCTAATGCACTTTGAACTCCACTATTACAAAACCGATCCCTCTTAAGGCATGAAAGGATGAAATTACCACTAGCAGAAGCACACCTGAATCGAGTTGACCGAAATTCAGGTCCAATGAAAAACTTGAAGAGTCAGGTGGATGTGACGAGGCTCAAGGGAGGACTAATCGTTGGCCCACGCGATCCTGGTGGAATAAAGGACATGGACAGCCAGTGGAAGAAGGGGCGCTACTGCAAAAACACGGCCGCCCTGCCGTTTGTTTTTGCTCGGGACACGTGTTTCCATTCAGAAAGTCATTGAGCTCGGCCCGATCCAGGAAGGACAGGAACAAAAGAGAAATATTGTGCCTTCGAAGGCCACAGTAGCCATATTGTCTCGTATGATGTGTTACAGCTGGAAATTGATTAGACAGCTCTGTTTCATGAGGCTTAACAATATCAACTGGGTAATTCTCCTATGACAGATGTCTCCAGTGTATTAAAAATTGATTGTCTAATAATAATCACACATGAATTAACTCATTCAATCTACAGTACAGTATTTACTCCTCTACAAGTACACTCATCTTCTTTCTTCGTAACATTCGTTTCATTACATACATTCATTACACATCAAGGATTTTTTCCCCCTGTGCCTTCGCAGATGTTAATTTTCAGTAGAAGAATTTGCAAGAATTTAAATATCTAGATCATATAAAAATTCATTAGTTATTTACTGTCTTACTATGTTTTTCGATTAAAAATTCCCTATTTAGGGAAGAAGTAGGTTTGAGAGTTTTTGGAATGATCTCTACCGGAATGATAGAAAGGAGCAGTCATTCGCGTTGAAACGTACAGAGGCTGTGGTACAGAGCCGTACAGAGTTTAATAAACCTTGCTAATTGCTCGACCTCCTTGCATCAAGGATGAATGTAAATTCCACTGGCTGCATCACTCTAACGCGAAAGGATAGTGGAAGAAGGACAAAGAGGAGGAAGTCGATGCGATCTCGAAACCTGTGCAACGAAGGTGGCATTTTTCGCTCTATTAATCTATAATATTAATCACAGTGAAAATTCAAGAAAAAATAGCAAAAAACTATTGTTCGCTCAAAGGGCACAGGTGAATTAAACGTCACTCATTTTTGGTAGCTATTAAATGTTTTCTTGAGCAAGTTACTCAACTCCAGTTTGTCGTTACTTGAGTAAACATTTGGGTTAAATAAACGTTGCAGTAGATTGAATTTTTATCATCTGATTTTTAAGATAAGCACCGCGTTTTATGGCAGTAAGGTTCAGCGTTTTATAACAGTCCTGAGATTAAAATGCTTCAGATATTTATTATTCTACGCACTAAGATTCTTAAGATCCTTTTTAATAGGTGGATAATAAGAAGCTTGTGCTTATTTTTGAAACGATTCGGATTGACGTTAGGACTGACTTGATGCTCGCTTATTATGATATTGAGGTGGTAAAATGATTGGTATTTTCTTCAAGGTCGTCGAGGAATGTATGAAGGACACCCTGGGAACTGATTTTTTTGGAAACACTTCCCCGACAATGATACATAAGTATATAATAGAATGCCTCAGTGGAAAATTCATCTCCACTGATTCGAAAACTGAGATTACCCTATATACACTATATTATTTCTGATGACAGTAATATTATGCACAAGATTGCAAATCTAGGTCCTTAAATCGCAAATCTAGTATTCTAAAGAAAAATTGTATTTGTGTGGCACGGCAGTGTGTTAAATATAAACCAAACAAGTGTCCTCGTGAACTTCGCAGACCTTTTCCTTCCAGAACTCTATGCAAAGAATCAAAAGCTCCCTCTAAAAATTCAAATTTTAATTAAACTTCGTAACTACGTAAAATATGATCAACGTCCATCCCTAAATTATTCATTGATTTTCCAAGTTCTTCCAAACGGAATCGCCCAACTACCACAGAGATCTTCCAATGCTATCAATGTGCAGTTTCGCCCATGAGAGTTAGGAAGGAACAGGAATTGTTTAACTCGCGCAGGGCGATTGATCCCTTTCGCGAAGTCGCGCACACGTGACAGCGGCAGCTCGCACTAAGGGGATCCCCAATTGGGCAACCGCGAAGAGAAAGACGAAATCCTGAGATCAACAGACTTTCTATACGCGCCGACTGTAAAATAGACGGGGATCGACGGCGTAATGAACGACCTTCGACGGTAGCTAAGGGACAAGAGGATCTATTGCACGTGAAAGTGAATCGCGAGCCAGCTGGAACTGGTTAATTCCAATCGTAACCAACTTCGCGCGAAATTTACCTCGAGTGATGTCACGCGATTTATTTGCTGTTTATGTTGCGAAATGGAAATAGGGGACCACTAAGTTCTAGGGCTAAGAGTTCAAGGAAAAACGTTCTCTTCATTTCAAGTGCACTACTTTAGTCTAGCTACTTCTGGACGAGCGCGAAGAATATTAAATAACAGATGTCTAGGAGGCGATTTTAAAGAAAAAATGTTATACGAATGTAGATAGTTTTCTGAGGACTTACATGATTAAAACAGTTTAATGTATAATAGAATTAGGAGCTTAATGCAAAGTGATATTTAAGAAGTTAATATGAAGCAAATGAATAAGTGGTATCAGTGGTTTACAATTGAAAAAATTTTATTTTTATCGTCATTATTATGAAAAGAATTATGGAGGCGTAAAATTTGCAGTGAAACTGATACTGATGACAAATATTCTTTTGCTTTAATTTCCCAAAGGCCACTTGTTATCGAGCTATATCGAGAATATTAACAATATCATCTACATTTTTTATTGAAAATCGCCTGGCGAATAATCCGCTATCGTTTTCTACACTAGTTCAGAAGCATTCTGCTTCTTATCCACAGTTCATCGTTTCCTTGCACTTTCTCTGCCACAGTACAACTAAGCGTTTACTGATTCGGTGGAAACAGACGTTTGTACTTATTGCCAGGGATCAAGAGCGTGATGAACCGCCTCGACCAGTTCTTCAGGGGAAGCCTTGACCGTTGGATACTTCAGTGCACATCCTGTGGGTTAGAAAACACTTGGATCCGCGATACGTGACGCACGTGGCATTCCCCGTGGCTGGACAGCTCCGGGAGACTTCAATGCGAGCAATAGTGACTATACATATACATATTAGTGCCGTGGAATAGAGTACGTAACGTGTAAACCTGTAAATGGTCGCCACTAATTTTTCTCAGTTTTTATCATTGACTCAGACTGCGGTTGAAATTTAATTTTAAATGAGACTGGGTCGAATTATTATCCAGTTAAGGCTTAGTTGTTGACAGAGATTAGAATTTGAGGAGATTGGAAGAGATTGTAGTTTTTTTATTTATTTGCAGTCTAAGGAGATTGGAGGAGATTGTACTTTTTTATTTATTTGCAGTTTAAGGAGATTAGAGGCTTCACGCGGGAGGAGAAAAATGAAAGGGGTATCTTTTTTATTTTTCAGTTGTGGCTAGGGTTTGTGACAGCCATGACTCCACCCTGTGCTGAGGAATCTTTTAATAATTGTTAATATTGATTTGAAAAATACTATGTATATAGTATCAAGAGTTTATGACTGAGCCTGTTGATAGTGTCTCTTGTATGGGATCTCCTCTTTCTCCCCCAAAATAAAGATGCATTGAAAACAGGAAGTGTGTGTTGAAATGTTTATAGAGGAACTGAATGTACCATGTTGGATTTATATATCCTGGAAGCGTCGGAAGGGACGACAATTACTATCTTGTCCAAAGGATGACAAACTGGCATTAGTGGATGAATTTATTGGTCTGGGAGGAATAACAATTGCAAAAGGAGGAAATGAGGAAACACTCGTTTGAGAATCGTGGTTTCGACGTTTCTGTTGTTAGTTAATGCGATATAGATCCCCGATCGCCATTGTGCGTTGAAAATTTTTATGATGTTGTGTGCCGCGTATATCCTGTTGCGTGCTAGGAAAAGGATATTTCGACCGTTTCGTTTGAATAAGTTCGTAAAATGTTAAACCTCGTACAATTATTATATGTACCTACAGAGGATTCGATTGTTTCGAATTGAGTGAAAAAAGAAGTTTTTCACTTCAAATTGTAATTTGTACATTTGTTTCCTAACAATTACCTTTCGAGCAATTATGTATTTAGTTTATCCACAGACGAGGTATATTCTATACCTCGTGTCCACGGACTCATCCTTAAAAAAAATTATTATTTTCTCCAAACTATATTTTTTTCTGTATTAATACACTGAGCCCGTTCTTAGTAAACTACCGCTTTATTTTCCCGAAAAATGGGTCACTGCTCAGAAGCCCCCTAGGGCACTGTCTTCAAAAAGAAATTATGACTTTACCCAGCACTATACTTTCTCTATACTTTTCTGTACACTGTAGTTTTTAGTAAACTCTTCATTTTGCCGAAAAATGGGCCCCTTAAAACGTTTACCACCTGGACCTTTTTTCTTAAATCCGCCACTGCGTGTGACACAAAATTACGGATAGACCTATCACGCAATGTAATTTTGGATATATACCTGGTCTGTGGTTTATCCATCGACGAAGTGTGATTCAAGCACAAATGATCAAATTTAAAATATTCTCCACCAGAAATTTCCCACGGTATGGCACAGATGGCACCATAAGTTCACCATCGCATGGCGCCTGAAATAGGTCGATTCCTCTTCCGTCTTTCGCTTCAACCCTCGCATCATAAAGCCTGGCTCACGGTGTAATAGACAGGTGTCCGTGGTCTAGCTTATGCACTGTCATCGACGAAGTATAGAATAGACCTATCACCTTATGGAAATTCGTGTCACCACCCAAACTGTGTTACCGACTCATAATTTGAGGACTGAATTTAGCGGCCTCTGCTCATGAACAGCGTCCAACTCACCAACTACTCTGAAATGCGACTTGTTAGACTTCTATAGGGTGTTCACTTTCTGTCCTAGTCGCACGCGCTACCTCCTCTCCCGCGGTCTTTGATACCCAGTTTGTTGTCATTCGGTCAAAATAACAAATAAACCAAAAATCCAAGAGGAGGTAATTGTATTTGCAAACAGAATCGGTTTAAATACAGAATTCGAGAATGGATGACGAGGCGGAAACGTATAAGTTATGGAGAATAAGAAAGACGGTGATGCAGTTATGCCACGATCGAGGTTACCTCGTTACTCAGGATGAGTTGGATCAGACTTTGGAGCAGTTCAAGGAACAATTTGGCGACAAACCAAGCGAAAAGAGACCGGCACGTAGCGATCTGATCGTTTTAGTCGCTCACAATGATGATCCAACGGATCAGCTCTTCGTGTTCTTCCCTGACGAGCCAAAGATTGGCATCAAAACTATTAAGACTTACTGCCAGCGGATGCAAGAAGAAAAGATTCACAGGTCATTCTCTGCAAAGTTTTATCGCTTCTAAGGGATGCGAAAATTCTATTTGAGACACGCACGAGGGTAAAGGTACTGATGTGATTTATTTATATAATAACAGGGCTATCATAGTCGTACAACAAGGCATGACACCGTCGGCGAAACAGTCGCTCGTGGACATGGCACCAAAGTATATACTGGAGCAGTTCTTAGAATCCGAATTGCTCATCAACATCACGGAGCACGAACTGGTGCCCGAGCACATAGTACTTACTCCAGACGAGAAGGAAGAGCTGCTTACCAGGTATAAGTTAAAGGAGAATCAGTTGATGCGCATACAAGCTGGCGATCCAGTGGCGCGTTATTTTGGGTTAAAGCGTGGGCAGGTTGTGAAAATTATCAGGCCTTCTGAAACTGCTGGGAGGTATATCTCTTATAGACTTGTATGTTAAATAAAGATTCTTTTTTCGTTGGCAAACAATTCGTCCCAGAGACACATTGTACGTTAAATCGGACACAAACTGTTTATAGATTGTATGCATTTTATAATTATGATATAAGATTAAGAGAGAACGCCAAATATACAATGATTATCTGGAGAAGGAAGAGACCTTGTTTCCAAATAGCATTCTTTATTATGCCACAATTTCACTTAACTATTACATAATAAATGGTTTGGCATGGAGTATTAGCTATACATCGGGCAGTAAATAATTGTTAGTGTTAATTCTCTTCACAGCATTACACTTTGATCATTATATAAATGCATTTCAATCCGTTTGACGTTCGCCGAATCGAGAATGACGATTAAGCCCGCGACTTTATACAGCTCCGTAAGAAACATTTAGTCGAGTCAAGATCAGCGGAATGAACTTTCTCCAAATATGTATTTTATTTCATTTCATTTCATTTATTATACATTTCTTGGTCCAGACGTATCGTGGTATTACCGTTGCCTTAGGACAACTCATTTCCAGATTCGTTTAAGCAGTCGTACACATATAGTCGAAACACATTATTTAGAATATGTGCATGTGTATATTGCTTTGTTCGTTACTGCTTTAATGGCTTTATTCCAACAGTCGGTATGAAATATTGAGAAGGGAATGAAACTGGTGCGGCGTGTATACAAACGGATGATGATATGTAGAGCAATCGATAAGAACTCTAAAGTACGATCACAAACAGAAATTAATAGGAAAACTAAATCCCGTACGAAGGTATTCCTTAAAATGAGCAACATGTTAAGTACACAGGTGACTCTAAAGACTACGTATCTTTCTCAAGTCTACGCTAATGATCTCCAAAAATTTCCGACGAGCTTCAACTATATTATATTCACATCCTCGATAACATTAACCACAAAACTAGAATAAAACGGGCATAATTTGCATTCTAACAATATACTTTGAATCTAAGCAACCTCGCTGCAGCATACCAATTTGAACTTTACAGAAAGCAAACGTTAGAATATTATTCGATCCCATTGCCTTTCGATCCTATTCCCCCAATCTAATCGGCTTAGCACTCGCTTTGTCAGGAACTATATAAAACATGGTAGATGATCTCGAAAAGTATTGACGGTACAAAGGGGCACGAACAATTATACATCTAACACCTTATTCTTAAATGTCCGCAGTCATGGTTTCGATAGATCAGTGAAACGAAATGATTTTAGTACTCGTTGCAGTCTTAGAATTTACAGAAAGAATGCCTTTTAATTGTAACTGCCCCATTGTTTCTCTCTCCGACCTATTTTAAATACAGTGCATGCACAAGCATATAGCGCTAATTGCCTACAAATGTATCTTTTGCAAAGCAGTTGTACCAGCCAAATTATCACCTGCGGCGTAGACAAGATTTCAGCTTTAACAGAAACGGTCGTGATTCGTGGGCGTAAGTAAACAAAGCATGCATGTGTAATTAATATAATATATTGTTATCAATAAAATGTAACATAACGAATAATAATAATAATAATTACACAGTAAGGCTACGTATTTTCATTGTTTACACGGAAATACGAAAGCAAGATCTGCAGAAAGAAATCAGATAAAAGGAAGATATTTAAAAAAAATGTACACGAACTTTCGCTCCTCTGTTTTTCTCTCTTTCTCGGACAAATTACACGCCGCGCGTTATACAGATCGTCATTAAAAGTTTCTTTCGCGCTAAAAAAAATGTCAAGCAAATTTACGGACGATTCGTGTCGTATCGCTTTTTGGCATCTCTAACAAAAAAATGCATTACGAGACAGATATTGTCACTGACAAGCACACTTTACGCTTTTACTTCTTTCTTTTTTTTACGTTTTCTCAATCATTGTTGCAATCTACCATACTCTGGAGAATAATTGTCAGTTACTCGTTGTATTTGAATCTCGGTAAGACTATTACATGAACCCACGTTCGTGTAAAAAATTTCTCTCTTTTCATTTGTAGTCTCGGGAAGAAAGAACACGATATTCGAAAAAAGAAGAAGAAAACTATGTTTTATAGTATAGTTGATAATCGTAAAAATAAAACTCTCCAATCATACGCGTACGATTGGGAAAGAAACGGGGGCGCAGAACAGCTTGCTTAAGCTGCGATCGTATCTTTACTAATACTTAGAAAAAGGATTCGCCTCAGGAGATGTCAGTATGATTATTCAAACGTAGTTTGAAAGTACAAGTCTATATATATGATACACAGCAAGTATATATCTGATGCAATGTTATCAGATGTATCTTAACCACCGGAAGAACCACTCCTTCTTCCTCGAATATTAGTAAAAAATATCCACAACATAGAGGCATAATAGTGTGCATTTTATGCCAAAAGGCGACGCGTTTTAATGCTATATCTATATAAAGTTTCTTGTATCTCGCGTATGGATAGCTTACTAGGCTCTTTATCACCAAGGTCCCCCCGCCCCGCCCCCCCTCCCCGAGCTCCTCGTGCAGCGGTACTCGTATTGAAAAATACAAACGTTCGCGCCAGCCCCCGTAATAAACCTGTCCTCCGCTTTAATATGGCCGATGCTCCTTGTCACTGATGTACACAGTCGATACAACGTCTTCGTACGTGTATACCTCCGTTAATGGACTACCAAGAGATAGGAAACACCATTCAAAGATTCGTTTGTCACACGTAACTATTACGAATGTATTTTCAGATCTACCCTCTACTCGATTATTCGCAAAACTGAAATACTGTATCTATTGTGCACACATAGTGTCTATTAATAACTCTGAATAATAGTGTCAGTAATCAGTCCCAATGAAAAAAAACTTCTCCCAGTTGATCCCAGTGATAACGAATCGGACATGCTACCCTGTTCCCTTCGTGGCGCACGTGGAGAATTTGATTTTTCAATGAGACTAACGAATAGTACCAATGGCACATCGAGCCCAGCTAAACGACTCGACGTCTAGACCACCAATACATCCTGGTAGCCCATTCGATAGGCGGAGTTTGCAAAATATTGTTGATTAATTCTGCGGTGAGTCTGATCCTGTATGTGATAGTGGTGGGATAAAGTGGCCGATGCCTTTGGCCTCTGTGCGCACAACATGAGGCCTAAAAATAAATTAGCATCCTGTTCGAGAACGAATTTGTAACGTTGGAGATAATAATCAAAGGATCACTCCAGCCGTTGTTTATATTCACCTAGGAGTGATACGGCGTAACGTATGTAGATGGAAACAGGCCCCGTCTGTTGCCAATCTCTCCGTGCCACCAATGTTGGTCCGTGCGGTCAGTGACGGTAATTACATCGCCCCGTTTGAACTCGAGCTCGCCAGGTTCCTGCGGCGCGAAGTCGTATAACGCTTGTACTAGACACTGAAACAAAATCCAATGTAACGTATTCGAAGATAATGGAACCAAAGGGAGCACGATTCCGATAATTATTTTATACGATGTAATTACTTCTTCGGGGACCATGTCTCGCAATTTGACGTCCTGTGAGCGAGAAACAGATGCTGTACGATGGTATTCTACTAATTCATTAAGACTGTTAAACTTAACCACCCAGAGGAAGAATTTGCCTTGAGCATCTCTCAACACCTTGAAGTGTTGAACGCCGTCCGAACACCTGGAAGAGAGACGTTAAACAATCGCTTATCCGGATCCGCTTAGCGTACAAAGACGTAGAATTTCTCTTAAGGATCTTTTACTAACTTAACGGACAAAGAGAAATCACCAGGAGAACTTTCACTGATTCTAATGAGAAAAGCGCCTTCGTGCTTGTTCATTAGTAGTCTTTCCGCGTCTGCTCTTGTTATCCTTCCATAGTACCAGCTGAAAGGAATGAACACAGCATGAGTACGTAAAAATAATTTCAATTACAAGCAAATAAGGAAAACACCCACTCGTGGTTTTTCATCTCTATGTAATTACTTGGAATGAGTCCTTCTCTGGAATCTAGTTCGGCCCTGTACCAATTCATATCATCCTCCATATTTAGAATCTGCAAACACAACGTACTATTTATATTTCACTTGCTACTGCGATCACGCGTGTGTAACATTTTTACAAAAGTACTACTACCATGTTGCCCTTATAAAATGCTAGGATAAACGGAAGCAATAGTGTACATCGAAACGCAGGCACTGATTCACAAACAACTTCTCAGAGACTGTCACTAATGAAGCATTATCTTTCCAAAGCTGAACGCGTCTGTTGCCACAAGCGCAATAACATTTATCTCTGCCATGTTAAACAGGAAGAAGTAAGAATACCGCGAATCAGAAACGGAAAACTTGCGTACTACTACAAGCAGCATTGATAAAGCCAGCTGTCACCTATTCTAAAAGAAACCCTCCCAGAAGCTGCTTAAAATAACAGTCACTAAACGAATCAGCGACAGTAAAGGGAAAAAAAAGTGATCGATGATCGGAGCGCCTACGTGTGTCGCGAATATCCTTAAGCGACACGCGATATCCGTTCGCCCTCGGCAATTCGGTGGGCCCGCGATCGGCAAGCTTTCTATTGGAAATCGGCCATACGCCAGAGTCCACCGGTATCCACACACGGTCCAACAGATTAATCGAATACGAACCTTCAGGATCTGGCTCCTCCGAAAGCTAAGCTCGTCCTCGGCGGTCGCCGTGAAATCGTGCTTGGCTATCGCCTCCATTCTGCTTCCTCGTCCCTCGAGAGCGAGCGCGAGCAAGAGGGATAGAGAGAAAGAGAGAGAGAGGCGGTACTATATCCAGTCCCTCAAAGGCAGCGCTAAAACCAGCCGCCTTTGTTTGCCAGCGGTGGAGAAAAAATTTCGAAGACGGATCCTCGGCCCTCGTCCGTTTCGTACGGGGGCAGACCTCCTCCGGTTATCGCCTCCTACGTTCCGAAACAAAAAGAGACACGTAGGTGCTCCACAGAACGCGCGAGGCACACAGCGAGCCCCGACCACTTGGCGCTCTCCTGCGCTTCGCGTGTGTGCGATTTTTCTTGAATCGGTCCCTCGTCGCCCGTCAGCGCGCCTCGATCAATGCCACGTTTGGGCGTGCATAATCGGACGGCGATATTTCCGCTGGCGCCGCGTGTCCACGTCTATACCGCGGTGCCACTTTTCCACGGTCCAACTGTCAAAACCGAACGTACGATATCACGCGCTCGCACGTCTGTCCATCGCTCGTCTTATCAGACATTACACTCTCTCGGCTCTCCCACTGATCTCTCGGTCTCCGGTGTTTCGGTCCACCGATGCGCAATAGGCCACCGCGCAGCCCCCTATGCCCGCCTTGCTCCGTACGCACCGACGACAAAATTCGTAAATCCGTCCGGCACGTATCGGGCGCCGATCGAATCTGTCCCCGCGAGGAGCGAGTTAAACGACCCGAGCACGATCGCCGCGGGCTTTTACCACGCAACGGAAAGAGCAGTAGGATTCGCGATTCACGCCGGACGAAATGCACGTACGTGCGACGTACTACTTTTCTGTGGCGCAGGCGCGCGCATGCGCCCCGATCGCTACGCTGTTTGGGGTATCGTACGTTCTTAGATCGTCGCTCGTCGGAATGCATATGCGTACACGTATTGTCACTTTGCGAAAGTATTGGATTTTCCTTCAAACTTTCTGCTTCAAATTTATTAGGTTATGTTTTATTTAGAATCGATTGTACGGCTTGTATTATTGCTGTGCGGACAATTTTTCGGCAGATTGGGGGACTCAAAATCGATTTTATGTAAGTCTGATCGATCGTTTAGATTTGTATAGACGGGTCGTATGAATTCCTGGTAGGTAAGTCTGGGAAGTAGACAACAATGAGGAACAAGAATAATGATACTGCGGATTTCCCATTTTCCGTCATTTCCTGCCACGGAGAATGAATTTCGATTGAGTAATTGTCCATCGAGCACGCGATAATGCTGACTGCAGACCGTTTTCGTTGTGCAATTAAATCGACTGTTACGTACTGCCGAGACGTCGAGTGAAATTTTGCAAGTCATATATTGGATAGACCAGGGGATTTAATTGACAGTTGAACCTCATAGTTTCCATGAACGCACAGTAGGATTCTTAATAGAAATTCAGTTTTACCGCGGAACCTGTTTCCACCGCGAAATATGCAATTAGGGGAAAGGAAGGTTTAAAAGAAAAGAAACGAACGAGCATTTCGCGCCAAGATCATTGTCGTCGGTCACGTGAGTTGTAAACAAACGCGCAGTGAAAGCAGACTAGGTTAGTAGTCGCAGTGTCGATAAATCTTTTCGTTCTCATTACGCACAGACTGAATTCGCGATACTCGGTACACAGTATTTTAATGTTCGCGCGGGCTCTTGTTTCTTTTCTTATTCACTCTGGAGGATAAAGACGAAGGACGTAACGTGGACCTGGTCATAACATACACACACAGCAGCCGTGTAAGTACTTTCGATAACAATACCGTGTACCCAATATTATCATTCAGTTTGCACGACGCGACCCGATCGTTTGCAAGCTCTACCTATCTATAATCGACCATTTAAAGCGACGGTTCAATGCGTCAGACCATTGTTTCCTCTACACAGCCGGTACGCGTTTGTTTTGGCAGCATGAAAAGGCTGTGTCATAAAGAAACTCGATCTGTACGATTCTTTATTGGAGTAGAAGCGATTAATAGACGGAGACCGCCGTCGATCTTAAATTAAACCCGCCGATCGATAATTCTTCCATGTAAATAGATGTTAACGCGGTAATAAAACGTACACTAAGTCTATCAAAGGATCATCAAGGCCTGTGACGCAAACGAGCTTCCTTTGTATTTCCCTTCGTGCGCGGAGCAGCCCGATAACGACCTTCCCGACGAAATTGGAACGCCACGGGAAGGGAATCCGACTGTTCCTAACCTAAAAGTCATACGTTTCTTAGAATACCAGATATTATATACCAGAGTCGGGATGGTGGAAGATCTGTTTTAATAATTCAACGGCTGTGCCTGGAGCTTCGAATTGGCACTGGTCGGTGAAAAGCGGCCAAGAACAAGGGATCCTCATTCTCGATGCGTTCCTAACCGCCAATGTGACCGAGAGAAACGAATCCCCTGTAAATCTTAAACCCAATTGCAACTGCAGCTTGTCACGCGAGCAGTATTATGGTTTTCGCGTGCCTTATGTAAGGCTGGTCATGCGAATCCATTGTTTATTTGGGTTATTGTCTGCTAGTCGTCCGCGGTGGGCGACGCTCGCAGGAAAGCTGCGCGCGCAGCCGCGCGCGTTAGCGCGGAAATTCAATTACCTTTGTGCCACTGCTGCGATGAAAGCGAGGCTGGAGATTGTATGCAGCTCCTCGCGAACGAGCTCCCAATTAAACATCGCTTACGAATCGTAATTGGCGCGACAAAAGATAGAGACGCAGTTCCATCGTATGCGTAATCAGACGTCAATCTAGCCGAGGATTAAGTCTCGTCACATCGGTGCTCTTTCCGGGAACGGATGTGACGGTCGAACAGATAAAAGCATCTGGTGTCCATCACTTGCCGATAATATTCTTGGGATATCGGGAATCCTTATCGAAGATTAGTACCGGAAATCGTACGGCGGAAGTGGTGCTTCCGCAAACGAGTATAATATAATGGACAAAGTTGGTATTTACTTAGTATTTATGGAGAACTTGATATCTAGAACGTTCCGTGGGAGATTCGCTCGTAAATGCGCAGATCTTTAGCAATTTAAAGGAAGCTCGCGTTAAATCGCATAGCGCTTCCGGACGGGAAGGCCCTTGTGCGCAGAGATGGCTATCGCAGCGTTATGTTTATACAGTCGAATCTTGGATGAAACAAGCTGCGGCACCGTGATCGGAATTTTTATGGAAAAGGCAGCGGCGAATTCATGAATACGCGCACGCTCGCTTCCTGTTCGAGATTTACGGGCGCCACAAATGCACGCTTCCGCCCACATTCAATGAAAGTTTCCGAGACATTCGCACGCTATTCGATCGGGCTGACCCTAGCCCCCACGCTCCATAAAGTGAGCGTGACTCAGTGCTCTATGTTTTTTTAAAAATGCCGGGACAGATTAAGGGACACGAGTATTAGCAAAATTGCAATCATCTAGATTTATCAGTTCCATCTAAAATCCTTTAAATTTTCAAACTTCCGTTACATCTCAGGCGTTGTAATATTAAGTCTTCCTGGGAAATCTATGCTATCTCCTTTATCACCGTCGATCATAATAACGCAGTGCACCACGTGGGATCGGCGTTTCGTGAGGCGTGAAGGTCGGAGCGCAAGGTTCCGCACAGAAGGGGTTTCGATTCGCGGGAAATATAAATTGGACGCGTTAAAATCCGGTTAATCGGATTTAAATGAAATTCAAGCCTTTTGTGCGGGGCTTCGCACGGCGTCCGCCGTGTCATTACCAGCCCCCGTTTTCATTATCATAACCGTTACGTTATCGCGATTTTATAAAGCCCGGAACAATGTTACAGGGACGGGGGTGGGTCGTTAATGGGGAACAATTAAATTAACCGCGTGCATCACATTCTCGCTGAATACTAATGGCCTCATTATCGCGCAGTTACTTAACCCGGAGACCCTGATCGCTTTTACTATTAAATAATAGCCATGGAGAGGCTCGTCAAACATTAATTAACAGGTGGACATTCAGGCGCCCAACACGGGTACTCCTCAAAGGTGTTGGAAAAAGACCTGCACCAACTAATCTCGAACCGAGAAGGAGACACTGTTCCTCGGGTTACCAGATTATCCTTCAGCCCTCCTCGAGACGCACCGCGAGTCCCCGAGGACGCAGCTGAGGCCAGCGGTCGGGTATTAAAAACCGAGTAAGATGAAGAGGGATCAGGGCGCGCGAGGAAAACGACCAAGGTACAAGGGGGAATGTAGAGAGGAAAGAGGAAGAAACGTAACGAGAGATGAAAAGTAGGCGGAGAAGGTGAGAAGACATCTCCTGGTGTCTGAGAACGGCCCCTCGGTGGAAATGCAATTTCGGGTCTCGTCTGGAGACGACGACGCCACAGCGAGCTCATCCCCGTGGCCTGCAACCTTTCGAGGCTGTTGAAGACGCAGCTCCCTCGCGCACACGGCACACAGAAGCTCCTCTGTCTGGCGCGCTCCGCAAGATGAAAGGCACCCGTGGCTATCAAAAGGACAGGAGCAGGAGGGGGAGGCAGAGAGGGGCCCCACCAGACAATGGCCCCGAGCCTCAAGGTTTTCAGCCTCGGCCGTCCAGGTCGCGGTGGTCCAGTCACGCGCTTCCAACCGGCCCGTTCGCCGATTCTCATAATTTTTTGCAGATTAGAGAGCCGCGTCGATCGCGGTGGCCCACGGTTTCCCAACCGTCGACGAGACTCTCTGAACGTTTATTTCGAACGCGCGCCTCCGCTGCCAGGCCGTCCCGAGGACGACTTCCTACGTCGGGGAAAACGGCGAGGAACCGACCGCCGAGGACGGCCTCCCCTTTTAAACGATTACGAAACGAAGAAAGAAGGCGGTTCTAAATTTGTATCGGCCGATTTCGCGCCCGCCGCGCTGCCGAGGTGAATGCCACCGACGAAAGGGAGCCTTCTTCGGCGCCGAGAACCGGAACAACGGGCCCCGATGAATTTCCTACGAGGTGTTGGACGCGCGCTGCCAATGATTCAGCGCTCCACGATCGGCCGTCACGGAGAGGATATCGGCGCGGGCGGGGCACGTGCTTTGATTTGGCTCCTGGGCGAAGATATACATACGGTTGTTATGTGTGCGGAGTTTATTATTTCCTTGCGTGATTGCAAACACTGCGAATGGGAGTTGTAGGGCTACCATAAGCTCCAAATGTATTTCTATTTCTACTTCCTCGTACTCCTTTCTAGCCCCAGCTGTTCTAGGTCAAGCCACCACTTTTCCTTTTCTTCTAAGAGATACGGTGCCAATTTGACTGATTTGTTTACTGATTTGATTTTAATAGAGGTGCTGGAAATTGGGAAGGTGATAAGGAGTTCCTTACTCGTGGAAACATCTTTCCTTTTTTATTAATTAGGTTGCTCGATACTCCAATGCTGCTTCATTTGTACCCGCATTTCGTCCGGTTGCAATATTTTGGCTGAGTCAGGTTGTTTCGAGACTTCCTAGAAACATATTGTTAAGTTTGCTGGGCCGTTCTTTTGATGCGTTAGGTGCGATGCCGACATAATAAGGCATTTGTATGTTCGTCGCGATTCGCTGACATTGGAGGACTCGGCTCTTTAAGCGTCGTGTTTAAACCAAGGCCCGAGAATACCGAATAGCTTTTTATTAGTTTCAATTGAGCATTAATTTTCATATTTGTTTGAATTCCCAAGCGCTGGGACGATACCGGGGATTCGCAAGAATTTCTCCTGTCGCATTCCTCGGAATAACGATTAAGTGTCCATTCAGAACTTTATGTCCCGCAGACGCGAGATTTCCTAATGCCAATGTCTCCTGAAGGTCAGCATTGAATTAGAGTTCCCGAAATAAGAGGTCAACCGTGCCTCCTTGTACATTTTCATTGGACATACAGTGATTCGAATCGGGACAGTACCCGAATTCGGTAGTCAGTTATCAGAAAAAGAAGTGACTGTATTTGAGGGAATCGATAGTTTCTGCCTTGTAATAAGTACGCTGAAAACACGTGGACTCTCTCGTACACGTCAGGAAAAGTGGGAGGGACCGTGGCTGACGTCATCCTCTGACGCACCATCATCTGATTTCGCAGTCCGTGTTTTTCGACCAGCCCAGCGAGTCGTATTTTCTCCGCGAATAACTATGATTTCTGTATTATTGGACTGTCTAATCGGAAGAAAGATTGTAGCCTTTAAACAAACAAGATTAGGCCATTCTAAGGAATATCCAAAAGATAGTAAAGGTTAATGTCGAGTTTAATTACTCCTCGGGGTTTAATTTATCCTGATTTCCAAGTATTTCGATTGAGCCCAATGCTGTTCCTAACCTACAATATACTTATGGACAGAAAATAATAGAGCAAAAGTTATTCCGAACTTTAAGTATGATACAAATGTACGTTCTGTTTACATATATGTAATTACGTTTGGTGTTTAAAGGAATAAACGAGGTTAGTTGATTTACTTTTGTAGATAATTGATCATTGTAGTTAAAAGTGTAAGGGAATGATATTACTCGGGATGAAATACTAGGCTTGGTTAGAAGTTTTATTCGCAATAATATTCCTGTGACGTGACGTGAGAATTGTGGTTCGGTACGTGCTGCCACCTTTCAGGCTAGCTTCCCGGTAAGGTAGGGTGCTGCGTGTCAAAGTCAACAAGGACTCGATAGCATACGAAAATAAACAGACGTCTCATGTTTGCGGGGCTCTGTAACAGGTGTTTTCGTTTCTGGCGGGGAGTTCGTTCCACTGCTTCGACATTCCTAGTTTCTGCCCTCGATCTTAAACGCCGTCCTTCCGCCATCGAAGCATCGCCCGGAGACTGGTAAATCAATACCCTCGTATACGATAATTTTATTAAAAATACAGCTGCAATCTCTCCTGTACTTTTTACCCGAGGCATTACATTTATTCTCGATTTTATCAATGCAATTAACTTTGAAAATCAAATAGGTAGAATTTTAAGTTGAAATTTTTAAAAAAGCTTCAAGTAAACTCAAGATCAAATTGCAACAAGAAAACAATTCGTGAGCTTCTAAATGTAGGTTCATTTCCCAGAAAGATCGGCTTAGGATAAAGTTATATTTTTAAGATTCTTTGAACTTCATTTGAGTTCATAAAGTGCATTGAAGCATTTCTAGAAATTAGGTTATATTTTACGAAACGAATCGACCGACCATTCGAGTATCGAATCAGTTCCTCCAAGTTTAGAATAGTGACGATCCTCGGGTGAGAATATACTGACAGGGGTGATTTCGGGGGGATAAAGTTTTCAGAATTTGGAAAGAATGAGGGCAGGTGCGGTGCTCGCGGCGTGCAAGTAGCAAGGAGATAATATTCGAGCGTAGAGGAGCAGCCTTCGCGAGCGTAACAGTGTGAGTGATCACGTCCTGTTCTTTCCTAAGCACCTGCGGAACCAGCATGGATCCGGCAGGTGCAAAGAGGATACAGGGGAACGCTGAGGAACTTCACGTAACCCTGGTTAATCCACGAACGTTCATTATTCAGCCTTCCTTTAATTCCTATCTTCGTACACCTAAGAATTTCTATGCGATCGCTTAAACAGCCTACGATCATTCTGCACAGACACTGGTCGAATTAGAATATCAGTCACCTTAATTAACGGCGGATACGGGGCCAATTACGACCCATCTTAAATTTCAAGCTGTTTACATAATACGATCATAATACGATCAAAGTTTATTACAAAACCTCAACCCTGTGGAGTAAGTTACGTTACAGCTCAAAATTGACCCGTGTCCACCGCCTAAGGGTTAAAGAACCATGTTTCTGTGAAATTATTTATTTACAGTAGAAATCCATTTATTGGTAAGAAACTTTTAATCAGTGCTCGATTTAGTGAACTGCGCCACTCTAGTCACACGAACACTTATAAAAATAAAATAAATACACCTAATAATCGTGCAAAAGAACTTTCCGAATACTAAATACTAAACGAGGTGAGAGCGAATACACGCTGAATATTCGAGTAAAGCAATAAATATTCCCAGGTGATAATAAAAGCTCTACAACATGTTCAGTAACCTAAGTGCTGGGACAAAATTTATTCAAATAAGTAGAGTTCTACTGTACTGCACAGTTTTACATAAAAAGGGCATATACGCGATCCATTCGTGCACGTCATCTGTTTATCCCGGAAAAAAGTGAGTAGCAAAGTTCGAAGTGACATGTTTTTAAAGCTAGCCTGTGTGCCGGAGGAAAACGATTTCCCTGCCGTTTCCCGGGTAACTTTTGCGTCAGCGTTTATTCGCCGGGATAAAAAACTCTTTAGGTTGTCGCGATCTAGCCTGCTTCCGGAACGCGCCGCCAGAGGTCGGTCGTTACGCATGAGACCAGCGAGGCCGATGGATTTGGGTGACGTAAGAGAATAAAACCACCATAAAGGCTTGCTGGTTCATTAGCGCAAACCGCGGAGCATGGCATCCTTGTGCAGAATAGGTAGAGGGGGAGAGAGCGAGGTTATAATCCATAGTCTGATCTCGGCCTATTCGCAGTAGGTATGCCTTTAAAACGTGCGCTCCGCTGGCACCGATTACGATTCCACGTCCGTGAGTAAACGCACGGAACTGTGCACGTCGCGATCACCGATGACAAATCTGTTTCACTGTCAGAGCTGTATATTTGAAATTGGAACAGAGCAGAGGGAGATCTGTGTGGAACAGAGGATATTAAATTCTGGATATTAAAGCTCGAAGAAAAAGGAACTTAGTTTAACATTTCGTAGTTCTGTGCTGACTGCAGTTCGATTTCAAAGTCTCCCGTTTGCGTCGCGTTCCGATACGCACGCGCGGTGGGCGTGATCTATCCACCGTCACTGAGGTGTCAAGTACATACAGTAAATATCGTTTCAAGTGTTGAATAGAAATTAAAGGAGCTTGCTGAATAGGAAAGAAACTGTTATTGGAAAAGAGTTTTAACAGCCAGTGGACTAGAATGCCTTTATTCTCCATTGGGACTGGAATGCACTCCAATGAAATTTTATTACTCACGGGAGGGACTTCCTGGGAGGTCGTGCTTCAGAGTACAGTCATTCTTCCTAGAAACTTTGCTAGTTGAATTATGAAATTTATTTCGTACCCCCTGGTTTTTTAACGGGAATCACCTGCTGGCTGGTTTCCAAGGATTTATTGGACGACTCTGTGCACGTGTGTACGTTTTTAATGTTTAATGCAGGTGCGTTTGGAGACGTCGTTTGTTTTGTCAGAGGCGTATTTCGCGTTGAATTATCGACGCGAGCACGCGGCAGCCCCGCTCTGCGCTGCAGCGAAACGCGGCAAATAAGGAGAGATAATATAGTTGACTTCCACTCGGAGAGGTCGGGTAGATAAGGGAAGAGTGAACCCGCGAAATTGACTTTCGTAATTACCGACCGAGGCTGCAGCAGTGCGTACGATCTACGGGCTCGTAGATCAGTCGGGCACGATAAAGCTTGCGATCCGGGCTCGACGAGGAACGGCCGTGGCGCGTTCCAATAACAGTGCCTGTCCCGTGGAACTGGTTCAACACATTTTTCTTTCCTTTTCTTGGCGATTAATCGCAATTACACGTAACCGCGACCTTTCTACGTCACTAGCGCGCGTTTCTCTTGATCTTTTTTAAATCCGCGCGTCTCTCACGCGCTCCATCCCTTTTACTCCCATTTTTCGTCCCTTTCTGTTCTACTCGCTTTACTTTCCTGTGCCGTGTAACGTTGGTTTTGGAAGGCAGAGGTGAATGGAGTAACCTTGAATTGAAACGATTAGTGTGGCTATAAGTAATATTCGATAAGTTCGCATGTGTAATTATAACAATTATTTTATTTCCTTCCATTTTTTAACCTTTCCTTATAACGGGTCACAGATGTAAAAAGAGAGGTGCTTAGAGAATTCTTCAGTATTAATGTATTCATATAGTTTCGAGTGATTCATAGATTAATATCTAAAGTTGTATCTATCGTTTCCTTCTATTTAAATTAACTGCAGCGTTTGCAATCTTCAGAATAAATCTTAAGGCAAGCAGTCGAGTATTTGCTTCTTAAAGCATTTAAAATACAAGCCTATAGCTGTTACCTTAAAGCTGATATACGACAGTGTCTCACTAGCTGACTAATAACCTCCAATTACTTGAAGCAGCCTGTTTAAAAACTTAATCAACACTTTCCCAACTCCCCGTTACGCGTAACGTATATAAATTCATAGCAACAACACCGAGCAACTTGGCCTCTGTGTGCGTGCATGTAGCGCGTATAAATCGATAACGGTTCGCAGCGAGCGTTGCGTAAAATGACGTCAATTGGCGCGTAACAATTATCTGAAGAGGCAGGAAGATCGTAAGGGAGATCGATGCGTGAGATTCATAAAACGAGGGCTTTCTTCTCGAAACGAGTGCCCCCGATAGTCCCTCCACTCTGAAGTTCCGCTTTCGTTCGTCGGCAGCCTTTTATCCCGACACTTTCATTTTCTTTGGTAGTAGCAATTTTAACTTTGCTACAGAAAACTCTGATTAAAAACAGATGAAAGAAACACCGTGTATGCATTACACACTGCCGTTCATAACTATTAGGACACCCGCTGTATTTATAGAAAATGTGATTCTTTTTGCAGATTGAATACTTTTTACTACTTTTAATTTAAATTTTTAAAATACTAAGGAAAGTTATTTTTTTAGAGATTCAATACTTTTTTCACTGCTTTTAATTTAAGATACCAAGCAAAGTAAAATTTTTTAGAGATTGAAAACTTTTCACTGCTCTTCTAGGCGCAATATTAAATTGCTCAAAGAATGCTTTGAACCGACGAATTTCTGATCTTTTCATAGAAATTGCAGGTTCGTAGCGCTGCTAATTGTAAGGAGATTACGGTAGAGTATCATGCCCGTAAAATTCGCGCGGATTTCTCTGTGTCGAGCTTAATGTTCCTCCCTCGAGACTTCTTATACCGGTGCACCTTTCCAACGATCGTAAGAGCCTCAGCCATCATGGATTCTGCTTTTTAATTCCCATTTCGGCTATCTTCGCCGCGCGAGCCGTAGGTGTATCTCGGGTGCAAAGGAATGTCGTGGAAAAGAGTTCAGTGTCAATCGTCAGCGATTTGTTTTCATGATGCGCGGATCGTTACGTTGCACAATGTCAATTTATCGCTGACACCGGCGGCGCGGACGCAATATCTTCGCAAGCAGCTCGTCGAGAGGCCGTGGCCAAGCTAGCGGCGGTTTTTAAAAATCGCTCCGTCTCCCAGCAATTGCGGGAAAATCGTGCACGAGCGGCTTTGAATGCGTCGTTAAATCAGCTATTCTTCTCGTGACTTTGGCCCCACGTAACACTTTTCACAGATGGACTTTTCATTTGAGTTGCTTTATGGAGCAGTTTCGAGTCTTTGTCTAAGTTTGATAGCGTCGCCTTAGTGCGCTACAAAATTTCAAGCTTCCTTTTATATAATTCAATTCTATCCTTATGCGTACATGTTTCATTTCTGTTCCCTTATGGGAGAGCTTCAAGTCCCCAAGTTGGACAGTATTATTTTCTCAGCCAACTATAAAATTCCAAGCTTCATTTTATACAGCTTATTAACATCAATTCTGCTCATATTTCTCACAGTTTGAAATGCTTCAGCCATATCTCTTAAGCCTGCTTATTATACATCTATTACAGTACTAGCCAAAGGCCAATTTAAACTGAGAACGGTAATCATGTATCAAGCTTTATATCTCACAGATTAACATCATAAAATATGAGTTTCAAATTTTCTTTTGGCCATCACTGTTCAGGCATTACTCGCACATGCTACTTGCACCGAAGATGTCCAAAAAGTTAATCCTTTCTTCCTTACGTTTTGAGCTCCAGATTTATTTCTTTAGATAGGGAATCCAATATTAGGAGTTGGGAAGGGAATATCCAATTATACGAGTATATTCGGATAAAAGCGTTGATTCACTGACGAAGAGAATCGTTTTGGGGTGAAGGAACTCCTCAGTCGTTGGAAGTGAATTTCACTTTAGGTCCCCCGCCCGAGCCAGCGCTGCGTAGCAGCCAGCCAATCGAGAACGCGTTATCTTATCATCGACCAACAGCCCAACTTCTCCGTTCGAATGCGTAGCAGTGTACGAGAGATAACATTTCGCCTCGTGGCCAGTGAGATTCTATTCGTGATCTCGCCCGGTCGGTCGTGGGGAAACCAGAATCCGGAATACGAGAACACACGCAATTCGATCTCGAACTCATCTCGATTTCAGACCCCAGATCGGACGGCGTGGCGTTTCTTGCCGTCTTGCAATCCTGCTCGACGAGTCCTTTAGACGGTGACCTAGACATCCTCCGCGCCGCATTCGGGTCGCAGAATTTCAACCTCGCACTTTTACTCTTTTTAACGACTAATCACTTTGCTACTCTACCGGGTGTCCCAAGATACAACGAGCAAACATATGGGAAATATTATAGGGGCGTGTAGTAGTGGCTTGAGCTGTGAACAGTAACTGAAATAATATAGTTTGGGTTAGAAAGGAATATAATTTAAAATGTATGTCCTATATTGGTTTATTTGTATCAAACTATTTGTTTCTGTTTACATCGTCAATAATTATTCTCGCTAACTACTTTTTGCTTTCTGTCTCTCTGCTTTCTTACCTTTCTTCCTTTTCTCTTTTATTTCTGGTTCTGACATTCATTATGTGTATGTTTTTCATTACTTTGGGCTTTTGCTCCAATAAGAATTGAAGAGTCCTTGTAGAAAACACTGTAAGTACAAAAATTAAAAAAAAATTTATCGGGAAATGTTCAGCGTGCCAATGGCAATACTATATTACAGTGTTTTTTTACAAGGACTTTTCAATTGTGGATATCATTTGCTAGAAATATTTATTTACCATATAAATCCCACTCTATCGTTACTGGAGAGAAAAAAGCACCGCTTGAGTCTCCCCAAATTCCACTTCAAATCATCCCATACTTTCCAATATCATTAATATACATCTTCATCGCAGAAAAAAAACACAGTACAATAAACGAGGTACAGCAAGAGCCTCCTACTAACGCAACCCAAAATCTTGAAACATAATAAAGAAAAGAAGGAAATAAAAATATTGAAATGCAAGGAAGCAAGGAAACAGAACGTAAACACTAACTAGTTAGCGAATATTATTGAATACAAACAGTCACTCACAAAAGTACCTGCCCACCTCATACATATGGCATAGCTATTTTACATATTATAATCTCCAAATTATGACACCTTCAATTTGCCAAATTACGCACAATATATTTAAACGCACATTCTATCAGTAAAATCGTCGATACTTTTCCGAGTAACTCTAAACGGACGCGGCGGTTTCAAAAGGGTACCAAGTAGCGAAGTAACGGAAGGAAGTACCGATTCCTAAGCCCAAGGCAATCCAACAACGAGAAGCCTCCGTCCCAAGAAATCCCTCGAAAACAATCGTGCGCATCGCTATATACCAAGATCCGCCGGCAATGGTTCTCAAAGCGATTGCATCAGGTCAGAGCGCTGCACGATGCAGGATGCGTGACGCAAGTCGAGCGCGACACCGTTTTGTTTACAACCGGAGATAAAGAGTTTGTCCTGGGTCAAGGCCGCTCGGTTTTATAATCCAATTCAGATAACGGTAACATAGTTCCTGGACCTTGAGCGTGCCGCTAGAGGAGGGATAGCGGCACCGACGGGGGGAGGGAGGCGCGGAGGAAAAGAGAACACGAGGAGCGTGCACCACGGGTGACTCATTTCGCGAGCAGTTTGTCAAATCATCTCTGTCCCCCCCCCTCCTTTCCACTTGCCCTTCCCTCTCCCTCCACCCCTCCGCGGAACACGGAAAGAGGCAGCGCACGTTTATCGTGCGAGCAGAATGGCTAACGTGCGCGCACGTGACATTTCGAGTATCTCGAATTAAACTGTAAACATCGTAGTAGTACAACGCCGAAGCCCCAGCCACGCGGTCGGTGTCAATGATCCTAGTATTTATTGGATCGTTGCTTACGCACGCTCTCTCTCTCTCTCTCTCTCTCTCTCTCTCTCTCTCTCTCCCTTCTTTCCTGTTCGTGTGCCGTACGTGTGGCTGCCAGTGTGTTTGCACGGGCATACGTCGCTCCTTCCTTGTCCCGCTTTTGTCAGCCGCGACCTAGAGGGTCACTTCGTCGTGTCTGCCTCTGTGTCTTCCGAGCCTCCTCCCGTGGCCAACTACGAGGATCATTGAGGAATCTCGGATGAATGACACCGGCAGCGGAGGGGCGAGGTGTTTGCTATCGTTGGTGAGGGATGCGCGGCGAGTTTTTGGGGGCTGGGATCTAATGTTGTGGTGAAGCTTCATTTAAGATGCGTTGTATATCGGATCGAATTATTCTTAACAGCAACACCGGCGGAGTAGCTGGGCAAGGTGTAGCGAGGTCGTATAAACCACGACGGAGGCTCCTCGTGTCCCGTGAATTCATGCGTAGCGACGATCGAAACATGTTTACTTTAACGCTCCGCCGAGTTCACGACCACCGTGCACCTCTTTCAGCCATGTGTACGTACTACTGTGGTTTTTGGCTAGCTATCCACGGAATTCATTCGTTCTCGGAGGCAATAACCAGTGCCTCTGTAAATCCGAAAGTGGTTGCGAAACATAGCGACGTGGAATCGTAGGGTTCAGATATAACATAATCGCGGTGGTATCAACTGCAGCTCCGCTATCAATCTCGAGGAGAATTGTAGTACACAGTGCGGGCGCGTTCGGTGCTCGTAGTAAACAGTAAGCTGAACGCTAGATTTCATATGGAGACCGAGGAGGGCATTATCTAGGTAGCGATTGGAGATAGACCTATCCCACGTACGATCTTCTTGAGTCGGTTGAGAAAATTCCTCGATCGCATAAGTCACCCCTTACGTGATGTCCCTTGATAGGGTGGATAGCTAAACGACGAGGTAGTCGAAGAGGGCACGCGCGTGTGCCTCTGCGCTCGCATGGCCTCGTGGTTTGTGTGGTTGACAAGAGGGGTGGTGCGGCGGTGGTGAAAAGGGTGACGGAGAGGGAGCAGCCACGTGTGAGGACGTATACCACGATTTACTCGCAGATCGGTGGAACGTCTTCCTCGTTCCCTCCCTCGCCTCCCCTCTTTCTCTTTCTCTTCGACGGCCCTCTTTCTTTCACCTCCTCCACCTTCCGGCACCCTGCCACCTCCCCTCTCTATCGTGTACTTCTCTTCCTCATTCTTCCTCCTCCTCTGCCTCCTCTTCGTTCCTCCATCCCACCTCCTCCCCCTACCACCGAGCATTATACTACTACTACGGGGTACTCCACTTTCATTCAGTCGCTTCTAAAAATAAAGTCCCTGATTCACAATGCATGAATGACAATCACACTGAAAGGAATACCGCACGGACTTGTAGCCTTTCTCCCTCCCTCTCTCTTTCTCTCTCTCTCTCTCTTCCCCTAGTACCGTCTCTCGCTCCCTCCCATCCGAATCTCTTGCTCTACTGCAATTCGCTTTCGCGTTTCTCCCGTGTGTCTCGACGGCTCTCTCTCCGTCTCTCCTACTCTCCTCCGCCGCTTCTTTTTCCAATCTGATCTCTCCCTCCGCCGTGTCTGTCACCCTCCCCACCCATCGGTCCTGTGTCGTTCACTCTTGTAAGAGAGTGAAATCTCGGTTCGCCTGTTGCATGCCAAACTATTGGCTCCCGCGTAAATAGATCCGCTGGAAATTCCAAGTGGCATCGCCGTCGGGTGGATCGATCGGCGGAGCGAACGATCGATCGACGGGGGAACTTGTTGCTCCGCTTATGTGTACCGCAAGGCTGGCACCGTCGCGGGGCATTTGAATTTTCAATGACTGATGGAGATTCGCGCGCGGAAATTTTGGGAACAAGTGCTCCGCTCTTTGGGGTACTGGAGATTTCTCCAGCTTAGCCCTTTGGCTACTGAGAGTCACTATAGTAATAGTGAGAAGTAATAAACGGAACAGTAATAATGATAATTTTCATTAAGCGATTCTAAGTGACAACCTGAGATAGTTTTGGTGCGCGCGCAATTTTTAACTAGCAACAGTGTTAAGAAGATTCTCTCCGCGATATCCCTTCAGTGCGGCAAGGTAATATCGTTTACCAATAAATAAATTCCACCGACTCAGCGAGTGGAACGCGGTACCTTCGATTTTTCAAAAGCAACCAGCTTTGACAGACTTTTATGCCCAGTTTACGAGCTCCGCGATTATCCTTGCTCCCCGATGCGAAACGGTCGCGTGAATCAGGAAGGGTTTCGAGATTAACAGCGAAGATAGTTGTCGGAAGTAGCAGCTATAATTTGGGAATACCCAATTGCCTGGTAACGCTCGGGAGATTCACGGAAATTGGGGCGAGTAACCCTGAATACCCTGATGAAGCTCGTTCCACCGTAGCACCCAAGGAGAACAGGTTTCGAACTCATCATCGTCACCTAGGCGTTCGCGATTCAGCATTCCGAAATAAAAAGCGGATAATCGAGTGGCCCTGGGTATAGCGAAACACCTGGGCGCAGCTATATCTGCGAATTGGGACTACTTAAAAGTCCACGCGTGTGCTTCGAAAATCCCCCTGTTGGGGAACCTTGGACGAGATGGAATCTTAAATCCGAGTCACTCGTGGAAACGAGTTGGGACTTTTGAAATTACAGTGGAACGTTTCTATCGAGCGATCTCTAAATAAGAGGCAGCTCTTAGGACCTCGGAATAGATATTTATCATTGTTCTCGAAACATCCTTGTCAGTAGATAATAGTTGCAGTAAACACTGTTTATAACTAGCTGGGAGAGGAATGCAACGATATTTATCACGTGGGTTCTCATTGAAGCGTGCATTGTACTAGGTCGTTGGATACGTCAGATATGATCCGCAACTGTGCCTGAAAATATCCGAGCAGGCCAGCTTGAAAGAATAAGTAGCGAGCAGAAGAAGATAGAGCGAGCAATCGTGCAAAGTGTCGAGTTAGTTAGAAAATTCCTTTTCGAGATTTCATACTCACCATTTATGAAAATGTAGTTTCCAGGAAAAAGCGGTTAAAATTGAAAATTCTTTAGCTCAAGTATTCTAACACCTTATCGACAGGACCGTAGCCCTGATTAATCACATCTAAATCTAACCAATAATCAATTAAAAACACATAAAATTATTTTAAAAATGAAACCAAAAGGTATTCAATTTGTCGCCTTAAGCCTCGTTCACATTAGTCAAGCGCTTGAATTCAAGTGACTTGACTAGTGTGAACGAGGCTTTACAGCGCCAAGAGAGCTCGAAGAAAGTATTGTTCAGAGTACGAAGTTTAAAAGAAAATGTAATAAAAGAAGATCGATTAGTTTGACTGAGCAGCCCCTTCAGGGACCAAGGCCCAGCGCCGCGGGAGCTTCCCTCGGCGATGCTCCCTCGTTGCCCGTAGCCGCTGCGGCCAGGTCGCTCTGAAAGAGGGACTTTAGAGCTCGAGGGAGAGTTAGGTAGCGGCGGTACCAGCGGCTCGAGCCGCTCACAGCTAAATATATCTCTCTCTCTAGAGCCACTCCAAGGTCACAGCGGTTGGATTGGCCCACGATAAAGCGGAGCTCCGGTATAGTATACCCGTCCCTCTGCCTGCCGGCCTTATGCTCCGTCCGCACACACTCGCGCAGTGGCCCACATGTCACTTCGCGACAATGTCGCCTAGCAGCCGCGTCAGGAACACGTGTTCTCGTATCGGACGCGGTGAATACCGTCACCGGGCCGCGCCATGCGAATCGCGGATTCCTACCAGCCGCGGCACTCACGGCCGCCTAGCAGCCACCGTCGTTTCCTTCCGCCGCGGTTCCGCGCTTCTAAATCCCTCGTTCGCATACCGCGAAGGGGGAAAACCAAATGCAGTCGCGTTTTTCTGCATCGCGGTTATCGGGGACCTTGATCTTATAGATTGCACGCTCGCGCTGCACACGTTGTCGGCTGCATATCTAATTGAGTTGCTTTGGTTGGATAGGAGGAACTGGCTCGGCGGATTTGGAACGCGTGGTAATTAGGAAAATGGATGGGGTTTTCTGTTGCTGAATTTCGACTTTCAGAATCACTTGCAGAATCAATTTTAAACAGTACTTTTCCTCGGGTAGGTACACCTTTGAGTAAGCTTTCATATTATTGTAGAATCCAATCTCGTCTTAATCTAGAATTCTTAATTTCTCAAAAAAGTACATGGGTCAAAATTGACCCCGTATCTGCCACGCGACGGTTAAGTGTTTCCTTGCGAAGCTATTGGATAGTTTGTTGGAGTTTCTATAGGATAAGCCCGTGTGTATGGGTATTCTAGGAGTCATATGGGAATTCCGTGACTAGGAGGGTTGAAAATTGTTTGGTTGGTGAGCAACAACGAACGGGACAGTGTATGCGCGTGACGTTATTACTATTCTACGAACCGCGCGGAAACTTCCGGGGTAAAACCGAGACACGTAAAGAGAGTGTAACCTGTTGCTGGCGACAAATAATTAGCGGGTTACAGTTCCCTCTTCAGAAACAGCCGAGGCTTAGGATCTGTATAGGGTGGGTGTTCCGCGGGGTGTCCGGTATGTTGCGAAAAATAGCGTTGCTTTAAATAACGCTAACTGCATCGTAAAACTGGATTACCATATCCCTTCCGTCTTTCACGCTTTTCCTTTCTTAAACGCCATCCATTAACCTAATTTTCCCATACCTATTAAAGCATCCGGGGCACAGGAAATGAATAACCATCAGAGTCAAAGAGCAAGCCAATATACCTATACAAAATATTCTATAGTTCACTATCGGTAAAGGCCGCGATATCTGTTACAGAGATTCTTAGAAACAAAGTTACCATGCAATAATCAAAATTCCGCAGCGCAAAGTGCCTGAAACTCGAAAGGAAATCGTCCCCGGGCACACAGCTGCAATCTTTCCCCATCCCTCGACGTGGGTAGAAATAAGCTCTGAAAGTTTGACCGCTCCCGGGACGTGCTGCACAAAGGCGAGGCATATTTCTCTTTTGAAAACCGCTCATTCAATTTAGAGGGGGCTGTTCTGCGGTTCGGCGCCGCTGATAACAGAACCAAGCCGCGCTCGTTCTGCAGCTGAATTTGAGGTTAGGTTATTGTCCGGGTTGTGTGCGGTGAGCATCGATAACGGCGGCGCGCTGCAACCGCGCTCCGCGTCCTGGCAACACGATCTGGCAACCCCGCTGCGGCCGTCAGTGCCGGGGTTGAATTTCAAGCGCCCGAGGGACAGAGGGGGTCGGGCCTCTCTCTTTTGTATAGGGGGCACGAGGGCTTCGCCGATGCCACGGCACATAACGGTGAGCCGACGGCCATGATGCAGCAGGGGCTTATGGCCGGCTGGCTGGATCTGCTTGCTGCCTGGCTAAAAGCGCTTCGAGAAGAAAACCGGCCTTTCTCTTCGTCTTCCCCCTTCTGCACGTCCCTATCCCCCCCTCACCGAAACATTACTCGCTCTAGGCCTGCACGGGGTTGAGTCCCAGTGATCGGTCGCCTCTCACCACCGTATATTCCCCCGCGTATTAATTACGCGCGATCCTCCTCTCCCTGCGGACATTTAAAATCCCGTAAACAGCGAATTTGCGCGCATAAAGCACAGTCGAAATTGCGGCAGCGTTATTTGCTCCCACGAACGTGCTTCCTCGGTTAAAATACTCGTTTGACGGTAGAATTGTTATGGTATTACACTTTTAGTATTCGATGCCAGCCTGAATACCCTTTGGAATTGTCGGGAGTTCCTGAATATTATACCTGTATTTTCAAATTTATTTCTTGCCATGCCAGCAAGTATCATGGTTATTGGAAACATTTCGAAGCATCTGTTTAAAAGTTTCGCCCAAGGAAAAGTTTCCTAGAACCCCCCTCTCCACGACCAGTTCCAGTGGCGAACCCGAACTTCGACACAACCCCCGGCACTCGGCTCTCGACTACCTGCATCATTGTCCATGCGCGCATACCTGGCCGAAGCTTTAAATTCCTACGGGTCGCCGTTGACCCCTCGATTTTCATTTTCCGCGTAATCCTCTTTCTGCGCCTACAGACGGCTCGTAAATTTCTATTTTGTTTCGCGGAATACGGGATACGTAATAAAGTAAGCGCTCAGTAACACCGGGGCCGTCGGATCGAACGCGAAACGCGTCAACGGGATTACCGCCCGTTTAAAGGTCCCGCAAAGCATGCCCGGAGACATTTATATATCCAGTTCCATGCCGTCCTGGTCGTTACCCGGCTTAACGCCACGATTCCTGATCCTGAAAGTTTCGCAAAGATTCCCGGGTAAGTTTGTTCGTTGTTGCTTTACAGCAGTAACGACAATGGAAAGTTACCGAAGCGCAAGCGCTCGCTGGCTCGCTCGGCACTTTCCACGAGTAGAGCCGACTGGCTGGTAGAGGCTATACGGGCGTAGGCATCGGTGGTAGTGGCTCCGGTGTTGGTAGTGAGTGGTTCGCTATGGTACTCGTAGCATGGCGGCGCAGCGAGATCTCACGATAGACTGGCGTGCATGCACGGGCACACCAGTGCAGCGCTTTACCAACACCCGTCCAGCTGCTGATTATATGCCAGCAGCGCTCCACTACCACACCGTGGGCATGCGGCACGACGGCAGAGGCGTATGCCGCGACACAAAGAAACGCTCGAACTCTCGCGCGCGGCGGGTGAACCCTCGCGCGAAAATACGCATGTATATAGCAAAAGTTTCGAAGAAAACAGTGGTAAGTTTCCCCGTCGCTTGCAATTTTGCACGACGGTCACGGACACCGATGAGAACGGAGCGGAGGAATGCGAAGCTAACGGGCCGGCGAGGACAAAGGGGAAAGGAAGGAACGATAATACTCGAATTGAAATTTCGGAAGCTTTCTTCCCGATGCTTCGATCTGGTATCGTTGGTAATTGGATTTCTTCCTGAGATATGAAGTATCTCTTTGTAAAACACCGAGCCTGGTGATGTACATTTCCTGAATCGAGTTACCGCCGATTCGCGGAACGAAGCGTCGTTAAGCTCGTAAGCGCGTCGCGTCGGCGCGGCGCATGCCGTCGCGTTTACAAAATTGTGAAATCGCTGGTTTCGCAACGGACCGCGACGGCATCCGTCTCGTGATCTCGCTGCGTCGGGGGGCATGAAAAAACGCCTCCTCCCCCACCCTTTGACGTTCGACAGCCGTCCAATCGTCATCCTTCCGCGAGTTTTCAAACCTCGCAGACTTTTTCGAAACGCTCGCAACCCTCGTGTCGCTCGCCTGTCCTCTGCATATGCCCTTTCCGTCGTGTACCGAGCCACTTCTGGCGCACACGTAGCCCGCAGACCGTGACGCGTTGCGCGCACAGAGCTCGTGCACACAAGCCCCCCCATCTCCTACCTACACGGGCTTAACCTTGTCGGAGTATAGAGCGAACGGGGTATAGTACGTGTTCACGTACACGCGAAGGCTTGCCGCGCGCACAACGCCGCGGACGGGTGTGTATCCGTGTGCCAGAGCACGCGGTGTGTGCCAGCCGTGCTACGGCACCATTGGCGCGCCTCTACCCTGGCTTTAACATCGATTTCCAGTCGGACGACCCAGCGCGATCGAGCGAACGGTATACGGCGCGTTCGCCGAGGAAGGTATCGAGCGTTCCCCGTGCTGCTCGTGGGAGTCCACGACAGCCCCACGAGGCAGGGTGGCCGACGAGAAATCGCTCCGCCGTTGAAACAACGAATATTTTTCGGCATGGAATATGTATGATACAGGCGCGGATCTCGTCGTGTCTCTCCTCTGTCGTTGCCGTACGCTAGAGGTAGACAGACGGAGCAGGGGGCAGAAGATAGAGAGGACAGCGACGGGGGAATTAGAGGGAGTGGAAGATAGTAGCCAGATAGAGAGTCAGGGTGGGGATAGGGCCGTCGGTTTGGTGGTGGTAGCCAGTCCCGACTCCCGAGTGGCAAGAGGAAAAGGGGACGAGCAGAAGGCAGCGAAGGCGCTGCCCTCAGTCGGTCGCCCGTTTCACTACAGTCAGCATAGAGAGGAGACCTAAAGCGACCGGGCTATACGTGGGTCTTCGCTTAAGCGCGCACTACACACCGTGTGTTCCCGTTTTCTCGAGCGAACACTTGGAGCCTTCGTTCTGCCCGCTCTTTCGCTCGCTCGGCGGGTGCGCGCGCACACACACACAAACACACACAGTCACCTCGCCGCTGAACAGTGGGACAGAGAGAGAGAGAGAGAAAGAGAGCGGCGTAGTCGTGCAGAGGCAGGCGCGCGACACAGCCATCGAACGTGGTGATTCGTACGGAGGCGGACGTGCGATACGAGCACACAATCGAGGCCGTACCGCACGAGGGAAAAGGACGACGATAGGCTCTCCCCTCCCTCCTCGTGCATCGCTGTCCTTGTTTGCCTGCTCGTCATCGCCCGACGTCGGTGTCGTCGATGAGACCGCCAGCAGGATCTCGCCGATGCTGGAGCGTGAAGTTTTCCTGGCCCGACACGAAGCCTGCCCGAACGGTTACATGGGAACGGTCGGCGCGGCGTTGTCCTGGCAAAACAGCAGGATCAGAGACGATCGTGAGTAAATAGACCGGAAAAAAGGGTGTACAGTATACCCTACGGGACGCGCGTGTCGGTATAGTCTCGCGGCCGACGATCGAAGTACGCGGGTACCCGTGTGTATATTCCGACAGTTGCTCCGCGGATCCTCGGTGCATACGTGCGTGTACGCGAGAAATAAAAGAGGTGGGGGTAGGCAGCCTATACTTCGCGGACATCCGGCGGGGAATCCGCACGCATTCGTAACTGGAAGCTCCCCTGAGAGAGCGAGGGAGAAAGGAGAGGAAGGATCTTGGCGCCGAGGGAAACACGGTGCTCTCTTGAGTACTCGAGCGACTCGAGAGGAGAAAGGAAGGTTCTCCTCGCGTTCCTACAGCGAGCCGCCGTATATTGCACGTTCTCCTTTTTTTTTCTCTTTCTCTCTCTCTTGCTATATAGAAGTCGGAGCTGGTCCCGCCGTATCAGAATATTTATTATCATCTAATTCGTCGGGCCTCTAACTCTCGTCGGGCCCTCGTGCGTGCGTACCCGCACGCAACGGTTGAAATTTTTGGTACAAATAATAAGGGTGGCGGAGAAGAGGTGGAAGGACGTGACGAGGAAAGAGAGAGGGAACTAGGGTAGAAAAGAGAAGTGAGAAACACGTCGAGCGGTGCTGCTCCCTACTGGCGACGTCGAGTCGCGCTCCCCACCCGGGACAGTCGAACGAGGTCCGAAGGCGAGTTCTCGGCGTGTAACTACGGTGATTTTCCCTTACGAGAGCGTACGCACGAGACCTCGTACATACCTCTCCGGCGTTACACCGTGCCACCCTACGCTCTATAAAGGATCCTGCGAGCATCGTCGCTGAAGAATTGTGAAGGGATATACCCGCTCGAGGAAAATCGAAAAACAGCCGGAGGGAGAAGAGGACGGAGAAAGAGATAGACAGAAAAGACTGGCAGTGGGTAGCCCCTCGTAACACGCGTTCGCTGCTGAAACGTTGGACAGTATCCCGCTGACCACTCTCGTGTGTGCTCGCTTGATCGTGAACGCGTCCACGCGTGTGTCGCGTATCACCGTCGCCGGTGGAACCGAGAGAATTCGAACGAGGCAGAGGGTAAAATAGGATTTCTCGCGTGGTCGGTCCTCTCCCGCGGCACCCGCGGCACCCGCGGAGGGGGGTGCACGCAAAGAAGCGCGAGAGGGAGAGAAGGAGCGAGCGAGTGAGTGACAGAGGCGCGGGGACAGATAGGGAGATAGAGTGACAAGGAAGGCACAGAGAGGCACGGTGCAGGACGAGAATAGAAGAGGACAGAAGAGGAAGGGAGCAGAGGGCGAGAGAAGGGACGGTGACTCGGTTTTGGAGCGACGGAGACGTGTATAGCGCTCGGAGGGCGCCGGTGCTGCGCCCCAACGGCCGTTCCTCGAAGCTCAGTTATCACAATGGCTTCCGTGAAAGACACAGCGACTTTCTTCGCGGAGGGCACCGCGAGTCAGTTCGAGCATGTACTGAAGCTTTATCCGCAGGCCCTCCGGCTGAAGGCCGATCGCAAGACGAAAAAGCCCGAGGAGCTGATCAAGCTGGACAACTGGTAAGTACCCTTAATACATCGTCGTCCTCCGGCTCGCGTATTAACGCCCGATGCAACGCGAACGGGGGCCCTCCTTTTCAACGAGGGGCTTCCACCACAGTCACCACACGGGACAATGAACCCGTGGCGCGCCAGTTGCCACCACTTACCACCGCGTGCACGGGCAAGAGCCCATGGACCCGTATGGCCCCCTCGCGAGACCAACCACAATTCCACATAGTATATTTACTCTCTCCTATTCCCGTGATCGACGACCGCTCCGCCAAGAGCGGTCACTTCGAAATGCTAGCTTAACCGTGGCGTACGCTCTGTATTTGAAAACCATCGACGTTCCGCGATCACGTGGCACCCGCTGCTCCTGTATACACCATTTAACATTCTACAGTCATCCGTAATTCAGCAGCTGTCCTGCCGGTTCCGTCTTATCCTCGTCGATCGTTTTATCGGGCCCGCGCTGGCATTTAACGCGATTCCTATCGATCGAAGGAATTCTCGTGGCAATTTTATGCTACCTCATCGAGGAAGCCTCGGCGTTGCCGTTACGAGGGCCTCCCGCTCGTTTCGCCGTCGCGTAAAAAGGTTACCGTGGCCGTTGTTGGTAGAGCTTCCAGATTTGGAGATTAGAGACGGGGCTCGGCAGGCTGACGGGATTTCGTTGACTTTTAGATCGATATTAGAGCAAAGGATTTCTCGGGCCGCGCGCTGGCAACGATGGCACAGTGAAAGAGGCGACTCGCCGGCGTCGCTTTCACGGCGTCGCACGACCACCTCGGACACGGCTAACGAACCTTTCTCCACTCTTGTTTTCGCCGTTCTTTCTTCGACGAACCACGATTCACATTGTCATTTCCTGAATTTAAGCACTTGCACTGGTACTTCGTTCGTGGCCATTTTGCTTCACTCTTTTCCTTTATTCTCTATAAATTTATAAAATATACCCATGCTCTTTATGAGAAACCCCTCTCAACTTTGATCTGGAACTTTCATCGTTCATTAATTATCATATCTTCGTCTAGACCCTTATCACCACACATATACAGTTGATTGCATGGTGTACTCAAGTAAACCATGCTTCCTAGTGATAGAAATAATGCTTTTCTGTCCAAGTCACTACAGTTACTATACTACTTTTCATATTACAGTTGTAGTTTTTGGAGCACCGCGTATTATCCGATACATTCCAACGTAATTACAATCTCCAAATCGGAATATCCTGAAACTCGGTCTCCTAATAGACATCCCCTCAAAATACCATTTTCATTTTTAAACGTCATATTCCATTTCAATTCCACTGCACAGTTGAAGTGTCTAAAAGTACCCCTGTCTGAGGCAACTGTTCTAACATCGTACCCCTTGAAACCCAATTTAAATTCGGTCCACAGAAAAACCGAATCACCGCTCATAACTCGGAGAATTTTTATCCGTGCATTTCGAAAGACTGGTCGACTTGGTCGACTATCGGGTACACCTCGTCTCGCCTCACTGCGTGACCTTTAGGAATAGCAGTTCCTTTCGTCATCGTTTCAAGTTGAAGGTAATCGAGGCGTTGGACAGACCTCGCTCTGTATCATATCCCGAAACGATAACTGCGATTTATCGAGGGGGAGGGGGATCCTCATCGGCTCCTGCGATCAAACCAGTGTCTGGGGGCCCGCTGAACTCCGAAACGTGAAACAGGGGACTGGTGTACCCCGAAACAAGAAACGAGGCTGCCTCGAATCGGGGCGATTGCCGAGAGCGCTCGCTGCAACTAGGTTTCCACAGGAGCCTCAATTCCGCTGGCGTCACGTCTGCCTTAATTAATTAAAGGCAGGTTCGAGGCTCGTTAAATTCCGCGTTAAGCCTTTTCAGCCGTCCGACGGGGACGATGCCGAGCGACCGCGCAATAATAACACAGTTCGACAAAATTTGACCTTTTCGGACTTGTAACATTCAATAGCCGTTTCTTATAGGTTTTCGTGCGCTGAAAATGAATCCGCAACCCGTTTGTCGCCATATAATATATAGAATGATATAGAAAGATATCTGACAAACTTGGGGCATTTCGGGCGTCCGTTTCCCTTTGATTTTTGTTTAAACATATTTAAATGTTCATAATGGACCAATAACTTATATCGTTGTATTCAGGAGGGTTCATAGAATAATTTGACACAACAATCAACCGAATAACTATTACTGTTTCGACACAAAAGATGTTCAAAGTTGAAAATTTGCAGTTTTTTCAAAATCGAATTTCTTATTAGCTAAGAGTGATGGCTACAAACAGTTTGCGGATTCGTTTTCAGCGTTCGAAAACCTATAAGAAACGGCTATTGAATGTTACAAGTCCAGATGGCTGTCGAACTGTGTAATAGAATCTTTTCCCTTGCTCGATCACCGTTTCACCATTCGATTATTCATTCCTCGCGAGACCAGAGGCCGCCTCTCTGCCTCGTCTCTGTCGGTTATTCCATCAAACTTCCCTCCGTCTGCCCTCTTTGCAGCGTATCGTTTGAGCTTGGTCCCTCGATCGATTGATTTCGCGGTGTATCCTCTGTGGACGAAAAACTAATTACGATGGGGGTAATTGTCGCGGGGGAACGCTTTTAGAGAACGCACCACTTTATTGTAGATGGGGACAGAGGGGCTCCATTGAGATCCCTAGTTACTGGGAAACTGAGTGGTCTCGTCGAATGGCTACTTTTTATGTTGTGTTTTATTGTTGTCGTAGGAATAGTAGTACTGATAATAATATACAGTTTTATTGCAATAGATAAAAGATACTGCTATTAATTGTTGAAATAGTATATAGCAAACATAGAGGGTAGCATAATAAATTCACATTTTTATCATCCATTGTTGTCGGGAAGTTTTTCATACTTTGTGACGTTTTTCATATTTTAGGTAGGTATGTCGTGTACTATTGAGATTACTTACGGATGATATTTATTATGATTATTATTCATCGGCTTTATCACATAAAGTTCAAAATGAAATTTATGACATTTTATAACGGGGTAACGGCTCTCATAATTGAGCTCAAAGGCGAAGTCCAGCTTAAGGCTGTTATTAAACTTAATTCGTAGGGAGTAGGGCAGTGTATATAGTGTAGATATTGATAAAGGTTTGTCAGCATTTGTTTTTTAATTTTTGTTCCTATTCAGGCACTTCGGTTATTATATAGATATGTACTATAGGCATTCGAATGGCGACGGTTACTTGTGTAACACCACGTGTCTCATAGTAAACAACTAAGGCTAACGATGAAATTCGAACTTCTGGAAGCCTAGCATTGATAAATAGTCACTGAAAAGTAATTTGCATGCCAATTACGAATATTTCAATATTTTCTTGGAAGCATAAATCAATACGCAATACTGTATTCTATGCAAATTTTTTCTTAACTCCAGAATTCTCGTAATCTTTTTCTTTTGTTAATTAAACCGTGAATAAGAAATATTCGGCAATTCGTTTGATAAATTGAGTTGATAAAGAAGTCAGAAACTGCATCAGTACATAATACCCTCCCAATTTAACATTCGTTCGTTATATTTTCCTCTACACTCATAATCCTAATATCACTAGTTGAAATAAAAATTTAAACAACGCGCCGGGGCCTTCTGCCTTCCCTAGACCATTAGCAAAATACAGCAATCACAGCTCAGAGATTTTTACACCTATTCCCACTACCGCGCAACACTTTTTCAACGCAAACTTCAGAAAAATCATAGCAATGGGAATTCAGAATGAGCGAACGAACGAGGTCCTTTCGAATCGGCGAAAAAACCGCGGGAGAAAAACGCTCGAAGGGCGCGATCGACTCTGTCGTATTTCCCTGCGAGTTTCCCCGAGTTCAGAGTTAAATGGTACACAGCCTGGAACGGTGGAAACATTTTCGCTGATTCAGAAGCTCGTTAAAGCGATGAAAACATTTGGGTCAAACGGCACGCAATCGAATATCGACTATCGGTCGGTGGCCGGCGGTCATCGTTTGTCGATTCTTCTCTCGTCGCGATCTCAATCAATCTACGCGGCCTCTTTCTGCAATCGTGTCGATTCGCAAGGCTCCACTCCGCGCTCGAAAGGAAGGGACCGTAAACCACGAGGACGAGCGCGGTTCCCAGAGTACATATTTTCGAAACGCCCCCTCGCCCCTTCGATTGTAACTCGCTTGCAACCTCCAGTTTCACAGCGCACTTGACAAATTGCCCTGTTACGTAAAAAGAAACAGGAATTTCAAAGCTTGCCGAGAATTTATTTGAAGATATTCTAAATCGTAAATATACCGTAATTATTAGAAGCGAGGCTTTAAGTACCATGCTGGTACACCCTTACCAATTTATGGGATATAAATTCGAGGTGTTTTATTTCCGTTACCCTTCACAGTTTAAACTTTCTACTAGCCACTAGTGTACGGGTCAAAATAATTACAAGGCACTTGCAAACCTTCACCCCCACATTAAATTAATCAAGCCCCTTTCAAAGCACTAGCCTCACAATGATACAGTTCTTTACAACCTGAAGTCTCTAATCAGTGCCCTCGGAACCCTTGGAAAGACCAGAGGAGCCATCTTCTTCCCCCTCTTATTCACTCGCCTAATCTTCCATTAACTTGAAAAAACGCGGCCTATGCATTTTGGTGGGCGATTCGAGTTGCCATTCAGCAACAAAGCCGTTACAAAACACGGATAGAGGAGATCGCTAAAGTACTCTGGGCCAGCAGGAGTCCTCCAGGTTGAGTGGTGTTCCCTTGGAATTGAGGGGCCCAGCGGAATATGCCACGATGCTATAAATTTACAGGAAAGCAAGTTTGAGGAAAAGTAATTTTCTCGGGTGTTGTACCTGAACTCGTCATCGATATCTTCAAGTTCTCCTCTATCTTCACTTTTATCGCAGCTCAACGATTAAACAAATTGAGCATACAGGAGTGACATGGGCCTTTTTCCCACTAGGTATCTGCCTGCTTTAAATATCAAGGAATTTTAATATGCTTCTGCGCAGGGAATGGTACATGCACTAGCGCTAGGAGGTACTTGATAGTGCAAGGAGCAAAAAATCTATATAGATGTGCCCATTTTTCAATCAGCCGCTGAATTCGCGACTCGCACGGCCGTGGAAGATGGGAAAAAGGGAGTGGAAGCGGTCGTAAGAGCGACGTGGAAAAACGAGGCTCGCTTAGTTCTCGCGGGAGACTTGATCCTCGAGCGTTGAAGCGCGGCGGCGATTGTGTCAAGGTTGTTTTTGCGTTGCGTGGCGCGCGAGAGCGCCTCTCAAAATGGTTGCGCGCGACAGGCTGCCGTCCCGAAACGGTCTCGAGGCTGGCTCAAAAGAAGCGTCGCCGCTCAAAGAAACCGCTGCTGCTGTTACGCCACACTCGAGGCTCGATTGTTTTTTTAACTTTCTATGAGACCATCGCTGAATAACCACGCGGATCGCGAGCTTGCGCGCCTCTCTAATCCCCTTTCGTGATGGAGGACCATTTTCCACCACTCACACCTCACCTACCAAGAAGTCGATTAAATTTGATTCCTGCCCTCCTTGGGCGAGATTTTGACTTTCACAAATCAAAATAGAATGAAAATTCAAACGAGAATCTACTGTGCCCTTATTCCCACGAGGAAGCTCCTCTTCTTGGAACGATAAGAGGGAAACGTACGCTTCTGGTTACGTGCCAAACTGGCTACTATGATTTCACTCGTGCTCTTCCTTTCACGATATTTGATACTGGGTCTTACACATTTGCTAAACATACTGGCACATCGAAATTTCGTCTCAAAAATTCAATTTCCTTTTCTGGACCAGTTATAAAGAAAATTTCCTAGTCTCCTTTTTCTATCTTCTATCCCCTCAATTTTTCTTGTACCTGCAATATTTTCTCCAGACTAAATTCAAATACGAAACTAGTACTAATACTAATAGCACTAGTATCAGCAACTCAATCAAATTACCACTTCATCTGTGCACCTTCAAAGAACAATCGAAGACTCTAAAAGCGACATTTTTCAAATTTCATCCACCAGGAACGAAACATCAAAGTTGAAACAAAAATTCTTGCCACCTGACGTACCGATTCTCCATAAATAAATAATCAGCTGGTTGCGCAGCACGTCCACGTGGTTTCTTCCGTAACGTCACTGCTTGTCCGTCAGAGGAGCACGTGTCTGAAGAGGTCGCGGATTATATGAATGAAATACAAACTATCCGTAACTAAGTTTAGCTCTTCAGCCAAACAGCTGATCTCCCTCTTTCCCTCTCTGTCTCCCAGCGACCTCCGAAAGTACCTGCAATAAAACCACGCGAGAGAGTGCATCTTTCTCCTTCCTCCGTGCTGTTTGCCCCCTCCCCTTCCCACCCCACCCGCTCCCTTCTGTTCACGGATGCAGCCTTTGCTCCTGAAGAAACAGAGAACTTGTCCCGTGTCGATGACCCGAATAATGGGGACAAAGGAGCAGAGGAGGGAGGGGTGGCAGGAGGGGGTGAAGCGAGACGTTTCAGTGAACCAGGGATTCTGAAAAGATTCTGAGAAATTTACCGCCACTTCTTGTCATTTAAATGCGCCCAGATGCAGATCTGAAATATAAGCATTAGTGAATGCTCATTTTAAATATTTAATCAATGCTTAAGTCGTGAGTTTGTCCAGCGGGGTGATGGTAGAGATGATTAAACGTGATACGGAGCGTAGAATTTGGATTTGGAAATCGGTGATATTGTTCGGCGAGACAGTTTTCGTGGAATTTCGAGAATTTCGAGAATCCAGCGCGATAAATAGGTTTTCCATTTGGTTGGCGGTCTATGGAGGCAGTGAAATGGAATTGTAGAAGGATATGGTTCTACGTTGCCCTGGTATCTGCTTTCAGGATTTGAGAGAGGTTTTTCCCCGGAGGATGAACAATTTTAACACTTTGAAAAATGCCCCTTCGAGTCGGTCCGGTGTTTCTGAGCAATCGCTACGGTTGAGAAAGTTTTGCTTAACTCCGAGCAAGCATTCGGGGACACTGGTAATACTTCCCAAAAAGTATGAACGTGGAAACACGCTGAGGCCAGTCGAAGTGTTAATAATGGACTTGGAAACGAGATTTAGATTTGTAGGTATTCAGTAGTCATGAAGAATATGAGAAGTTTTGGAGATGTATACTTGGAAATTGGGGGGCTAGAAATTCAGCGACGAAAGTAAGCAGATAGGGCTCAGGAAAGTTCACTCTAGGACACACGTTCCTGGTTTGGAGTGTGCCCCAACGTCGCGTCAGGCGTCCCACGTGATTGTTAGTAGGTGGAAAACCACATGCGGCTGCATTTTTAATCTGCGCCCTGCTCACGTCATCGAGCTGTGCAGCGGTGATGTTACTCACCCTGTGATCATCCACACGCGAACATCGTTAGTAATCAGGTTGTTCGTTCTGTTCGCAGGTATCAGAATGAGCTTCCAAAGAAGATCAAGTCCCGTGGCAAGGACATGCATCTCAACCACGAGGAGCTGGTGCAAACGATGAAATGGAAGCAAATAGTGAGTAAACCGAACCACCCCCAAATCTTTTGCTTCAATTTTATCTTCCTAGCTTTTTCTAGTATCTAGCGGTAAACATTGTAAGTGTTAATCAATGTTCCCTAATTTGGAGCAGAGATTATGTTAGTGTTGTAGTGTTACTACAACTACGAGAGAATAATTATTTATTGATATTGCGCGCTGAAATGTGAGAACTTGAAAAATTTAAGAGAACGTGGGAAACTTCGAAGAACTTGGGAAATTTATAAAAACCCTTGCTCCAAATTAAGGAAATTCCAAAGACCCCCCAGGAACCCTTTCAACCGAACAATTCTTGAAAACGACTCAAATACACTAGGGATGAAGAAAACTTGAGTACCTACTCTACGTGGATTTTATGGCTAAAATAGCATTTCTGACTGAACGGAAAGGGGAGAGACGGTTGTGTGTTTAACCGTGCCGTTGTTCTGTTCGTTTGTTCGCAGCGTGGGAAGTTTTATCCCCAGCTATCGTACTTGGTTAAAGTGAACACACCGCGCGCCGTGATGGCGGAGACGAGGAAGGCATTCAAAAAGCTTCCAAATCTCGAACAGGCGATCACTGCCCTCTCGAATTTGAAAGGTGTGGGCACAACGATGGCGTCTGCCGTATTGGCGGCGGCGTCGCCGGAGAACGCGCCTTTTATGGCAGACGAGTGTCTGATGGCGATACCGGAAATCGAGGGCATCGATTACACCATCAAGGAGTACCTCAACTTTGTCCAGCACATTCAAAACACCGTCGAGAGGCTGAACAAACACAGTGAGTGTCTTTATCGACTCGTTTCCTCCCATCACTTTCAATTGCTCCGACGGAACGACAGGAAATTCATTTCCAAAGCGATGAATTCTTCGCTGTTCTTCTATGAAAGTCCCTATATAGGTGCAGATACGTAACCCCTCGTATCAAGTAGAATAAATATAAATAAAAAACAAATCGACATAGAATTTGCAATGGATCCATAACTGCACCTCAAAAAACGGTATATGCTCGAAGAACGCTCAAGCTACCCTATCTAATCACCCCACAAGGGTGCAAGTCGCCAAATATGTATTTCCCATTCATTACAGTACCCAGTACAAACCTAAATACTTCTGTTCACCTTAACACGGCAGTAGCAAAAGATTCGACTGTATCCACGACCACCCCCGCGTTTTCCACCAACGACACGCGTTCAGTTTAACCCCCCCCCCCTAACGTAACTTCCCAAGAGACGCCGGAGCCACGAAGCGACTAGTGGAGGCAGGGATTTAAACGCCCGTCGGGGACACCCCTTCGTGTTTCAGCGTCGAACGGCAAAACATGGAGCCCCCACAGGGTGGAGCTGGCGCTGTGGACCCACTACATCGCATCCGAGCTGAAGCCAGAGCTGCTGGACGGTATACCGGGCTCGACGGAGAACGGGAACTCCCATCCGCCCAGCAACGGCGAGGCGACGGAGCCGTCGGATGACAGCAACCAGGAAGTGACGGTGAACGGCAAGGACCCGGGCAGCATCGATCCAGCGGCCATAGACGAGAACAGCACCACCACGTCCTTCACCGAGGACTCGATGGACAAACCGGCCACGCCGATCACCGTCGCCGTGGCCAGCGAGGACACGAACGACTCCCTGGCCACGAACGACAACGAGGACAGCAACAACACGCCGCGGCCGACGGACAGCGAGGACACAGAGGACTCGCAGGACGTGCAGGAGCCGCCCACCAAGAAGAGCAAGAAGTGACCCACCACCAGCCAGGGAGCCACGAATAACAATACGAGCAACAACAACGTCAGCGCCCTCGTGTCGGCCGCCAATCTAACGCTGATCGCAGCGAGGCGCATCTAAAAGAACCGCCCAGGGTCACCGATCAGGGTCGCGGATAGTAGACCTTGTAGCTACCGTCGCACCATCACGATCGTTTTCTTTATTCTCTTATCGATGACTCTCCTTCGCTCCTGCTCTCTCCCTTTCTCTCACCCCTTCAATCCCCTTTCATCCCGCAAACATCAATTGATCTTCTCTTCGCCACTCGCCTGTCCCAGGCCATCGCCCACCTTCTGTCATTCTCATGCGATCCTACATACCTGCGCCTCCTTTCCGCGCTCTTTCTATCCCCACCGCCGTAGACCTCCTCCTCCATGACTGTTCCGTGTAAAATAGCATTGTCACACACAGAGACGCGTGATGCACTGGACTGTTCTGCGCGGGAGCACCTTGCTGGTTCGTCAGACACAGGCTCCGTTCCGGAGGCAGAAACAAGGGGGACTGCAGCCTCCCCACTGGCCCAATGTCTCGAAGCGTTCCCATTTACTGACCCTGTACCCTACGGTTTCTACTTCTCCAGGTTTCGTTTGCACGCGGCCCCCTTGAGGCACGAGCTCGCTCGCGGTGTCCACTGATCACGCGAAGATTGATTGGGGAGAGTCGGTCCCCTTTGCTTATTCGTTTGGAGCAGATTTTGAAAGGGAAAGACTTTGATACGGCGGAGCTTCCTCGCTGTTTCTGCCGCTCAGGAAGCCTCCGGGACCTCTTCAGGTTCGTTCGAGCGAGGAGATCTCGATTACTGCCTTTCCAGCGCGCCCCCCCCCCCCCCCCCGGTTTTTCATTCCCTCCCTTCGACTTGTCGCACGGCGTAGCGTGAAACCGACGGCTCTAGCCTCGCTGCTTGGCGCCGGGGACACGAGATATCATTCCTTTTTACCACGATTTGTACGCGCGTGTTCGACGCTGCCGCCGACGTGGACGACGAGGACGAGAGCGGAGCGAGATTCGCGAACGGGACACCGTTTCAGCCCGTGGCCTCGCGCGGGCACGCGGTATATATGGCGAGAATTAGAGTACGAGGGGTGGAAAGAGAGGGAGCGAACGGTGAAATGGTGCGAGAGAGAGAGAGAGAGAGAGAGAGAGAGAGAGAGGGAGGGAGATAGAGTGAATATAGAAACCGTGACCAGCAAGAGGAAGAGAAATACGAGCGGGCGGTACACACCGAACACACAATGATAATATTAATATTAATAATAATGATTATTATTATAATTATAATACAGAATCATTACCATAATTTATATACCTAAACGAGAAACACTGCATGCCTGAGCGATGCATGGAGCAAAACCAAATACCTTGTAAGTAAAAGAAACTTTAGAAACAGAAATAAAAAGGAACCGTAACGCTTTTTTGAGTCCACCAATCAACTGGAGGGAGCGTGTGGCAGTGGCGGCTGACCTATATATAGACACACGAACATACACACACACACACACACACAGGAGACAGCCGTGAAGCATATACCCCACCTTGCCGAGGTTTTTCGTGTACAGGGATTCAACTAGTATTTTTGCATTGATCGAGGATCGCTGTTGGTCGTAGAGAGGCATGCGCGGGATAGACGACGATCAGAGGGAAAGGGATGGTGTGAAAACTGTGAATGAACGATTGAAAGAGACATTGAGGATACAGAGGGTGAAAGGGGGCACTGTGTGCACGATTGAGTGTCTGCGCGCGAGAGAAACACTATGGGAAAGATGAATTAAGGAAACAGCAAACCGCTATAGCTTGATCGAGAAGGTTCATTCGAATTTTATAAATATACGTATATATGAAATATATATATATATATTTGTAATTTAGAACAGTGTGTGTGGCCACGGAGCCCGTTCTAGTACCGAGTTACTGACTCTATCATTAAATGACACAGACATATACACACCACGCTCTCACACATTCACCGCCGATGGCGGTCGCGCTTGTTTTCGGCTGTACGAGATAAAAAGGGGATAAAGAGGCCAGGAGGAGAAGAGCGCCCCTCGGAAATGGACCGTTTTAAATTTCTGGTGCATCGATCGTCTTGCGTACTCTATTCTCCACCGGGGAACCGTGCGGGTGCAGGGATCGGCGAGAACGAAGACCGATCCACCCTGCACCGTCGTGCGCACACCCGCGACGAAGGAGCAGGCGACGAATAGAGTTGCAGCGGGTATGGACGAGAGGACCTTAGCGAACCGTTCTATTTATTTAGCGCCTAATTTATTCCGTATCGATCGTTTCGTTGGCAAGGGAAGATGACCTGTAGTTAATAGATAATGTATAGATAGACTATATACACACGCGTGTGTAAAACGTTTTACCGTGGGCTGTCGATGATCCACCCAACGTTTCAGGGGCGACGATGAAGAACAGAAGGACGACAAATGTGCGAAGTATGATAAATACCGACTATAGAATAAATTTAGTGAATCATCCTCTTCCCCGACCTTTCTCCCCCCGACGACGATGACTAATAATGATTGATGAATACGTGTCTGCGAACTATGACGGATGATTATGATATCACGATGATGAGGATGCTTATTATTATTATAATTACGATTATGGTTATTATATATTATCTCTGCTACTACTGCTGCTCCTATTACGAATCACGGCGGGAGCATAGTTTTTACTGTCTTATAAACGTAACGGATTTAATGTAGCGAAGTTGTTTGTTTCCCCCTTTTTTTTCTTTCTTCGGTCTCTCTATTATAAATGAAGCCAGACGGGGGTGTTATTCTTGCGCGTGATTACTAGACATTCCATACGCACGTCGTGCGCAGATCTGTTCTTATTCCGTTTCCCCTTTTTTCTGTTTCGAGAACGCGACGTCTGGGGGAAAAGGTGGAGACCGCGGGAAGGGGAAAGTAGTTGATCACTTGAATGGAAATAATAGATATTGGTGGGAAAAGAAACGACTGCTCACTTCACACGTCAACGGATTTATTTTCTCTGTTTATCCTCTAATGGGAAGATGGACATAATTCAGCGGAGAATGAATTTTAGAGCGAAATAAAGAGGGGAGTGTGGAGAGAAGCACTTATAGAGGAACAGAAATTTTCTAAGATACTGGACTTTAAAGAAATTGAATAATTCATAGAGTGCCCGGTGTCAACGATTCTTTTCCTTCTTAAATATCACCAGGTCACATGGACTCGTGGGTTCGCGTAATTTGGCAGGACCAGGCTACCAATAACTCATCCAGGTCGTTGGCAAGTGGTTCAAGAAAAATCCCCAAGGGGTAGAAGCTGCCTCCGCGGTCTTCTCTTGAACCTTCCTGCACGATCTCGAGGAGATATTCCAGGAGACTCCTAATTTATGTTTGCGCTTTCATTTCTCGAGGGGATGAATTATCACGGCCTCTTTTCATCCCTCTGATCAGAACTCTATGGTTCCATCTCCAGAGCCTGCAAGATCATATTTACCAGAATTCACATCGAATGTCTCGATGATCAATCAGGGATCAAATTATCGAGGGAACGCATTAATCAGCTACGTGTTTCCTCGACCAATTCGGCGAACTCTTGTCTTCAGGGTCTCTGAAGCCTTCATTGGCAACCTCAAGGAATGAAACGCAAGGGGACGTTGATATTTACGTGGACACAGCGACTAGTACACTGTAATGATTCGGGGAATGTCCGGGGGCGTCCAGAGCCTACGGTTAACAGATACGATTAGAGAAGTCCCGCACGCGGCATATGCTAAGCATCCAAATGGTCAGCACCTGATGGGTTAACCCTCCCCCGTCTTACGAGGTTCCGATCTGGGGCCAAGTTTGGAACGAGAATCGAATCATTACTGTACCTCGATTTCCTCGGAGGAAGCTCGATATTGAACCAGACCATGGACCTCTGTCCGAAGATCGACGAGAGATCCGTGTCTGAGGTTCACGAAGTGCAGCGATTGGTGATCAATCGTGAGTCAACTCCACTACTGCCATTTAACGTTACTAATAAGCAATTTCGTGAATCGAAGGGAGCCCCGCCATTCGTCTTGCTCTCGACGAGCACCTTAGTAGTTTCTACCTTTCTCTGCACCTCTCTTCTCGAGCCCTTCCACGCCCCCAAAACCCTCAGCAACCCTCGGTGCCCCGTCGTGCCTTCGAGTTCGTAGAGCGCTCCTGCGATCACACTTACCTCTGCCCCTCATTTCACGGTAACGTGTAACAGCCTGATTTAATTGTAAGGCAGCGAGTTGCCATTACCGAAGCACGTTAAATAAATTATTTGGAAACTTTACGCCCTGTAGTGTGTCCTGCTTGAGGTGGATCTGGCAGGAGGGTACGCGTTTGGAGTTTAGATGACTTTTATAGAGATTGCTCTAGAGTCTAGAGCAGCGTTTCCCAATTGAATTTTGCCACAGAACCCTTCCAAACTCACTAAACTTTGGCGGAAGCCCCAACCTCAATAGCTTTTCTTTTGTACACAAAGGGTTGTAACATCGAAATAACTCGTAAATAAAACAGAAAAATTGAGAACTTTGTTATAAGATAACTTTCCGCGGAACATCAGGTAGGGGACGCTGCTCTAGGGGAAGGTTCTGGTTGGAATATTTCTTGTAGCTGGGGTACGAAGCAGGGGGAGGTTTTGATAGAATCGCGTGGATATGGGAGAGGGTTTTGGATTAATTAGTGGGTTTGAGTATTTGTAGCGAAGGGGTGCCAGAGGATTCCGATAGGAATATTTTCCACGATAATTCAGTGGATTTGAGCAGAATTTTTTTCAATATTCCATCGCTATTTTTTATATACTATCCTAGCTTTATGGCGACGTAAACAGAGTCACCAGAGGATGAACGGGTGTCGCGCGATGACAGAGGAAAAGTTGCTTTTTTCCCTTCTTTCTCGCGTGGAAACGATCGATCCCCTTATTATACACAATATAGCCTCTGGTAATCTTCACACGCGTGACAGTTCATTGGGTTCGATTAATCGCTCTTTCAGGATGGATTTAATACATCTCGCTCGAGGAATTCTTTCGACCAACACTTATGGTTCGAATAATAGCCACGAGTTTCTATCTCCCTCCCTCATCTCGCAAAAATCATCGGATCCATCATCGATCCAATCCATCGTATCTTAACGCTCCATTTACCACCCAAGGTGATCTGCGATCCTATCCAATCGTTCTTCCCTTACAAACCCTGCAGCTTTCATTTCTGCCACGTTTTCTTACCATTGAAAACGGAACGGGGACACGCTCGACTGCCCCATCCTGTGTAGACCAAGGCGAAACCTCGCATTCGGCAAGCAACTGCATGTGTGGATCTAGCGACGGAGGCAAATGTTCGCTATCCACCGATTATCTAATGTTTGCGCGAGATTCGCTGTACGAATGGTCGCAGTTTCAGTCGAAACGCTCGTCAGGGGCCGAATAAGCGCATAGTATGGGAATGTACGCGAATATTTTGGCGGACAGTTTGTCGAATGCCGAATATTTGAATACCGAATATTCAAATTCCCAATATTCCAATTTCGGAAATTTGAATACCGAATGCGTGGTTCCGCCTTGCGACAATTTTGGCAACGTTAGATGGGCATTTGTAGAATCGAAAGCGCTCGTCGAATAAGATCGTCGCGAGACAGATAACGCCTCACGTTCTCCTCTCTTCCCTTCAATGTCCCAAATACACACCGTTGCCTTGTACTCGAGGAAAAGGGAGGCATGCTCGATGGAAAAGCGTCCGATTCCAGGGGTGAACGGCTCTAGGCGCGCGCTCCTGTAATTACGCGTCCATTAACCGTTCCCGCAAGACGAGCCCCGCGCAAACAGCCCGCTAATTGATTCGAAATTCATCGACGCTAAGGGGAGCAATTAACCATCGCGGCTCTGAGAGCTCGCCAGGGGGTCGCGAACGAACGATTGCCACTCGCGAGGCGATCGCGATTCACAGGGTGGCAGAGCCGAATCGGTTCGCCTCTCGGTAATGCGTAGCTCGCGGAACAATGATTACACGCGGCTGTCGTTAACGACCATCGGCGAGGATGCTCGCGCACGTCAACGGACGATGGTCGTGGACACGGCGAGGCTGATCCATGATTGCGACGACAATGACGACGATGATTACTTGCGGTTGCGAGCGTAGACACGATCCAGGGCGATCGTCGTGATCGGGACGCGCGATCCCGACTTTCCGTGCGAATTACTGCTGTAGTGGATGACTTATTTAAAGGGTAAAATAAAAGTACGTGAATCTTGATTACGCCTTCATCGTTCCATTATTTATTTACACGCCTCAACTACTCCTGCCAATTAATCGTTGCTCATGTTTCAGCGCCCCTAGTAGTTACAAGTAGAAGTTTCTTTCTCTGCGGTGCATGCTACAATTTCCGTCACATTTGCCAACTGTTTTTGACAGATTCTATGCTACCGAAGAGCAGTGGGAGTTGGAAGATTCAATAGAATTGGTAGAGAAGAGTATATCTCAATAATTATTTAAAGAAAATGAGTCAGGTTTCAGTACCTTCACACAGATTTTTATTGTTCGATCCCTACACGTGTCTGTGTTAACATTTTCGACCGTAACGAGTACCCCTTGATCGCTTTATATTTAATTAATCCCCCTCGCGATTCGTTGATTCGCCGCGCTAATTGCGAATTAATCTCCAGCGCCTGGTGCACGCTGTGCCCGGTTGAAAAACACCCGACTGGCAGGCGCAGAAGACCGCTGCGCCCCGTTTCTCGTCAAGTGAAAGTGAGACGCTCTCCAGTCCCGTCGACTTTCCCCTTGTTCCTCGAACACGTCCATGGACCAAGAGACTCCCACTTTAGGCGGCACCTCCGTTCGAGCGGGGATCGAGAAGAGGCGCAGAAATGAGGATCGAGGTACGTGCCGAGGAATCGCTGGCGATCCGCGCTCTCACCCCGCGTTATTATTTTCGTCGCGACGACCATCTCTGGCCCGTTCCTTTTCGACGCTTCTAAAATTAAGGACAGAAGTAACCTTGCGGCGCGACACGCTGCCAGGAACTGCGCGCTCGCTGTCGCGGCGAGAAACTTTCCTCCATCGGGAATGCGGTTTCTCGAGACCCCTTCGGGCTTTCGATTAACGATCGTTCCGCAAATGTTGGACGTTCTCTGGATTCAGCGATGGAACGAGCGCCGATCATTTTGAATAGTACCTGGGTAAATAGGTACTTAGCGATCATCAGCTAACAATCGTCTACACCAGAGGTGCACAAAGAGCCAGAGCTCTTCGACTCCGAGCGGCTCTTTTACACCTCTAGTCTACACTTTGGGAAACAAGGAGATAGGTAAGGGTGATTTCATCCTATATTCGTTATCCCAGAGGACCATTAAATGGTCATGATCTAGGCGAACAAAATTGAAGGGGTTGAGATAGAAAGAGAACTACGGACATCCCTTCATCATCAAGTGACCGCAGCTCACTGAACCGAGCGCAGAGTCCACGACACCCACAGACCTCTCCTCGGTCCCCGCATCCTCGGTAAGAATCGCAGCGATCATCGACAGATCGCACCCCCCTCACCCCGATTGCTCCGAAATCTACAAGACTCCAAGTAGCCCGCGAGTAAAGGGGCCGCGGGGTCATCACGGTCGTTCCAGTGACCCAGTCAGCTCTGGCACGACCTTCGAGGCGATGTGTTCACCCGTTTAAACCATCCTCTCTCTCCCACGTCTCTCTCACTTTCACTCTCTTGCATCACGAGCAGAGAAAACACCAGCAGCCGGCGTGTACGTGCACGTCCATATGGACACAGCGAGAAAGAGGGAGAGGGAGCGATTGAGCCACGACTAGAAGGGCAGCCGCGGAGGTGGCTGAAGGAGGAGGGTGTGTGTACACAGGGAAGGGAATCCCGAACGGTGGTCGCGAGAGAAACGTTGGGACCAAGGGAAAGTGGGACAGAGATGGCGCATAGGCGAGCGTGCACACCCAGCCGCGTTGGTACCCACACACGCGTCCCTGAAGAGAAGTGGAAACAGAGACAGGGAAACGCGCGGATAGGAGGCCGGCGACCGCGTAGGGCGGACGGAGAGCGCCGGAAGGGCGGCCGACAGAGACAGAGCCAGCGGAAAGAAGAGTCACCCACGGAGCCGCTCGCTGCCAGACAGAGACGGTGGCGCGTGGATGCAACAAAGCACCGACAGGTCGTGTGATACCCCGTTACGTCACAGACGGAACAACTGGTTGCCTCATGGGGAGTTTGAGGAGCCTCTCTGGTACACGAAAGGGAGAGAGGAGAGACACGATACAGACGTATACATGTACACCGGGGCCGGGGGTATTCCGGGGGTCCGCGGGACAGCGGGGGTGGCCTGGGTTGAATCCCGCGGGCGCCACGGGGGAAGGGGGGGATGATATATACAAAACACAAGGTCACGAGTACGGCTATAGGTATCTCTCTGTAAACACGCGGTGACGTAGAGCCAGCACGTGCTACGACGTTACCATGGCGGGGGCGATCCGAGGGACACCCTCCACCCTCTGCACCCCCTTCGCTTCCTTCTTCATTCTACTTTCGATTCGTCCCCCTCCCACTTCTCTGGCTACCACAGGACCTACATCTCTCTCCACGGGCACAGTCTCCTCGCTGCCACTCCACTTCGACAGTCTCTCGCGTCTTCGTTGCTTCGCTCTGTATCGAGATTCCCTTGGTATTCTCTTTTTATGGCTTGCTGGTAGGTATGTATCTTTCAAGGGAATTCGGAAGTAGGTCCTAGGGCAGGGTGTGTGGCGCAATGGGGGATAAAGCGAGTTTAAATCTCGGTGGACCACTTGGGGAACTTCCTTGTCAGAATTTGGGGTTTCGTGGCGGGGGCCCTTTTGAAGATTCCGGGCGGTGTTCTTTTAAGGAGAGGGTGTATGTATAGAGGAAGGTTGAGATACAGTGAGGAGGAGACTCCTTAAGGGATGTTTGAGGATGCAAGCTATCAATGTGTCCTTCATCTGTCATCAAAGGGGTGCGCTTATTCAGTCACATTGTTATACACCTTGGCCGTTAACACGATGACTATCTTGAGGGCTACCCGCAATCACCACATGGGACTTAGGTACACTTGTTCCTCAGAATGCTAACAATGAATCAACCCTTAAATTTGCAAGCTTCCGAACTGTGTTACTGTCAGTAGAAATTTTGCAGAGTACATCGTTACCTCGTAAAACATTCTTATTTCAGTTTATACATAATGGAACGAACAGCGTGGGACAATCGCGTTGCAGACTTAGTTATTCGAAGCAACTTACGTGGAATTTCACGGATCGAAGATCCTCCGTTTCACGAAAGGCTCTAGCTGAGCTAGAGCCGCGTAATGTCTCTCTGAATAATAAAACACGTTATTCAGAACCGATGACAATACCCACGACAAATGCTCTACACATAATCATGCTTTGACATTCAATTTGCCAGTGTCCCCGGCTTTCATAAATCTACCACCGAGAAAAACTTTTTCCCCTCTCCCAGCAGCGAGAGTATCTCTACTTAATCATCACCTGACTCGTGAGAATCCTCTACGCTAGGAAAGTGTAGAACCATGGAGGACGATATCGATCATCATTCGCTGTAAAGTACCAACCAACACCGGGATCCACTAAAAAACTAAGAAACCACATTCAAATCCCCAAAACACCCTGAAAGATTTGATCTGAGTGCAGCTTCTCTCACAATTAAATCCACCACTATACAACCACGCCACAAAATTATTATAAAACATCACTGTCCCAAAGAAGGAGGTCCCTCTTTCAAGTCAACACTTGGAATGAGCATACACTCACGCATTCCCAAAAACAGAAATTCTGTTTCCCAGCGTAGCAACCCCGAAGCCGGCCAAAGCTCGACGATAAAGCGTGAAACTACCCCGTGAAATCCGGCTGGCTGGAAAGGGTGCTTCAAGTTCGCCGAAAGCTCGGGGAAGCCTTTCCTCCCGTCACCGAGGAGAGATTTCTCTCTCTCCGTCCCTCTCTGTGAATATTTCAGGCGGCGTCCTAACGTATTCCATTGAGCCCAGAGGAAAGCGTCCAGGACTCGCTTTCCCGCTGAGCTCCCCGAGGGTCAGGGCTGTCCCTTTGTCGCCCCTTTTCAAACCTGTCCTCCGCCTAGCTACGCTCCCGACAGCTGCCTCTCCTCTCTCTCTCTCTCTCTTGAGGGGACGTTTTTCAAAGTCCCCTTCGCGCTAACGATCACCGAGCTTCTCTTCCTACCCCTGATGGGAAACGAGGGTCGAAAATCCCGCTGGGGGATTATTTTTCCCTCGCTCCCACCATCCCCCTCCCCGTCTCTCTCTATCCCGCCATTTCTCCCTGTGACCTGGCCTCCCGGCCAACGAGCACTCCGAGGAATATTACGGTTCAGGATGGGCTTCCTGGAAGGAGAGAGGTAACTTGCGACCCAAGATCGACTTTATCCTGGCGATTTCAGGGAGAATCTCTGGCTACTTCATATTTTCCTCACCTTTTTCCTTTTGGATACTTTTGTCATGTGGCTTCGAGTGGTATTTCTTTTCAAGCTCTTTTTAGGTATTCTTTTTTCGCGGTTAATGGGTGTACAGGTAGAGGATACAGGTTTTTGGGACGGTAATAGGTGTTGGATAGTACCTGGAAGGGATATAGCGGGGTCGTAAAAGCTACGAGAACCCCAAAGTTTACAGCTTTGAGGTTTTGGAACAAGAGGTCTGGAAACCTTACCTCCAAAAAAATTCCAAACCTCTTGTTTGGGACTCATGCAGCTTTTACTACCTCGCTATGTCCCTTTTATTTAGGTACTATAGGTATCTGTGCTTCGTGCGGGATTATTGAATTGCTCTGTCCTCGATTTTAGTCTTTTTAGGCGAACGTTGGATAAGTGGAAGATCTGTGCTGTTAATGAGGCTTTTGGTTGATAGTGACTCTATTAGAGTGAAATACTGGTGTTGGAGATCGACCTTTTATCACTCGCCTGAAAAACACGGGGTCCATTTAGGCTCATCTGAAATATCAACTACGTTTTGTCACCTATTACTAATATTAACTCTCGAAGAAGATACAATTTTTATATCGTAATAAAAAGATCAGAATTTAATATGGAAGCTTATTCAAAACTTGTGTGAGTATAGTTATGGGTCAAAATGGAGCTCGCTTGATTAGCGATAAATACTCCTCAGTTCCTCGATTCAGGGGACTCAGTGTCCACGACTCTCTGTGCGTCCCCATCCCGAAATACGCGTGGCAGTGCCTGGAATTTTTCGACAAATATTTGCTACCGATATAACTATGAGTTAATGTCAGCGCCTGAGGGAGGCCACGGGTTAAGCGTCCTCCTTTTTTATTGGCAAAATTCGCGTCGCGTCGCAGCCAGGAAAGCAAATTAGAAATATTGATCGGTGTTGCGGGGAGGCTACAGCTGTGTGCAGATGGTAGCACGAAGAAGAGTCCGCCGTTTATAATTTATTTCGCCTATCTACCCCGAATATCGATCCTGGCAAAGGGTCACTGAACCAACCGGCGGAAAAACATCCCGTGCTATTGCAACTGACAATCATTAATGTCCCTCGCTACACGCTCAACGACCGACGATCAAATTACTATCAAAACCAACTGTTAAATCCACAGACACATTTCAGACCACAATTTCTCGCACAGATTTTATTAAAACAAATCATACTTTGCCATTTCTATCCCATAATATAAAGGAACGCTTTTCCACAGTAAAGAGTGCCCCCCGCTGACAGGAAGATTCTGAAAAATGGTTGCAACCCCGTTCGTGGCTGAAGCGTTGAAATTTTTTAAAAAATAGATGCGATCTTGCCGCCGGTCATTGACTCCGGCTCTCGAAGAGACGATCGAACGCGGAAACGTGGAAGGCTGCAGGGCGCAGAGGGGAGCGCGATGGTCGTATGACTCTGAAATGAAGCATGATCTATGGGTCGAGCGTTCCCACGTCTCGGCGACGTTCTTAAGGACGCGACACTCAATACGGGACGAAGCTCCGGAAGGCACAAAGGCCAGGAAGCGGAACGCGACGATGAATTATGGAGGACCAGGAAAACGGAGCACGTCGCGCGCCTCTCTGGCACAGATCGATATCCGGTCTGCGGGGGGGCTAGGCGATGTCCAAGGATCGATAACGTCATGCATTATCGATGCTCCTTCCTGTGGAACGTCTGACCTGGTACCCAGGCCCCTTGTATCCTACTTTATTGTATTCTATTTCGGCGAAAGACAAAAACGGACCAGCCGGTAGCTGCATTGAAATGTTAAAGGTGACTTTTGAGCCTCAAAAGTGGATCGTTTTAGAATAGATCGCCGTGTCATGACCCTTTTAACTTTCAATCCTCGGAAGGCGGGCGGTTCGAGTGATCACGCGTGGGTCTTCCAGTATTAACAATCATACTATACACGTTTTAAGGGATGTTCTTCTTCCTAGAGCAGCAGAACTTAAGTTCTTGGCCTAGGTTACGTCCCAGTTAAGGTGGACAGGGGTGGAGTGGAGCTACTATTTGCTGCTTTGGGATCCTAGTGGTGATCTTGGTGTCTGTCGTTGTAGGAGAGTTCCTCGGAGCTTTCGTGGATAATTGTGTGCTGCTAGTAGCAGGCAGATACTGATAGTACCTGGAAGAGGAATAATAAGGAAGATTTACTTCTACAATTGAAAGAAGGTTTCAGTATCTTCTTGGCCAACGAAGTTGCTGTACTTCGTAGAAGCCAAGTGCGACACATCCCTACGCTTTCGATAGAATTAAATTCTATTAACATTTTAATAAAGAAGCCTAGTCTTCGCGAACTTACAAATTCCACACGCTGTATGTATTTTTGCGGCCTAGTTACTTCGGTACAAGGGCAACAGTCGTCCGCGAAAGTCCCATTTCCCTAAGGGGAAGATCCGAAGATTACCCATGCAGAGATTGCAGAGTGGCTGGGTACATACTCGAGGTCGCGTGGACCGAAGGGAACAGGTGGAAGCAAGAAACGAATAAACCAAAGCGAGCGACCACGTGTGCACGTGTGTATTTCACGTGACACGCAGCCACACACGTGCACACGCATCGGCCGCACCGAAGTGTACACGCACACTCGCGTGTACCGAGACGGATACGCGTGTATGTGTGTGCGAATATATATGTACACCATTGACCGGGATATCGTCTGTCTCGGGATGAATGAACCATTACGTCACGCACTTGTACTCTCTGATCCCCTTCCGCCTCCCTGCCCACCCTCCCCCTCCCCCTCCTCCCTCACTCTTGGTGCTCCACCTCATCCACCTCCACCTCCTCATCTGTCGATTCCGTCTCTGTCCCTCTTTTCCACTCGGGCACTCGTGGTGCTCGCGTTTATATTATGTGCGGCATACCTTCCTTCCTCCTTCCTTCCTTCCTTCCTTCCTTCCCATCGATTAGCAGCGGAATTCCAGCCGGGGAGGGTAGGGAGGAACGATAGAGCTATAGTTTCGATGGAGGTCAACGTATCGCGGTGGCTCAGACACCCAGGCAGACGTGTCTGCTCTGCTCTGTAAAACGACGCGACGAGGAGGAGCACGGGGGGAGGGACGAGAGAACTCGGTGGATCGCTTTCGTTGCACCACTGATACACTTTCGGCGGCTGGCCTCTCTTCCCCTCTCTTTGGCGTGTATCTTCGGGGCCACAGGTGCCCCTCCGACTCGCGCTCTTTTCTGGCTCTAGTTAGGGAAGCAGGGTGACAGAGGCTTCTTTGGGGTGGAATGCTGGGGCTTGATTGGGCAGGTTTTTGATTTTGGAGGTATTATTTGCGGGGAAGATCTGGGGAATGGCAGATGGATTAGTGGCTGACGATGATGTTTCCAGTTGAAGTTGGAACTTCGTCTGGGGAACGGTTCCTAGTACGCAAACTTTTAAAACCCTTGTAGATTCCTTCCACCGACTTATATGTTAATTGGTACAGGATATCCATTCACTACAAAATTCTGGTTGAGGAAACTGTTATTTTTTTTCACTTAAAAGAATCGTGGTACATCATCCGTAGACAATGAAGGATAACGTGTGATGGGGTCCACGAAATCGATATAAAAGTCACTTTTCAATTTGTAGTTCAATTCACTTCATCTTCAGTCTGAGTGGAGTGCTAGCCCTCTAGGATAGTTTCACGTGGTTCTCGGCCTGTCTCTTTCAAATTGGGATACAATTTAGCTTTAGGACCATCGCTGTTCATCCTCCCATGAAAATCTGGTTTCTTCTCCTTAGGCGCACTTCGTTGTAACCAAACGTCCAGTAAGCTCTTAGGGGCGTAAAGACCGCCTTTGAGGAGTTGTTTTCCAAGGGATATCGATGTGCTGGGCGGCGGTGACATCGGTGAATCGGTTGTCGCTCTTATTACACTCGCTCTGGCTGTTCCATCTTCCTTTCCAAAGCTAGACAAAAATAAGCAGAGGCTAGACAATGCTAATTACACCAGAGAAATCAGAAATTTGCTACTTTTTCTTGGGATATCTTATAATTTACCCGTCCAACTCGCGCAATGCCTGGTCCAACTCCACCTTATCCTTGTCATCTTTGCTTCGCACTTCGAGCAGACAAGTGAGAACTTCAGAGTGCGCGGCAGAATTATTCGCGTGATGCTTGAGAAACGTTTCCAACTCTCCCCATAAGAGTCTGTAATGTTCTTCTCTGCGTACACCACCTTTACCACCGCGCCCTCCTCCTATACTTGGCAAAGGCAGTGCTTCGTGTTTCGCTTCCAATTGTAGCAAACTGAAGATCACTTGTTTGCATTGAACAACTTCCTCGGCAGTAAGCTCCTCTTTTACCATTAGATCTGGCATTGGATCTATTAACTTCGATGCAAAAAATTATTGCAGGCCATTATTTCAAATGAAATTATATTTAATTCATTTCAAGTATGTACCTGTTTTAAATTAAACATGAGGGTACTAGAGATAGTAATTGGCCAGTATTTAGTGTGCCGCTCCAATCTGGATCTCATTTTCTCTGCTGGGCCATCGCTGTTACTGTTCGTGCTTCGTTTCAAAGGCACTAGTACATTATTTCGCATAAGTTTGCCAAAATCCTGCAAGAACATGGCTGTAATTGCGGCAACAGGACTAGTCATTAAACAAAAGATAGATTAAAATTCAGTGTGCTCACAGTTATTCTATAATCGGTGACACGTCCACCACAGCCTTCGCTGATCGAAGGTGGATCCTCTAATACGCTTCTGGCAGTGGACAATGTGTGTATAAAAATTTCTCCACCGTGCGCCGCAAGCAAATGGGAAATGGTTTTCCCTCCACTCTTTCTGGCCATTTCAAGCATCACTGATCTACCGTTCAGGAGGAAATTAATCAAGCAGGACGAAGGCCTGCTATTTACATCCACTGGCGTGATCCTGTGCATAGCTGTGCAATTCTGCATCTCAGCTGCGCTGCAACCCCTCGGTGTGCACCATTTCAGGGTTACTGTTTCATACTCCGAGCCCTCCTCGAACCTCCTAAACGTTTTAATCAAAGCTGAATCCTGTGGATTTCCTAAAACACATTTTTTTAATAAGTTCAAGCCCGTGCATTTAAGTTTCTTCGCTTGCAGTGCATGGTTAATAAAGGAACCTTTTAAAATTGCGGAATGCGCAGCTGAGGAGTGAAATATCTCGACGTCGTAATTTGCAGAGGAACTGGCATTCTGTTCTTCCTTCATCGGTATACCCGTTACTGTTGTACTTGCCAAATCGTAGTGGGACAAAATTAGGTGCGACAGTTTAGAGTGTAACGCAGGTGCCTTGATCGAATGCACCTCTACTGTTAACAGAGGTGAAACCTCCCTTGGTCCCTGGCTTGTAACTTGCGACTCGATGTTATTAGGAAAAATGTTCAATATAACCAGATGACAATAATCCACAGGTATTAAGCTGAAACAAAAGAGAAGAACACGTTACAAACTTAACACCACCGATTTCCCAAAAGTGTTCTATAAAGATACTAACTGATCCGAGGCTAAAGCATTTTTATTTTCTTGAGCTAATTCGTTCAAAAATATGTTTTCCAAGCTCTTCATGTTACTATTATCTCTCGCGCTGGTGATACATATCACTCTCCCTCTGTTAACCAGTTTACTAGCACTCTCATTCAACGACGTTCTCTTCTCGTGCTGAATCTCTGAACACTCGTTAAGTGTCTCTATAGCTACCCTCAGTCCGTGTATCACGGAATAGTCTTCTCCAGGTTCTGGAGTCTTTGTCGGTACTCCCAGAATGGCTGTGCCATTCATTATCTATAAAAATAAGACTCTCTATTAGAAACAGTACTTTCCAACAGAGGAGTACTAAGAAACCATGAAATCTGATAAACCTTACGTGGTTCAAATTCTGTTGAGATGGACTCCATGAGTTTAATACGTACGCCGCACGATCGGTCACAACAAACCTTATCTACGATGAAGACGAATCGACAATTTTGAATTTAGTTTGAAGACAATGATTATAAATGGATATCCAAAATTGTATACCAGTTTTCCAGTGGGAAAGAGGTCCCAAGCTATGCGGCAGTATTCCAAAGAGGCTTCTACGCTGGTGGTCCATAGGGACTTGCACACAGGTGCCAGGGGAATTAGATTCTGACCGCGGCTCTTTAGGAAATCAAATTCCAGCGGACACTCAGTAGATATGCCGAAATATGGCGTGTGGTCCAAAACGAAGATAGTCTTATGGTTCGCTGGATACATTCTTTTACACCATTTTAAGAAACCGTGTCTTTTTCATACGAAATGCATTGCACCCTATTAATTACAGATTGTGAAAAGGAGGATAATGCTTTGCGAGGATCTCTATTATAGGTTAGGATACAAGACGCTACAGAATCGTTGATATTACGGTTTTACTGTTATAAGAATTATACAACAGTACGAAACGAATGCATGAAAAGATTCTAACTGTTGCTTTTCTTCTACAATTCTATATTGTTACAATTAAACTTTTCGTAGATATTATTATTGCCGAGTTTTATTCAACACAGAAATTAATTTCGTAACATTAAAGTAAACTTATAGGATGTGTATAAAAGAAAAAGTAATACGCAGTGGAAAATTTTAATAGTACTTTATTAAATCGAATTTATAAATTTATTCTTCGCGACTACTAGCTCAAATTTCAAATTTTGCGCTTCAATTTCGGTGTACTTCCGCTACGTTTTGCTTGAATTCTAATTAGATTTTTCCTATTCTATGAAGAAGGATCATTAAGCTTTTTTTATAACAGAATTTCCCAATTGTTACATTTATCTATGATTTTCGTCACAATGGCAGACTATATTTTATAATAAATATTGTTTTCGATCCACCGTTACCAAGCATGCGGCACGCCTGTGTGCAACGTGCTCAACTTCCTTTCCGCTTGGAAGTCTCCTAGTGGCATTGATAACGTAAGCTCGCTGCGATATTTTCCTTTATTTATTGTATTTATTTATGTATAATCCGGAAGATATATGTTAATAAACAGTGGGTTTTACACGAGGATTCAAATCTATAGAAAATTTAGTGCAAATAACAAGTAGTTGCAAAATACTCGATGTTTAAGTCGGTCAACGCACGTGGTATCGTTTAATAAACAATTAATATAGTAATGTTAAATTGCTATTAAGAATCATTCTTTTATTATATTCTATACATTTACTCTTATTATACGTTTATAATGCGTCAATTGTTTATTAAATTGAACTTAGTATTTAAATCGTAGGTTACAAAGTGAGGTTATGTGACCGACTTTTTATTTAAATAAAAGAAAGTTGGTTCCAAATGTAGTTGCAAACGAAGTACATAGTATATAAAAGTTAGTTGATAGTAGAATAATGTAAAGTTGAAGAATATATGGTCTTATTGATACTTATGTTTAGGTTACTCGTAAGTTAACCACAACGTTAAGATGTCAGGAGGTTTAGATGTATTGTCCCTCAAAGAGGATGATGTTACTAAGATGTTAGCTGCGTACACCCACCTGGGTGCGGAGAATATTAACTTCCAGATGGAGCAATATGTCTATAAGAAGAAGAGTGATGGTACGTTTCATCTACAGAGTATTCGATGGTCCTTATTCCGCAGCTTATAATCTGCCTTTTTGAAATCTAGGAGTTAGCATTATCAATCTGCGTCACACCTGGGAGAAACTGTTATTGGCAGCCCGCGCCATTGTCGCTATCGAACACCCCAGCGAAGTATTCGTCATCAGCTGCCGTCAAACTGGCCAAAGAGCTGTCCTGAAATTCGCACAGCACACTGGTGCCACGCCTATTGCGGGACGTTTCACTCCTGGTGCCTTCACCAATCAGATCCAGGTAATTTTGGGTTATAATAAAAGAAGAAACCACATATTTATGTTTACGAATGATGAACAACATTTTACCATAATTATACTTGCTGACTTATTTTGGCTTAATCTTTTCTGATCTTATTGCATAGTTAAGTAGATACTGCTGTGATATAAAGGTACCAGATGGTAATTTATGTAACTGTTTTCAGGCCGCCTTCCGTGAGCCACGTCTCTTGATCGTCACTGACCCGGCCACTGACCACCAGCCAATCACAGAGGCCAGTTACGTGAACATTCCAGTAATTGCCTTCTGTAATACTGATTCGCCTCTTCGTTTCGTCGACATCACCATTCCGTGCAACACAAAGAGTCTCCACTGCGTTGGTCTGATGTGGTGGTTGCTGGCTAGAGAAGTACTTCGATTGAGGGGTTCTATCGCTCGTGAAACCAAGTGGGACGTCGTCGTCGACTTGTTCTTCTACAGAGACCCAGAAGAGGTTTGTACCTCTGGCTTAGTATTAAATATAGTTCTTTATAGATCTTTTTCTTTTTATGAATGATGAAAGAACAACATCCAGAAATGCAGTTGTTGACATTATTTATGGCTTAATCTTTTCTGAATATTTTCTAAGAACATGTGTTATCATGGCATAGAAAGACGGGTCATTAATAAGAGTCTGTTATGCTTTTACAGGCTGAGAAAGAAGAGCAGGCTGCCAAGGAGATCGCGCCAGCCAAAGAGTTCACTGGACCAGTTGAAGTTCCAGCGGCTCCAGAACCTGGCTGGGTTAATGAAGTCGAGGCGGGTCCAGTCGCTACTGAAAATTGGGCTGACGACGTTGCTGCACCAGCTGCGGCAGCTATTCCACCCGCAGCTGCTCCTCCAGCATTCCAGGCGAGCGGAGATTGGGCTGCTCAGGTGAATAAGAACACCTTTGGTTTTTAATAAACCTTTATTGTGCACGATTATTTATTTTGATTTTTTACGTAGACTTCGGAGGAATGGTCCACACCTGCGCCAACTACTACTCCGGCTGCCCAGAGCTGGGGAGGTGCCACAACAGAAAAGTGGTAATTTCAACCCCTTTGAGAATTTCATACACTGACACAGTTTGTACAGTCAATGTAATAAAATGACGGAAAATTCACATGATTTTGACAATTTCGTGTGCTTGTAATAATCGTATTACCCAAATGCTTTAAATATAAATTAAGATTTTCTCAGCTATTATTAAGGTATTAGGAAAGATCATAGGTACTTAAGTGGACAAAGTATAATTTATTCATTTATTTATTATCCGAAGACCCTCCTTCATCCTGAAGCCTTTTATAGAGGCGTTGCTAGTGTATGCAACTATTTTTAATCACGAAATTTTGTTTATTTACTGCTCTAGTCTTGAAAATTTGATCGCGGGAATATACTGCACGTCGTCTACCGTAATATGATTAAAAGTACCCCCTTTTTAAAAAATGTATAATCACTTCAATCCAGCTCCATTCGTCGAGCTATAAAAGGTGGGAAGGGGTTACACAATTTTTTTTAATTTTTTGCGGTTTTTATTATGTAGATGTTAAGTCGAAAAGAGTTGTACTTTTTTGAAAAATTATTCCACAACTCAGTTTGGAGCATATATATATATATATATATATATATGGAGGTCTCATGGCCTCGCAAATGCGTTTGTAGTGTAGAAGATAAATTCATAATTCAGATAAAGCATTATCTTGCGCAGTTTTCAAATCTGTCACTACACTCCAAAATGCAGCCGGTGATCGCATGTGACGCCTTTTAAAGTCCCTTACCCGTAAAGCAGAAATACATACGATTAATAATTGCATACCTAATAAGTTTAAAAACTATTTGAAGTGGTGTTCACATTACCCGTCATATGCGCGCCATGATAACGCCTGTTCAAATGTGAACCGCATCGCTATTTATATAGTTATTTTGTGGGCGTCATGTTGACGGTGAGAACTGTGAGAAGGTTAGTGAGAATTGAATACGTGGTTGCAATACGATGGTGATCGAGGAAAAAGGTACCGAGTTGTTGAAAGAAAATCAGGTAAACGATGTCGCGACGGCGAAGGGACAGAAGACGTACTCGTTGGAAAGTATCCTTTTTCGGCAAAGAATTTCCGTACGCCCCGGTAGTTCTGTCAGCACCATATGTCAGTTCCTAACCTGCATTTGTCACATCCTACTTTTTGGAATCGAACACTTACCATGTAAATCAAAATTACTGCGTAGAAAGTCTTTCGCTTACACTTACGAGCGATCATAGTATCGTAACTTCTGATTTCGAGCGATTTCTGTAATTTTTTTTTTATTTACGTTGCCACAGATATTGACATTTCTCTCGATCCCCGATAAACGCAGTTTATTATGAACAATCGGTAGTAATTTTCCCGTTTCTCCGACACTTTTAAACGTCATGCGATTATATAGCAACTTAACGAAGGAATAGTTCTGAAAATAATAAAAGAAGCGCAACAGCAACATGGGTTGAGGCACGGCGATTACCAACGATACCGTGGATATTGCTCAAGGAGGTTGAGACGCCTCCGAAAGGTGCTGAAAGTCCCACAGGCGGACAGACGTCATTTCAAAAGGAAAGACATTACACCTGTAATGGTGAACGACGATAAATTCTTACAAATTCCATTGATAATGGCAGAACGCTGCTGGAGTTACGCCATGCAGTTGCGTCAGGAATCGAATACAGAACTGAGAAAGAAGTTCCACTTGGTATCGAGGCTAAGGAAAGCTGCTACATACTCTCTACAGTTGCAAGAATTAATAGAGGTGAGGTGAATTCTTTAATTACAGTTTTCTCAGTCTCTCGTCATATACAATTTTTACAGAATGTTAATTGCGACGCAAGGACAAAACTAGAAGCTCAAGCGTACGTGGCCTGGATACAGGGAGCCCTGCATTTCGAGTTGCAATTATGGAAGAACGCGATGGAGAACCTGAAGAAGGCTCAGGTGGTATATGGAAAGCTGGCCTCTGCGCTACCAGAAGCCGAGCAAGTGATGTACAACGCGCGCGTCGAGGAAATCGCCCCTGGCCTTAGATACTGTGCTTACAATATCGGAGACACCACTGCCATAGACGACTTAATGCAGATGAGAGGTCAGCTGAGTGGTGAATTGCTGGCTAGCTTGGACTCTCTGATAGCTCAGACGCGTGAGAAGCAAACAAGCTCGGAGGAGGTGACTTGGCGTGGCAAGTCCTGTGGCGTAGTGCCGCCAAGAGCTGCGGGCCTGTTGATCGCCGACTCGAGATTGAATCAGACGTTGGAGAAAGCAGCCACGAACCAAGCCAAGATCGATCTGCTAGAGGCGCACCTGATAGATTGTAAAGACGCGATTTCAGCGGTGCGAGATTTCTTCAAGAACGACCTAAAGAATAAGGACAACGAGAAGCTGAATCCGTCGCAGCATTTGATCACTTACTTGCAGTACATCAGACTGTCGCGCACCCTAGAAAGGAATTTGGCGTTGATCGATGCGGCGGAGGAGTCCGCCAAGGCAAAGCCACAGGACATCGTGAGATTGTACGAGGCGGCCCTCCACAATCTCGTCGAGATCTCGCAGCTGCAGGACGACGAGGAGTTTGTGCGGGAGCAGGAGGCCAAGACGAAAGGTTACAGGGCATTCAGGTGTTACTACATGGCCCAGTCGCTGGCGAACCTTCATCGATGGCGCGAAGCGATGGCTCTGTACCAGAGGTCCGCGCAGCACATGAAAGATGCGCTCGAGTATGGGGAAACGCTTCCGAAGTCATTGGAAGAGGCTCTTCAGAAGCTGGTGGCTTCTATAGAGGGCGCGAAGTACGCGGCACACGCGCACAGCGTTCTTGAGGAGGGGCAGGAAGAGGAGCCCGGGACCAACAAGTACACCAAAACGAAGAAGCCTCTGTTCGAGCGCCTCCCCGAGTACAGAGAAGATCCAGCGCTTCTTACGAAGCAGCCGAACGTATACAAATTGCCGCCGTCTATGCAGCCTATCCCTTGTAAGCCACTGTTCTTCGACCTGGCCTTCAACATGGTCGAGTTCCCAGACTTGAACGAGAAACTCGGCGACCAGGCTAAGAAGGCGGGCCAGGCTGGTCTAACGGGATTCGTCAAAGGTTTATGGGGTTGGGGTAATAAATGAAACAAGGACAGTTGAACTGGAAGGCATCTGGACTTTGGATAATTGTCGTACGTAGTACGATGTGTTTTTACGGTATTCAATCACCTCGACGAGAATCAAGATTTCACTTATACCAACCAGCAATATTGAATAACAAAAATAAAGAGATATTATTAATACATTTGATGTTATAATTTACCACTAACAAGTCTACCGCGAAATATCAATTGTTTTAATTTAAAAGAGTTGAGACAATTTCGAAATTAATTCCATATGACAACTTATTGCTAATTCGCTATATGAAAAAGAATTGAATTGTTTTTTAAATTGTCTTAAGCCTCTGTGTTTCAACCTTCCCAATTTTGTTTCCTTCAAAATTTGTCACTTAAATTACTTGCTCTATTATTAAGACAGTGCAGCTGAATATCGCTCCCATCTTAATATAATAATAATAATAATAATAATAATAATAATAATAATAATAATAATAATACATTGAGTACGAGTATAAAGAAGTATTCTAGCAGTCAGTTTAGCTTGGGAAATTCTATAAACGACACGAAAACGGTGGACGCGCCTAAGAACACCGCTGTGCCGACTGTGCGCGCGCACACAGTTCCAGATCATGGTTGATGCAAGGGATGCACGTGTCGGCGCGTATCCTGAATGGTTTAGATTGTTTTTAGATTTTTAGATTAAACATAATTCTTTCATGCCTATCGTCAATATATTTTCATATTAATTTACACTAAGGAACTCTCGAAAGTGTAGTTCAAAATAAAAAGCACTGTATTAACGAGCTAACGGACTAACCTTGCTTATTGAAGGACGCGATTTGTATTAAAACATATACTTAAACCGAATTAAAATATTCATACATCATGGACAAGGAATTGAAAGAATTGGCTATTGCGCTTTACGACATCGACGCAGTGAAATTTGGAGAATTTGTGACCAAAGTCGGTCTAAAAACTCCTGTGTATTTCGATTTACGAGTAATAATCTCGCACCCAAAAATAATGGTGAAGTTTCATGTTATATTACTCTAATTTATGCATTTTACATTTACTTTCATACCTTTTACAGGCACGTTTGGCTAAAACCCTATGGAAATTCTCGGAAGAGACCTCGGGTGTATCACAGATTTGTGGCGTTCCTTACACGGCGTTACCACTGGCCACTTTGATCTCCGTCGATTCAAACATGCCCATGTTGATCAAGAGAAAGGAAGCAAAGGCGTATGGTACGAAGAAGATGATAGAGGGGAAATTTAAGTCAGGAGAGAATTGCGTGATTATCGAGGACGTGGTTACAAGTGGTAGCAGTATCATAGAAACAGTACAAACTTTAAGGAAAGAAGGTCTGCAAGTGACGGATACATTCGTGGTGGTAGACAGAGAACAGGGTGGCAAAAAGAATATCGAGAACCACGGACTTACAATGAGAAGCTTGTACACAGTCTCTAGACTCATGGCGTATCTCGTAGAAGCTAACAAAATCACACCGAAAGTCGTGAAAGAAGTGGCCGACTACTTGCTGAAATCCCAGACACCTATTATTTCTGTTGAAGGTAATAGATCTCCGGCACTGATAAATCAATTTCATAGCAAAGTAGCTTAAATTCCTTACCTTAGTTTCAGACAAACGATTGAAGACTCCATTCTATGTAAGAGCGACGGAGACTAACAACCCTGTCGCCTCTAACCTTTTCAACTTGATGGAGGCGAAACAATCGACCCTGTGTCTAGCGGCAGACCTGACGAAAGCTGATGCGATCTTAGAGCTAGCCGACTTGACGGGACCGCACATCGTGGTGCTCAAAACGCACGTAGACATCGTCGAAGATTTTACTGCTGATTTCGTAAAACGTTTGAAGGAATTAGCTAAACGGCACGACTTTCTGCTGATGGAAGACAGAAAGTTCGCCGATATCGGGAACACGGTATCGTCGCAATATCGAAAAGGCATTTACAAGATAGTGGAATGGGCGGATATTGTTACCGTGCATGCAGTCGCTGGCCAGAGTATCGTAGACGGTTTGGAAAGCGGCTTGGAATGTGTTAGCGAACCGCGCGGGATTTTCGTATTAGCCGAAATGTCGTCCAAGGGAGCTTTGACTAACGGCGATTACGTGGAGAGCGCGGTGTCGATCGCGCAAGGATCGGATATGGTGGCTGGTATCGTTTGCCAGTCGAATATATTCTCGAATCCAGGGCTTGTTCAATTAACGCCCGGAGTGAAACTGTCGAAAGGCACCGACGAGTTAGGGCAGCAATACAACACTCCGGAGTCTGTTGTAAATTCTGGGGCGGACTTGGCCGTAGTCGGCAGAGGTATCACCGAGGCGCAAGACAAATTGGCTGCCACGCTGGAATATAAGAAGGAACTGTGGGCGGCTTACATGAAACGAACAGTATTGAATTAACAGTTGCAATAATTTTGTAATTTGTCTAAAACTAGCAGGAAAATATATATATATATTTTTTTTATATTTTTGTTGGAATACATAGGTAACGGATAAAAAAAATTGTAAATAATTACGTAAAAAGGAATTTTGGAAAGACTGTAAATAGAAGAACGTTTAAATGTACAATGTTCTCGATGTATGTACATTACGCAACAGCACACTGATATCTATTCACACTTTTGTACAAAAATTATAAGACGTACGCGCGTGCTCAAATTAATGCTGATAAAATAAGATTAACCGTACATTTGTTATGTATTGTATTTCTTGCGAAATGCAAAGATTCGATCGTTCGTACCTTGCATAAATGCTACCGTGCAGAAACTGTTGCAATTATATTTGTACACCCTATCCATTCTGTAACAAGCGATTACACTAGCCCTTTGCGATCGTGTAAATTCACTGTTTACAATAAAAGTATTGGGAAGTGTCAATAGATGCAGATATATTTTCCACAAGAAAGTGCTTCCTTTCAAATTAATTTACCTATTACAGAACAGTAAAAAATGTTCTTGGCTCGCAAAGGGCTAAAGTGAATTTTAAGTTCACAAGCAAGTACTCTGTTGCGCTGAAAATTACATTGGCGCGATCGAATACTAACTCTTATGCTTCCTTGCTCTTTGTAACTTCTTCGACTAGTTTTCGAAACACCTGGGCTACCTGGCTGTCTGGTAACGATACCAGAACACTTTGCCCCGTTCCTGCCAGCTTACCGACCTGCGGGTCTATAGGCACTTTCGCCAGGAATGGTACTTTTACCATTTTTGAAAGCGCTATTCCACCACCCGCGGAGAATATATTTGTACATTCCTGAAATTCTTATTCGTTGTACAGACAGTAAAAGGTTTACCTTGTAAAATAAAACAGATTTACTAACCGAGCACGATGGACAGACGAAACCACTCATATTCTCAATAATGCCGAATATATGAATGCCAGTTTTTCTACAGAACGTTACCTCCCTTAAAACATCATCCACCGAGACTGCTTGGGGAGTGGTTACTATAAGCGCACCGTCGCATTTAGCATTTCTATAAAATATAACGTCATATTATTAATGAAAATTACTAATATCAACTATCAGCGTGTGGGAGTGACATATGTGATATGTTTGCTTGTAGTATGCGATCAAGCGAAACACATGTGCTTATCAATCTTATGACCAGCCGCTTATCTAGCTACAGTGACGCTCCGTGCGGACATCACATGATCCTTAATCACAGTCACATGCGAACAGCCGAAGCCACATGACACTACACCTCTCTGTTACAACCGTTGTCACAAACATACATGTTGAATAGGAAACGAGGGAGAAAAAGATCTATAAATACAGCCTCGTACTACCTTAAATTTTCCATCACCGTGATGTGTTCGTCCGAGGTTCCCGGAGGTGTATCGATAATCAAATAATCAATATCTTGCCATACAACGTCAGTTAAGAATTGCTTAATCATGCCAGTTTTCTTCGGACCTCTCCAAACAATGCTGTCGTCTTGATTTTTTAATAAAAACCCTATCGACATGACAGCTAGCCTTTGCTCTTTGTCCGCGTATACTGGCACCCATCTACAATATTCAAAAAGCGGCAATAATAAAAAAGAATGCGATCGCAACTAAATCTAACACTTGTTTAATCAAGGAACCAGTTATCGCAATTATAATGGATAAAGATCGAAGAAAAGAAACCGAGCATCTTCCATAAAAATTTGCAAGATCTTTTCGTAGGTGAGAAAATTTTAATGGAATTTGTTTCAAGTACCCTTCGGGGGATTGGTGGACATCTCTGTCTTCTAAATTTAACAGATAAGGCACACTCGGTCCGCAAAGATCGACGTCCAGTAAACCAACCTGCAACAGTTTGACATGTAAGCAACGTAACCTAGAAAATCATGAGCCAGTCGAGAACTCACTCGAAATCCCGACTCTTTGAGCGCGAGGGCTAATTGTGTGCTGATCGTTGATTTCCCAACGCCGCCTTTACCAGATAAAACTAACAAAACGTGCTTGACACCTTCCAACATTACGAAAAAGGAATGCGAAAGATACTACCGGCGAAGTAACCTCAACGACGGTCGGTCGCGCACTGACTGCTCTCCGCCACTCTCCGCGTAGAAGCGAAGCATTTCCATATTGTCTATCGAGGGCAACCTTCGCGAAAACTTTTAGAGCGCGCACCGCTTCGACCGGAAATTCCTTTCGAATTTGCATAAATTAGCGCGCGATAAATTTCCTAATTTCTCAACCGTTCTGCAATGCTTAATATATATTAATAACTGCATGGTAACGCGGCTATTTTGCAATATGAATATTTAACTCTCTGTACACACGAATACTGATGCAGAAAAGAAATGAACGTGTATGTTGCTTTAGACGGAGAAGTTTGAATTTTTCCCGCCACTGAACTGACATCTATGTATAGGTAAGTATATTAGAATTTAAATTGAAATTATTAGATCTAAAATTCGAATTCCCGTAGATTCTATTTTACGGAGTAAAAGAACTTACTGGTTTTTAATGGTAGTTTTCGTTAACAATTAATATTTTAGCACGAACGTAGCGCTATTATAGACGTCGTGTTTCTATGTAGTCACTCGTGGCAATCAATAGGCTCATGTATCTATTAGCAACAGTGACTAAAAATGGTAAACATTGCATTGCGCGTCGTATTTCCTTTTTTATTTTCACATACCTTTCCTCTGTGTCGAGAAAACTAATTTCTAGTTTTATTTACACTCCTTGCCCTAAATTGTACAAGCGTACAATTATACAGGCTGTTCTAACGTTCCTAACGAACATCTGTAACAGATATTGTCAAGAGCTAAGCCAGCCTCTTCCGAAGGAGTGAAAAGGTCTGCGTCGGACAAAAAGATCCCTAAGCTAGAGGAGTTCCTTGAGAAGCGGGACTATACTGGCGCTTTAACGCTTCTAGAGTTCAACAATAGTTCCGAGAATAGTTTAGATTCCGAGCTATGGATGGGCTACTGCTCCTTCCACCTAGGAGACTACAAGCGCGCAGCCACAATCTACGAGAACTTGAGGAAGAGGGAACCAGCACTGCCAGACTTGCCAGCGAACTTGGCGTGTTGCTATTTTTTTCTTGGAATGTACCCTGAGTCGCAGAAGATGCTGGAGGCTGCTCCGGACAGTAAATTGAAGAACAGGCTCTTGTTCCACTTAGCGCTGAAAATGAGCAACGAATCAAAGTTGACGGAGTACCATCAAATGCTGCAGGATGTTATAGAAGATCAGCTTAGTTTGGCGTCTATACATTACCTCAGAGCCCACTACCAAGAGGCTATCGACGTTTACAAAAAGATTCTCCTAGAAAACAGGTCGCTATGAAACTGTCTTTGTATCGTTTGTTAAGCCTTAGGAATTTTTAGAGTCTAATGGGAATGCTTGCTTAGGGATTTAGACAGCGACAGTGATATAAGTAGTGTCGAAGGGAGCACTAGGATTAATAGAAGTTCTGACGTGTACTTGATTAAAGAGCTAAAAGATTCCAGGTACCCTGTCCCTTCCTTATCCTTTCTCCCATGATTACCAAATTCCAGATAACAACGCACTGGAATCTACCTTTCCACTCTCACTCATTGCGATCTTTTACAGGGAGTACTTCGCATTAAACGTATATGTTGCCTTGTGTTACTACAAGCTGGACTACTACGACGTAGCTCAAGAAGTTCTGCAAGTTTACCTGCAAAAGTATCCCGACAGTGCCATTGCGATCAATTTGAAAGCATGCAATCATTTTCGATTGTACAATGGCAATGCTGCGCAGAATGAAATGAAACAGCTGGTGGAGAAAATGTCCAACTCTTTCAGCTTCAGCCACGATCTTATACGCCATAACACTGTCGTGCGTAACGTTATTAAGATTCATACAAGTCGCATGATTTTCTCGGTTATCAATGAAGATCGATGTTCTAGGTATTCAAAGCCGGAGAGGGTGCGCTGCAAATTTTGCCGAAATTGGTGGACGTTATACCGGAAGCCAGGCTTAATTTAGTAATATACTACTTGAAGCAAGACGACGTGACGGAGGCGTTCGAATTAATCAAGGACCTCGAGCCAGCTGTCCCACAGGAATACATTTTAAAGGGGATAGTTAACGCGGTGATGGGGCAAGAAACTAATTCCGTAAGCGTCTAATCAAGTCGAGAACCTAAGGGCTCGTTAATATAATTATTATCGCTTTCAGCGCGATAACGTGAAAACAGCCCAGCAATACTTTCAATTAGTGGGCTCCTCCGCATCAGAATGCGACACCATACCTGGCAGGCAATGCATGGCTTCCTGTTTCTTTCTCTACCGCCAGTTCGAGGAAGTCCTAGTGTACTTGAACTCAATCAAGACCTACTTCTCCAACGAAGACAGTTTCAACTTCAACTATGCCCAGGCACAAGCCGCTGCAGGTTACTTCAAAGAGGCGGAAGAGGCCTTCCTGACTATACGGAATGAGAAATATAAAAATGATTACATTTACATTAGTCTCCTAGCACATTGCTGTAAGCTTCACATCATTTTGTATCTGCACAAAGTAATCAGCGATATACTGAGCTTTTCTTTGCTCAAGATATAATGAACAAGAAGTCTCAGCTGGCCTGGGACTTGTACCTAAAAATGGACACGTCGCCGGAGTCCTTCAATTTCCTGCAGTTGATCGCGAACGATTGTTACAAAGTCGGCGAATTCTGGTACGCAGCGAAGGCGTTCGATATGCTGGAACGCATGGATCCCAGTCCAGAGAATTGGGAAGGGAAGCGCGGCGCCTGTTGCGGCACGTTCCAGTACATCGTAGCTGAGAAGCAGCCAAAGTAAGTTTCTCCGTTTCCTAATCCCATTTGCCATTCGACTTTATTCAGCGCGACTGCTTCCTTTCAGGGAGCTTCTGGCAGATGTGATACAGCTCCTTAAGAACACAATGAACTCGCAAGTGGAGCAGATTATACGAGTGATGCGGAAATGGGGTAAAGATAACAGGATAACTTGCTGATAGGATCCTTCTGCCCGTGTGTGTGGTCTTATTCTTTACTGTAAGCGAGCACGGAACGTTAATGTATTTTCCCACGTACAATAAAATTGTTTGTACGAAACCAAAGGCACGGTGCGAAGTGGTTTATGGCGGAGACACCAGCGCACAGCGTTGATGATTTAATATAAAATAGATATATTTAAACTGTGATACACTCATTTTATAATAATATAATAATAATATTAATAATAATCATCGTAATAGCAATAATAATTAATTTTAACAAACACAATCGGTGAGTCGTAAAAACACCATAGTCGATGGCATACACCACACTCGCATACTTGCACGTCGCCGATCAATAATATAATTCGACATTCTTCAGAACGGAATTGCGTTCGTGGTAGATCGCGGGGAGACGACAGCCCTCGGCCTCTTCCCCGCGACCCGCCAAGAACAGTTCCGATGGAATGGCTGCTGAAGTTCAGCGAAAGAAACGAAGAAGAACACTCAGGCCCAAACGCCACGGGTGTCCCGAAGATTGAGCAGACAAGAGAATGTAAGGAAATTCTCGAACGATTACTCCTCGAAACTACAAATCCCTCTACATCGAAACCGTTTGGAACTCGTGGCGACCACCCGCCGACAGTCGATATCGTTCAAATATAAAACGTCTTGAGATTCGTCAGGGTTCCGTCACAGTGGGCCTTCTGAAAGTCGAAGGGTTGAACATTCGCATGGGATTACTCGAAAACCTAACCCAGACCACACTTTGGTACACCTTTAGTAAAAATTGTTAGGTAGGGTACCGGAACTATGACAAAGGTCCTCAGCTCTGTCAAAAGGGAGAAGGTAGAATCAAGCGTTAGCGATCATTTTGTGACCGTCGACGGGTGAGCCGAACCACGAGTGTCGGAGAAGTCTCGTGTCTCGGCGAAAAGGATGTCCCTTCTTCCGAGCAGTCGACAGTCCACGCGTCCTTACATTTTACACGAACGCGTCTCTGAACGCAGAGAAGGAGTGCCTAGGGTACACCGAATCATTCGCAACGCTTTCGATATAAAAATAGCACCAGAAGATAATGGGGTATCGCGGCGACTTCCAGTGGCACACGAAATTTCGATCTCCGTCGATGCGTTACGCGGCACGCTTCAACGCGAATTTTCTAAATTTCTACGCGGCACTCGTTCTCCGACTTGTAGGTACATATACGCACTTAGCGAGACGCAGCTAATATAGTCCACCGGATAAAATAGCTGTATGAATCCACACGTTTGATTATTACGTTCCCGTAGCTTCTTCTCTTTCTTCTTGATACGGAACAGATAGACAGAGAGAGAGAGAGAGAGAGAGAGAGTCAAAGAGAGAAAGAAAAACAGAAAGCATCGTGGTTCCTCTGTCTCCATGCATATGATGACGATGATATCTGTGTCCGTCGAACGTCGACGATTTAACGCTAAAAACGTAGCTTAACTTTCCACTATTGCTAAACGTATATGTAAATACGGTAATCGTCCTCTCCTCTCGCAAAACGTCCGTCTCCCAAAGTCTTTTCACATCTTATCGGGCAGTCATTCATCGGTACTGTTTCTCTTGCACGCGATCCTCACTTACTCCCATCTATCGTCCTTCAACCTCCCGTATCTCCTTAAAAACAAAGAACGCTAATGATTTTGTGCTCCCACATTTCTCGCGCCTCGATACGATCGAGGAAAGCACTCTTCTCTTCTTTTTTTGCAGGTTTTTCACTCGTTTTTTTATTTCTTTTTTTGGCAATCTGCCACCGGCCGATCAAGGACCAGCAGCATGGGCGGCGTTATCTACCGTACAATGTTAACGTTAAAACTCGCTGCTCGTGCGGCAACGACTGTCTGCAACGGGTTCTCTAAGGGAATGCAACATCCTCGAGTCTTCATAGGGCGCGGTAGTTCCTCGTTGGAGCTCGGCTTCCATGGCGGCGCGTGAAACTTGCGTTTCGGTTGGGAAACTTCAGACTCACCAAGTGAGATTTGGGCGGACTCGTACGAGGCTTTTAAAGAAAACCAGAGCTCCAAGCACTATCTAGACCCTTTGCAGTCCTCCGCGAAGAGTGAGCTTGTGCATTGCGATCCTACGAAGACTGCAAAGAGCAGACCTTTCACTTGGAGGAGTCCGATCGTCCCCTGAACAGTGTCTAGCTTCGGACAACGGATCTAATCGAAGCGAAGCTACATTTTCATCGACGCAGACGACAAATCCGTCGCTGGGCGTCGAGGTAACGCACGCGAGCGGACGTTGCACTCGCCTGTCGAGATGTCCGCGCGTCGCGTAGATCAAGCAATAGCGCGTACAACCGCTATGCGACGCGGGGACAACCCTCTCGGGAGCTTAGATCGGTAAATTACACGGTAAAGTTAATAGTAAGAAAAACGTCTACTTAAAGAACCATGTACATAGAGTATTCTGAGGCGACGACCTCGCAGAGAAGCTAGCTTCCACGTTCGGAGGGCCAGCGCGGCACCCTCCGCGTCTACGAGAGTGAAAGCCAGCTTCAAGGATTCTCTTGCCCTGTTACGAATGATCGAGCGAGGTCGCGGACGGTGAGCCGTGGCGTTCGAAACCGGCACGGTGTACGTTCGAGCGCCACGGGCCACGGCGAAGAGAACGTCGTTTGGCATTTAAATATGGCGTTGTTCGGTGCTCGAGATTGCGAAGCGTCGTTCGGCGAGCCGCGCGCTCGCTCGAGGAACGTCTGCGCACGTCTCTATCAGGAGTTGTGCGACCGACGGTTCCGAAACCGCCCTCGATGCTTCGAGCGTCTAACTGAACACAACGCGACTCGTTCAAGGCGGCAGTGTCGTTTCAAGCGAATCGAATTCTAGGAAGGAACTCGCTTAATCACGGGACTTACAGCTAACGCTTAATCGTCCACGATGCGCAGCCATATGAAGCACCGAGCTACGCGATGGTTCGATACCGGTCGGTCGCACGCGTGCTCCCGCGGCGACGGCTAAAGGACGTCTCGGCGTGAAAGGGGTCGTTCGTCGTCATCGTTATTCTGTGCAATCGTCATTGCTCCGGTAGGCAGTTCGCGTAAAAAGACAGGGAATAGAGGGGCAATTGAATAAGACACAAGCGGCTGAATGTACACACGCGTTCGCTACTTTACGAACGTACGGTTTCCGGTCCCGTTCGGTTGGAAAATAGAAGGGCGAACGCCAGCAGGTGAATAAGGGAGGCACGGCAATGAACTTTCATTAATACTGGCTAATGCAGACGATGATTTCAATCCTCTGTGTCTTAGGAACTAAACGACAAAGGTGAACCGAGAGTCTCTTTGAAAGAACGATCCATCCTTCTTCGAGGGTTGCCAGTCGAGCCTTCGCATCGACGACCACGGGCGGGGGTGTCGCGGATCGTTCGGGAAGAAGGATTAAATGCCGAAGAAAAGCGATTATAAGGGGGTCAGTCATGTGAGGAGAATCGATTGTCCAACGATTAACGTGTGACCCGTTCGTTTCGCGATTTAAAAGAGCCATACGTTAGGAAAGGGAAAAGGAGACGTCTAAGCTCTCGTGGTACGCACGGACGTCTAAATAATACTAAATTAAGAGGAAAGAATCGAGAAAACAAAAGACAGGATCGCACGCATAGATCACACTAGTTGCGGCTCGCTGGGGGATCCATTTAGCCTACCTCAGTCTGTATGAAAGTTGGTCTGTAATTGATCTCGCCGTTCGCACGGTCCGTGGCACGCTCGGCGGGGAACGCCGCAGTCTAAACGTAGTCTCGCTTACATCCGGACTTCTCTTTCCTTTTTAGCGTCCTCCTGTAACTGCGCGTCAGACTGTGGGTAGCGACATTACTCAGCGCTACCTTCGTGCATGCCACGGCACTTGTTTCCTAATTTCTGTCCCTGAAAAGCATCGTGTCAGTGATCGTGCACAGGCTCAACATCACGCTGGAGACTCACCCTGGCCCGGGATAATAGTAAGGAGGCGGTCGTTCGTACTCTGTGCTCAGCGGCGGAGGAGCTGCAGCGGCTGGTTGATACCTGGGAGGACCGCCGTTAGGGAAGTCCCAGTTTCTGTAACCGAGATCGGCATCGTTAATCGCGGCGGGACGACGGGATCGTCGACACCTCGCGCGCTACCTCCTCCCCAGGCGTGTCCAGAAAGGAACGAAACAAAGGAAACATAAGAAGAATAAATTGTCTCGAACATCCAAGTGTCTCTTTTTTTTGCGACAGCCTTATAGCGAACAAACGAACGACGAAGCTGCTTGAAGCGAGAACAAAGTAAACGTCTGTATTCGTGGCTTCCTTTTTTATCGGAAAAAGAAGGTGACTCGAACACGGGACTCGAACATGCTCGCCCGCGAGGATTCTGGCACCGTCCGTTGTAGAGACTGAGTGTAGTGGCGGCGTGTAGGTGGGCGCCAATTCTGCGCCGATCGGAGCCCGTTTCCTCTTTCGCAAGCAATAGCTCTAGCTGAAGCTACCTCGTCCTGAGACGCTAACAAGTCGGAACGTAAAAGAAATAAAGGAACCAAAGATGTACGGGGACACATTTGATAAGAATGTGTCTTTGCGACTTACGTGCAGAGGCGTATCGAGAGACGCGGGAAGTTGCCCCCCCGCAAGGTTCCCACTCACCTGGAAATAACCGGGAAAAAAAGCGTGACCAACGGGGTTGCATGAGTTGTACGGATGGGATCAAGAGTAACGCAAATGGTATTCGACGGTAATGCACACCCAGAACCCTTTACGAGCACGCTGGGAGATACGAGCCTCGCTAGTCAATGAAACATGCTCCAATTCTGTACAATTACTCCGGCAAGGCGAACAGTGCCATTAAGTGGAGCTGAGATTTACCAAAGTTTGCTTAAAAACGACGGAACGTAAGATCAAAACGAACGACAAGCTGAAAATTCTGCAGCGCATCGAGCGGGTCGAGCAGGTGACTTAATGAAGGTGGACACCTGATGATGATCGTTTCAAGTATATTTGCAAGTACCTGTCCACCTGCTTGACTCCCTCAAGATATTGTGAAAACTCAGCCAGATTTATTACGAGCAGACACATATCTCTTCTATGGTTGCTAACAGAGAGATGTTCCTCTACGAACTGGTCGGTTTTAAACCTACGAAGATAGCGAACATTTAGCTATGTCTTTTTATCGTCAATTTCAAACGTTGAAATGTAGAAGAGATACATGCTCAGCGATTGAAATGCAACAGGGTTCGAGTATTGTTTGCAAGAGACATCAGGTACTTACAAGAGTATTATCGAACCGTCCAATTGCTCGCATCAGCTTCGTTTTACGGAACGCCGATTTGCCTAATTACCGTTCGAACTCCGTGTAAGCGTCTGGCTACGAAATTATCACGAAACAAGCGAAGGTACATTGAACTTGATCCCATCCACGATTAAGTTCAGCGTGTCAGAGGCTCGCAGGAGCGGAACACAGAAAAAAGAAGATCGCGCGATGAGTGGGAACCCTGCTCACCGTCGAAAGGGAAATGAAAAGGAACGAAAGAAGGTGAACTGATTGTGATAAAGGTTAGGCTCCGCGCGAGCCGCGCCACGGCTCGGAATTCAACAGAAAATTTGCGTATAACGTGTCACAGAAAGCTGAATGAAAGATACGTCGCTCCGAGATAGACAGAGAGAGAGAGAGAGAGAGAGAGATAGATAGATAGATAGATAGACAGACAGAGAGAGATATGGGATGACTTACTGCGATTCTATCGATATGTTAAAGACTTTATTGTGAGGTTCTGTATCGGAGGGGGCGGTGGGTTCGTGGCTTCGCCACGTAGGGGTGGAACTGCAAAATAAAACCAGAGATGAACTAATGAGCGGGAGAGACGGAAGGATCATCCCAGAATCGTTGGATAGCGCGACCAACGCCGCGCCGTTCAGCTGCCGGTCGCTAACGAGAATTCAACCCCGAGGCCTTACAACGAACTCCAATAGAACGCACTCTATGCACCGGCCAGGTCGACAAACAGTTCTCCCCCCGGAGAAATGAAAGACGATGACGTAGAAAGAACAGTCTCTTGAAGAGGAAACTATCCACAGCCCGTGCACCTTTCTTTCTGGACAAGCTATCCACAGTGTGATCTTTAAATAACGTTTGGCGATTAAATTTCAAGAGGGAGCTCGATCGCCAAGCCTTCGTCTTGCGCACCGTGAGAGCCTTCAGAACTTTGCGTAGCTTCTTCTTAGAAAACTAACATCACCGTTTAATGTGACCGCCCTGTCCTCCTAAGAGATCTCGCTTTCATGAATCTTGAGTGGCTCGTTTGGGGACTTACTTGGGCGCCAGATCGGAGTATCTTGAGTCCTGGTGATGGGACGTGCTCTGGTGCGCGTCGGTGATCCTTTCCCGCTCGTTGTATCCAACAGCGGGGCCGTCGTAGCTCTCCACGTACGCGGACGGGTGGTGTCTCTGGGAGGCGTATTTCTTGTCGTGAACGCTGCAACCAAAGGACACACTTCAGTCATGGTCGCTCGCGACTACCTCGCTACTCGTCATGCGAGTTAGAGAAATTCGTGTACTGTTCTGATAAGCTGTTTCTGCGTGTTACGTGTTATTAATATCCTAGAAGTAGCCTGGTGCGCGTTAGAGACCAGCCGTCGCTAGAGTCAATGCTGTTTTGCGTGTGTAATAAAAGAAAGTTCAGAAGATGTTTCGCGTGACTGCCGGCTAAACGCGTCAGAAAGACAGTTACGCAAGCTTTAGCAAACTTGTACAATCAATTAACACATTCTGGGCTAGGCATGCGATATTTGCTGCGTTGTTCGATAGTCATTCACTTGAACTCTTGTTCATTGATTCCTCTGAAGAGTCGTAGCCGAGAAGGTGTCAAAGGCCACGTTCAAATAGCAGAAAATAAACTACAGACTATAGACACGTGGACCTAAATAGATGGACGATATTGTAGGATCCATGATGAAGAAATAGAGACGTAAAAACGATGGCTTAGAACTTAGAATCTAGGAGAGAAGAGCCCCTCAAGTTTGCTTCAGAGCTTCTTCCTAGTCCCTGCCAGCTTTGCCAATCTTCTCTAAGGTTGTTCTTCTGATCCCACAATATCTCGTTTGAGGTACTCGTCCTATTAGAGCTACACAGGGTGCTCCATGCAGTCACAAGGATCGATAAGTCTAAAGGACCTGTCTACGCTAGTTCTCCCGACAGTCCCAACACACAACGCCTCTACAACGATGGAGACTGTGTGTGTAGATCGGGGTAGAGAGAGAGAGAGAGAGAGAGTATATCACCGGGTGGCGCGACGAACAGTTGTGTTGGAGGATGCATACATGCGACAGGATCAACGAAACTTCTGCATGCGAGCAACTTAGCTGTTGTCGTTGTATACTTACTGAGCAAGGGGTATGTTATCCCTGTCCCCATACGCGTCATACAAATATTCACTGGAACGGAGCGTGTTAGCGGTTAGATTCCAACAACCATTCCACACATTAGACAGCTACTTTTAACTTAATATGAACTACAGCATTGAGAGCTGGCGGGGATTCGATTGTCCGCAGCGGATCTTCAATGGCACGTCGTTCTGAGTAAAATCAAATGCTAGCTGCTTATCATCGGTATGAATTAAATTTGAAGTATTTTGGCACGGTGGCAAAGTTGCTGACAATCGATTCCCCACCGCGAAGAATATATTGCGACAGACTTTTTACTATTCTCTCTCGTGGTATGTTGCGCTCGTATGAAACAGGACGCGGGCGAATCGATATGAATTATTAGTTAGAAGTGCAGTTATTTAATAGTGCAGTTATTTGAGACCTGCGCGAGCCCGAGAAAGTTTGCATCGCGACTCTCACGCTGAGATTGTAGGACGATTCATGCCGACTATAGGAGATGAAAGAGGTATTACAAGCGCGAGTAGAGATGCATGCTACGTTGGTATATGGAAGCTCGATTAACTACCAGATCGAGATAGGGAGATAACAGTTTCTACAGAAAGGGTGCTTGAGAATTTGCTGGCCAGAGGTTAGCGGAGAAATGATAGAGAAGCGATTGTTTCCGAGTGGATGTAATGAGTAATCTTTGTTCTTAGTTCTCCTGAGTTTACTCGACGACTGAAGCGCCGGTAGATTTTCTTCTAGCATTGCGTATGTCTAAAGGCTCCATTCAGAGTTTGTCAATTTCTCTGTTCCTTTATTTAATGAGTGACATCGAATGAAAATGATTCCACGTCAAAGGAGACGTTGGTTCCTTCATGCACCAGATATCTAGTTATGTCTTGGAAACATCTAGCAACACTTGGCATGAGCTTGGCGTTTGGGATTAATTCGGCGAGAAAGTATACGAAACTTACGATTCGACTAGGGGTCCTGGGTACGGGTCGGACTTCTGATACAGCGCGCTCAGCTTCACGCACAGCACTATGGTCGGGATGAAGAGGACCAAGCACCAGCCGACGCTCGCCCAGAAACCATTCTACGCGTTGAAATTCAGGAACAATAAGATATTATAATGTTGCACTATGTAGAACATGCTCACAGCAGCGATCTCTTAAATCCTCGACTTACGAATGGGTCTAGAATCTTGTTGCAACCGGCGACCAGCGTGGCGTTGTACGCGTTCGAAACTGGGCCGCATTTTCCAACGCCGCGCAGCGCCTCCTCGATCACGTGCTCGAGGAAGTCATCGACTTGGTGGAGAAAAGCGTTCCCAAACCTGGTAGCTAGCTGTGACATCGAAGCAGCCGATTCTAGGTGAATGCATTTACTCCCCAACGAAAGTGTTTCGGAGAAACGGGCGAATGGAACGTACCTGTTGAACGTATTCCGGCCCGTCTTTGTTGAGGAACTGCTGCGCCTTTGTGACTTCGTCGACGAGGTCGTGGATGGCTTCCGCCATTGAGCTGTGATTGAACTTGATGTTCTCCTGCAGCGTGAGAGCCTTCTCGCTCAGCTGCTCGCTCAGCATCGCCATGGGCATCACCAGGTCCCTGTGGTAGTGCTCCAGGTCGTGGGCGTTCTTCTCGAGGCTGACACGGATGTCCTCCTGGCCGTCGGGCAGCTTGGCGGAGACCTCGCGCAACTGCCTCGCCAGATGCTCCAGATTGATATTAGTGATGTTGTCCGCGAGGATCTCAGCGTACTGGTAGAACTTGATGTCGCTGAGGCCGCTCTGCGCGAGGTCGTTCAGCTTCGACTTGGCGCTGTCCGTAAGTATCACCACGCCCGGGGACAGGCTGATCTTCCGACACAGCTGCTGGATGGTGTTGTTGATGTCGTACCTGCCGGCGTAATCGCGCAGCATCGGCTCGTCTATGAGGTACTGCAGCTTCAGCACCGTGTACAGACTCTCGTTCAGGTGGCAGTTCCTGTGGAATTGCCAACGTTCGCTTTGGTACCATACCGGGGAACCGAAACCAATCTCTCCGGCGGTGTCACACTTACGACACTATGTAGCTCATGTTCACGTCCGCGTGGGGGTTGTTCGGGTACAGCATCTTCTTGATCTGCACTATCTCGTCGATCAGCGCGAACATCCTGTTGTCCTTCGGGTTCTTCAGGGGCTCACAGATCGCCCGCTGGATCAGCACCCCGGTGACCATGTGCACCACAGTGATCACCATCAGCACGCTCGTTAGAAGGAATATGATCCAGACAGCCCTAGAACCATGGCCAGCTTGCTGCCTCACCGTCGTACTAGCTTCATAGAGAATATGTTCCGAGACTTACATCATCAGGAATCGAGCACCGGACCCTTTGTTGCAGCAGTCGTCCCCGTAGCCATCCGGACGCTTCCCGCAGATCCCACAGAACAGGCCGAACGTCAGGCACATGAACACTGTCAGCAGAATACCTGATATCCCAAGACCCAAGTAGTACCTACATAACCAGGCACTTTGTTGACGAAAGGAATATCGTTAAAAGAGACTTATTACTACTACAGAACCCTTTCAAGTTTAAGGGGGCATAGTACTTTCTTTGCCCGAAAATTAAGCATTTTTTATGATTTTTTTTTCTATATGATAATGAAAAGCCAGAAAGGTGGGGTTTGTCGCAAATGAAAGATAAAAATTATTTTAATACTTTCAAACAGTGATCTTTCATTTGTAACAAACCACATCTTTCTAGCTTTTCATTTTCATATAGAAAATAATTCATAAAGAAAGCTTAATTTTCGGGCAAAGAAAGTACTATGCTCCCTTAAAGAGACTTTTAGACACAAGATCTGCTTCACGCTTACCTGTACGGCGAATACTGATCGATGTGCGTCTGAGCGACGTCCAGGTTTCGGATGTAAACTCTGTCTATGTCGACGTTTAGCCTGTCGAGGAGGGCCGACATGTTGTGCGCCACGCCGCTGGGAAAGTCACTGGCTCTTCTGATACTGGCGCTCACCACCGGTATGGTCTGGTTCACCGCGTGCTGGATGTCCTTCTGTATCTTCAGGAACGACTCCTTCCCCTGGCTCACCTCCGACACTATGTTGCCCCTCATCAGCATGGTGATGTTGTACAAGGCGGACGTGACGTTCGGCAACTGAAAGGATCGCGCGATTGACGCTGTAAACCGACTGCCCCAGCAGTCCCAGCCAGTCAGGGCGAGGCCTGAACATTGTGCTCCACCGAAACGATGCAGAATAGTTAAAGAGGTGTCGTTACAGAGACGTTAGTGTCATGCTCGAGGCCTTCTAAAGCAACAGATTTCCAAGCACGGAGGGACAGAGAAAGTCATAGCAGCGTGGACACTCTGAAAGCTGTGTCTTGTGGAGTCACGGTATGCAGAGAGTGCTGACGATGGATGTAAAGTGCAGGAGGATGTATTCTTCGAGAACTAGGCTCGCCGAGTATCGGCGCAAAGGCAGAGGGAAAATGAATTGTGCGCTTTACGAGCGGAGCTGTGCAAAAGTAGGAGAACGTTTCATTCCTATTCGGTGCTCTCTTGTACGTTTGCACGTTTTCATGGACCACTCGTCGCTGAAAAAATGCAACCCTCCTTTGCCCGGGTCGCGCGTACGTCGCTAATCTCCCCGACTCTAAACACCAAACTTAACAGAGACTCTCGATGTCAACGAACACACATATGGAACTGTACACAGAATCGAAAGACTACATGCGTTAGCTTACAACTTACAGACTGAAGCTATGGTGGCGAGCATGGAATCAGACAAATTTATACAGTAATTCCGCTCGTGAACCGACGGTTGCGCATTCACACGGCTAAGAAGAAGGGGAAAAAAAAGAAAAAAAAATCGACCGACTCGTAGTTATTCGTTAAGGGAGTATGTCTTTTGCACGGGCCCCGCGGGTCTGCGAGCGTTTTATTTCAAAGCAGCGGGACTCCTCGACGAGAATCGTGATTTCTGAATGGTCTAAGCTGGCGCGTGTCTCACAGGAGCCGAATCATCTTTGCCTACAAGCTCCTACGAATTTTACGAGAACCTCTCAAGTGACACGACGTTTGGGAACACGCAGCAGTCAGCAGGGTGGTACGTGTTACAAAAAATGACTCGTTAAATGCGGAGCCCGAGATCAGTCAGTTTAAAATAGAAGCGTGGGATCTTCGATCGAGATTCTGGGGAGTACTGTATGTTCCCAAAGGCAACGAATTCACTGCACACCCTTTATACGCTCTTTAATCAGGCAATAAAGTCATACCTTCGGGAAGTATCGGTCCATGTACTGTATGCGTGTAAAGAGGAAAAAAGAAAGGAATTCATTAAATCAATAATCGAAGAGACGATGCTGGATGCAGAGGAGTAAAGCGGTGAATACCTTGTCGAAGTCTACTTGAACCGACATTTGGTTCACTTTGTAGTCGTTCAGGACTTGCTTGCAATTCTGGGTCTTGCAGGCTGCTAATGTGTGCAGGAGGTTGTTCTTCACGCCTCGCACGACTGTAACAATCATGGATGCTCATCAGCGCCCTTCCAGAGATGCAAACTATCAATAATTCTTGGTAATCATAGCAATAGGTCACACAAATGATTCTGATTTTATATAAAAAAACTTTTATTACATTCGAAGAAACGCGAAATCATAATATCTAACTGCAAACTGTTCCCTTTTAGACCGAAACGGAGAATTGAACCCCAATGGAGCATCAATGAAGCGTGTACCAATGTCCAATTGACTGGCGTTCGTCCTGAGATCTCGCGTGATCGTCTGCATGGTCTTCAGGTCCTCTTTGATGGACTCCAAGCCAGCCACGATGTCGCTGAGATTGGTCAACGAGACTGCGTGGGAATATTCGGCGAGTTGCTCGGTGACGATTCTGCCGCTAGCTTGGAGGATGCTGTTCAGATTGATTTCGAGCTCGTCGAAGTTGGTCTGCAGAATGTGGTTGATCTGCCGCTTCGTGGTGGTCAGGAAGAGCTGCACATCCATCAGGCTGGTCTTTACGTTCGTGGGCAGCTCCTTGGTGCCGTCCTGCATGTACTGGTTGGTCACAAAGGCGCAGATTACGCCGAAGCTGGAATACACACGGCGTGGTGCAGTCACAGGGGGCAGGACGAATCGAGAATAAATTGCCAGGCTCTTCCCAAAGGCCTTTATCGAATAAATAATTTATTGGGGTAAATATTCCTTTGCGCCCCTCTTCGAAATTCATACTGATATTATTTGGAGGAGTTCGTTGTGCTCGAGAGAAATTGACGAGGGGAAAATAACGTTTGATGTAGGACGCTTAATTAGGTCAGCGACGGAGCGGGAAATTGGAGTAGCTTTCGTTGGCATTCATTTTCTGCGGTGTGAACTGACTTTATAACGCGAATGTACCTAACTTCTTTAGTACTTTTGTGAGTCTAAAATATACGACCTTTCTTAAAACCACTTTACATCAGTAGAATATATTCTAAATTAAGGAAGTACTTTGAATATCATCTCGTGGAAGAAATCCAAGGTAGGCTGAATGCAGACGATGAATATGTAAAAGAACACTTACAGCACAATAGTAGCGACCGCTATGAGCACTATGCTGAGCATCACCTTCTTGCAATGATCGTGCTTCTTGTCGAAAGGCTCGCTCCTAGCACCGCAATGGCCCGCGCACCTGCAGCAGCAGAAGAACAGCCCTACACACGGTAGAATCGCCGCAAGAAGGACTCCGACGAGGGCCAGACCAGCCAATCCGCCGTAATGGGTCGCGATGATCTTCCACTCGGCCAAGGAATACTGGAAAACTGGCATCCCGTCCTCCACAGTGAACATCCCTGCAACAGAGGAGCATTACATTCGTTTATCGAATGTTCAAACTTTTAAGGATACGTGTTTAAAAGGATCTTTTGAAATTTCAAAAATTTCTGGAGTTATAGGCACTTTAGTAGCGGCGAATGCGTAGGTAAAACCCGGCCACTCGGCGCTCACGTGAAATTTTAAACGCATTTTTCTCCTAACAGTGTTCTGCAAATGGTGGGACAAATATCTCGAAAAGTTATTATCCGATTCGATTGAAACTTTTTTTATTTTGAAGAATATACTTCTATGCAGTGGAGAAACCATTAACATTTTTCAAAATGTGAAGATTTGTATTTTTTAAAGCCGTTGAAAGGACGGAAGAATTGCTTTCAAGGGAAGAAGTGATTTCAACTGTCGTTATTTTGTCAAAAACTGTGATTGTAATTTTTAAAGCTATGTCCACTAATGATTAATTACAGAACAAAAAATATATTTCTATATACGCAGCGAGAGTGTTAAGATTGCCGTTAGCGCAGAATTTGCGTTGAAAGCAGGGCAAGTTGAAAGGGTTGACGGAAAGGGTTAATCGCGAGAGGGACGGAGAATTGGAAGAAGGAAGCAGAAAGGGGTGGCTGGGGGAAGAAGGGATTAAAGAGCGCATTTTCCATCCGCAGCCCCGATGCCGCCTTTTCGAGGCGGGAACAACGGGGAAACGAGGACACGGACGGATGTAGGACGTAGGTCAGGAGGAAGGGTTGCCAGGTCGAAGGGTGAACGTAATGGGGACGGACGGGAGAAATTTATTTCCTAGTTGGCCCTGGGAAATATGGATCGAACGTCGATGACCGGTCGGGTCGGATTAAGACCCCTGGACCGCTGCATTGATTTTCCCGATGCAGCACGCTGGGTTCTCCTTGGCACGCGTCTAAACTTCCAGCCAACTCTTCCACATCTGTTTACAAGCGGCGAGGATTCAAGTATACACTCGATCCGCGCGCGATAACAAGAATTCTCGCGAAAACCCTGCCCCAATTCTTTCAGAATAACCTCGAGCCTCTGTAAAAGAATCGGAAGAGCGAATTTTCCGCAAAGAAGCTCGCTTCGAAGAAGCAAGAAAAGGGGTTCTTTCATATCGCGGAGAATATTGGCTACGTTGGGGGATGAGTTTACAAGCTTTCTGCGCACGGTTTCGTTATTGATCTAACAAGAAGTGGATAGGACACGGAATCAGAACGATTATCGAGATTTAAGCGGGCGGGCTCGCGAAATTGCCGGCAGCTATTCGCATGCAAAGGGAACTCGGCGGGGCACGGTGCAGCTATTGCAGCTCCAGCCGCGGTGCATCGCGAAGTCTCGTTTGTGGTGCATACTGCACCGCGCAACTCGGTGCATCCAGCGTGCACCGGGGATCACTCGAATCCACGTGCACAGACGATTTATTGCGTCCGTGCAGGTCTCCACAAAAGCCTGCAATGCATTCAATTTTGACTGTTACTCGGGAGCGAGAATTTCTGCCACGCAATGGCAGTGCAGCTGCGAGTGCACCGACAGAGTTATCGCCACTTTATCGCCGACGATGCGCAACCATTTTTTCTTCTAATTCGTACAGCTTTTAAATAGTCTATCTCTTTTAGGATGTCTCGTTATAGGAATACGGTTAATCATTTTGTTGTGGAAGGATCCATCCTCTACCCACGCACGTCTGGCCGTTCGAGGGAAATATGCAAATTCCAAAAAAGCAAGCATTTTGTCGCGAAAGGAAGGTTTCATCGTGGAGAGGCAGCTCGTGGGTCGACTGGTTAATCCCTCTTTTCATACCACCACCAGATAATTTCAATTCGCATCGCCGAGTCCGCCTGAAAATTTAATCGCTCGCGAGGGAAACGTTTTCAACATCTCCCCGCCGCTCGGTCTGTCGTTTCGGTCTAAAAAATTAATCCTCCTCGGAAAGAATTATTCGATCGCAGAGTTTTCCAGCCGCGCGGTGCATTGGAGAACAAACACCAGTCCGCGTAACTCACATTTATACTTGGCAAATTCAGCTCAACGAGATCCCTCGCGAAAATTGTCTTCGAAGATGAACGACGTGTGCGGCGATATCGAAACGCAATTTTAACCAAAGGTTTCATACACAAATGGGTAGAACGTTCGGGCTTAATTAAAAGAAGTACATGGAATCATTTGTTTAGTTCGAAAGCGAGTGCCATGAGTGGACAGGCCAATCAGAAACGGAGGCCACTGTCAATCAGCTTGCACGACCGGAGGGGGCAGAGCTATTTAGCGATAGTCAGCGATAATAGCGAGCAGAAAGATCGTCGTTAGCGCGTTTACATGGGCGTTTGATATAGGGGAGCACAGGAAAGTGCTCGTTCTTGCGATGCGTCCCGCTGGGAACACTCGTCCCTGTATTTCTCGCGGGGAAAATTGCGAGGCTACGATCCCGGGGAGAAGAATCGAACGTTAGTGGATGTATCTTCGCGATCGGACGGCTATTGAAAAGTTTCCTCAGCTGCAATTCTACCTCTGGGATATTTCTCTCCAAGAGAAGCTACGATGCTGACTGGCTTTTAAAAATTTCACATATATTCCCTGGTAACGTGCAACGACACACTAATTTGTCAGAGAGTTGGGCTTTTTTAGCTGGCAGAATCGCGGAGGGAAAAAGAAACAAGGAATTGCAAAACCACCGGCGGCACAAATATCCATTATCTGAGAATTTACGGCGACTCTGATAACGCGAACGAAGCACGTGAACCGCTGTGTTCCGCATCTGAAATCTTTCCCCCTTCTTTTTCGGAGGAAATATTGCCTGAAATGTGTCGCGGCTGAAGCGCAATCTGCATGCAAACTGCTCTCCATGAAAGAAAACTTTCCGCCGCTGGGATAGCCGTAGCTTTTACATCATATACGTGTCTGATTCTTTCATCACATTTTCTTAGACGAGTGACTGTTCCGCAGAGCCAGAGAACTTCTCAGTACCTATATACACGAGAATTCTGAAATCTTCAAACAGAGAAATGGACCCTTATCTCTCTAAAAGTACTTCAAAGTAGAATGTAATTCCGCCGAAGGGAATGACAGGCGCGTGTTCGTGGAATCCGACGGAATTGGGTGAAGCTGCGCAGAGAACAGCTCTGGTGGAAGGATAAGCACGCGTGGCTACGGGTGTCGTTAAAAGGCCACGGCAGAAAGCCACGGCAAGGTATTAGCATAATCGTGCTGGAGGTCAATGACTCCGGGAAATCGATCGAAAGCACGGTCGACAGTGAGCCTCTTGCACCGCTGCACCGGGTGCAACGAGCGCTCACCTGACTGTAATGCCCTTCTTTAATTATTCAAAGGGCCTTCCCCTCAAGTTCTTTGACCCACGCGTCACATCGTGTTTATATCCTACCGGGAGAAACACTCGCCGCCGTCTCGCCGCTAACTCCAGGACCGATTATCCTCTTCCACCTTCCACATCCTGCCCCACCGATCTCGTCGGCAAACGGACACAGTTGCACGCGCCAGGCGCGAGTCGAGACACCTTGCAGTTTACGTGCGCGCCTGACGTTGCGTTACGAAGATGTAACAGGAGAAAACCTCCACCTCCGTTGCTCGCTCAATTTCCGCTTCGCCACGGCGAGGAGGATCGAGGCGAACGCGAGGAAAGACGATCGCGCTTCCGATGGTTACAGGATCACTGGCGAACGCCGAACGGAAGTTCGCACGATCGTAAAAAATAATCTTTCCCGCGGCGACTTAATTTTCCCGACGCTCGTCGAGAATAGGCTTGAGATTATTCCACGCCCTGGAGGCGATCCAAGGAAATTTAAATATCGCGACTCGCCGACGGAATAGTTCCAATAACCAGCGAGTAAAAGTTCCTGGGGCGATCCGATTTAGCGGGAGTTCGAGAGCCCCGGCCTCCTCGCGGTCGATAAACGGGGGCATCGAAAAGCGATGGGAAAGCGATTTTAAATCGGACCCCCTGTGCTCTCCATTTTATTATCCGCGGCTTCCGCTTGGTAATCCCCGACGGAGGCGAGCGGTATTATCGTAATGAAGAAATCCATTAGCTTCCTACACGGTAAATATTGGAGTATCGAATATTCCGAATGGACGGTATCGGCTTGCCGGTTCGCCGGTACGCGATGGTTTCGATTCACTGGCTTGTCGCGACTCGGTGGATTAAAATAATGCTGGAGGGGGGATAAGGAAATCGCGACAGAAATGGATGGCAGATTGGGCTCCGAGTTGAGTAATATTCGGTGACAGTTGGATACTTGAAGTTTGATGGAATATGAGATTATTAAAGAGGGATTAAATGATACTGTGTTTGCAGATACATTTAGTAATCTTCCATCGAATTTTCATTAATTTCTGAAGTAATGCTTCTATCTTAGACTACCTAGCGTGTATTTGGAAGACAACAGCTGATAAGATCATCGAAGAAGATTGTTAAAAGTAAGGAATTTGGGATGCGAGCAGCATTTCGTCGATCAACATAGAATAATGCTTAGGGAAAGGTTTATTCAATGGGATGCGTGTGACTCGCATATTTACGGCTCATTTTTCAAAAGTCCCTCCCAGACAAACAACTAATTATTTTTCGGGGACAAAGCACCCCGCCGTTTTCCTTCCCCTTACTGGAAACCCGAAGACACCCACTCTCCTAGTCTTGTCACGCGGCTTTCACCCTCTTCTTCAGCTTCCTCGCCGCCTCGACGCGGTGTTTCGAATCGTCCAACGAAATAATTAACTCGCACCGGGATTTCCGCGATAAACGAACGAATTTCAAAGGTCGAGGCAACTGGTCTCCTCCATTATGGATGAACAGAGGCGGGGCTCGATTTTAAACAACTATAACGAAACAGTATTCGAGAAAATATGAAAGCGCAATGAAGCGGCTCTTTTCATTAAATCGACTGGTAAATTCTAGCGATCCAAGTTTGAATTTTCGTAATATTCTAAACTAAGTAACCAGTGGTCTTCAACCGGTGGTCCGCGAAAAATTAAAATTAATATTATTTTTATTTTTCTGATTTTATGGCATCAGATTTAATAAATAAAATACCACCCTACATCGGTTTTTATTTCTGGTAAAAAGGTTGCAGAACGTTGCTCTAAAGTCTCTAAAGTCACTTAATAACTTAATACAGAATTAATTTAAAAATAGACAAGTTCGAGGAAGGGACATATACCTATATGCAATATGTAGAATTAGCAATCTATCCAAGGAATCTATAAATTGGTAATGGGATTTCAATCTATGCCGTCAGATTATGCTTCCAACTGACTTGCCGCGAATGTAATTTCAAATCCGTCTGCCGTGTCAGGAGATCTTTTTACATCGAATCGACAGAAAGTGGAGTCGACGGGCGGACGTTAAGCGAATTAAAAGGGGGAGTTTGATTGACGTCGAACGAAGGCCCGTCGCGACGAAATGAAACGGTTTCGATGGTTGAATACGCGACGGGATTCGAGGTGAAAATAACACGGCGTCCAGAGGACAGTGGCCTGGCCAAAACTTCCGGTGCATTGTCCGGAAAGGAAACGTGATCCTGGAACGTAGAGGCGTCGCGAGTACAACCACTGAGCTACGTCGATCTGTGAAAAGAAAGAGGACGGGAAGGAAGAAAGAAGATGAAGAAGATCCTCTATTCTCCCTCATTCTACAAAAGAATAGAAACGGAAATAAAAGGAGGGTGAAGAATGGCGGTACAAGGAGCCTCGCAGGTGGGAAGAATGCAATTTTTAAGATGTTGAATGACTTCAGGAAGGCATGGATATTTTTACGAGTAAAGGGGGGTGGTTTCCTGTTACGTGGTCAGAGAAGCGCGATACGTATAAAGAAACAAGAAAAAAAGGGATGTACTTGTATGAAGGAAGCCTGTGAAGCTCGACGCAGGCAAGTGCTTCGAGTATCCATACCATTGCCAGACGATAAATCCTGGTTTAGCAACTTTTAACACTGCCTATAGTCTACGTGTCCAGCTATTTCTATCGTTGTACTCTGACTTCCACCTTTGATATTTCGTCGAGAATGAAGTTCCCTTTGGTATCCACTCCCATTGTCATGGGTATGGAATAAACGTGGCGTTCTATTCGCAGCTAGTGACTCACAGGTCTCTTCGCACAAGTTCAGGCGAACTATTACGTCGCTTTCTAATCTAATTGTCTAGTTTCTTCGATGCTAATAAGGGAAACGAGCTTAAATTGTGGTACCTTCGGCAGTAGAGAAAGAGAATACTTTTCCACGCGACTGCAGTTCGGAAAGCAAGTGTCACTGTACTTTCAAGTACAGCTACCGGAGCGTTCCGAACTCTGCAAGACCACGGTGGCGTTACCTGGTCGCACGGCTGGGACATTCCTCGAATAAGAAAGAATTCCTTACAGCTGAAACGCAAATAACGTTTAGGAAGCGGTTAAACGGCCGGCCACTTGCAATATTACGGTACTTAACGCGTAACACGGTTATAAGTCAGAGGTTCGCAACGAGGGCCCAGTGGAGGACAGCTTTCTTCAGCTGGAACGAGGTAAAATCACTGACGACGCAGGTTGTTCCAGTAATCGCTCGAATCTGTCCTTCAGCGAGGAATATTTAAACGCTTAGAAAGTCATTAACGCTTCCTACGCGCGATACCCCTGCTTGCACAATGCTCAACGAGACTCGCTATCGATAACCTGCACCAGACATCTATTGCCTCTGCAACAGCGCTTCTTTTTTTTACTAAAAGAGGAAAGACGAGAACGCGGTGTCCTCGGACGTAACTGCGCTTTGAATCTGTGAATCAACTTCCTTCGGAGTGAGACATACGCTTCAAAATATGCAGCATTCCCCTCGCTAGAAGGGTTGCGCTTGAAAAGGGAAGATATTTCGACAGGGGAGTCAAAGGAAGTCGTTTCCAACGCGATCCCGTCGAAGCGACCCGCAGAGAAATCCCGCGCGGAATGAAAACAATCGCGACTAGGAAGTCTGCGAAACCGCAGCACCGGCGCTGGTGGTTTCGCTTCACCGGAAACGGTTCCCCTAGCACTTACACGGTGGCAGAACACGGCTAAGAGCGAGTCGAACAGGCCGACAGGACCCGAAGGAGCGGGAGCAGTGCCGCGATGAGATCACCTGCGAGCAAAGATGAATCAGAGAGCCCGGGTAGCGTGCTCGTCCGCAGGATCCTAACGGCACTCTCGAGGAATTAACGACCACGGCACCGGGCACGCGCGGTCGCCTGTTAAAAACCCGTGAGACTGCCGGCGAAATAAAAGTGAGAACTATATAAATTCAGCGTCGCCAAGAATCGATTACACTCGATGTCCTACCTACCATCGATCAACCAACGCTAATGGTCCCAATAAATCGCCCACACCGAATGCAACATATCCTTGATCAAACTCAAACGCGGTTCATAACCATCACTGACAAAAAAAAATTGTTTACCGTTTATTCAGAGATCAGCGAATAGTTCGGACCGCTGAAAGGGCCCAATGGGTGGCGTAATTAGAGGCTCCTCCGCGATTCCTCGGTACTGTGGCAGAGCGATTCAGAAAGCCACTTAATTAGTCGGAAGTCCTAGCAGTCCCTTCCGCCGCGACGCAACAAACCGTGAACCCGATAGCCCGGCGGGCCGAGATCCGTGACAAAGGTCCGATTAATCACGTCTGCTCCTTTCGATTTCAATATTCATGTCATCCTGAGTGGCCCGTCGCGTCCTAACCGGGCAGAATGCAGCGGCTGCATTCTCTCCGCGACACAAAAGGAGCCGTAATGAGAGGGGATCAAAGAGGGAGGGAGCGGGGGGGGGGGGGGGGGGGTGGTAAGTCGAAAGGCGGGCGAAACGAGCAAGAAGGGAGGATGCAGCGGGGTGCGCGGTGCATAGGCTGCTGCACCTGCAGCGGTGCAGCTACGACGGTGTCCCAGAAACGGCGACTGTCACTGTGCCACGCATTGTCCCGACTCTCAGCCGGCTCTAAACCTCCCCCTTTCTCTCCTGCAGCATCGTTCGTCCCCGGCGAAAAATTTAACGAGAAAATGAAAAGCCCCGTCGGACAATGGACAGAGTTAATTGGTTTCGGAGTTTCGGGACCGTGCGGCTAGAGTTAACGAGCTAGTGGATGGCTAACTTTCGCGGGGGCGTGATGTTCGAAGAGTAACGGAGATGATATTATTGCTCGATAAATGGAGGCTCGACGGGGAGGTGATCGTTAATTGCAGGCTAACACGTCGGGTTAAGTGTGGGGACGGGGCCCGAAAACACCTACAAAAAATTTCACTTACTGTGAAAAATGATATTTTAAAATAATTCTTCATAATTAAATATAAAGGGCGGCAGAGATTATTTTCGCCCAGAGTGGCGGACAAGTTAGATCGGGCTCTGTGTGGGAAAAAGTTCTGGGATATCTTCGCCGAATGGAAAATTTGTTTATAGCGAAGGGACGGGGCACAGGAGTACATGTGGCCAGTGTCTACAGCGGTGCAATTTCAAAGTGCACCAGTTAGAGATAGCGCCGATGCATCGACTCGATCGAGGAAGTTATTTGAAGAAGATAGAGCCGCTACGAATCTAATCTCCACTGCGCAGCGGGAAGTTTCCGCTGGCAAATCGCTTCCCTTCTAAACAGACGGCGCGCTCGGAAACGGAACGAGAAATAGGACCCATGCTTCCGGGAACGTCTGCGCTTCTACTTTATTCGGCGATTCGTCGATCGCACAGACAGAATTTCAAACGTCAGATCTGCTATTTCCATGGAGTCTCCATTTCGGAGGATTAAATTAGAATTGCAAGACGAACGTGTTCGTATCGACGGAGAAGAGGAGCGATGTTTCTGTATACGGCCACGGCGATTACTGTGTTTACGTATTGCGCATAAACAGTGACCGTGTCTCTCGCGCGACCCTAATTACTCTAACGACCAATGTCCCGAGTGGAAAGTTAATTTCGTGGTGTAATCGCGGCGAGTAACTGCATCCAGCCGCGGAGCATCTAGTTGCAGAGGGGCATCATTATACCAGGCTTGCGTATGCGCCGGAATGCGTCGTCCGCGTGGAATCCTCTGTCCCCGGGGAGCGTTTGGTCATAGAGAAATAATCTTGGGACAGTTTGAGCGAGCTTCCAAGAAGATACTTTCTAATCTCTGCGATACTTCGATCCCTGGGTTAAACCACGGGCTGGTATCGTTTCCCAAGGATCTCCGAAGTTCGCCGCAATTTCCAGCCGACGCACACACAGTCCTCTTAATTATTCATCGCCCCCCTGAAACTGATTCTGCAATATTCTTGACGGTGCCATTTCTGCGGGACCCAGCGAATTTTCAGTATTAATATTTGCGCAGGCTATGCAGCTAATTTAACGTTCAACATTTTGGAACGCCTCTGATGGAGCACGGGCATGTTAATATCTATGCAGAATTCAAGTCTCATTCTTGGTATTCAGATTCGGCTGCGGCTATTTTCCCAGAACCACCCAGTAGCTTTAAATTTAGTACTCTGAATCCACTAAATTTTCAGCAGAAATAGACTCGCGGATCAGTTTGATGTTAATGTTATCGCAAGGATCTGTTTCCCAATGGCCCAGGGTTCCACAGATTTCGCAACATCTCCGCTACCAACACTTTCGCGCCACTTTTAGCACGCGTGCTGTCGTTACTTTCGCAGAACAACCAAACGTCCCCTCCTAGGCTCGGATCGGAATCACAGGCCTTATTATTCACCGCCCAGGCATCAGCCAGTGCTAAGGTAGCACCCGACTGTTCGTGACTCGTGCATCGGGGAATGTCGGTCGCTTTAATTGCCAGTCAAGCGTTAATTGAGCCTTCCCCCGGCTTATTCGGGGCTTGGCCCGTGCTCAAGAAAAAATGCACTGTGAGCCTTCCGCGGAGGTTGATGGACTTTCAACTTTTCAGATACCATTACAGCCACCATGGCAGAACTTTCCCTCGTTTCCTTGGGTCGGCCAAGTCAGCAGAGCAACTTCCCATCCTTTCTGCCAACATTTCCAGTATAGAAGTCTTACCGAAGCTTCTGGGGAACCTCTTTGTTTCCTTTCTTCGACGGGAAAGTAGCAGAGATCCTTCGAGCAGGAGCGAACCCTTTAATTAAGTTTCGCGGCCGAGTTGGTTACGTTAGCTTCGGTGATTAAGGGATAAACGCTTTATCGAGAAAAGAATACAAAGTTACTTCGTCCCACCGAGTTTCACGTGTCGAACCGTTCGAGCAGAATCATTCTACGAACGCGAGCGTATAAAATAGAGGAAAGTCGGAGTTCCAGCAGGTTATGACTTGAGGATTCATCGGAGCACCTCTTCAACGGGATTCCCGATGCGTCCTACGTGAGATAATGGGTTGTGGAAACGCTCGCGTGCGTGTTCTCCATTGTTGGCATATCGAGAAGGGGGATCTACGGAATTGTATAATTAACCGATTTCTACTCGAAATGTAATAACTACCACTGCAGTTCATATCCTCCTGATTTCTGCTATCGTTTCAGTTTCCCACGCGATTAAATACAACTTTTCGCCCGTTCTGTCACGAAATATCGCGGGCGCTTGCTATTCCGAGCGCTCGCTCGCGAAAAGCAACGCGCGAAACCGTATCAACGAGGAAGCAACCTCTTCAGACGGTAATTACGATCTCGAGGTGGCGGTTGCAGTCGCTCGTCAAGGGCACCGTGCCAACTGCAACGTTTTTCGCCCGGTTACTGCACCTGCAGTCGTTAAAACGGTGTTATCGTTACCGTTGCGCCGACGCGCAATTGTTCGCGGATACTTGAGAGCGCGCGACGCGCTGCGCCGCCGTAAAACCGCAATTTTCTTGACGAACAATGCAGCCGCGTTTACGGCGGCCCATGGGGACGGTGAAATTTGGCTGCCGCGAGTTGGCAGAGGGAGTTTCAGCACCCTTTGACGCGGGAATTAGTAAATATTGTGAATTACGAGGACGGAGGTGAAGCTGGAGATGCTGAAGAACAAATGTGAGTGGGAACAGTTGAATGTAATCCTCTACTTTTTTTTCAAACTTTCACGGTATTTTTGTTCACATTCAAAAAATGAAAATTATTTTTTTCGTTACAAAGTGTTCGGTAGAAATTGAGATATATTCAAAAAGGCTTATTCTTCCAACCGTCAGTGGTATTACCCCTTAAGGATAACTGATAAGAAAGAGAACAATTATTGATTCATATATAAATTGTGAATTAGAAATGTCGTAGAAGGTATTAGAAAATTCCTAGTATGTACGCAATCTTAATCGCAGAGATTGTATCGTCGGAACTAACAGCAGATGACTCATCAGATAAGGGAATTTTAGGATAATAGACCACTCACGTTCCTGACGCACTCGTTAATTACACAGAGCTGTTGATAAAGATTTTATTTCTCGTTTTCAGATGAAATGTACTGTGTAAGCTGCCAGAGCAGGGTCGAAAGGCCATCAGGATATCGAGGTGCGATTGAATCGAGTGGCCGTTAGCGAGAAATTGCTCGTCGCCGTGGCAAATTTGCGATTCGTCGCGATTCCTTCCGGTGTTCCACGAAACTCACAAGTGCGCAGCGAGGGTGCAGAATTTATGCAGCTCGCGCGACAAGGGATCCCCGCCGCGTGCAAATGCACAGCTGCAGACGCGTGGGGACGAGACGTGTGCGCGCCACTCACATAAATATTTATCGCGAGTCGAATTTAATTGCGAGCAACTGACCTGACGCAACGCTGCGCGCCTTGCGCGGTCGATGAATCGATATCTGTCGAGATTGCATAGCAATACTCAGCGCTGGATTAACCAATAAGGAAATTAAGCACGTGCTTAGGGTCTCAAGATTAAGGGGGGCACCATAGAAATTTTCTGAATTTGAAAATTTAACTTTTGTTAGAAACACTTTTTAGTAAAATTATCGGAAATAGCTAAGAAATCGTACATTGAAGAGATCAAGGGGGCCTGAAAATCTTTTAAATACTTAGGGCCTTTAAAGGTCTTAATCCGGCCTTGGCTATACTGTCTATGACTGTAAAGATCTTACAATCTTCCAAATTCCTTAATTTCGAAGAACCCTTAACTTTTTTCCGTTTCCCCGTTTGCTGCGATTTCCAATTTACTCGACGCCTCGAAGGAAACCTCCGAGCTACGCGAGAAGAATAACAAGCACCGTGTTCGATTGCACTCCTATCGCGTCCAATTGCATTTCTGTCGCGTTCCATTGCACATTCATTGATCGCCGTTCCCATTGGCAGCAGTCGCCGGGCCATTGTTTACGTTGCTGGATACAATTGCTCGCCACGTCAAACGGGACTATCCCTATCGCGAGGTTTATGGAGCGTTATCGAGCACCGATAAATTCTCCATTAAATTAACGAGTCGCCGGTTCCACGGTCCGATCCCTGCGCTGAATTAACTCCGTCCTAATTGGGATTGACGAGCATAGCAACAGCCAAGCCCGGGACCTTCGCTCTTCTTTGGGCTGATCGATCGATCCACCGTCGCAGAAAACATTCGCTGCTCCATTTGCGTAATTGAACGTGGATCAGAAGTTCCTACCAAGCAGCCGAGTTGTCCTGAATTTTCACATGCTTTTATCGCGTCTCTATGCTGAAGACGAATAATGTCAGCTGTCGACAGTAAAGTCTCGCCTATAGTTTAACCCACTTCTTGTAAAATGAGAGAGAAATCTAATCTGTAATTGAAGCTGCCCAGAGATTGAATGAAGAGGAAGAAGAAGCGAGTATAATTAGACTAGTTATTGGTCTCTAATCAGAAGAACAATACTATCTCCCCAGAATAATTATAACCCTCTCCCGTTATAAACAGCTGACACAGATAAATTAATCTCGGACAAGGTCGCACGGTACCCACCGCATGAGAATAATTAATTACACTCAGCCTCGTCTATTCGAAACTCCTCCTCGAATCGAGGGGCAATAGCGCCTCCCTACTCATCCACCTATCAACGCAAGAATATCGGCATAACCCGTGGTCCTGAACCAAGATAAACCATTTGCAAAAGCAGTTTCAACTACCAGGATTCCCATCGCAAACTGGAGCGCGAAAGCCACCGCACCCGCGGCGAGTAGTCCAAGAAGCCAGACGGGGAAGCTGTTTTGATCGAATGCATCAAGTTTCGAGCGCGCAGCGAGCTTCAGCCACGGGCATGGGAAAGCTGTCTCCCAGGGCAAGAACAACACCGCCTGGCAGAGATCGAGCGCGCCTGGGCGCGCTTATCGGCGACGAAGCGGCTCGTAAATCGCGGCTAAAAGTCCCCGCGAGTTTTCCCGAAACGGTCAGAACAATGCTGGGCGAATTTATGGCCAGGGGATGCCGCGAGGAGACGGCCGGGTAGTATCCAGCGAGAATGCAGTGCGCGCCAGTGTCCCGTAAAAACTAGAACCTGTCCAGGTGGACGAGAACCGGATCATTCCTTGACGACGCACCCCGTATAAGGGCCCCGCGCAATTATAATCAGCCACCGAGGCTGAGCAGTCCGAGATCGTTGTCTCGGGTCTTTCTACTCCTGACTCGGCTGCCCGGACGCGATCACCTCTCGGGAGTCGCTCGAGCGATTAGATGCGCGATTAGGGGAACTGGGCAGGGTGTACTCGAGTGAGAGATCCCACTGCTTTGTGGGTGGACTTGGACCCTTCGGGGATCGAATTAGTGTGTTTTCTGTGCACGAGTTCTTGTTCTGTGCTCGAGCATCGAGGAGGAATGCAGTGGGGGGCTTCACTCGGACAGAAATGAAATCGAACGGTACGTGACTGTGGGGTAAGAGGGAAAAGAGTAATTTGAGAGCTGCGCTCGTGGAAATATTGTGGTTAACGGTCCCGAAAGTGCTTTCTGACACGACTGTACCCGCCCGTTAAATTACCATAGAGATTCGGCTGTACAGAGGAGGCTCGGCTGTCTCTGTTGCTCGATACGTTCGCTGCGACTCCGCCTCGCTTCGCGGCACAGCTTCTGCATGCAAGAAGAGTCTCGAGGACGAATCTGCTTGAAAGGAAGAAGGGCTGTCGATTATTTCAGCACGCACGTATGTGTGTGTGTAGAGCTGGCCAGGCAAACAGAAGGAAGGGGGACGAGGAGAGGCACGAGCTTTCCTTTCAGTCAGGGTTCAAGTTCTGTTTGAAGAACCTTGGATTTCTGAATGCCGCGTGTTCTGCTTTTCAGACACGCTTTCCCTGGATGTGTTTCCCTTCTTTTCCAGCCGGATGAAGAGAACCAGGCGACATCAGAAATGCTGCGTCTCCTCTGGCGAAAAACAGGGACAGGTCGAGGGGATTTAAAGAATCTAGCTGGGAGACCTTCCACCAGTCGTCCTGACGAGGAAAACTCATTCCCCTAGTTGTTTCCTTGAGTAACAGCTTGGGTGCACATGGTTGGGCACTATTTGGCCAAAGTAGCGATGGGTACGAACCTACCGCCGATATTTTTGTTTGAATTTATTCAAGTTTCCGCGTGATCAATTGCAATCTTAATGCCAGGAGATACTATGGGAAGATTGAAACTGCTGTAGTGATGCAGGTATTGTAAAAATTGGAACAATTTGCGGTGCTTTCGGTGCAATCCGAGTATTTGTACGGTGAATCGTATGGAGGCGAGTGAATTCATCGGTGTGAGAAATGTTTTGAAAAAAGTGGCGGATCGTTTTAGAGAGGATGGTGGGCTTTAATCTGCGGCGCGTTTAGCCGAGGCAACCACCCCTTGGCTCATCCTCTTTGCCCTTTCTTTCGCGTGCAAAGCGGAACTCTGTGGAGCGGAAGGCTCGAGGAGGTTCCCTTTTCAAAGCGGAAAAGCTCGGGATTATTCCAGCACGCACGGACGTGCCCTGTGAATCAGTGCAGGAAAAGATTTATGCGGCTACCGCGAGGAGACACGTCCTTTCGCTTGTTGAATCGCTATTTTATTGCCGAGCTAATGAACCTTGAATAAAGAGACCCGACTGAAGGATTCAGTATGTAATTACTTCCCAGACAAGATTGATATAAAACTTTGGATTACTTCACGCGCAATTCTTCGTATGATCAATAATATACAGTAAAAAAATTTTGTTAACACAAGCTTTTATTAAATTGTACTAAAAAGGAAAAAATAATTTCCACTGACTGCCTAATTCCCTCATATGACTAAAAATAAAAGTGTGGGGCGTAAAAAAATTTTTTACTACAAATTATTTGATGCTTTTTATTGAAAATATTTTATTGTCATCGGAACCACATATGTGTGTAAAGTTTCAAGTCGATCGGATAAGTGTAAGTGGGTGAAAATTAGCTCACAAGATTTCACCCTAAGAAACTAAGGAACTCACAAGTGAAATTAATAAATAAGAGCTTGTAAAAATGTAGGAAAATGTCCCAGAGAATTCTGCAGGGAGAAAGATAATCGCATCTCCCGTCTTAGAAGCTACTTCGCCTTCCCAGGAATTTAGGAAATGTTCGTTACGCACTGTTCAAATTTGCAAAGATTCCAGGGAAGTTGTCGGCTCTGAGGTATTTCGCTGCATCGTTATCACGGCGGCTTCCTTGGAATTTCGTCGTTCAAATAACAGCCTCCTACGCGTATCTTCATGCGTGGACACGAAGCGCCCCCTCGCCTATACATATCGCAGGGTACGTATTAATTTCTTGCTATTGTGCGCGTCAAGTGTATGCACGGGGATAGACGGGGCGTGAATGCGAATCGTCGTGAATAAGTGAAGGGACGGGGGAACCGCGAGCAGCCCCGTGTCTGACAAGGGAATAATGGAAATAAATAAGTGTCGCCAGCCCTTTGACTTCGAACAGTATCTTCGGGCTCGGCGTGGGGGCGAGCCTGCAGTTGAAAGCACGCTATCCTCCACGAAGTGGAATCGTGTTCGCGATTAATTGGACGAAACTGTAGACGGAAAGTGCTGCTTAAATATGCCCCCGCGACTTTCAAGTCTCGTTGCTTTCGCAAAGACTGTGGGTGACCGATGCACTTGGTCAGGAGTTCAATTGGTCAAGAGAGAAATTTAGAACACGCTCTCCCGCAAGTTCTTCGCATCCTCCCCAATATTCTCAGATCAAGGTATCACATATAGCGTGAAACTGGGAAGTTGTCAATGAAGGAGCAGATGACAGGGCGAAGACAGCAAACCGATCGAGCGTTGCAAGTCTCTTCTAGCCAGCCGAGCGTGGCGACTAAATGAATAAGTGTCTGAAGAAAAATACTGGCAATAAAGACAATGGTCCTAATAAAGAGAGCCAGAGTCTGGCCGTTCCCCATGCGCCATCGCGCAGCTGTCGAGCAGAACGGGGACTCTGTGCGCTGCTTGTTTAATGAATGTGAGAATACGTGAGTCAGTCGCCACTACGGGCCAGGGGACACAATGGCCCGGCTGCGTGGGTGTGCGTGCAATAGCGTGAACGAGGGGGGCACAGCGGGGACCCGTCTGAAAGTAACGATTCGAGAGTACGTTCGCACTGCTGGAAGGCCCGACGCGGACGAGTGCTGCTTTCCTCCGCGTGAGTCACGTTTACCTACGCACGCCGCTGCACGCGTGCCACCCTCCGGCTCTTCAAATCCGCTAATACAGGGGCAAACTTCGCGCCGAATGTTTGGAGTAACGCGAGGGGATTCGGCAGAAGTGTACACGACTCGGTGCAACTCTTTCGAGCAGAGTCAAAAGGGTAGGCGAGCTGCTGGGAGAACGGAAGCGGAATCTCCCCTGGACCCTCCACTGATTTCTTCGGGGAAACGTAAACTTTTCGATCCCGAGGGTACTCCGGTCTCGGAGGAAACACGATTAGGTACTGTTTCGAGTTTCAAAAAATTGTAGTGGTGCAGGTAGGCGTGGAAATTCGGTCCCTCGGGGGCGAAAAAATTGCGGACGCTGTTTTTGGCCTATGTCGTTTAATCGGCGATCAAGAGGCGCCCTCGACGCCGGATTTCCAGCGGAGATTGCACAGACTGCAGTCGGGGGCGCAGCCATGAGAGACAGAGGGGGAGAGAAGTGCATCGCGTGCACACCTGTGTAGAGTGTCGCGCATGCATTCGCTTGTATGCACCTGCGAGACACATGTCGTACATGGCTTGGCAGACGTGCAAGATGGGAGCCGTCTCCCCGCCGCGACGAAATTTCCGGGAGACGTCCGTGAAAGAAATTTCACGTATTTTTATCCGTCGCCTAGCTATCCCTCTTTCCTCAACTCGCGGGTAACATTCTACTCTCTGTCTGTTCAAACTGAACGCGCGGAAGAAATTCGGCTGCAGTTCGCTCGTAGAAATGCGAGGTGGTTTATTGGTGAAAAGAAATGAAACACTTCGACTTACTTCAACTCGAATTCCACTTGAAGATTTTGAAGTGTATTGCTTTAATTTAGAGTTGAAGACGTCTTTGAATTTTCTCCGAGTTTGTTCTGAGTTGCTACTTAATTTCAAAGTCCAATTAAATCCGGCGCGCGTGCCGGAAAAATAGAGAGGTGTGCTGGCGGCATTGGTAATGCTCGCTCGACGATCAGAAACCAATATTTCAATCCTTGGAGCCGTCGATCGAGCCGCGCTTCGGCAGACCTTTATCGCGACACACGCTTTTCGCCGAGCACATACGCCAAGTGTCACGTTTATTTATTGTTTATTGCGCGCACGCGACTGCACTCGATGCCGTGCCAGCGACAGGGAGTTCGCAGCAAATGAAAATAGAACGGATCGATGGTGTTTTCAGTAAAGAGCAACCGCAGCGCTCGGAATATTCTTAAAACGTTTCGCCCGGCGCCATTTCCTCCCACAGTTACGCGATGGAAAACCGGCGAATGGCAGCGAAATCGCCGACACGTTCAACCAAGCGCCCAACTTTAATTTCCCCAAAATCGATCGTCTGTCTCGATTCAACCGGGAACACCGGCTTCCTGTTCCGAGTACGTCGAGCTAGGTGCGACGCGGTCCGCGATATTTCCACGCAAAATGCGCCTTCGATCCAGCGTACTGGAACGCAGCCATCGCTTTTGACCTGCACGGTCAAACGTTTCCACGACTGAAAGGTGAAAGCGTCCGTGTACTGCTCCGCAATGTTGCGAAAGTACTTTCAAATTCTACTGTTCGGAGGGTCCTGAATCGAATATTCGATGTCAGGTCTACTTCGTTGGTCGCAATAAAATTCATGGTCAGGTTCAGGAGCACGAGGTGCACAGCTGTCCGAGTATCCCAGTTTATGGTACAGCGATAATAAACCCATCACCGAAGGTCGAAAAGCACCCTGTAAAATATTATCCCACTCTTAAGCTTCTTCCAAATGGTACCCCTGTTCTAATATCAATCGAAGCGCGATCGATTCCTCTGTGATCGCGCTGGAAAACAAATGCAACGGTCGGAAAGGGTGTCGAGGTGATCGGCGACAATCAGTTGAACGGAAACTCCAGCGGGTCGCAATTTCGCGACGTCCAACGCAGAAGCAGGAAACGTTTGGTGGAATTCCGTGGCGAATGGTCGCCGAATGGGGTTCCGTTTGTGTGATCTGGTCGCGGCACGGAGTTCAATTCCGCCCGCCGTCTGGCTCATTAACGTCTCTCTTTGTCACCGTGACTTCGCTTCGTTACTTTCGACCTGGGCCTCCCCCCCCCTGCCGCACTTTGACCCGCGGCTGGTCCGATGGAGTCGTAAATCTTTTGAAAACGACGGCTCGCCCAGCCGTGGCTCGAGCTCCATTCAATTGTCAGACGCACCCCGCGAGGTTCGCTGCGCGATTCGCCCATGCCAAATCCAATTATCGTCTGGTGGGCACGGTGTTTGGAAAAATCGGCCCTTTATCTCGCGAGAAATATTTTGCAGTGGAAAAGAGACTGTGCACGGTGGAGCGAATGTCAGCCGAGATAACTGGGATAAGTGTTATCGGGGACAGGTTAGTTAAAGTTAGACAAATATCGCGACTACCTACATAAAAAAAATTCAACCGAAAATTAACAATAATTATCTATCAATGTTTCGGCAAATAATAAATACCCGAAGCTACAATTGTAGATTTAGGATTCGCACACCCTCCCCATACCTCTCCTCAAACCTCGTGTCGATTGTCCTTACATAATTTAAGGACCGCTCCTTATGGAGAACGAAGCTTCGTTGAGGATGGGATTTTCAAGATACATAGTCAGTACCTTCAGCATTCGTCGAGCCTCAGAAGTAGCAAAGGGGCGTTTTGTCGCAACGCTCGGAGAACCAGACTTTTTCCGCGGCTATGTTTCTTGCACGGTGACAAACGGGCTTTGTTTCGTTCGTACGGGTATAAATAAGTTCTGGCCGGGTGATCTTTAGGCGCGGGAGCCAGTCAGAGCGGGCAACAAGCATGTCTCGTTGTAACGGAATACATTTGCATATTAATTGGCAACGATATCGATCGCGTATCCATTCATGGGAAACTGCGAGTTTTTCGGAAAGCTGCTCGGCAATGCTGGGACCAGTCGCTGGCTGCTGCAGCTTGCTATGCTGGTTACCTTTACGGTAATGGTCTTTGAGTTATGGTTATAAGCAGGGTTGCCACCTTATCACCATATAAATCCCGAAGTGTCACGCATTCCAACCCGGGAATTCGAATATAAACCCGGAGATGGAAAAAGCAAAGAAGAAAAAGGTTCGTTCTCGAATATGGGGTAAATAAATGTGCAATTCTTTTAAACACGAACCATTGAGAATTTAAAAAATATCAGTTTTTTTAATCAATAACTTTCATTGTACATAAAATTCGTACCATATATGTATAATACCACAATTTCTTACGATCTGATTTTTCTCTACCACACTTTGCTTCTAAACCCAAAGTCTCCGGTCAAAAACCGGAGAGGTGGCGACTCTGGTTATAAATCTGGGAGTAAAAAGAAGAATTCTGTAAACTATTTTAGGTGGGAATACTCTCGAAGATCGCGGTTTGACTTCAATCGTTCATTACGCGATTAAGATATCAATTTTTCTATCCGTGCAAAAATGGCAAAATCCGTCAGTTATCCTCCGACTAGGAAATGAAAACTTTTCAGCGTTTCTTCCGCGAACCCCCCCCCCCCCCCACGAGGAAATTAACGATCGTCGTTACCCCCTCGTCTTTCGAACCCGAAGGCTGTGTTCGCCTCGTGAACTTTTAACGTCTCTCTTAAATTCGCTAATTACCGAGTCGCTGGGGCGAATACGATTAAATTTTGCTTAACGACCTCGCACAGCCAACGGGAATATCCTGTGTCTAATTAAAACCGCCGTCGCGTCGTCCTCGCGCGTCACCCGCGCACGCTTCGCGTATCTACTCGGAAAAATCGCGAATTTATCGCAACAAACAAGAATTCTGACAACACATCTCTAAAGATCACTTAAGTCTCTTTCTAATTATAAGACAGTGGAATAAACGAAGAGGTAATTCACTTGGAAATTAAAGATGTGGAGCAATGAACTGATTATAGGCACCTAAAATAAAAAGTAAGTAGAACCATTTTAAAGTCTTGGAAATTACTGTTCAAACCACTGCAATGAAGTTTAGGAAAAGTGTAGAATGTAGATGGAGAAGATATAACGGAAATACGTATTAATTTCTATTGAATAAAGAGTAGAAGCCGGATTGTAGAGAAACTTCCATCAACGACGTGGACAAAGGATAAGCAGAAGTGTTTCCCTCGAACTTCGCCCAAAACAAGCAGTAACCAGCCGAGCGAGCAGACTAACTGCTCCCCCCACGCGCGAAATAATAAATCAAACTTTCCCGACAAGGATCTAACTTCAATTTAATATCCAGGGTGACCCGCCTGCTCTCCAGGCTCTAAAGAGCAAGTTGCAGAATGTTAATGCAGTTTCCTTCCCGCATCCGTTCCTAGCTGCACTGTTTGGACAGCATATGGTGCAATTTGCCCTAGCCACGGTGCTCGTTCACATCTCGCTGGGGTAACATCGTTTTCTGGAGTGCTCCGGTCGATTCCTAAACCTCGAATCCAGCTTGCTACTCTGGGAAATTGAATACTTGAATACCATTATTCCGAGAGACCTCTAACTTGCATTTCCCTGCTTTTTTACAGAAGCTTGAAAGGAATTTCTATGGAAAGATGTTTGGGGACTCCCACTGCAAAGGTTATTCGATTTCAACTAGTAGAATGGAGCCCGTTACGCTGAGAAATTAAGAAGTCACATAGAGGTGTTTGCAAGTCCCTTTTAGTAACTTATCGTAGGGGAGATTGAACGAAGCTTCGCAGAACGTTGATTCAAGCTCAATGGCTGAAAGAATGAGAAGATAAGAGCGTAGTCCCACCAATGGAGCTTCAGTGTTGGAATGAAAAGAGAGATCTCTGAGAGGCAGGGAGAATTAACGCAGTAACGACTGCTTTCTATATATCTCGCTAATTAAATATTTAAGTGGAACACAGGTTCCATCGATAGATCTTTGAGTGGCAGAAAGAGGCAGTTTAATGCTAAAAGGATTAGCCGACTGTGATCTAGCTCCTGCAATTTATGCACCTGATGCACACGATACTGCAGTAAAAATCTTGTGCAACATCTGTGCACTTGCAGCGTCTTTTATTGACTATCGTGTTATGGATGGCTTCAATCACGCGCAATTGCAGTGTTTTTCCACGGTATCGTGTTACTTTTGCCTATCGACTCGTCGACCGGTAGATTCTTTTATCTTAATTGTTGCCTGCTGAAATTATGCAAGCTGGTCATTCACTCAATTCGAGCAAAATTCCACTGTCCACTTCTCTTTACAGTGACTTTTTTGTTTAAACTTTATATGATTGAAATTGTATCCAGAATACCCGAGCCCTGGTCAGTTACTCACGCGAACATTGACAATCTCTATATCGTTATCTTATTTAAGTAAAAGTCTTTGCTATCTGTACTATTGTTAGAGAGTCCTTGGTGAAATAAAAAAAACGCTTAGAGTGTTTTTTACCGCGCGTATCGACGCAGAAAAGTAATAAAATGATTTTCGTTGCGAATCAACATTATAATCACTATTTCCGGAGAAGTAAGCAATACAATACAACGTCACTGTCACCGAGCCTAATCTAGAGGAAGCAGTTTGCAGAACTTGCGATTGGGCGTTAGATAAGACAGAAATTCTACTTTCCAAGCGCGAAACCTTACTATTTCATTCATTCCAGTTCATTAAAGCCTGCAAACAGTGCGCACGACGATAAGAAAGATAGGATAAGAGAGATAGCTGAAGTTTCAGTGTCCAAACGACTCTCTCTGTGTCTCGCACATATGGAGGGCTGAGAATCATAGTGGTGTAAGTCCAAATTAATGAAAAAAATGAACTCGGACTTACACTACTATGAAAGTCGGCCTTCAAGAGAGTAATCACGTGCCTCCTTAAATTTTTCCGCCACTCTTATCTCTGTAAACAATGCGCGACAAGCCACCCAAGTGAAAGAAGCAAATCGGTAGCCAGCAAGTTTTTGTTGACGCGACAAATCTCCAGACTCTCGTTGCCCTTCTGCCCTCCATCGTCGCCAATACACGGTTCGACGAGTCCCTGCGTGTTTGCGCCGAGACCGTCTGAGAAGCGGCGATGAAAAATGCTGCGTTAAACGCGCAAACTGTGTCTGCAAACAGCTTGCTGGCTATGTCGAGCTGCAATTCGACTCTGGAGGAACAACAAGAGCGAGCTAGATCTGTAAAATCTGAAGAATCATAATATTTGCATCGACGTAGCTTCGGCTATCACGATAACAAGTCTCCATTTATCAACAGTGCCAGCCACGAGGACGTTCCGTGTTTTCAAAGCACGAAAATTCTCTACCGCAATCGCGCTTCGGAGGCTCGATCGATCCTTCCCATTTAATGGCATTCAACGCCTAAGCCCCGATTTTTCCAAGCCGGCAATCGCTGCGGATTGAAGGAATTTCCAATCAGCCCCTGATCAGAGGCGAATCACGGCGGGGATCCAGGAACGCCTTCTAAATTAAACTCGAAACAGCGAGAGCGTCGACGACAAAGGAGGAATCACGTAATTCGTGGGAGGACTCGAACGACGTTCGTCGCGCCGTTATTCCTCTTTCGCGTCCTGGTGCTACCCTTTGTCGGGGAGGAAAGGACGGATCGACTGTCGCTTTTGTCAGAGGATGGCCAACGAGATCGATAACGCGCATCGCCGTTTAGAGCCAGTCGATTGTTTCGAAACAGCGACGATAGTGGAAAACGCTAATAAAATCGCAATCGCCTCGATCCTCGTCCAGATCAGCGGCGAATTTAATGGGAATTTAAAGGGAAGAAAATGCGAATGGAAGGACAGGGATTTAGCGACGAGACTATTTCGTATTCGTACCGCTGAGTATTCAGCGAAATGCTCCACAAATTAATAAGACCATTTCACTCTACTTAATAACCTCGATCCATTCGAATGTGAATTCTTCCCGAGCGATACAATAGAGGAGAAAAATGAAGTAAAAAGAAACGGAGCCGAAGTGATAGCAGCCTCGTGGAGCAATAGCAGTTAATAAGACGCAATTGTTCGTGGCGCGGAAGTAATAGAGGCATCTCGAGGAGTCCAATAAAAGCTGTTGTTCCGCCGGTTAGTACCGAAACGATAAGGAAAGCTGACGTACGTCAGCTGTTCGCGAATAATACCGTACTGTTAGCGATGCCGTTATCCTCGGGACTAATCGATAAAACGGGACGAGGAAAGAATCGCTCGCAAGAAATACGCGTTATGGACTACTAAGCAGAAAATCGTCTCCTTTCGCGTTCATCCGAAAGGGATTCGAGCGTGAATCCGTTCCCGCGACTTCTGCGAATCGTGGCTTCCGGCGACCGCGAAAATCCGCGCGGGGAATCTCGAAATACTTAATCAAGAATCGTGGAGACTCCACTCCATCATTCGTTTAACTACACTTTCGAGCTATTAAATTAATTAAACACGAAGATGATCGATCTGTGTTATTCTTACTAACATAGATATCAACTCAACTACGTTCCTTTAATCGGATTCTTATCAATAATGCGTAGTTTCCTCCTGCGTGCCATAAGGCGAATCGAAAGGCTTGAATTAATATAATAATCAGGGCGATAAATGTGGGGCAAGACTTTCCTACCGCGAACATCCTGTGATAGAGATATGTACTGTACATAGATTAGAAATATATTTGTGCAGTCTAAATTGAAAGAGGCGAAGTGCGGGCTTTAAGAACTAGTTACACTGTTTCTAGATATATTTTTCTAATAACCTTGACCAGTCTATTGAATTCGACGAAGCTTAAGTGTACGAGTGATTGTGCCCTATATTCCCGATTCAGAATTCTTCTGATCCGAAGCGTACATCAGCGCTGGACTCGCCGCGCAAATAATCCAACGTCGACCTCGGACGAGGGAAAGGAGAGCTGTCGATTGAGAGTCGCTGGAGTGGGCCGCGAATGAACGGATCATCGACAGCTCTTTCATTGTCGACGCTCTTCCGAAACGGAAGAACAGTCGAGGGGGAAAAAGCATTGCGGAAAGACGGATAGGAAGGTCTGTATAATACGAGCGCATACGGTAGACGTCAGGTCTGTTAGGCGATGACGAATGCTCGCTATCAACTTCCTGTTGGAATTGATATAGATGCTTGAGCCCTGCCACTACTTTAACGCGAGCAACCGGGTCATTGATCCAGCTCGTTCAGTTGTCGTGCTTTTCTATAAATCGTTCTCTTCGTGGGAATTCCTGAATAACCCGATTTCCTGGCACGTCAGGTAGCAAGATCGAAATGAATTTTCGAGTATTACACCTTCACTGACAGCACGACCAATAATAATATTAATTGTAAATAGATGAGAAGCTAATACCGTGATTCAATACTTATCGAGTTTATTCTAAAAACATATCGATAATGTAATGTTCCGGAATGTTACGCTATCACCAACCATCAACCCCATGGAAAGAAGGGAAACGGAGCTTCGCGGTAATAAAATTCCTCTCCAAGCGACACTGCCGTTCCCAAGACTAATCACGCTCCAATAACCGCGCGTAAACGCGCTCCCGCGCAGGACACGGTCGGGTTTAACAAAAAAATAAAGGACTCCTTGGTAACGCATTCAGTGATATTTGCCGTAATACGCGTCGACAAGGTTACCGAGTAAAAGCCGCATACAGTGTAGCCAGCAGCGCTGGAAGCATATACAATGCGTCTCGGAGCGTGGCATTAAATATTTTTTTGACAGCGATCTGTTTACCAACACACGCGGGCCGGCCATTTTCGAGCGCGGCGCGCAGGGCGTAACCAAGGCCGCGGTGGAGCTGTCCCTAACCCTAAGCAACGTCTCCGGTCGCGTCTCTACGCTGCCGACTCTCCTCGCTCGCTCGCTTCCCGAATAGCAAAGATTGCTCGTTAAACACTTACCCTCGGGGTATGCCTGCTTGGTCTGGACGAAGTCTATGAACGAGTTGGTCACGTTGTACAGCTGGCCCATGCCCTTGGGGTTGAACTTGGTGGTGGCGTTGTAGTGCCCGGTGGTGTTGGCGACGGTGTAGTTGAGCGCCTGCGAGGCCATGATCCCGTTCAACTGCCGGTCCAGATCCTCGCTGATCACCCGCATCCGAGTGGTGAGCGTGGCCTCCTGGCTGGCCACCAGCCCCGGCACCAGAACAAACAGCAGCAAGAGAAACGGGAAACCATGATGCACCACGGCACTCAGCCGATCACCGCGAGAACCCACGAAAAACATGCTGCGTACAGCGACCAGCGCCCGTGACGCGTCGCTACGGACTGACGGGCGGTCATTAGCGGAGGGCACGCGGAACCGGACCGTCCCCACTCCGCATTCATGCTCATGCGCGCGCAGCTAGGATACTCGATCCGCTCGTTCCTCTTGTATAAACAAGCCATTTTTCATTTTGGTTGGTTCTTTTTAGTATCATGTGCTGGGATATTTCTATGATTATTTCAGATTATGGATGAATGAAAGGATTTACACTGATTGCTTTTTCGGCTGTTATGGAGAGGGGTAAACCTAGTTGTTTCTGGTTCACTTGTTCCTTAGAGTTACCGTTAGGGCGGGAGAATGGTGGCTTGTGAATTGAAAAGAAGGTGTTTGAAGTTTTATTAAGTAGGATTCCGGGGGCTTAATTTTGGGGGAGTTTGGTTGTTAGGCTCGGGTTTGAGTCTTTGGAGGTTAGGGTTCCGTTAAAGTACTCCACAGAGTGAATCTTGTGTGTTTTTTATATGTCGTTTAGTGGGACTTGGGAATTGTTTTTTAATGATATATTGAGTTAGAATGAATTGTTTCTTCTGGTATGTAATTTAGCAATTCTCAGCCCGCTTGTTTAGAGGTATCATTCGAGGATCTCAATGTTCTGTGTATTGTAGAGTTTACTAATTACAGTTTTCAATGATATTTGACTGCTTCGATGTATCCTTTTCAAATGTATCGAAGTAACGAAGCTATGTAGTAAACGTATTCGTAATCCTCGCGCGTGCACGTGATTGGTTGAAGGGAGTCCAGGTCCGTGGGCGAGCCAATCAGTGCGCAGGATTTTCCTCGCAACTTTGAAACGCGCGTCCTTGTTCCTGCAGCGCGGAGGATCGTGTTTTAATTAGTCGTAGCGCCGCGAGCACGATATGACAATTGTTTTCGTGCGGCAATTGCAGTGACGAAAGGAGGAGCAACAGTGAATTAACGTGAGAACCGTGACGAAAGAAGCATCTAGGCTGTTGCATCATTTAATTGACTTGATGCAACGGTCGAGATGATCTTCGCTTAGAGGATCCTAGCGCTGCGACTGCTTTTAACCGTCGCGTTTGTTCTCTAAACATCTTGCACTTTCACTTCCTCAAGCTCAATGCCAGGTTAATTAAAAAAAAGATTCCCAGTTCTGTCGCAATTCGATGCTCCTCGTATCTGAAACATCCTTAAGAAAACCCAAGCCTACTCACAGTTTCAAAGTTTCCCAAAAAGAGGAACTGGCTATCAGGTGCCCGACTTACCAGATAAAGGGGCTCAAAGAAATTATGTATTGCCTTGCCAGGCGATTCGATAAGAATGATACGCCAATACGCAGCGATGCAATCGTCTTAAGCAGGTTTAATTTCGACTTTCTCGTCAGATCTAATCTCCGCTTACGAATATTAGGTCAGTTCAGACAACGCTACCGACGACAAATTTCAGAATCACCGACGATCCTCCCGTCTCGTTTGAAGGAGGACATCCGATCTAGCGATGGGAAAAAATACTCGGAGACCGGCACACCTGCAGCTGCTTCTTTTTCTTCGTGTCGTCCCATACCAGCCCGTTCAAGCTTTCACGCAGAGAGCCACTTTTAAAGACCAGTTTGATTTTAAATAAAAAGCCAACCCCTGTAATTACGAAGAAAGTTTCACAGAATCGGCAAATCAACTCTGTTAATTTCTCCCCGACGCAAGTATCACGATTTTTCTGTCGCGTTTAGCAATTTACGAATGTCCCGCGGACGAGACGAAAGGAGGCTCGAATCGAAGCGGATCCAGTTTGGTCAAGCGAGTTTCCATCGTTCCTCGCCGTTGCATTCGGTTGACACGTAGCAAGCCGCGAATCCAGGTCACGACATCGAAAACTGCATTTCGATCGGCTGTCGCCTCTGTTTTCTGGTGACCCGAAAACCCGTGCCGGGCGAACCACTTAGAACGAGCGCCTGGTCGCGAGCGAAAAACGCGGCCAGAATTGCGCAAATTCGCACGAAAATATCCCCCAGCCGAAACGCAGGAAAATGGGCATAATCCCGATTAGATGGAATACTAGTAAAAAATAGCGAAAGGGTATCGATAGTACTGGTTTATTTCACGCGCCTTCGCTCCAGGATCTATTTTTCACAGAGCTTCGCTGCGACGATCCCTCCGGGTCACTCCCGGCTCGCCGATGAAAGGAATTTTAACTCTGCACTTTGGTAAACTCGGCAGAAGCACGAGAGTATGTATCTTTCTGGACGGAGTTATGGGGCTTGCCCGACTGTCCCAACTACGAACTTCTCAGGCAAGCTTGCGAGTTGAATAACTATGCGTGGAAGCAGCCTTCGACGTCTAGAGCCCTGTTAAGGGCCGAGTTTTCTTCGGGATGGCTAACGGTATGCGAAACGGCGAATGCACTTCGAGTAATTCACCTGGCGGGCTTTATTCGCGAGCAACTTCCAAAGGGGCTTCTTTCCCAGTGAAACTTCTTCACCGAGATACCATTTCCGCGCGAAACCGCCTCGACTCTCCGAGACGACGCATCCAATGGAGGTAAAAGAATCCAGCGATCTCTTCGCTCTCGATGTTCCAACGGAGATAATATTATCACTTGACGAGTTAACTCTAAACTACACACGAGCTCTCCAAGTCGCGATGCAAATATCGATAATGAACGTTGATTGAATTCCCAGCAATGGTAAATTTGGATAAATCACGGATGTCACTTAAGTGATACTATTTCAGCGGTGAAAAGGGGAGAGGCGCGGAGGACTGTTTCCTTGGAAATTAAAAGAGTTTCTAACGCTAACTGGCAGCTCTCGTTGACAGAGAGGGAAGGATAAGGACGCTGGTGGACCTGTAATTAAAGTTACCGGTGTCGACAGGCGGCGTATGAGGCGCAGCGACTGGGGAAACTGCATCTGAAAATAGTCCCGAGTGCTTCCAGACATAGCGGGCCGGTTTAAAATTGGCATAAAACTAGGCTACGTTCCACCTGACCCTTCAGAAACTTGCTATGGCGCATCTGTCATTGCGAAACCGGAACTGCTCGTCGGAGCGCGTCCTCCGGTTCGTAAATAATCGCGTCTTACCAGCTATTGATAGTTACGCATCGTCCCTCGATCCCCGGACTTATCGCTGGATCTCTGATCCCCGATCGATTGGCGCGTCCCGCGGCAAAAATGCTTTCTCGCGAGACAATAAACGCTAGCGTTGCGAGAGCCTCGATATAAATCCCGAGGTAACGCTGTCGTTCGCTCAGCTCGACAGTGACGTAATTACGAAACTCGAATAGCGCGCGTCGCGGCGAGCAAAAGCGAATGACCGTTTGGTCGGCGGTCCAAGAAACTGGAGAGTGGAGGAATCTGGGTAGGAAGAGGACTTAGGAAGCGTAACTTCTGCATTTAATGGGCTTGGGGAGCTCGTTGGCAGCCGTGGCTGCGTCCGATGGCACTTTTGGCAGCTCCAGAGCTGACGGTAGGCTCGTGTCCTCTTGCGGGTTCAGCCAATAGATTGTTCTGAAAGCACGAGAAGGGAAAGAGTGAACTGTCTGCCCGCGCCTCAACAAAGACACCCGCCTATCCTTTAACGGGTCGTCCTTAAATTACATAAGGCTCTTTGGGGAGGTAGGGGGTCGTGAATTTCTTACGTTTTCTTACAGGGGGAAGTCTGGTAGCGTCTTACGTAATATTTTTTTAACCTAATCTTCGATATGAGCAACTTAAAAAATGATGCTTCATCGCACACACGAAAGCCAGTTAAATGGATTGTACAAACCCTGAAAACAGTTTTAAACACATTGTGGCATTTACTAAGAAAAAATCTTTAAATATAGCTTAATTTGTCGGTCGAGTAGAATGACCCCTTAAGGAAGGCCCCTAGAGAACTCTGACAAGAAAGGAGTGCTTCAAGGCACAAGCTCTACGGCTCCAAGAACAATCAGGATACACAAAAGCGATTTTAACGCAGCAAACACCGATAGGTATTTCCAAATTGCGACAGATTACAGAGATAACAAGTGATTCCTGACTATTGTTGCTCCACTTTGCGTGTAGACAGAGCGCAGAATACAAATGGAAAAGTCTCGTACGGCTAAAATCGTTATTGCCAATAGACGGCGAGTGTCTTGTGTGCGCGCGCGAATCGAGATAAGGATGTTATCGCTAGCAGCCGATGATCGCGCACGGGGCTCTGCATGCAACCGAGGAGAATAGGATCGAAAAATACCTGTCCGTCGACGTAATGCTTTCAATCTCCTCCGCGAAAGCGCCAGCGAGGCCGTGATCCGCGTCATCGTCGCGCACGCTGCCGTCAGTTACGTTCCCCGTCCGACTGGTCGTCCCCGCGACGTCACTGCCATTTTCATTTCCATCGATAACCTGAGTGCTCCCCTCGAAACGGTCGATGACACGTTCCCCGATCGACTCCCCTCCGCCCGCCGCTTTGTGCCTCTGCTCCGCGTCGCTCCTCGCCAATCCATGCCCGTGCACCGAAGCCTGATCCTCTATCTTATCGGGATATCGGTGCAACACGTTCTTCTCGTAGTAGTACTGGCCGGGGCGCCTGATTACCTGTCTATTGTCGTTACCCTGAGGAACCAGTGGCTTCGGAACTTCGCTGGTGACTCGATCCCCTATTCCATCGACCTTGTACCCAGATCCACTGGTCTCCGTCGCCTCCGTCACTATAGTGACACTGTGAACCTTCGTTGGTATTGGTCGTGCCAGGCTCTGATAAGAACCACTGTCCAGCTTATCGAGCTGATCTTTGTACGGTGCAATAGTGGCTTGCCAAGACTGATCACGGTTGGGAACGTCTTGCACGGGTCTGTAAATAGGAGCGGGATCGGAGTAAGGTGTGCTTGGTCTCTGGTACTCCGCTGTCTTGAACTCTTCCGCCGGAGAAGAGGGACTCTTCGAATGCAAAGTGTTGGAATTAACGCTGACCCCTTTGTCCACCACGTTCGGGAATGGTCTCCCAGTGAACGCAGCGTTGTAATCTGCTACCTGATGGATACCGAGCCTGTCAGATTCTTTCTGATAAGTCGGTGTAATCGGCCGCCTAGTCGGCTGATGAAGCGGCCCGATTGAGTGTTGATCGTACGGTTTATCGAGTATCTGATAAGATGGCAAGGCGGACGGCCTGATTTCGTGTATATTGTTCTGCGAGCTCCAATCAGCAGGATGCGGGCTGCTCGGCCTGTGCCCATAGCCCTGCGAGCTCCAATGCCCCTGGCCGCTCGGTTGATTAACGAAATCGTGCTGTTGCTGCAACTTCTGCCAATTAGCCGCCTCATAGCTGCTCCCACTGTGCGGCTGCTGGTTCCCCGGGGCGTCGTAATGAGGCCTCGGTAATTGTCCACCCGTTTGCTGCTGCGATTCGAGACTCGACCAAGGGCTCGGCCTGTAATTCACCAGGTAGGCGTCCACGTCGTGGGGAGGCCTCTGCGTCGAAGGCCTCTGGAAGCTTGTGTAGTAAGTGTACAACGTTGGTCTGGGCGTGCTGGCTGAGTAGCTCTCGAAGACTACGTCGCTGGGCCCGTAACTCGACTGGTAGCCCTGACTCAAGGGATTGGGGTTGCTGGGGTCGTTGAAGGCGTAGGGGACGTAAGGTTGCCCAGCTAGCGCGTTGGGCAGGGACGGTGGCGACGTGGGGATCGGTTTCGCTGGTACATACATTGGAATCGATTGTAAAGGGCCATGCTGAAACGGTCTATTACTGATAGCATCGAAAATCGGTCTGGAAGGGTTGATCTGCGTTTGCTGGCTCCCTAGAGGATCTCCTCCCAAGTTCGACCCATAAACAGCGTCGTTGACGAAGATAGGAGAATTTACAGCGTTATTCTGTACCACGATGGTGAAGTTGTCCGGTGGACCCAGTGGCTTCTTCACGACCACCCTGTTCTGTTGATGGATGCTCCCCTTCAATGGTGGCGTCTTCTGAGGAGTAATGTTCACGGAGATTGGACTAATCCGTTCCTGCGTGGTGGGCTTGGCGGTGGTGACTTTAGGCTTCTTCTTCAGTATGTCCAAGATCCCAGCTCTGCTTCTCACCTTCGACGGCCTCTCTGCCCAGAATTCCAAGTCCAGCTGGCCGATCACTGGGTCGTCGCAAGGCAGGCGGTGGTTCCTTAAGTTGTCCTGCGCGAGGAAGACGAACGGCTGAACGGTGTCGATCTCGTCCATCGTGGAGCAGAGCACTTGGGCCAGGCTGACCCGTCTGATCTGCTGCAGCTGGCCAGGGGTGAAGCTGCTCTCCTGGCTAGGGTTCTCGTACCAGAACCTGTCGCCGCGGCGAAGGTTGCTGAATTGCTGGCCGATGATGCAGGCGAAGGTAGGGCCCACTAAACCACCGCTGACAGACTTCTCCGCGAGGCCAGCTGTGAAGAGATCCACGTCCTCCACGGAGGGATAGACGAGCTTGAATTTCCAGGCTGCCGAGGGTGCCAGCAGCCTCTCCAAGTCCTCGAAGCTTCTTACGGGGGATAGGCCGCAAGGTTCGCGCCACTGGACGTAAGGTGGGACGCCGTGGTCTCTGCCTCGTTGGATGTTGATGGAAGCCAGGTCCATCCCGAAGGGGAAGCTGGGAGTTTGGAACAGGTGGTTGGTCAATTCCTCGGCTATGTGCTCGTCCCTTCTTTGAGAGGGTTGATTGATCAAGCCCAGAAGCAGACGGTCCACTGAGCCTGCTGTCTCCAAGTTCGCTGGGTTGCTGAACTCCTTGTGGATGGTCACGTCTGCGATATGAGGTAATCGTGGAAAATTTAGGACCCTTGAACTGCTGGTTCTTGGTCTCCTAGTCGATTGTCATTCACTTACTGTTGAAGATAGGCTGGTGATCGCTGTCGAATCGAACGAAGCTGTGCTGGACCAAGGAGTGACCGAACCGATAGGCTGCACTGGCGAACCCATTGGCAATGGTTGGATTCACATTTGGATCGTACTCCTCGTAGTAGCCTTTCCTCTGCACCTCTAACCCGAATATCCTCATCACGTCCTGACCTGGAAGGTTCCAATTTCATATTCGAGTGCTTTCACAGGACTGACTATTCCACAGTTGCGACTATTTACCGAGAACGATCGGCAGGAACTCTCGATAGGTGATGTGCTGCACGAGAGCCCCGACGATCCGCCTGGACTCCTGGAACAGTTTCTCGTCGCTCCAATGAGGATTGAACCCGGCGAGTTTCTTGGCTATTCTGTTATGAAGCCTCAGAAAGACGACGTGGAGCGACGTGAGGGCCGGCTGCTCGCCCAGGCGGCCGTCTCCGGCTCGGAAGCAGCTCGTCGACAGGGATCCCCGCCGGCAAAGATCGGCATTCTGCCTGGGGAGCAGAGGCCTCTGCGATTCAAGTTTCCCATACTGCAGGAGACCTGAAAGCATAACAGTGTCTGCCGATAGTGAAAGACGGCCCAGTGGAATGCTCCTCGAGAAGTTCCGTAGACGAATAAACGACGTCCCACCGTTTCGAAACAGCCGTAAAGTGTCAGTTTGAAAGGCGTTGCTGCTGTACACCGTGGACGCGTCCAGGTAGCTCGTAACCTGCGATAACTGCTCCCTGGGGCCGAATTCGCAGTCCTCCCTGGGAGCTGGGCCACTTCGAAGAAACTCTAAACACTTTACGCCCAGAGGGCCGAAGAAACTGTCCTGCGCGCTCACGGCTATCGGCAGGCACTCGGGATGCTACGAAAGTCCATTTCATTTCCACGCAACTGTATTTTAAAGGCAGATGCATGCAAGATGCTCGATAGTTACCATCAATTCTGGTGGCTGGAAACCAGCGCCGAACTTCAGACAGCATTGAGGTATGGTACCGTTGAAGCCTCTGCTCTGACCAGTTGCTGTGGAGCACACAGAATATGGTATGGAAAACATTGGTACCATTTCTTCAATATTTTTTCAGGTTTTTTATAAGTGTTAAGCTTTCAAAAAGAAAGTCACCTGTCACATCGTGATCGACGAACTGCCCCCACTGCATCAGCATATGAGTGACAGAGGCCAAAGGGACATCTCTGTCTTCGTGGATCACGCTGGTGACTAGTCGCGCACTAGGAAGTGGCCTTCTACTCACCGATCTCCTGACACTTTGAACATCATCGTCGTACACTGGTGGCAAGAATCTGAAAGCAAGGGCGCGTGTAAATGTATAGATACCAGAACTACCGCCACCTTCTGCTTCCTGACAAGTCACCTCTGCATGGGAGACATGGCAGAGCCCCACCACAGGTGCTGAAAATTGTTACAGCTTCCATCGGACGTCCTGTATCTCAAACTAGCTGCTGGGCAGTCGGGCACCCCTCTGTTTGGACAGTGTCGTCGGAGAGGGTTACTTTGACTTCGACGGGACAGCAGAAAGTCTGTCGTAGCATCTGGGAATCTTGAACAGGAAGGTGGAATAGCTTGGGATCAAGCTATGCACAGTTGTCTGATAAAGATAATAAATCAGAAGCCTGGTAAAATGATTACTTTTTCTTGAACATAGTGGTGCCCTGAAGAACAGCAAATCCGTACTTGGCGAGAGCCCTGGCCTCCTCCGTTTGGTCATTGAAAGCTGCCACGTACCTCGCTGGATTATCCGTGTCTAGGTAAAGCCCTGTCACCAAGTTTCAGCGAAATTACAATTACCGTCGATGGATCTCCTTTGAAATATTCAATACCACCCACCCATCGAGTACAGCGTGGGCTCCTTCACGGAGTATAGGTTCTTCATAGCTTCCAGCCCGAAGTTAGCAGCCTCCAGTACGTCCTCTTCATCGGGCTCGACCTTCCCTTCGTCGCCAAGCTTCTCGCCGCTGCTTTCCACCGACGCCGCCTCGGTGCCTCGATTATTCCCCAGGGTGGTCCTCGAGGAAGCCCCTCCTGGATTTCTCGGCGAATATTCCTCCTCCAGCAGACTCGAATTCCTCTCGGCTTCCATGGGACCACCAAGCTTAAAAAATGTATCCTCGGCGGTCTTGGACGACGCTGCCGGGGCCAGATTCTCTCCACCCATGTTTTCCACGTTTCCACGAGTTTCTCCCGAGAGGACCGTCCCCTCGTCTGCGAGTTCTCTGTGCGTCGTCCCTCCACCTCGCTGTGTCACGTCGTCCAGGGCTTCCCGGTAAAGCAGGCTCGTCGATTCCTCCCCTCGTTCGAGAACCTCCCGCGCGTGGACGGAGATTTCCGCGTATTCATTCGTATCTTCTGGGATGAACAGAGTTTCTACAGATTCGCGATCCTCCTCGGTCTGTCTGTTTAGTTCGTCAGGACACATCGAGCTGTTGCTCCTCTGAGACGATGCAATCGGTGATTCCATCGTGGAATCTTCTGTGTTCGTCGATTGGGGTGGTTCATGCTTGGTCGTTGATTTCGATAGTACGGAGGAGAGCAGGGCGAGGAGGATACTGGAAGAATGGCACTAAATGAATGATTAAGTTCTGCGTAATATCTAGACGATCCTGTACGAGCAATAGATTCTTTGATAGCTCTCTAAAAACCTTTATGCTATCGTTCGAAGGTACTTTAGGAATCCAATCACTTCCAAGTACACAGAGCATCCGACGTTAGCCGGCGCGATATCAGTTTCGCGTTTCCCCGAGCGTGACGCTAACTTTCTCACGGGATAAATCGCAGAAAGCACAGCTGAATGGCTGATCCCCGTGCACGTCGGGTACCGTTCGGTCTCGTGGCACGCGCGCCCGTTGCATTTGCATTCCGTTGCATTCGCTGCATTTAATTGCGCCGACCGCGAGAGGAGCCGGCGCGCGATCACCACCGTCGCGATGCATCGCGATTCGCGTCACGCCGCCATCGAACTAGATCATCGATCACCGACGCGTAGACACGCATTCGTAATATGCAAATACCCGTTATCGACTTTTTCCACTCAATTACTCGCGGTGAATGCCTGTCCGCGGCGGGATCCATAGATCTCCCAGTGCCTCGCTCGTGGAAACGAGACTGTTACGCAGAAACGATCGATCTCCGCGAAGGAACTCGCGTAGAACTACTGGCAGCTGGTGCAGAAAACTGCGCGGATCGAATGCAGATGGAGGAAACCAGAGGCGATAACAGATAACGAAACGAAGCCGCAAGTATCACGACCAAGAAACGCGATATCTTTATTTGGAATGTCGGCAGATGTAACGGGACCATCGATCGTGGGATGCTCGCACGAAACGAAATAACGAAATTGGGTTTGCCTCGTGCACGCGCAAAGAAACTCTGACTTTCTCCTCCTCGGGGAATATTAAGATACTTATTCCTTAAAATCGAAGGGCAACTTTTTGGGTAACAGACGAGAGAAAAACTGATATTTGAGAAAGGTATTTAAACAAAAATTCAAGGCTTCAAGGAGAGTAACATCTTCTAAGAAATATTGGACACTTGAAACGTCACTCTTGTAATCTTTCGGTATTAATATTAACTATTCAGTATGAACTTATATAATATTATATATTAACATAGTACTAATATTAACACTGAAAGATTATAAGAGTGACGTTTCAACCGTACGCTATTTGTTACAAGATATTGTTCTCCCTGAAGTCTCCTCGATACCTATATTAAACTACGATCTTTTGCTTCCTCGAATTTTGAAACATCATCATCACTAACCCATAGAAGCAGAGTTAATCAGAGTTCAGCAAAGAGGCGCGAAGAAACTCACAAAGCCGAAGGTGCCATTGCTAGAAGCTCCCTCGTAGTGCACTCGGCCGGAGGCCACGGGTTCTACCCCCAAGAGATGAATCGTACAGGCTCAGGCAACTGTCCCTCGCGATACGTGGCCTCCTCGAGGACGGTCCACCAAGTACTAAGTCTCGTGGAGGCTGATCGACCGGTCTTATTCAACGACGAAGGATGCAGGACGGTTGTTTTTTTGTGTTTCTTGCCCGATCGCCCGGTCGTGTACCTTCTTCTGTGATTTTTACTGTTACTCGGCTGGCCTTCGGACCTCACCTCTTCGATTTCGACTAAGTGTTTCACGATCTGCTGCCCGGCGATCAGAGGATTTCTCTCTCGCATAATGAGAGCCCTCGAGAGACCAAGCTGCTCGAGGCGCGACGGAGAGAAAGAGACGTCGAGGCGACTTCGATTAGATGCCTCGAGAAGACGTGCACATGATTCCTCTTAGAACTGTTGGAGGAGCATCGAAATCGATATTATGGTAATTGCGCAGCTCGTGGATCAGTGTTTATGCCGGTCGCCAGCCTTCAATCTTTCGTCGCGACGGTCGCTTCTTTCTGGGTCTTCCAGTGTCGCGAGGGGGGACTTTGGAGACGCTTATCGAAAGAAAATGAGATTCCTAACTGATGCTACTGAGTGCTTGGAAGTAGGTACCTCCATTAAATTCTTCTTTTTACTTCACTCTCCTTTGACGATTAAAGTGAAAGAATTAAGGTCTTCGGACGATTCTAGAGAGTGGACCAAACACGGCAGGCACGAAGGGTACAGTTTTCCTGAACGTAGTCGTATTTTCAAACAATCTACAGCTTGTATAGGATGTAATTAGTGAGTACTTAAACGGTGAATGCGTATACCTTTTCAGTGTCTGGCGGCTTTCTCCTGTGCTTGCAAGCTCGCGATGGCCTTGCCAGACCCGTACAACACTTTCGCCCGTACTTGCACGCGCCTGGTGTTGGTGCAGGAGCTTCCAGACGCGGAGGACCCGCTTCCGGTCCCGCCGCCGGAAGCAGAGCCTAACTGCAGCGCCGTGCCTGCATAATTCGCGCCCCTGCAACTCGTGCAGCCCTCCGACATTGTCCCTTGCCGAGTGTCCTCTCGTGTTAAACGCGAATCTCTCTCCTGAACGAAAGTTTATCTTACAGTGGCTGCAGTGCAGCGATGCGCGGGGAACGGATTAAAAGATTGTCGTTTCTTAATTGACGATCGTTTCGCTGATTTTCAAGGGTTCACAGGTTTATGCAATCCCAATGTAAACAGTTTGTTCCCTAATTACTCGATTATTCATTTCTTAGTAGTCTAATATTTTAATTTGTTGATGTTTCCGTTTCTTAATTGCCTAACTTGTTGCTGTCAGCTTTCGATACAACTCACTGCCACCACGCCATCCTTGGCAATTAATAATAATTATTCTCTCGAATTTGCGCGAACGGTAATTATAGTTACTCGCGGCAAAGGATAGCCCGACAGTGACGATCGAGATCCATCTATGTTCTATCGCCTAACAGCAATCCATCAATAGCGCCGACGCGTTAGAAGCTAATTGCCCAGGAAGAATACGAATTAATCTTGTGAAACGTCTTGCGATTATTAATTCACTCGTTCATCAACGGAGTACCATCAATCATTAATGCCGCGTCCACGCTCGCGAAAACTGCTTCGGATATCTGGCGAGCTACTTTCTAAATTTTCACCGGCGTCGATCGACGCGAGACCGATCGATCTCGCGAATCAATCCGTCAATTATCTTCTAAGTCTAAACAGTCCGTATTCCCCCCTCCGCGACTCGAGGGAGTGGACCCGAATTAACGTGGCATTTGAAACGTCGCGAAATTGAAGGATCCCCTCAATTCAGGCACCTCATTGCACAGTAGAACGTGGAATTAGCAGACGAAATTATGGGGTTTCTCTAGGAAAAACGTCGACTCAAGAAGCGAGGGAACAACGGTGTGGACGAGGCATTACAATGTAGCGAGCACGGCTCTGACCCGCGCGCCGTTCACCATAAATCCGGGAAAATCTGGGTTAATTATACTAATGGCGGTATAAGGCGAGCTTTCCTGCCGGTGACCTTACCGGAAAAAGGCGAGACCGGGTTACTTCCCTGGCACACGATCGTTAAAGCGAATTTTACGGCACGAAACAAGAACAATGTCCCTAATGGAACGAACATTCTTCAATTTTGTGGCCACTGCTTCTCGCGGAGAGAAAAACTGCGCGTCTCTAACGAGGGGCTACAATTAGGCACTCTTCGTAATAGACATTGAACAATTCGGATTTCTGGAGAAGTGATTTATGCTGCGGATAGTTGAAAGGAAATTGAAGAAATGGCACAAATGTCTCCGCAAAAGTCATAGCAAAGGCCAAACCAGTAAATGAAACTACTACAGAGGAATAGGGTTACCAGATCGAAAAATGAAAAAGGAGAAAGTTGTAAAATAAAAGGAAATTTTAGATGTCAACTTCTATTATGTAAGGAAGCAATGTTTACGTTACATTAGAATAATCTTGTAGCTACTAAATATTCAGGCCCTAAATACAGTATTTAGCTACAAGATTATTTTAAGCTACACGCAGCATTTTTCCAAGCAAATCAAATGGAAATAGAATATTCTAACTGTACCCAGTCGAGAAACGTTCAAGCCTTCAGAAATTGAGTGGCAAAGAAGGGCCGAGGTTTGTTTAAGAATCCCGGGGGAAGAGGGTTACGAAAGTTGAATTAGGAACGTACAGAGTGACGAAGGCGACGTTTATCCGGCGAAGGGCCTCGACATCCTCTTGAGGGGCTGGTGCTCTCTATGCCGCGCCTCGTACTCTATGGTGGCTCACTGCGGGTTTACAATCGGCGACGACGGCCACGTCCGAGCCGGTTGTGCACGTCGAACAAACTGATCGGTTGCGACGGCCTCGTGGTAAGCCTCGACCACGGCCGCTCGTCTCTCTTTTCTTCTTCGTCGGGGTCTCCTTCGTCGCCGTTGTCCTCCGTGTCCCCGCAGGAGGGGACACCCGTGCGAGTGGCCTCCACTCTTCGCTCTTGGTCGCTCTGACTCACGGGGCCCCGAGGTACAGTCGTTCCTGATAGCACGCGACGCCTCCAATTTTGATAAGGAGATCCTGCTCGCGAGGGCCAAGGGTTCTTCTGAACAAACAGCTTCTGCTTTGATTTCCCAATTGAAATGGGAACGAAATGGCCAGTGCGCTCTGGGCCTTTTTCTCGGTGGTCCCCTTGATTAATGGATTTCTGAAACTCGCTATTGAGATAGAATAGGGATAGGGAAGATGGTTTTGCTGAGGTGAAGTTGATTGTCAGACCATCTTCGGGTGTAAGGATAAACGGTGATCTCGTGAAGAACAAAAATCCCCCTTCACGTATGAACAACCATCTCGCGAAGGGACGATGTAACTTTCTAATTAGAAAGGAAACCTTAGGTACCTAAAAAGTAAGGGATGAGGAGGAAGGATGGTTGAAGGAAAAGCAGCGCGATAGCAGAGCTGACTGTACCATGATACGGGGACATTGGCGAAGGAGGGAGAGGGCATGCTGGGGCCACAGATCGGTACGCGGACCCAACTGCGAAACCTAACCTTCGATTGGTAAAAATTCGACCGGCGAACGGCCAGACCTTGTGCCCCGTATAATTCTTTCGCAATATGGCTGTGCACGGGCGCGCGTGCGCTCGCGTGCCACAAAGATCCGTGTAAAATCGAGCCCCCTGCCGATTATGGGGTACGTGGTACCGGATCTGCGCGCTTCTCTTTTTTCTTCAGACCCCCTTTCCCGTAAAGCCTAACTGTAGCCACGGAAAGATCTTTAAATACGATGCTCGCGGGAAGAATAAGAAAAGAGAAACAGCTTTTATTCAACCCTCCGATTAAATACACCGTCTTTTTCGTGGGAAGCTTGGACGAGTTTATATTAAATTATCTATTTAATCTTGAAGATCAACTTGTTCTGCGTGTTCGTTTTTTATAGAAAATTGGGACAGAAATTTAAGTCTCCTGAGAATCTAGGATAACGTCCCCTTAAGTTGATTTTTTTAGGGGGAAATTTGCATTGCGTCGCTCGAATTACGGTTCGTGCTGAGAGCGTAATCGCGAGAGAACCAGGCGGTCCAGTTCCCTGTCGATAACTGGAGCGACAAAGTCGGGTGAATCGATCTCATTGACACCGGATTTGCCAAGAGCCTCTAGCCTCGTTCTAGAAGCTGACCGACCTACTGCTTCCCATCCAAGTCGTCTGCGGTGCTGTGTTTCGCGTCGTTCCAGCATCCGCGGCCTCGGCAACCGATCACCGAGCCACAACCAAAAAATAATAACGGAATATCTCCTAGAAGTCTTTTAAATTCCCTCTACTACCATCCGTGCTTCCAACTTTCCTATTTCCCTAACTTCTCTGTTCTCTAGTCACCAGTTTTCCAAGTTCCTCGTGTCCTATCAAGTTCCCAAGCTCCCCAACTTTCGAATTCAACTAGCCAACTTCTCCCCCGATCTCCCATGCTCCCGATTGCTTCAGGCTCGATCTCGATCCTCGGAGCGTTTCCTGATAGAAGGAGAGCGGGTATCAATCAAATTATTACGGCAATACCGTGACAGCGCCGGGAGCAGTTGCCGAGCACAATGCAGGCGTGTGGCAACTCGTGATCGAAAGACGCGTGAACACGGATCCCCAGATGCGTCCGGGATCCGATTTTTCCCAAGCAGAGCGATCGTGCCCGTGGCTCTCCTGACGTCGTTATTAGCGATCGTGGCCGACTATTGGGAAACTAGACTGCCTCGTGCTTCTGCGAACTTCCAAGTCTATCGAACGCGTTATTATTGGAAACAGGTTTTTAGCGGCAGGCAGAGAGGATTGTTTTGAGTTAGCTGAGAAGAGTTTGGACCCCAAGTAGGCTATCGAATGATTTTAAAATCCAAACAGTTCTGCGAGCTTATTTCATAGAGGCGTGGCACGCGGAAAATATCGTGCTTTTCAAAATTCGAATCGCCGAAATTTCGCCGAGCGAATGAAGGAAATACCCAGGTGAACAGAGTTGCACGGTGTCCCGCTATCAGTATCGTGAGTGGGTCAGTTAACAACGGGGTCAGCCGAGGGCGAATCCGGACTGCAGGTCAACCAATCGCCTCGTGCGGCTACGTCCTTCTGACAATGGCTATTAACTGTATATGCACCCACAAAAGCGAAGCCACTGGGAACCATGGAGACTTAACAACGGGCTCTACACCCTCGAACAAGCGGAGGCGTTGCTACAGCCGAGTAACAGTAGGATGTAACGTGAAATTCCTGTGGCACGAAGCGGAAGAGCTAAGTTTTTAGAAGCCTGCTCATTTAATGAGAACTTTACACGATTATTTCAATCTTCCAAATGTACCCTTTGGAAATTAATAACTACTAGGGACTCTGTGTAAGTATAAGTACTACTCTGCTCCAAGTACATCTCTGGAAATATAGCAGTGATAGGAAATGAACGTGGACGTTGTTGATTGAAAGAAAGGAGTCGCGCGACCCACGAGGGCCACCTCTCCGCAGAGGGGATCTCCTCTTGGGAACTAGCCGGAAGACCAGAGTGCAGAATTACGCCAGGTGGGGGATAAATAAGGAGTAGGTGGCTCGACGAGATGAGACGAGAAACAAGGCGGAAGTGGGTCAGCGGGACTCTCGGTCGTGAGGGTCCGGGTTCATTTCTCCACTCCTTCGGACTTGCAGCGCGCTGTAATGAAATAAGATCTACGGACACTCGTGTGATCGAAACGACGCGGGCTTGGGTGAAAATATGAGAAATAAAAACGTGATAAATACGATTCACTTAAGTTCCTGCGAAGAAGCTTAGAGCTTGAATGCTCTAATTTGAATTTATTTTTGTGCAGTTTTCTCTGGAACCGTTGAAAATTACTACTGATGACTTGTGGTCCAGTTATCCAGGTTTCTGAAAGGTTAAAGGTGTTGGAGTGTGGCTGGTGGCATACGTGATTCGTCGCTGGTCCTGATCTCTGGCTTCTTTAGAAGAGGCGAACGCAACGGAAAATAGGTGACGATAGAGGTATCGGTGCAGATGATACCTTGGCTCGATTAAAACAATCCACTTCCGTTTCTTCGATCATTCTCATTTATATTTTATACATACATAGATTTCTTTGAATATTTACAAGTAGTTCGTTCTCTCGTCCCTTCTTTTTTTACTCTTTTTTTGTTTGTTTTTGGGAGGGGGGACTCTTTGGGAGGAAAACCTAGGCTTCTCTGCGATTTTCGTCGTTTCCCTCCCGCGGTAACACTTAACTGCTAATGATTATTTTACACTCAACATCGATAAACACTCAGGTAGAGCTAATAAATTTTCTAGCGTTTTCGTTTAAAGGTCTCTCCTCGCATTCACCTCCGTTTCTACCTTCCTCCTTAATTCCCTCCCTGCACCGCGCGCAGACCTTCACCTTCGTCTTCTCGCGAAACAGAGAGATGCGCACTGGTCACGCTCTCCATTTACGTGTGACGAGTACACACTCCGACAAAATATAGTAAAAATCTCTTTCTCTCCTCACGCACACTCTCTCATTTCCAGCTTTCTCGATAAAAAAATATGTGCATCGTATATCTTCGTTTAAACTTAGGTGGCCCCTTGGCGCACGATACCACCCTTCAGGCCGTCTGGATCGAAATTCCGAAATTTGCCTCGCGAAGGACGGATCTTAACACCAACAGTTACCGAGAGCGGATTCGAAACAATCGCACTGCAATACGAACGAAATCGAGAGGAATCAGAGGGCCTTAACGTCTCGCTCTAATAAAAATCGACAACTTGAAGCGATAGAATAAAGACAAAGTCGAGAATCGCCGGCAAGTTTCGCACCATTATACGCGTCAAACTTCCAGGACCGTTTCCCGAAAGTGAAACAACAATTCCAGGCTGCTCGAGACGCTGCATAGTGGTATCGCGCGTCCAGGTAATATTATACAATCCACTTTGCACCGCAATTATCATCGACGCGTCGTCCACGTCTCTTATATTAGCCCTCGAGTGCTCGTAACTCCGCAAACACGCCAGCCCACTTCTCTCTCTCTCTCTCTCTCTCTCTCCTCAGCAACGAAGTAGCAAAGGAAACCGATATACGCGATTCCCGTTTGGCAAGACGCAAACGCGCGAGCGCGGCGTGTAAATCGACGTTGGAGGGCCACGAAAAATAGCGGAACGATCTCGTAATAAAATATATCAACTCTGTTTATCCTGCGCGGAGAACGAACACAAGAAAAAACGCGACGATCCTCGCCTAGAACGAAAACTAACCGTAGTAATACTCTTTCTTTTATTCTACGCAACAGTCTATAAGCCTCTTCCATCTGGATCACACCTACGCTTCAGTTTACGACCGGATGTCTGCTCTAGCCGCCCTCGTCACCCCCCTCGGCGTAAGCACCTTGAGTGACTCGCTCCCGATAATCGGGCGCGACTCCATTGTTCCCGTCTCGAAAAATGGGGCGACGTTGAAAACGGAAACGAAATCACTGGATTCCGCGGCGACAATGGAGCTCGTAGGAAAGAGCAGGGGCGCTGCTTCGGGGCTGAATAATCCGCCGAGGATCGCGCCCCGTTTCATGATTTCTTCGCCACGCTCGGCTAAGCGGCACAGCCGAGGAAATGAAACTGTGCCCTGGCACGGTCGCTTCAATTTAGGGGACGTTAATAGAAAAATCTTCCCTACGCTTGCGGGGGTGTTTGCATTCTCTCGACGAGATTCGAGGTGTCCAAGGTTCCCTTCCGCCGGGAAGAGAATCGCACAGGGTGCAGGACTGGGTATTTGGACATCGCCCGGACACGTCGAATCTAAATAGGACACTGAGATCTCCAAAGCATGTACGCTCGAGTGGAACATTGAGATCGGTACCTAAAATAAAACGGTATACCTTGAGTATTATCCATTCCTTTAGAAACTACCTAGTCGATCAGCGTAACTCGTCTGGAATGTACGGGTCGCCTAAATGCAGCTTCGATCCTCTTCCCTCGCCTGTCTAATCACGCGCGGCTCGCTCGGAACCTCGGTAGGGCCGCGAGATCTCTCGTGTAACTACACCGAGCGTCCGTTTTATGTACACGTTGCCACGCTCCGTGTGCTGCACGAGTCGCTGGTTATCTACGCACCCCATGCAACGGCCTATGCTCCTTCTGCTTCGATACTCGAAACAGAAGAGAGCTGGAGGTTCCGAGCCTCCTACGACGGTTTTACTAGCACAGAGCGGCGTTAAATTGTTTAGCCTCTATCGCCGGTTGTTTACGAGACCAAGGGTTCCTCGCGAGACAAGGGAGCGTGTCCTCTTCCCCGAGATCATTTATACTAATCCTCTTGCTTGTGCCTCGTCTTCTTTCGTTTACTTATGCTATAAATACGCGGTATGCTTGCTGCTGTGCTCGAGGGCTGCGAGGACGTCCTGCTTCTGCCTCACGTACAGTCTACCCTTCTTCCAAGGGTTTTGAAGCTGAAGGAGCTTGAAGTCGTCCCTCAGGCAACGCTCCCTGGCGCCGATCACGGCCACCAAGCAGAAGTTCGGCAGCTCGTCGGACGTGTAGATGGGGCCCTCCTGTCCCTTCAGGACTACGGCCATGTTCAACTGCTTCACCACTAGGTTCACGACCTCTCTGGCCGTGGTCCTCGGCGTGACGTGTAGCTTCAGGCTCGTACCAGATGCTAGACCGGTCTCGTAGGCCGCGTAAACCTGCAAAGACACCATATCCTCGTTGGAGTGAAACTGCTGGCGGATGCTCGAGCAGACAGACAGAAGTATTCTGCGGTGATAACGAGCGTTTGCGGTGGCGTACAGCTTGTTACTCGTGAGGAAGAAGTACACTAGTGGATGGCGGTGGAATCAATGAAATTAATGAAATCAATAAAAGGACCGCTTGCGAGCTGGCTGGGCAATTTCGAACGGACAGTGCTGACTCTAGCCTGACTCTAGTGTAATTCAAAAGCTCGGACGGAAACGTCTTCATGCTACGTTAGACTGGTACATGGAAAGCGTGTAATCTGAGCGAAAGAAGCGCTTAAACGTGGCGGTGTAGCGGCTTACTCATATGTCTGCTACATCGGTCTGCACTAGAAGACCAAGTGAGCTGTTTTTAACTACAATCGGGTTAGACTTGTGTTCCCTACAAGGAGAAAGATTATTTAAACTCAATGGGCGGTACTCGTGGATACCAAACGTCGCGATCAGATTCGAAACGCGTGCGTTTACCCTATGGAAGCTTGCACGCGGTAGAACAATATCTCGTCTACTACGAAGCGACCGAGGTGATTAGTGCCAGCGAGCCACAGGATTGTTGTGCAATCTCAAGTCTCGAGATCTCGAGGTAGTCTAAATGTTTATTTAAGGAAATCCATCTGAATTTACCTACTGTGTAAAGCAGACCATCCCCGGGACTCGCCAGCAGCCAATTCCACTAACCTCGTCTCGACAAAAGATCAGAACTACATCCCTCTGAACGTAACGGCCTAACTAATCGATCGCCGATCGAGTAGCCGCGGTGCAAGTTACCTGGAGAATACCAGGCAGAGGTGCCGGCATCATCGTTCCCTCGTCCTTCTCCTCTTCCAGCTGGCTCTCCAGCGACCCGGTCGCCATTGCTGCCACGCTGGCAGTGGGCTTGGTCGATTTCCCTTTCGCGTGAGCGACCTTGATGCACACGCTCGAGTTGGGCGTGGAGTATTCGTCGCTGCTCAGAGAGTGCAAGCTGTCGGAGTTGGTGTTGCTGACGCTGAGGAGGCTGGTCGTGTTCGTCATGGCCGTCGACACACTGAGAAGCGAGCCGCCATAAATGATGGGCTTTATGCTGAGCAACGGGCTGGTACTGGCCGAGGCTGAAGTGATGGTTGCTGACCTGTTCCTGGGGCTGTGCTTGTACTTGGTCAGGATCAGGGTGTCCTCGGATTTCGAGGGCGGCAGCCTGGTGTTCTGCAGCGGCGCCAAATGGTTGTTGCTGCCGGTGCTGGTCGCGTGGCTCAGATTGCTGGCGCTGCTCATCGGTACCGAGGACTTCTGTGGCTCGGAGGCGGTCGACAGATTGGACGTGTTGCTGCCCTTGCGAATGTACTGGCCGCTCGGCAGCTGTTGCTCGCTCTTGCTGAACTCCGTCGTCAGCAGGTTCGAGGAGGAGTTGGTCACGTTAGGCCCTGGCCAGCTGCCTCGGCCTGGACTGGATTTGACGAGCTTTGGGTCGCGTGGCGGCAATTGCAACAGGCTCCTCTTCAGGCTGTTGCTGTTGCTCTTGTTCCTGTCCAGGCTGAGCAGGTGCTTCATGGAAATACCAATCGTCTGCGACGATCCCTGTAACGAGCAAGCCACGGAGCGAACCAAATTTATAAACACCGAACCTCAAGCTCTACGATCATACTCGAACGATCCAACTTACGCTTTGCTGGGAGGACCCGCGATCCCTCGCGAACGTGATCACGTCTATCAGCCACCTAGCACCCTTCCACACGGTGTTCACTTGCGTCTGAAGGTCCTGCAGCCTGGCTAGCTTGTCCTTCGCCACGCTCAGCTCCTGAGAGCTGAACGCCTCCCTATGGTTGTGCTGGGCTTGCGCGGTGTCCAGCTCGAGGATGCAGCTCAGCCTCGAGTACCTGTTGATCACCTCCTTCTGGTAGGTATTCAGGTGGACCATCTCGAATACTTGAATGGGCAACGACAGAAGATCGCCCCGCTGCAGAAGAATCTCTCTAGTGCCAGGCACGCAGCAGGCGGTCTCCGCGGGAGGCACGGTAATGAGGAAGGACACGTCGTGCGTCAGATCGATCACTTCGGCGTCGTAGAGTCGATGGCAGAGGGAATCGTCAGGGTTGATCTCCATGTAATTCAGCAACCGCCTCGCGGTAGCGGCGACGAGGTCGACGAAGAGCTTCTGCTGCTCGGTACCCTGCGACTCGTTCGTCACGTTCTCCTTCTCCTCGGAGTCCTTCGCAGAGGCGTCTGACGCGTGAATTCGCGTTATCCTCTTCAAGTAATCCCACTCTTCTCTGGAAGGAAACGAACGGTAAGAGTCCGCGATATCTACGACGAATGATCGAGCCTCGTAAGGGAGCTACTTACGCAGAGACGTGCGGATTGTCGCGGATCTTGCAGTGAGGTAAAACGTTAGGCGATTTCGCTGGCACCACCACCTGAATCAGGTCCACGCTGCTCTGCATCTTCAGGTAGCCGAGGTACAGTCCCTTGGACAGCTTAATACTGCTGACTTGGTGGTAGGTCATCTGCTCCTGTATGCTGGCTATCAAGATGTCCGCCACGTTGCTGTCCTCGTGGGTGATCACCTTCTTCGTCACCTTGCTAAGCGGCAACCATCTGCTGTTCAATACCGAAATCAGCTTCGGGGACTTGATGTAATTCACCGTGGAGAAGACCAGGGTGCCTTGAATGTCTCTGATCGGTTTGTGGTACAGCTGCCCGAGGTCCTGTATGCACAATGCTGCCTGCAACAGTCAGAGACATTGTAAGCGTTATCGATCGCTGACGCGCACTTCGTGATAGCTAGTATGTGGACGAGGGAAGAATGATGAACTAAGGAACGAACCTGCATCTGCGCAGCAGCCTGCAGTAGCTTTATCCTGAAATGGTTGGTCGAGCTGCTGTGGGTCTTCTCCATGTCCTGGCGGAGGGTCTTGACGTCGTCCCAGGTGCAGGCCACCTTCATCAGCCAGTGGAAGTCGTTGTAAATGCAGCTAGGATACGTCTCGTCGATCTCGATCACAGGCAGGAAGTCCTCGTTGGTCACGAGCACCTTGTCTTCGTGGTAGAGTAAACAGGCGAGAAAGACCCCGCGCCTCAGGTTCTTCTGGAACTTGCTGGTGGCCGTGAACAGTTGCTTTATCGTGGTCTTCTTCTTGTGGTTGCGCCTCTGCACCGCTGGCGTCTCCTGAGTGTACTCCGGCCGCCTTATATCCGTGAACAGGGTGTTCAACTGCTCCAATCGGCCAGCAAACCTTGGCACTCTGCCGTCGATGTCCCTCCAGCCTGGAACAGCAAGGCACTCTACACCTTCGATCCACAGCGCAGGAAGTCTAAGCGCGAGCGAACTGTAGGCGTGAGATAAATCCGAGCAAGGTGCACAGGAGCCACCTCGTAATTCTCAACTAACGCCAAGCTACGAAACAGGATTCCTAGGAAATGGAAAATGATCGTACTGCTGGGGGTAACGTGGGCAGGCGTCGAGTTCCTGAACCTGCTGTATCCCTTCAGATTGCCAGCAGCCGCTCTGAAATGGTACCTCTGCCCCTGGACGAGGTCGTCGATTCTGCACTCTCTCTGCTTCATGTCCAGCACCTCCCTCTCCCCGCAGATCACCGAGAAGTCCTCTTTGACGCTCCACTGGACCTTGAACTTGGTGCAGATGGGAGAGTCGTGGGAATCTGGCTCCTGGAACCTCACCGTCACAGAATTCGTTCCCGTAACGTCCACTGCGACCAGGAACGGCATATCAGGCGGCCCTGGAAGGAGTATCACATTGTACCCTCTACTCAAAGCGTCTTCTTTAATACAGCAAGGTCTCTGTGCTTTAACAACACTCACTCGCTTGATCGAACCCAAGCAACATCTTCCTGAGGGCTCTAGCTCGCCTCTCCCACAATGCTAGCTGCTTGTCCTCAGCGCTGCCGCCGCATCCCGTAAGATTGTTGTGCTGTGACGAAAAACTCGACCTGTGGCTGCTCGGTGGCTCCAGAAGGGTGGTACCGCCGCTACCGGAAGTGCTGCCGCCGAGTTCTTGGACCCTGTGCTCCGCTTCCGACAGCAACGAGGCCAGGTGACTGCCCAGGGACTCTGGAGACTTGACTGTGCAATAGAATCGAACTTCTATGAAATTCTTCGTGGGATTATATTAAGCAGGGATCTACTATGATGGGCAAAAGTTTTATTTAAATAAAATTTCGAATAACGAATAAAAGTTAAAAAACGTTCACTTTATCCGACACATGACGAATACATTTTTTAACTTTTATTAATTAATCTGAATAATTTAACTTCTATTCGTTCCCAGTTATTCGATCCCAGGAAACGAGAGATAAAAAATCATAAGGGACGCTAGAAGTTACTAAAACCTAACAAGATAACTCAAATTCTCAGCATCGCCTACTCGGGCCTAAACGTATTATCATGCAGAATAGAATGTTAAGGGAGAATCGAGCGATGGTCAATGGAGGCCGCCGCGGCAACGTTTGTCGCGATTGTTCGACCCGATCCGTAGCCTCTTAAAGTACATGAATAGAGTTAGTTAGAGACTAAGCTAACTGTTGGGAAAACGAGCTGACTTTCCTGTCGCGGGGACGAAGGAGGGAGCGATACGATGAGATCCAGAATTGTAATCCGGGCAATTGTGCAAATCAACGTGGCTTGTCAGCGGAGAATCGCGGAAAAATGCTCGACGAGGATCCAAGCTAATTGGGTCGATTCAGTCGCCCCGATGTTTGCGAATGCAAAATCGCTGGCCAATTGCATGCGAGACGGCCGGCCGCGTCTCGACCGATTGCACTCGCGTCGGATATCGATTGCCACTTTCTATCTGGACACGTAAGCCCCGCCCATATTATTTTACAGCTTTCGATACGGCTCGACGGGTATCAATGGATCAGCGAGATATTAATAGGTGACAACGGCCTCTCTTCTCCCTCTAAACGCAACGCTTCATCTGCGGCAGAGGCTATACTGCAGAAAATCGAAGGGATTGCGTTACGGTGCAGTTTTATTTTTTTATTTAAAAAATATTTATATTTGAATTTATTGTGAAAATTTAATATAGAAAAAATAAGTAATAAATATATGACAATTTGTATATAATTTTAATATATTTTTTATATATAATTTATATAAAATTATTCTTGTTGAGGTAATAAATAATATAAATAAATTAAAATCATTTCAACATTCCCCCTCGAAATGCTTTTTAATTTCAGGAGCGATGGACATTTTCATTTCGGAGGGACGCAATGAAAGTGCAATTTAAGTACCTAGAGGAGACTGGGGCTATTTGTGACATTTTTCCGTTTTTTATTTTTTATTTCTTTTTGCATTCATACACGGGAAACACGTGACTTCCATTCTATGGACGTGTGGCGTTTGCGTCTGGCCGCCGTAAAAAAAGGAGATTTTAATCCGAGAGACTTTAACGCCTGCATAAATCATGGCTGTTGAACTGCGTTACAACGTTAAAGTCCCCGGAGGGGCGATCGATGGCGAATTTAACGCCAGTAACGTGGAGCGTCAACTACCGTTAATTAGAAGGTGGCGTAAAAATGGGAATATGTTAACGCGACTGTAACCTCACCCCACGAAATCATATGAACCATTCACACGCCTCGAACGTAATTAACCAACGTGATTATGCTTTCGTTTGAAGTTGCTTAACGCGAGAAACTAATTAAACGATCAGGATTTAATGAACGAGACGGAAACGGACGGAGGTACGAGCTAAGTGGATGATACGGCGGCAAAGGGCTGGATCGAAGCATTACATACAGTTAATACGCGTATTCGAGCAGGAGAGCTTAAAAGCTTCGTCTCGTTACGTAATCGTATCGGGAATCGCCTGCGATATCGTTGCAGTTGCATCTCGTTGCAACATCGACGCCAGGCGCAGACGGTCGATGCCACCGCAGTGGCCATTTAAAATTCAAATTCATTCGTGTCCGACTGTCGTTACGCGCAAATGATTCCCGGTGCCGTGCGGACCCTTGCGAACCTTTCTGCAGATCAGAATTCTGATAGATACCAAGTTGCGAGGGATCCAACGGATTGCTTCGCGCTGCACCGTGTGTTATGTTTTTTCTGGGAAGTATTAGGTATTTTAAAACTAAGCGACAATTTCTATGCCCTCGCTTTTGAATAATTGATAACATTACTGGTACCTAATACAAGTTCAAACGATTTTTCGGAATAGAATTCTCAGGGAAAACAAGTAAGAAGAGTTTATAATTTGTAATTCGAAACAGAGTTCAGAGCTTGAATTATATCGTCCGTACGTGGAAGCAGAAAAGTTCAATAAAAAGTTTGCACTTTTCTTCTCACCCCGTCGCGGTGGAAGCGCAATAAAGCACCGCAGCATTTTTATTACAAACCGCAGAATCCTAATTGGAACCCCATGCAGTTCGATTATTTCTCCCCTCTCGAATCTGTCTCCCGCGCCCCAATCGCTTCCTGCAATTCTGTCGAAACGATCCGCGGTACTTGATCTCGCGACACGGCTCTCCACTGGCGAACTCGTTTGCCGAATTTTCCCAAGCACTTCACCGCGGAAAAACCAGGCGGCAATTAATTCAGGACAGAGCGAAATAACAGAAATTGCCGATGCCCCGACCATTCGTCACGCCTACGCTGGTGTTGCACATTTTATAGCCTCTGTGCGAGGGAGAAATTTGCACTGCTATTGTGCGAAAGAGCAGGGGCGGCCACCAGCGGAGGGAAAGGACGGCAATTTGTCTGCCCTTGTGCGCTGTTGCGTATCAGATTTTTCTATCGCGGCGAAATATCAGTCACTTCCCATTGCGGGGAGGAAAATGGCCCTTTCAATGGAATTCAATTAATGCTTCGTTACGCGTGACGCATCGCCACCCTGCTTCAATCCCTTCGATTCGATATTTACGGGGATTAGATAGAAACTTTTAGACGCCGATGGTTCGAGTGACAAATGAGAATTGCAATGGAATTCGTGGATACTTACATTGATTACCCTCCTGCGCGCCAAACGCGACCAGCATTTTTGCGAGGGGCCTATTGTTGCTGAGCACCGCGACATCCAGGGCTGACAGGCCGTCGCTGTTCACGCTGAAAATCGAATTTAGACTGGTGTCACTCTTGGGAAAGGATTGATCGCACGATTTAATCGGAACGATCGCGTGCTACTTTTCGAGAGCGAAAAGTTACGTCAGTTATCAAAGGACCTAGCGATTCGAGAAAGGTGACCTTAATCTTACAACTGCGATGCTAATAAATTTTCAAAGAACAGGCATAACTTTGCAAGTACCATCAATCGTCATATTTTCCATTCCATTATTCATTTGTATACACATCTTACAGTCCCAGCACCCAATAAAACTAAATTCTCGAACGAATTCAATAAAGCCTTCACCCAACTCTCCACCAGGTCGCCAACTGTATCCACAGACCCTCCACTGTTTATTTCTCATCAGCTATTTCCATTCACCACGGCGGAATCGAGGCGTACTTTCATTCCATAAGCTCGCCCCGCGGTCCAATAAATACAGCAGAAGACAGTGGGACTTTTTTACGAGCCACCGTTGTCGTTAACTCTGCCCTCTTCGTTATTGGCCCGTCGTAAACGCGGGCGCTCCGGGGTCCCCGATCGAAAATTAAATGCAGGCATTATTGGCCATCAAGTGCCGCGGTAAAAGTGAAACGGAGCCAGTCGAATGGTGGGGTAAACGAGGGATTTCTGATTTCCCAGCGTTACGATCTGTTTTTATTTAATTAGTGGGGCGCGTTAATCAGCCTCTCGCCTGCAACGATCGCGCCGGGAACAAAGCGTTTCATCAGGTTACAGGCTCCTGCCGGTGTAATCCTATCGATCCGTGGCAGAAGGCTCGTTGTTACATGTGTATCGATCCCTAAAGATAATTCGATTTCGTCCGCTTGATGGGTGACGTTATCGTAGACGTTCCAGTATGCACGCCCGTGATCATGCTTACTCTAATTAACTTAAACTACTGGCTTTTACATTAGACTCAGAATTAATTGGCGTCTACATTCTGCACCTTTATCAGATACAAACTCAGAAACAACTTCCCTACCGTCGCGAAGTTTCATCAAATTTTCATGAGTCGGAAACGAAGGACGAGATACGTGCTCCTTTGCTATGTATCTTCGACTCTCCTTCCCTTCTACGGACCGTGAAAATGCAGGGGATTCCTCGCAGAGTGCAGACGTGGGGTCTACTTCAATTTTGTAGACCAGGATGGTCACGAGAGGGCAAACAGCTGGTGCAACAGTAGTGGTAGTTAAAATTATCCAAGGAGTCGAGTATTGGACTGAAGGCTCCTCGAGCAACTTTTAAGGTCCACCACTCGCATGAAGTTCCGTAGAAAAATGTTCTCAGCAGCGTGTGAAAGCTGTACTGGTGGAAGGAAAACGCAAAACCTGATCCAAAGCAAAAAGGTACGGAAAGAAAGCTATGCAGTGATCGAAAAGTGTTCGCTGAATGTGCGATGGATAGATGGTGGCCAGGCGCCAATAATCGAGGCAATTTCGACGGTGAATGGACCTTTAACCGCCCGAAATTAGCGCGAAGGGCGGCGAATGCAGGACGCGTGTCGACGCGATGATCAAAGCGGTGACGTATCGATGCCAATCAGAAAGGGAGGCAGCTGTAATGGATCCCGAAACTCGGATCCGGATCCCAGAATCGACGTGCTGCGTCGAAACTGACGTACTCTTGCGTCGTAATCGCCGCTGAATGCCCATTCGCTACCGTGATAATCCGTTTATCCACTTCTCTCATTGTCCCCGTTTACTAATGGCAGCTGCAAAAGCGCGTTTGTCCAAGAACGTAATTGCTGGCGATCACCTGCCGGAACTGGGTGGCATAGGTTATTTCTCATCTGCAGGCAGAGCCACGTGAGGTCTCATAAAATTTTCCAATAATGAACCGCTCGTTATCTCTCTTGAGGGGGGATTCTCGTGTAACAGCCCCCGAAATTTATGAATTTTTTTTAAAATAACCCTCGCTTCTCACACCTCCTTTTCCGAACGTTAAAAGTTATTAATAAGTCGCAAAAATTCTGGAATAAACTTTGAACATTGTAGAATATATGTTCATCGTTGAAAATTAAGTTATTTACTTTTCTAGCTGTTGCCCGAAATGATTGCAATCTTTCTTCATGCTTCTCCGACAAATGACACTGTGCTACAGAACATTTAAATCGATTGTAAAATCAACCGTGACGCGAGGTGCACTTTGCATACACAGTGCTACACGCTTTGCGATGCTCAGGTCGCCTGTTCCCAATTTGTCGCCTTCGCAATCCGACCAATTGACAATCCTCTCCGAAGCTTGGCCAAACTAATCTCGTTACCTTCGAAATGCACAGATACGTCACGACAGATCAGGAACGCCGGCGAATAAGGATTCGCCGCGAGTTTCGCCGTAGCCGTGCTTCCTCCGAGCCCCTGGACAAGCATAGTGCACAGATAAACGACTCCGGGCAAAGTTCGAATAATTCCCAACGACCGCGTCGCGAACTTTTCGCCAGCGGACTCGATTAAACCAGCAACTTCCACCCCAGGAAGTAACATCTGGGTCATAAACATGCTTCTGTGCGCTGCCACGGCGTGTATCGGGTGTTTCGCCTGGCAGTCAACGCGGGCGAGAACTTTTTGGAAAGCAACCGGGCCAGGTCGAATTTCTTTCGTAAATCATTGACGGTGGTCCTAGGAGGTAGGTGTCTCGTCATGATGGCTCTTCTGCTCGGAGCCGCGGAGTTTCCAGCCATGAATTCCCCGCGTCGTAAATTGTTATCGAGGGCACGGCCCTTGTAAAACGAGGTGGAATATATTTCCACCGAGCTCGGCTACTTTCGACCATTCTTGCAGCGAAAATGGTTCCTCAGTGGCTCTGCATTCTCTGCAACGGCTGCTGTTGACACTTCTCGCGATGTGATCCTTCGGGGAGGATGATGTGCATAGAGGAGGACGAAGATAAATTTATCGTTTCGTCGGTTGTCAAAGGTGTGGTTGTTGGTATCGACGAAAAGGGGAAGATGAACGACTGCGGCGATAAAGCGAGACTTCTCCACAATTGCACGCCCACTTTCAGGGTACAAATGCCCACTGAACGGCGCGAATACATAATTACGAGCACGGAGGACGGCTGTTCGTTGCGTAACCCTTTTTCAGAAATGCGAATCGATGAACTCTCGCGGAGACTTCCTAGAGTCTTACGTTAGACTGTCGCCGTTCAATCCTACGTTAATTGGCTTGTTTTCTGCAACGGCTCGGGGAATTAATTAACAGCTGCAATTAACCTACATCTAGACCACGCGGATGATACTGTTGCCCATTTCTTCGCGCTTGGAATCAACGCGTCACTGTTAGGACTACATACATATATCTTTCGCGCGAAGAGTATAAGTTGCTTGGGTATAGGAAAGATTTGTGGAGAAAATCTGTGAAAAAATTCCCTTGAAGTGGGATGCTTCGAGAGTAGAATTTAAATGGTGGATCAACTCACCTGTTCACGTCCACGTCCGTCGACTCCAAAATGGTTCTGGCCTTGTCCAGGTGGCCATGTTCCACGGCCGCGAAGAGAGCTGAAAGATAAAACAGCAAGGCTGTATTGCATGTAAAGCGTGGGCCACGTTTCCCCTCTGTAAGTCTGCTAACAATATTCAAGAAGCTTTAAACTGTTTTGTAGTAATTCACTAGCACTTTTAAGTTCACTGATTCTCGTCTGCTAATGCGTAAATAGAGTACTGAGTGTACTCGAGGAACTGCAGCTGTTTGGGGTAAACAGGAAATAATGGAGCTTAAAAGAACCTGAGAATTAATTCAAAGCTCTCGATGACAAATTCAAAGAGATCGATGAGAAACGAAGAAAGGAACGTAAAATAAAAAGAAAATACCATGCAGGTGTATGTTGAGGGACTGTGCCGATAGGGGATTGATGTGCACCGACGATATGTTATTCGCTTGCTGATGTGGCTGCTGCTTTTTCTTCCCGAAACCCTCCAGGAACTCCATCCCTTGCAAAGAGTACAACTCTGCGCGAACATAAACGAAAGGAACCGAATGAAAAGTAAATAAAAGGAGTAATTTGCAACGCATATAAATTCGAAAGAGAGAACAAATTGAAATTCGTGTGTTTTGATATTTCTTACTGGAACCGTTTCCTTATAAAATGAAAAACGACGGAACGAAGTGAGCGCGAAAGGTCTAAATGCTACAAGGAACCGAATGGAACTATGAAACAACTCGAGGAATAATTCTAAAAAATTGCATCACAAGCTCCTCGAACTTTCCCATCGCAAATACTTTCTGAATAGAAACTACTTGCAGCTTCTCGATTCATCTTCCCCGTGTAGAGAAGAAGATATGCACCAAAAGTTACTTAAAGCCCCGATTCACGCCAGTGGAACGTTGACCGTATAATTATTAAGAAAAAATTCAGAATAACTTCAGAAACAGATATTCATCCTCCGCTTCGTTCGATACTCCCCAACGTTTCCCAAAAAGCGAAAAATCCTGAGGACTCTGAGTTCACGTAACAGAGAATCCGTTTTACTAATTAAAAACCTGGTGGCCCGTACTTGATCCGGAGGTGGTCGTAACGAGGACCCTATCCTGCCCGATGGACTCGTGGTCCCTCGAATCCTTAATGGACTTCTTTCTCCCCACGGATACTTTGCTGCGGAAGCTGCTGCCGCGAGCGTTCGTCCAGAAGTTCGCGATATTATCCACAGTCCTGATCCTGCAGGACTTGGAGGAGCAGACGGAAGTAGTCCTGATTATCTCGGTCAATTTCTGCCCCTTGCAATCGAAATTGCCCGCGTGCTCGACGCTCAAGCTTGCCTCTGCCTCCTCGTCCTGCAGGACCGCGTCGTTCACGGACAAACTCCTGACCTTCCCCGCGGGGATCGAGGCGCGAAGTCCGCCGCTGCACTTCGAGGTCTCCTCTGCGTCATCCCGGCAAGGCCCGCGAGAATCGAGCACCAGCGTCAGCCCCGCGTCCTGGCAGGAGTCCTCCAAAGACGACTCGTCCCGACGCTCGTCCTCGATCGGCTCGTAGTCAGTGCTCTCCGGCTCGAAGAGGAAACTCGAGACGGAAGAGTCCAAGGAGCTGTCCAGGCAGAAGGTGGGATTCTCGTAGGAAAGGATGTCCTTCTTCTCCCCGCAGGACGTCGGCGGGCACTCCTCGTTACTCTTCCAACGAAAAATCTGCCCCATTTTCGGCGACACTTGGTTGTCCTTCTTCGAGGATTTCTCCGTGCCTTTGCGATTTCTTCTCATTATCCTGTCAGTCAGGCACAGCTTCGTCTTCAGGTCCTTGGAGATCCCGCGCGACTCGTGGTCGCTGGACGGGGCCGAGTGCTTGCACAGCTCTTCGACTATCTCTTTGCTCTTTTCCGAGGGATCATCCGGGAGGATCGTGTTGCTATCTGCGTTCATAGCCGGACTAGAGGACTCCTCGACCAAAGGCAGCTTGCTCCGCTGTTTCCTGGCCTTCTGGTCCTTCGGAGCACCTGGAGACAGATCGAAGCCGCCGTTCAAACGCAGGCTCGCGTGGGTACGGAGCTTCGACATCAGCTTCAACGACGCTCGGAAGGACCTCGACCTCTTCAGGGTCGACATCCTGTCGCTGGACGACCGCCTCGAGAGCAATTCCATCTTCGGACTGGACGCGGAGGATTTGCGAAATTTCATCTGGAGGGCGGTTCGATTTCTGCCGGTTCCTTTTGCTTACGCCACTCCGCTCGATTCTCCGAAGTAGTTTCCTCGAGAACCTTGGAATATTATAATTCAAGGATCTATCGTCGCACGCTGACTATCACAAGCTCGCTCGCGTTCGTAGGATATCCGAAATAGTTAATAAAATAGTTTCTTTGACTCTATCTACACGTATATGTATATTATTCTCGCAACTCTTTGGTCAAAGGAAGACTCGACTCGTTTCTCCTGGGATCCTTCAGGCAGTTCTTTGGTCCGATAAAGCTGGAACACGAACGGACCGCTATTGCAACGGAATAATAATCACAGTATACCGGCGGCCCTTTCTCTAGGAGCACACGATGAGTTTAGTCACGATAATTTCTGGCGTTGTAAAAAGGACATTCGCAGAACGGGTCGTATAAAATTTTACGCCCTCTATTAAAGGGCATAATGATTGAGGCCTTGAAAAATGTCTGCCTCCCCCCGCTAGGATACATATTTATGTATAAATGTCCACGCGGATTACGGAGAGACATAAAAACTTAAATACGATACACCTCGCTTCCCACCAGGGTTAATAGTCACCTTTACGACGCAGTTAAAAGCAATAACGTGTGCAATAGCATACTCTCACCCGTCGAGATGAAAAGCGTTGCAACCATGCACCAGAAACAAAATTCCTCGATGAAAAGACTGATAAGATCAGACGTGAATTACTGAAACCCTAAAGTCCAGCATGACCCTTCTCCCTTTGCCCCCATTTCCAACTACAGCACACCCTTTGACTCACTGAAACGATCACTGATCTCGAAAACCGATCCACGATATCGAAGAACATCGCACAATGGAAGCCGGTCACGTTGCAGGATACACGTTTTTCCGGGAAACTGCCAGCAATCGAATCTGCGAGGAAGGAATGCTAGCTCGACGGGAGCGAGTCGTGCCCGAGCGTTAAATCGCGAGAAACAAAGGGCCACGAATTGATACGTGGCGTTCGAGGGACTGGATGACCGAGCGAGACGATTTTATTATTTACTTGGGAGAGGCCACGGCAATTCCAGTGCGCCGCTCGCAATTGCCTATTACGAAGAAGTGGCCCGAACACGTCGCCTCTTCCTCCTCGAGACGAGCGTGACAATTTGTTAGCCCAATCAAATTTATTGCTGGCGTCCGTGGTCCGCCGGTCGGGATCGCCAAGATCGAGGGCGTTGCATCGGGACCCGTCGCGAGTCCAGCGCAGAGCAAGCCCCGTTCGCGAATAAAGGGAACGATCGATTCGTGTCGATTGCACGGTGGGGTGGGTGAGGGTGTTTGGAGCTGGGCAAACTTTGGCAACGTGTACCTACCCATGGGCTTTGAAGCAAACTGTGTGCCGCGCTAATCGAGAGAATTGAAAATTCTGCGGCTCCAAATAGCACCCTTTGGAGCTACCCCTGTCGCCCTGGGAATACAGACGGCTCGTGCAACGTATCGTGCAGCTCTGTGCACTGATTGCGAGGACGAAGCAGTGTGGATTGGTAAATTGCAGTTGAAGCAGTTAAGCTGGACTCCTGATTGGGTGTAGCTTGATTTAAAATGCTCTAGCGAACTTTGACGAGAACTGTTAGAGGAGAGCGCGTCGGCAACAACCTTTGTTTCTCCGTTTCTGTTTTAAAAATACGCCAGACCCTACTTCCTACGCCCCTCTACGCGAACAGTTATCAAACAGCTCGGGTACTCGATGAATATTCCGTCGACGCACACGTTGGAAGGGATGGAAGCATTTGTGCATCAAGCAGCTGGGCAAAGTTCGGAGAGATTCTGGGGAAACTCCTCGGGTAACTGAACACCTGACGGGACGGTTTATCATTGGGTACAACAGGGATCTGGGATGGTGAAATAATTACGTGGTAGTTTTGCAAAGCCACCTTACCATCGCAACGATTGCTCCCCACTCGATAGACACTAGGCTTCTTCATCGCACTGTACTCAACGATCTGACTCGAATATCGAATCTCTCTGGAATTTCTGAGTGCGCAGAGATTGCCCCGCTTCCGCGAAAGCGCTCAGCCAGAGAACTCCAATTTTTCGCGGATATAAACACGGCGGGGTGGAATAATCGAGCGACAGGATCTACCACTGCAAACAAGAGGCGCGGAGAGCGATTCGCGGGAACACAGGTAGGCAATTAGCACGATACGTCGGGGGATCGACGAGCGAGCGAATGATAGTTGTACAAACGAGCGGGGACAAGTGCAAGTTAAACAGGCCGAGGGAGAAATGGTATTATAAATCCATGAGCGCGATTAGATAACCGCGACAGTTACAAGACTCTGCAAACACGAATTACGGCCGCGCAGATGGCCGAGTCGTCGTTTGTAAATACGGATAAATAATAGAAAAAGGAAGGGGGGGGGTGTAGAAATGAGAGTGCTGTCGAACAAACGGGCGTAGGCAAAGGTACAAGCATCCTGACGCGCTCGAATCGATCGGGAGGAGTAAAGCCGCCTCTTGGGACACAGATTGGTGTTCGTTAAGGCTAACGAGGTAATTACGGGCCGTTGGAATGATAATGGGATAATTAGAGCACGATAAGTAAATCGTTAGAGGTTTGATTCGTGCAAGATCCTTGGAAGGTACTTCGTGAAATCGACGGAATATACTTCAACCGCTAAGGAATCAGCTAGCAATAGTTCTTGGCTGTGTTCAGTAAATATAAAACCCATCGTTTCTCATCTTTCATCGACACTGCTTTCTACCTGTCTCAGTTGTCCCCGAAGTTCAACAAATATCGCTAAAGGATTCCCTTTTCTCCTCGCTCCTTCGCTTATTAACCTATCAGTCCTTAATAGCGCGTAATGGCCCCCGAGCCACGGCTAATACGACTCGATTAATACTTAAGTAATCAGACAGCTATCATCTACTTCCTCTACCCTGTTAATAGACATAACACCTCCATCCACTGTTTCCACTCATTCGCTGGATCTTCCACAGCGAAAAGAACATCAACCAGACGCTAAGCGACGTTTTACCCTTAAGCTGTCCAAGGATTTCGTCACTTAATATCACCACTCCGAATCTTTCCCTCTCACCTCCCCGTCAGCGTTAATAAAGACGCTCCATCGATTTCTCGCTCGACCCTCACAATGGCGAAAGGGAACGGGAGAAACAAAGGAATGGAAAAGGATGCACGCAGTCGGCCGGGTCTTGTTTTAACGCCCATTGTGCTAATAAACGCTAACAACGCTTCCGTTTTCTCATTCTGCCGCGCGATTACTGTCTCACGATCCACGTCGCGGTAGATCCTATCAACGATCGCGCGCGGAAAGATTTCCTCTGTGTTGGCGAGGACAGTAGCAAGGGTTTACGGCTTGTATCCTAGCTTCGGGCCTGTAATTTCCTCATCGAGCCTTTATCCAATCATTTTCAATAGCCTTCCCTGACATCAGCTTCAAGAAGAATCTACTCGAAACCTATTAAAGTATCTGTTACTCGGTCAAAGCTTCAGTTCTACAGTGACGATAGAACAAGTTCTGCAGAAAGAAATAGAAGCCCTGCCCGTTGACAATTATTGCTATTATTCTCCACATAATCGGATCTGCGGGCGCGCTGACGAGCCCCGACAGTGTTCGCCGTGGGCCAACACTCCGGGAAGAGGATTTTTTTCCCCAGCGATAGAAAGGAGGAACGGAGAGGAAGTCCGCGTTTCGAGGCTCCGACGTGTCGGCCCTCGACTTCAATCCGAGGATATTACTCTCCTCGAGGGGCGAATGGAATTAGAACTTTTACTACTTCCTCGGGCAACGTTCGGGGGAACTTCTCCGCGGCCGTTAAGAGAACGCTAACGAAAGTGGATTATATTAGAGGGACTCGCAGCCGCGTTCTCCAGCCAACGGCGATGAATAAATCCGACGGGCGGAACGCGCACGCGACGCTTTAAAACCGGAGGAAAAGCGAGCAAGAGAAGTCGCTTTGAATTTGTAATAACTCCCGGTGGCGAGGGGAAAACGATCGGCAGGCGCCCGTTGGTCGTTAAAAACCCCAGGCGGGTTTTCTAGCGAGCTACGGCCGCTATCAGCCACACGGAGATCCTCGGAGAAGCTTCCAGTAACGAGGATTATAGAAACCGTGACGGTTCCGATACCGGTGAAAATATCGTACGCCAAGCCTTCTGCTAATTCCAACAGGGCGGGTTTAAGCTCGATCCAATTTAACGAAGAAAGTCTGATAAGCAGGGAGGAAGTTCCGTCTGAACAAACGCCAATTAACCGGCTTCTGTCAACGCTCGCTACTTACCCCCTCCCGCCTCACGTTTATGGCGTTACCCTCGTTATCTCTTCTTCGATAAACAACAATCTACTTCCTCCGCGCGGCTATGTACCGTTCTCCTCGTTGCTGCGCGCAACGTTGCTACGCGTTTCTGCCCACGACTCGCGAACCGTGGAATTAATGAATCGGCGGGGAAAAGTTTCAAGAGCACGCGAGAACTGTGAAATCACTGCGTGGATTCCTGCGGCGGTTCTCGTTAGGAGAGTAATTGCTTGGAAAATTCGGCGATTCGGGTCGCCGAGGACTTTGATGGCACGCGCGTTAGTTATGGAGAGAGTGCGTATTCATCTTGGATTAATTTAGGTCTTGGATAGGCTAAGGGACCTAGGTTAGAGGCAGATGTACTAGGTTTGCAGGTAGCGAAGGATTGGTAAGAAGAGCTACTGCGCTGGGATCGACTGATCTAACATTATTCACTTGAAGTGGCTGCGACATTCGTTTGATCCGGAATCGATAAGCGAATGGCAGCACGTAAAAGGATGCTGGATGGGGATGGCGATCGAGGAACTCGCTATCTCATCTGTTGCGATTCGTCATGGCTCTGTGGGTACTCCCATCTGTGGTCCTGAGCTATCGCGGACAAGGATTGGCTTTTTACGACTCACTAAATCTGGCCTCTTTATAGACAGTTTATGGCGTCAAGTTGGTCGCAGTACCTACTTATCTCGCTGCGCGTTTTGTCGAGTTTTTAAGGAGGAGTGATGGGGAGTTTCCTCTGTAATCCTTCGCAGACGGTGATCATTTTGATGGTTTGTCTGACACGCAGGACGGGGCACAATGAGTTCTTTGAAAAGGCAGTTTCGTTTGATGCCTCGTGATTTTAACTGGGTGGAATTCGAGAGCAGGGTCCTTTAATGGGATTAGATGATACGGGTGCTACGAGAAATTGATCTATAAAAATCTAATAACTCGCGCCATTTGAATTTCATTTTCATTCCAAGCAGTGCCTTTTTCTTTGGAGGATAAAGAAACTGAAGTAACGAAGATAAATTGCTCGGAAAGCCTCCTATGCTTTCATGGCTAATTGGACGGTCTTTTCGCCGCTAATTAAGCTGTTTAAAGTGATCAGAGAATCGCCTATTCAACCGAGATAGCCAACAGTTCGAGACCTTGAGTACAGAAATCAGGTTCAAGGAAAAACTCACGGCACAGCCTGCTTCTTGTGCAACTACTTTGGAATACTCAAGGGGGCATATTTATTACCGAAAACCAGGCTAGTTGGGGCCAAAGGCACCCTCGCTGAAACGATTACAGTGTACCTCTTTGAGGCGTTGTCCTTCTTATCAGGAGGACCACTCTCTGCGATAAACTGTAATCTACTTCCTTTCCGGCGCGGAGCTGCAGTTCTTTGACAATGACGAACGCCTCCTTCCGCTCGCAGAGTGCTTCGAGCCTGCTCAACAACCATACCCAACTAATTCCAATAACACGCTGCTACAACTAGTGAACGATTAGCACGAAGATATCTTTTAGCACAAAATTCTGTCAAAGCGTGGCGCCTGCAATTTAAAAAATACGCCAAGATAAAGTACCATTTTTATAAACACAGAATCAGAACTGAGTCCGCGAATATCTTCTTTAAATATACACAAACGCGATGTGAAAAAATGTCTCGAAAAAACCAAAAATGGTGGGACGATCTAGCGTAGGAGAAATGGAGTTGTAGAGCGTAGGAGGAAGAAGCAAGGTGGATTATCCTTGACTGAGTGGAAATGGAGGATAGAAAGGTATCGGTATTCCTGGCGAAAGAAAATGGCTGGAACCGCCGGTGGGAAAGCGTCCGTGAGCGATCTACTTATGGTTATGCAAGCTTCCATGCATGGAGGTTTACCTCGCAAGGACGCACGTGCGTCCCGTTCACTACCGTTCGAATACCATCGGGAGCAAGTCGACCGTTCAAGCCGAGATAGTGCTCATCGTGTTCCCCGAGAAGGAGAGAGAACCGCTCTTGTCTGGCAACAGCCATTCCTGCCATAACGCAATCTACACGGGCTAGCAGAGATTCCTTTCAACAATCGCGCTCCTAATACGGAGAGGGATCAGTGATATCGTTGTTTTAGCAAGATCGCCGCTATTACCTCGACAGATCCTGTTTTATTGCCTCTGAAAGAGCTAATGCAACTCTGCTCGGGGCTCGCAATTTCAGTGTTAAATGGAATTTATCGCGTTGGAATTGGCAGCCGTGTTCGTTTATTGTGCTAACAGATGTTGTTCTGTTTAACAGCTGTGCTTCGACGAACGAGATACATATACCTCGTTCTGTCATTTACTTGTCAGAGAAACGGCCAAGCAGCGTAATTAATCGCTATTATTGTACTTCGATGATACAAAGTTACGCGTGCATCTTGAAGAATGTACGAAATTCAAAGTCGCGGCGCACCTTTGCTTTTATCAACGCAGAGTATAGTATTTTATCAACGCTGAGGATTAAAAGCTTCAAAAATTCCAATATTGGCGGTGCAAATATTTTTTCGTCAATGAATACCGCGGTCTGTGAAATAAAATGTGAACAGCGAGCATGTCTGGGTACGCTGGCGGGAATCGAATCGAAGTCGAATCGAATTTCGGGGGTTGTCGAGGAGAATTACACTCGAGAAATGGAATTTTGCAATGAAAACAAGTGTCAGGCAGAAATGACTGTCCCGTAAGCGAGAAACGCCTGTCGTCCTTGTAAATTACCTCTATATCCAGCGATCCATCCGCGACGCGCGACATTTATCGACTTTCTGACAAAACGACCATCCCGTTTATACATACACATATCAGCACCACAGCGTAATCCTTGGTTTCGTTAATTCGGTTGAAAGACGTCGAAACTTTCAGAAATTTAATCACAGAACAATTACAGCACAGTTCTCTCTGCAACGGGAGCTTCATATTTTCAAACGGCCCCTTCAACTGCACCCCCAATACACATCTGAGCTCTCCAAATCTTCCATAACAAATACAAGAGAGCAAAGGTCCCAGTGAAATAACGTCACAAACCAGTTCGCATCCTCCGAGCGAACGATCGATTTCTCGTCCGTTACCGACCGAGGGGGGGTCGTCCTTTAGGTCTACGCGTCCCCTGTTCCGAACTTAACCTGTCACTTTCCTCGCGTTCTTCTCACACTCTTCCGTTTCCAAGCATCCGTTCGTCCCGCCGGCAGACTTATTTCGCGGCCGATTCTCGCCACGCCGATCGAGGCACTGTTCCTGGACGCCCTCCATGTCGTTCCCTCGTGGTTCCCGATCCACGCCTCGAGCGCCACTCGTCCTTTCTTCCTGTTTCTTCCTTCCAGCACTCACCTCGCGTCTACGCCAACTTTCCCGATCATCGAACGGATAATCGTCCAGCACGAACGTCACATCTCTCGCGACACTTCTCCGCGATTATTTCCCTAATTTTGGACGTATCAAGGCGACTCGTTACGGGCAGCGGCGACTGCGATGTGGTATTACTGGCGGGTACACATGGAACGCGACCCTCGGCCGTCGTGCGACCGACAAACAGCTGCCGCTCTATCCCCACCAACTGGACGCCCCCATCGTTACGGCACTCGCTATGCCACGACCGTACCCTTCTCCATCCTGTCCTTTTATCAATGAACCTGCCCACTGTCCGCGGTTCACTGCCTGGTTTCCCTGCCAGGAATCGGAGGATTTGATTTCCGCGAGAGAAAGCCACGCTCCTACCCCTCCCCCCACAGCAGAGAGAATTTCTGCTCCCGATAGCGATGTTTGCGGGACGCTCTGCGGCTTCGCTGGACATCTGTCTCGTAAATTTCGGTTGTCAGCTGTTGCGGGACACCATTGGCCGGGTTTTTATTAAGTAATCTAGCTGTGTGTTACACTTCGTATTGGATTGAGTAATTAAACCAATTCTATGCTCTGTAAGACTGCAAAACCCGGCGAGGATTAATTACCTGCACTAATTTATGTACGCGCGCCTGCAGTGCTCCTGTGTTAAATATTCAATTGAAGAACGAGTCTGTTGCTTGATTTTGAAATGCTCTTTACGTCTGCCTGCACACAGGCGTGGATGCATTTGGTGGTTTCCTACGAGTCTGTACAGGGATCCAGGTAAGTTTGTCCGGAACCCTGAGAAGAATAAGGGTCTGCGGGGCCCCTGATTCCTGCACTTTGCACAGAGGCCAACTGTGGGCCAGGTAAGCGATTGTAGAAAGCCTGGCTGTAAAGGCGCGTTCCTAATGGACTTCCGAGACAACACGTGCCATGAGCAGTCATCGATCGGCATTTCCGAGGACTTTTTTAAGGAAGACACTCTCCTGGCATATTAATAGCCACTCTTTTATGTCCACGCTGGCGCGTGTGGAATGTCGACGCCGGCTCACAAAAGGAGATGCGAATGAATCCTCCGCTTCGCCCTTATGCGTCCGTCGCGGATTGTGCGACTCGAAATTAATCGCGAAATCGCTTTCCAGATGTTTGCGCAAGCTGGCGAATCGTTTCCCAGCTTTCCAAGGCTTTTCTCCCTCGTTGTCTGGACTCGTTGCAAGCGAGGGATTGAATTAGACGTTTCATTGAATTACGGGAACGAAGGAGACTGAATGGGCATGGAAAAATGAGAAATCGCGTATCGCATGCCAAGGGAATACTGTGAATGGGATGCAGAGGAGCGGAGAAAGTAGTCGGTCGCCTCGTTAGGTGAAATTCTGCGAGGAAAGGCGTCTATTGTCCGGTAAGAACATAATTTCCACTCTTTCGGATGCGCGGAGAACAATGGGATGGCTTCGTTCGCACGAGACAGAATGCTGCATCGCTGGGATGAATCTCGGTGCTCGTTACAATCGAAAAGGAAACTTCCAGTCGCGATTTACTCGCTGGGAGTCTCTTCCTAATTTCACACGATATTAGCTCCGATAATTGTAGTCTGCTATATGCAGAATTTATTTCCCCTGAATGCTTCAATTCATCGCGACGCTCAAGCTCTAGAATGTTCTCAAAATAGCAAAATAGCAAGATAGCCGAGGCAGATTCCTTTCTCCCTGAATTTCTTCAAAATTCTTAGAACCTCTGTCATCCTCTACGTATGTAAATCGTGCCAGACCGCCGCAAATGAGGAAGCATTAGTGTAGCTCCGTTTGCCAAGGCGCGATTAAAAGAAAACAAGCTGAATTGGTCGCTGAGAAATGCCTGCTCTCTGGACTCTCATTAAGAAGACGAACCGCATCGCGGGTAAAGCGACCCGTAATTACTTGACCTAAATGCGCGTACACATCGACACGTGGCCCGATTTTCCAGAGAATTAATTCCCACTCTCGATCGTTGGATTGAATAAAAAAGAAAAGGGACGAAGGCGAGGTCGAGAGTGTCATGGAAAAATAGCGCGGACAAATCGTTGGAATTAACGAGCGGCTGCCGATGGGGCTCGAGGTTCAAAGCTCGTAGGTGACGAACGAATCTGCTGAACGTGACTCAGGCCTGGCGAAAGCCACGAAAGAGGCGGGAGGGCGCAACGACTCTCGTAAAAGCGTTCGACGACCCGTAAAGCCGCGAATAAAGCAGGAAAGCGTTGGTCGTGATATGTTAATGAAAGATTCATGGATCCGCGGGGCGTGCTTGTCGCATCCCTCAGCTGGCAGGGGTGTAACGGGTCATTGCGACTGCATTTTCCCGTTTACTTGAACAGGGGGAGACGTTAGACAGTATTCGCGGGTGGACAGGAGGAGGTTATTAGGAATCGATAGCGTAATTCTGTTCCGCAAAGTGAAACTGGCTTGGGACCGGCGAGTATCAATTTTCGAATCGGGTACATAATCTATTCGGCTTGTCTATGTTCTCTGCCGCGGCGCCCTCTCACTCGCTCTCAGTCTTTCCTACTCACTACGGCAAGTACAAAAGAAGTAGCGAGGATGGCAAATTTTTAGTCATCGGGTCACAAAATATGGCACTTTAGGGAGAGCACGAATCGTCGAATTGCGAAAGACGAGATCTGTGGATTGAATGGGAACAAAAAGCAGTGCAAATGTTTGTGCCAGACAGAAGTAATTCTTCTGCAGGTAGAGACGCCATTTCCATCTGGGGAAAAACGAGGGGGAAGTTAAATAGATAAAGTAGAAGTCTGCTCGAAGAGCCATTAACGCACCCCTTTGTAGCACCTCAAGTTCGAGAATCATTTGATCAGACGCAGATAGGTAGCACAGAACTTGTCGTACAATGGATTTCCGTACACTGTTTCAAGATAGATGCAGCAAAGCCCGCATGTCCCATCGAAGAAAGACGTGCTCTTCCTTTCTTCCTGCCAATTAACAGGAAGGGCTGCAATTAAAGTCGCTGAAACGAAGGACAGTTCACCGGGCTCGACACAAGCTCGAGAAGTGGAGCGTGAGGCAATATGTGAGTTCGCAGGTGTGATTCAGGAAATACGTTTCCCAGGGAGGCTGGAAAATATACGACACTGGGAGGAAATTGCGGGTACAGCGATGTGGACATCCTGTATTATTCGTAGTAAAGGAAACCTCGCCGGTGGACAAAAACCTCCATAATAAAAGAGGGGAAAAATGACTGCGGGCCTTTGAATATTTTCTTTGTCGGAAATAACGAGATGATGGTGCTCTATACCCCTTTTTTCTTTCTTTTTATTTTCGAAAAGCATTTTCGTTTCCCACCAAAGCGACGGGATGGAAAATTATGCGACGATGGGACATCGATTTTGCGAGCGCGAAACCAGCGATATCGGGGTCGAATAAAGCGCGAGAGAGGAGTCAAAATCTCTCCTCGAACCATGGTTACAGTGTCAGTCGATCTAATTGCCTGTGTTCCCATTCGCGACAATTTCGTAAACTAATGGTCCCGCTTTAATTAATCCACGTAATTGGAAATGACTGCGACGGAACACGGTTGATCCGTTCAACACGCCCGTTAATCGCATTGACTTTCGATCACCAACGAATTAATAGAAATTAAGCGACAGTTTTCGGAAACTCGTACGCGTCGTTGCAGGTGCACCATAGTGTATAAAAACTATTACAAACGATTTTGTCTTTCGAGAAATCAGCTACGTTTGTTGGGGTCTCTGAATAGAAACGAAGATAAGTGTAATTATACCTTCGATCTGGAGAAGTCAATCAATATTTGATTAGTGGATCTCGGAGAAGATTGAAATTAAAATACCTACTTGAATGTCGATCGCGTTCTTAAAGAGTGTGGAAATTGGGAATGCAACGACATGACCGCAGAAATAATTCCTCGGCGGGTCTTTCGATCGAAGAGTTTAATTGAAGCTTCTTATTCTATTTTAATATTTTTAATGGAAACTCCCAGGAGCACAGACTTTGGCGTTACCAAGAAGAAAGCGGACCCTGTGCTAGTGTACTAGAAAAATCATATCAGTTACTGCTCATTAATAGGGCAGCCTAGACGTAGGAAGTTTTAATCAGCAATCAATTTCCTGATAGAAAGTAAACTTGTTGCGGCAGAAGATTATCTAGCGCTTACTTCGCTCCACGAAATTTCGATTTCGTGATCCGCTCATATATTTCACCGCAAGATTCAATTTAATTTCACTACCAACGTGTTGAATCCCACCAAGCAGGAAAAGCAAGGTGAAAATTTGAAATCGACTCGATTCCCCCGATATTCGAACCAAGTTTAAACAGGCAACTCGAAATGTGGCGCAGCCAAGGTATAAATAAAGAATCGTCGAGGAATTCTGCGGGATCGAAGGTGAAGGGGCAAGTGGAAAGAGAGAGGCACGAGAGGATAATGCATTTTCCACAGTTTAAAAGGCAGCTTCAGGTAGGGTCTCCTATACGCGACTGGACGCAACGTCGAGAACTTCAAAGTCGATTTTCTCGAGAACGAAGCGCGATATCAAAAAAAGTTATTGTTCCTTTTCGACTTATAACAAGTAAATAAGCCGAGAAAAAGAAATACAATTTTTTGATATTGCGCTTTCTTTTTGAGAAAATTGACTTTTGCACCCAAGCACTAACGTCTTTATCTTACAGTCCGAGAGGCTTTGCTTTGTATTTAGAAACGAAATCAGGGTGGCAATTTTACCACCATTTTCGGAGGTAATTTTCATATAATCGAAAGGAAATTGCGTGTCATGCCGATAGGATTACCGACGTAGCACAGGGTTGCTCTTTGCTGCGCAATGCCGATTTTACACGTCGACGATTTACGCTTGCTCGGCGTTCGTACGTCGAAACATGTATACCTATCGGATCCAGTGTTCGATTCATCTGTCGGGAGCAACGAATGACGCGATGGGAAATCGCGAAAATAAACGAGACCCGCCGCGCGTATTTTAAGATTAGACTGTCACCGGAATGATCCGTGCCTGGCGTCGAATTCAGGATATCCCAGCTAGACGGCCAGATTATCCTGTCAGTCGAGTTCCTCTAACGCGTGTTCAGGAAAAAAAAGCTTCAGTATCGTATCACATTTTCAACGTTTCCCGAAGTGAATCTCATGACCCCCATTGCTTCGATTAATTTCATCGTTTCGATTAGGGCGATTCGACTCGGCGGACCCCCAGCTGATTACAAGCACTCGTGTGTCCAGGATTGTAAAATTCTGCAACTTTGGAACGCGAGCATTTTATTATTTCATTCCAAGCCCATCGAGAACTTTTCCGCCCAGCGGTGTTCCTGGGGATTGGTAATGATTTTCCAGCAGGCTTTAAAGCGATATGTACTCGTCATTAAACGTAGGTGTGTCCACGACATGTGGCCTGGTCGATAAAGCTTCCACGGCTATTCGTTTCCGCGTTGTCGATTGCCAAATACATCGCGTACATCAGGTGAACTTGGCGCATGCGATCTAGCCGGCGCAACTGTTACGCGGTGGTTCCTTTCCGTCCCGAAATTCGGTTACCACGCATTTCGGGGGTACCTAAATCAACTGCAGCCATGTCACGCCCAATATACGAGAATGCTATCGTAATGTATGATAGGTTCGGGTTCACGTACAATTTTGCGCATTAAAGATTCTGAAATTTCCTGGGGAGAGATCATTGTTCTTCGGCAAGATTAAAATCTGATCTTTAACGAGTAAAGGGAAGAGGGAACTGTCCTAAGGGTTAGTAAATTTATTGTTGAGATACATAGGCAGTATGATAAGCCATACGAATGCAAATACGCAGACCACAATAATTCCCCACCGCTTAATCGATTAAACCACGTTTACCTTTTAATTACGATGAAAGGCTCCTCCTCGTCGAATTATTCCTCTCTCGTTGGCATGGACTAAAACACTGTAGTTCTTGTTTCATATTAATTAGTCCTCACTACTCCGAGAATAATTTAATTTAATAATGTAACGACGGCTGTTTTTAATACAAATATGTATCAGTCTTCCAGCAATACTTTTGTCGCTGGAAAACGACTTATTGATCGACAATCATCGCTTCCAAGAATGCATCACGTTCACCATGACGCAGAGAAGGGCCACGTAATGCATTTTTATGCGAGCGCAGCCTTGATTCACTCTCATTACGCAGTTATTATCACGCTAGTCAATGCTCGGCATAATCACCTCCTTCGCGGACAAAATTCTCTGTCGCCCCTGCAACCGATTCTTCTCACGCATCGGCCCTTCACAGCCTCTGTGGTCCTTCGTCGAGAAGGATTCTTTGCTATCCTTATCATCAAGCACACTTGCACTCTGACAATCCTTGATATTACAGAACGTGGCTTTTCCTCTTTAACCAACGGATCATCGTCAATTTCCAACTCGTCGTTTATTAACGCCGCATCAAATATTTACGCGTCCCTACGAGGACGAGTCGATCGATAAGTCACGCAGCATTGTATTCGCTTCTGAATGTTATCGTAGGAAATCCGCGGGGATCAATCAACCGTGAGGAACGTTCATCTGGATATCCATTGCTGAAATTCAACCAGCAGACTGGCAGATTTGCATACAGTTTTCCCTTTCCACGCCAAGCTCTTATTCTTTACCCAGTTTCCTTGCAAAATTCGCAAATCCGCAAATCCGCTCTTGTACGCTTAGTCTAGTCTTTGGAGTAGTCTTCCGTGCAACGTGGACTATACAGTGTTTCCAAAATTCTTCTTACTTGCTCTCCAAGCGTTTCCCTCTCGATACTTGGCAAAACCCTTCTGGCAGCAGCTTCAGTAATCGTTTATTATCCTCCCGCACGTATCCAATCTCGACTCCACGTGTCGCCCTTGATGTTCGATCCTCAACGTCCTCCGAAAACGGGCGCGCCACGTTCAAAGTCACTTCAATTTCGTCCTGGTTTTGTGCTAATAGATCCTTTGAACTCGTTAGTCAAAGTCTTGATTTCTGCCCGACCTTGATCACGAAGAGAGCAACGCGAGGGAAATAGGTCCTTGCGACACCGAGGAAGGACACCGACTGAAAGGAAGGAAGGAAGGCTTGCAACAGATGCACACTACTGTTGGGCATCTGGGCATGACACCGGGGCAGGTGAGTTCGAATTTCGTCCAGGGCCGTACGCTTCGGCGAAGGGACGAATGTAGGGACGAGCCAATGAATTCTATTGAATATAAAACTGTCGATGTGGTATGAAAGTTCCCTCGTCGATGGGAAAATAGACCCAATTCTTGTTCCGCGGGAATACCCAGCTCCAAATTAGCATTTAGAACGCGCCCGATTACAATCGAACGCGAGGTTAGCACGCACCGATAAGGAGACCTCTTCGCTCGCGCTGCTCGATAAAGGATTAACAGAAATTATTACAGAGTTGCGTGCAACGCACGTTGCTGCCCCGACAGAGCGGATGATCATCAAAAACCGGATAAAAGAGTGGTGTCCTTCGGGCCACCTGCTTTTCAGTTCGCCACGTAACGGGTGACCTGCAACTACTTTCCGTCCGAACTACTTCCGACCAATTTCCCGCACTGTCGTCCATCTTCGTTACTATTTCCCCGGGCAACAACGGCCGGGAGGTTGTTAAGAAGTTCCTGTACACGCCGAGGGCCGTATAATCGACGCAGGAAAGATTTACAGCGATCACTCTGCCGCGCGAGACGGAGGAAATGAAGTTTCCATCAAGCACGCCTCCTCTCCGCGTGTTTTTCCGACCTGGTTCGCACACGGTCGGGAACCAACAGACTTTCTCTATTCGTTTAAACTCGAGGAACAGGGACAATGATCATCGAAATTGTCGCAAACTGAATGGCGAAGATTGAACATTGAATGGCAGTGAAACGGAGTTGGCTCTCCGAGAGGAATAGTTGAAATGGAATCATGTAAAATGTTCTGATCGAGGTAAAGGTAACGGTGGGTATTTAAAAAGTGCTTGTAAAAAACACTGTAAGTGCCAAAAATCCTGTTTATCTATCGGTTAATTGGCTCTTACACGTTGGTTGGACGTATCAGTGGTACCATCATTTAACAGTATTGGTAATTTATTTACAAAGGGAAATTGCATTAAAATTCTAAAATAAAATAAAGATCATTTTTGTTTAATTTTGGTACTTTACAGCGTTTTCTACAAGGACTCTTCATTTATTGGTAGAAAGTTTCACCGGAGGAGAATGATTCCCTCATTTTTTACTACGCGTTTCATAACATAATCGATTGTGCAGCACTCTGCGAAGGAAACCGTTTAACGAACCGTTACCTAACAAGCTCTACGACTCCAAGTCCCTTTGGACACCCGGTATATTGATACCTTGCACTACAGGTGCCGCCCTTTTCCGGGCTGTTTTTCTCCTAGTCTGTCGCAGGAACAAGGGTGAACAGCGTCCTCGTAACGGAAACTTCTAGACTGCCCCGACGTAACCGTGTAATTTAATGCAGAATTTGAAAAGAACGAAGGACGAAAGACCATGGGAATACGCAATCGGATTTCTGTGACACATAAATACTCCAGAGCCATTCATACACGTGATATCCCACGAGTGATGGTGGAATTACGTGAGCAACGACACGGTCCAGCTGGAGATCTATTAATTATGAGAACTTAGAGCCACGATCTTTGATACCTACGTAACTGCCTCCGCACTCGCCAACTGCTCCTTCCAGCCGTAAAGATACCGATTCCCATAAAGCCGCGTAATTCCAGATTACCTCAACAGAATTTAATATCCCAAAGCCGCGCAATTTCCGCGAGCAACATTATCGCCGCTTTCGCGGCGCGAACACCTCGCCCTGCGTAATTTGTAGCACTCCAGATACTAGCATCGCTCGAAGAACTTTGCTCTTTTCGAAGCACGCTACCTTCGTACTAAGATATCCCACAGAGACTGCGCTCATTCGGGACATATCTCGCGCATTTTTTAAACAAACGCTTCCGACATCTTTATCTACCTTGACGTGACACATTACTCGATCAGCATCAAGGAGAAATGACTCCCGGCTCGATCGCGACGCAGGAATCCAAGGAAGAAGGGAGCTCGAGACACGCTCCGTGTTTTCGAGTTTAGCTTTGCGGCGGAATAACCCTGATCTCTTTTCCAATTCTCGCGACTCGCTGGCGAGGGGCAGCGCGCTCCCACACGCTCGCGTGCGCGAAAAATAACATTCAGCTCCTCGGAAGCCGCGTGCCCATTTCCGGCGAGGAGAACCGTCCGCGGGAAGCGGTTTCCCTAGATAAAGCTCGTTACGACCTCGCGTTTTTCCGCGTTCTCCAAACGGAACCACGCTCCTGGCCTTTCCATTCCTCTAATTACACCGAGGCACTTGCAAACGACACGACCTATATAGCAAGGCACACCGTTCGCGTCGACTCGTTCCCGAAGCTCAGCTCCTCAGCTCTTCGACAATCTGTTCAGACTTTCAATTTATTCCATCTATTCAACGATCCCTGTTGTCGGTGGCAGGGGCGAGGTTCTAGCGGCCGCACGATGCAGCCGGAGCCTTCGAAATCGCATTATTATTATTACCCGCCAGTTGAACGCTCCACGGGCAGAAGACGCTAGTGAAGCCGTGGGTGAACAAAGAGTGGAACAGTAAAAGTAATTACCGAGACTGCAGGTGGAATGCTTAATCGGACGCGTGTGATTTAGAACGGAGAAACTGTGGAAGAAAACGAGAGCGAGAGGAAAAAGGCATCGATGTCGGTGCTTTAATCTTCAGGTAGGTAGGTGGAAGAGGGAGGAAGCTAATTTACGGAAGAATATGAAAAAATTTCGCAACCCTTGCTGGCCATCGGCCGACACTCGTCTTTTGCATAATCCGGAGGAGTGTTGTCCGTTTAAGGAAATATCGGAGCAAGATACCCGATACATGGTTCATTCACTACCTCCCGTGTTATTACAGCTTATTAGCTGCATTTTTATGAACTTGCCAACGATTCACGCTATAATTTGATTGCCGCTGTTGTAATCCCGATCTGTATGCGATCCCGAGTCTACTTTCACTTGATCCACGTGGCGATACATCGTCCACCACACAGTGGATCGCTCTGCGAATCACTTTCTTCGGTCTACTTTACCCTAGCTGGATTCCCTTTATCTCGGGTCGGATCGAGATTATGAAACATCGATTTACGAACGCATTAAACCGCCGCCGGGTCTGCCTGGGAATTCATGGAGTGTATATACTTTGTGGATTATACGCACGGCATTCTGAAAGGAACTCAGATCCGCGATCGTCGATATCCCACCGATCTGAGAGATTAGGGTGGTTTAAGAACGCGGGCTTCTAAAAGCAATCTTCGAGGTCCGCGAGAAGTGAAAATACATTTGCATACGCGTATAGCTAAGGATTTCCATATCAGCAATCTCGTACGAAAATAAGTCTCCTTTGGAACGGAGTTAAATGGAACAACTGAGAAAACGCAACGCAATTTGTACGACAGTTTTACGATTAGGTACTTATAAACATTTGAAAGATAACGAAAGTCTTTTTGTTTTGTAGATACACTAATTATTATTATTTCGTCTTTATTACTCGCTTGAATAATGCAGTGCGTATGGATAATTGAAATAGTAATTGGAGTAAAGGCGAGGCTGCAGTAGATACTGTAATAAGCCTGACCATTAGAACATAAACCTAAGAAATAAACCAATGCAAGCTCAATGGTTATTATTTAGTTTTTTTTTGCTATCTGGTCTTAAACAGAAATGTCCCTTTCATCCCACCTCTCCTTTACTAAAGACTAAAGACCAGAGATTAAAAAAATTATTCGTTATACGTTCGTTAACCCGAGTTAACTTTACTCGACACATGACGAATAATTTCTTTACCTTCTAGTCGTTATTAAAAATTTTATTTATATAAAAATTTTGCCCATTTCTGCTAAAGAACCGCCAATGTTCCCCCTGACGAGCTGAGCAGTGAGCAGAGACGAACGCCGGCCATGGGTCGGCGAAGCTTAAAAAGACCATCGAGTACACCTGCAACGAAGCAGCCGAAAGGGCTGGAAATGGAGGGAAATGAAAGTGACACGTACCCCGGGCTTTCGTCCAGCCTCGATCAAGGCGCTTTAACGACCTTTCCCATGGAGAGTGAAAGCCGTAGCCGGCCCTTCCCGGCGGGCGGAATCAGACGAGCCGAGGAAGGCGCGCGAGAAATTTCTTCCTGAAAAATGCCCGCTAAAACGCGGGGCAGATGCTGCGCCAAATGCAGGAACCGGTTTGCTGCACTCTCTCGGATGCACCAAGGTCCTCCACCTCTGGCCCGTGTCCCTCAAACCTCTCCAGGGTTCGTTTTCGTCCCGTCCCGTTCCAAGGGCGGCTCTCGATGTCTCGCCGAGACACGAAACTCTTTCCTCTTCGACCGCATCCTCGTTTTCACGGCTGAGAACTCCACCCTCCGCGGCCAGGCCTCTCCGCGGCTCCTTCGTCGAACGCGCGGCGGAATTCTTTCCAGCTCGACACCTGTCCGCTCCGCGTTGAATGTCTGATTCGAGACGCCGAGTTACGACAACGTTACCATGTCAGAATCGTCCCACGCGACGCTTCCACTGGCAGAGCTGACGCAACGAGCGTTAGACACCGCGGGCGATTAACTCTGCAACTTTTCGCGACGCAAAGTTTTTAAGGGCCCCTCCGGGGGATCCTGGTTATCTGCTGCGAGCAGGTGGAACGCTGCACAATGGAGCGCGGAAGTGGATTTCAGTAGTGACGACTTGGTCACCGTCTTCCTTCAATTTCTGATTTCTCAGCAATGGGCGTCAAATCACAGGCGTGAAAACAGCTGCCTTTTAACTCGAACTTAATCGTTATTGCTAACTCCGAAAAATTCCCCAGAATAAAGGTCCCTTAACGTCACACACGTGTCCCAAGTTCGATCCATCAAAGACACAGCGAGGCAGCTTTTCGAAGACAGCGAATAAGCGGGGCGGCAGAAATTCGCGGGCGTTTAACTCGCGAGGCCTCGACAAGGGAAAACGTGGTCGTTACACGTTACACGATCGAGAAGCCGCACACTCGAGATTCGTCTCGCGTGTCGCCACCGGGGACTATCATATTTTCCAAAAGCGATCGCGTTACCAAAGGTCGATCGAGTTACCAGAAACTACTGGCCAGCGGCGGGTGAGCGTTTAATCGTGCGCTGCCGATCGACCCGATCGGCGTTCCGCCTTTTCCGCCGCTTTTCACCGAACGTTTAAACAGCATCGTGCCCGCGAACGTCCACCAAAACGCGCAACCTCCTTCCCACACCTCTCTGCCGCGTATTTCGTCGCCACGGGTATGCAGCTTGTCCAAGAATCGACGCGATTCGCCCAAGGAGCTGCGAGTCCACTAGTCTCCTTCACTTGTCACTCGATCGATCACCTACGCGACACTGTCGCCGATGGATCGCGATCCTCGACGCCTCTCGCGGGAGCAGGCGAAGCGTTCCACGGCCGAGAAACAACCGAGCAGGCGAACAATCGTGGACTGAGAGGCTCCTTAGGCCGGCGAGCCCGTGTAGCCAACCGCGTGACCGAACACGAGGACGTAAACAAAACGTGGAAGATGATTGGCCGAGCCTCTACCTGACCATTCAGGTATGTCAGTCAGATTGCCTGCCAGGGGCACCTCTGGCCGGTGTTTACCACAAAGAGCAGCGATTTTTTTCGGCCTCTTTTCCGAAACACACGTCATCGCCGAAACACGTTCTCATCGAACCAGCTCAGACGGAGGCTGTTAATAATCGCTTTCTGGAAGTCGATGTAAAGGCCGAGGGTATTACTATGCCCTTCGAGCTATGGCACAGGTAGGATTCTTTTAATTGGAGCGCTGGCGCGAAAACGGCACCCACGCCGGCACGGTGACGCTCGAAAATTGCATTCGATGGTTTGTAACGTGTCCACGCCGCGGACATAGGGCTGGTTTAATTAAAAGCAGCAGACAATTTTTGTCGAGGTATATGCTCCGTTTGACGCGACATCGAGCAGTCGACTGTCCACGTTTCCGCGTCGATTCACGATTCGCGCTGTGAATCGGGCGCCGAGCAGGAAGAAGCCACGGTAGCTTCTTTTACTTTCACCTGATTGTTTATGGGCTCTGCGTCCAGTCACGTTCTCGAGCACGACACGAAGACGACGTAGCCTTCGAACGGTTCTCGGCGCTCTCTGATATCTCTATGCTCGGCCGTGCGTCACGTGGAGGAGTACTCGCGAAGGCAACGGCGAGGTAACGCCTCGGTGGCTTAGGTCAGATTCGGAGGCGTTCGACGGAGGAGAGGCTGGCGAGGTCGAGGCGATGCTCGGCCAGGCGGTCGGTGGCGCGCAGCGACGTCTCAGAATTCTCGTATTACGTGGGTACAATGGTTCGAGGAGCACGTGAAAGGCCCCACGGAACGTCACGAAATTCACGAGGCGCTCGTGCACCTTTCTTCGGCGGAGCGTTGCTCCCTTCTTCGCCGCGAAAGTGGGGCCAACCGGTTTCCCTGTCCACGAGTCGCTGCTGCTAAACGGCCCCCAGGATTGGCCGAGACCGAGCCGGGGCCAGGACCGTACCTAATGTTGGTCTCCGTCAGCTGAGGAAAGATCGAGGGAAACGGTGGTGATCGAAGATGGGGCACCGTGGGGCGAATTTCTGGGCCTTGAGAGGGCGTCGGGAGACGAGGAGAGCATGTGGCAAAAATGGCACTCCGAAATGAAGTTTCAAGCTTCAAGTGAATCCTTGATATTATCACATTGAAGATAGTCTCGCGTTTTTCAAGCTCGACTTGTGGGATTTAACTAAGCTTCCTGGAGACTTATCCGAAATTAGAGGTTCAAGCAAATTGAACTCCCATCGTTAGAACGAACTCCGAACGATTGTGCGTCAGAAAGACGCGCATTCTGTATCTCTGTTTCAGGAACGATAATAGTACGGCGTTTCTGCAATTTAACTTGAAAACTATGTGCATTCCCAGTGGCTAGGAACTCGTCGCCGGGAAATTGTTCCTTGGGGACGTGACCGTTTGTGAGAGATAGATTGAACCCGTGCAAATGCGAGCCACAAAGTTAATGGAAGCCTGTGAGCATCAGGATCCGAGTTATCATTGAACTTTCACGCATGAGGTATTGAATTTGCACGTCGATTCAGTGGATTCAAATACAACTTTGCTCCCTAGCGAGTGGAGAATTTGAAGGCTGGGGCCATTGGTGTGTTAGATTGTGAATTCTTCTCTATTCGCAGAGAAATTAGTGGAATTCAGGTGGCAAGAGTTCCGTTGATCCTTCAGTTTCCATTAGATAGAGAGCAACCTAACTAATTCATCTTACTCTGCGCTCCATCGTATTAAAACGTATATAGCTGTTCAATAGTTAAGAGACTGTGAAGTTGGAGGAACTGCAATAATTGCTCAAGTTAATCGAACTTTTCGAGGAACTAATTCAGTGTTTAACTTCCAGGATAACTTCCTCCGAAACTCCGACGAGAAAAGCTTCCGAACTTTTCGGCGATCCAGATTTAATCGACATTCCTCGTGACGGCCGATTGCTCTAGTTGACTTCTCGCGTTCGTCAAAGTTACAGGGATAATTTTCGAAGGAGACAATTCTGTAATAATGTGACGTAATATTGGCAGCCATTATTGAGTTCGCGCTGTCGACGAACGTCGAAGATGGAGATTGACGGCCCAGCTATCCTTAGAGCTGACAGGAAATCATGCAAAACTGGTAGATAAAGTTCTTCGAACTAAAGTTCTATGAAGCCTAAATAGTTTGATCTTTCAATATCCTCCACCCCTTTAGTCAGAAACGACAATTAATAAAGTAGAAAACGTCCAGCTACCCAAAACCCACCAGTCAAGAAGAACAATTACGTTTCAACTTCTATAAGTATTCGCAGCCCTAACAGTCACCCCCATAAATTTAAAATCAACTTACCCAACCTCGCTCTCAGAGCGGCATTAACCCGAAGCCAAACTAAATTTGCGCTTCAGAAGCCAGCCACGAACTGCTCATGAAAATGGTAAGAATCCTTCCAAAGCTTATCTCTGTAATTACATTCGCTGTTCCCACCAGTTTCCTTCGCCCCATATTTCATTTCCCAAAGCCCATAAAATTACCCCCGGCTGGCAGAGTCGAAGAAATAAATTTCGAAAGCGCAGAGGCCTGCGAGTTCTGGCAATATCGTAGCGCCATCGATCAAACGGGAAGGTGGATCCGTTACGATGGAAAACGGCGAATCTGTGCGAAAAATTGGGGGACTCACCCAAGACTGCTCTGTGCCCCTTCACCCTCCTGCCGATGCTCGGCGAGACCAGGCTGAGTCTGTCGGTCCTGCTACCAAGCAAAGGGCTCGGGCTCCTCCTTGGTGGCGGCTGATCAACGAAAAGCCCGTAGCTTCTGCCGGCGGTGACGGTGTTGCTGCCACTGACAGTTCCTACCCCTCCTGCGATCCCCCATTCAGCCACGCTGTCGATCGAGCTGCTTCTCGGAAGGCAGGAGCTTGTGGGGCTGCAGTCCCGTCTGTCAATCACCGTCACTAGATTAGAGGTTTTCAGGTAGATGCGACTGGCATGCAATTATTCGCGCAATTTTTCAGGAATCGGGCGCCGCGACGCGGCCCGCCCTCAGGGATTGAAATTTCAGGGTAGTTCGGCCGTCCAGTTCGATAAATGGTCAACTGCACAGGCAGCGGGAAGGCTCTCTGAAGCTATGTTCCACATTAGTCTCAATTCTGCGCTCCCTACAAAATGCCACTGTAGAAGCTAAAATAATCGAAATTTTTCCATGAATATTTAACATTGATATGTACTTTCTAAAATTACTTTTAAAAAAAATCAATTTTTTTCAACCCGTCTAACCGGAAGACCCCTTAAAGTGTTAAATTGTTAGCGCTATTCCACACAGGATTACCGATCATACAGTTTACATGGTAGATATTCGAGGAATTGACGTATAAAATTCACGAAGTTTCCCGAGTGTAGTGGTGTAGTTAATCTTCACCGCTTTCCCTAGCCGCTTAAAACCACCCCTTGGATGGCGTGTCCTGACCTCTGCCACACACTATTAGGTCCTTATTACATCGCCCCGTATCCGCCACCCCTAATCGTGTTTATTCAAAACCCTCTTTAAACGGCGAACAATTACCATCTACCATTTTCCCTTTTCCCCGCTTCGTACGCAAGCTAGTTTCTCGACCTTTAATCCACCCTCGACTTCAACGCTGCACATATTAAAACTGATAACGCCATTCGTACGGTGATACCTTTATAGGTACCCTAGATTCGCTGCATCCTTGCAAGCACCTCGTTGCACTCCCCCCCCCCCCTTCTCTGTTTGCGTTTTTAGTGCGCGCTAGCTGCTACGACCTGCAATTTCCTCAGCCGATGAAACTCGCCACCCTTCGACTGGAGAATCGTTTGAGTTGTAATACGAAATATCTTTGAATAAAGCAGATCACAGAGCAATTGGCCCATTAGAAAGCGCGAAATTCCACGAAAGAAGACAATGGTACTGGGTTAGGTTTTATCAACAGAGACGTACCCTACGCTTTTTGCGTTACAACCCAATCCATTTTCCATTCCACGTACCATTCTGCTACACAGGCCTACGCCTCCGACTTAACAGCTTCTGTGCCCTTCGTTTTACACGTATCCAGCAAACAAGGGGGAGCGGTGAGTAATGTTAATAATTTAAATAAACTGATTTGAATCTCCAACGCTGGGGGTTTACCTCCCGTCGCCATTACCTACCGTTTCTATTGCTCGCGTTTCTTCCTCGGGGATCTATTTCGCAGCGGAGAAAGAGCGAACCTTCAAAAATCACACTCACAAATCTACGCTTTCGCGAATGCCGTTTAGCCGTTGCCGGAATGTCCTGGTTACGAGAATGGAAGACGAACGGCACCGAAGCACGCGTAGAACATCGTAATGTGTAAAGCTACGCTCTCAGAAAGCTCGTGGATATTTCGTGGAATTCGTCTTTTCGAAAGACAATTCTTTTTGGAGGGAAGCGTAGCAAAGGGAAGTGGCGAGGCATGTGCGTTCAGTTGAAGCACCAATGCTGCCAAATTTATAATGTCCCTCTTCCCCGCGGTGAATGGGAGGCAGATTAAAAGCAAGGGCTGCTCTGGGGATGCCGCGACGACAGGCGCTAATTAATTCGGATGCTGTCGGCTTCGTAAAGGGACCGGAGTATTCCCTGTGTCCAATCTTGCCTCTTTCAGAGAATAAAAAGCCTTTACACGTGGCATTCGGCTAGATTGGGATTCCAGATTACACAGTGAAAAGTTCACTGCGATTTTCAGCCTGTCAAAGTCGCTGCAAGAGACTAACCTCCGAGCTAGAGACATTGTCCCTTTGTGGACACCGAGCTTTTTATTTCACACCGTCGACCGGAGCTCACTTTGCACCCCCTTTGTCGCTGCCAGCAATATTACAAATAATTATTCCCACTGTGCCATCGCTGTGCAACGAGTTTTCTGCTACTACTGTGAACCAGATTTCAACGTTGAGTTTATTCTATTATCTAGCAACAGATTTATGTCAAAAGGATTGAACATAGTGGTATATTTATTTAGCAGAAGAAGTACCTACTACATGTCACTAAACAAATTGCGTGAGAAATATTCCGGAGCAAGGATGAAGTGAAGGAGAACAGCGGGGGGAAATCCAGAGCCATTAGTGCCATAAACCAACGCTCGTGATTAATCCTTTGAACCCAAGACACTCGGGCCATTAATTTGTCAAGGAGAAAAAGTCCAGACGAGCGACAACAACTGTATCTACAAAAATATGGATAAAGGAAAATGAGAGAAAATTGCAGAGCCCCCAGTAGTTTCGTCTTTAAATGCACGCCTCTCCCCCTATTTTTCATCTCTAACTACGTGGATCCGTTCCAAGTGCTCGTTCTTAGTCGTCACGGAGAGTTCTTTGCGCTCGCAATTACCATGGCTCGAATTACGTGGCAGCGACTTGCAAATTACCCAGTAGGCGGCATTTGTGATTCGACGGTTCGCTCCATTCCCGTCTCCCGCTGGAAAAACATCCGTCCATCGTATGCACGTTGAATAACTCTCTCGTTAGCCAATTTGCTAGAGAATAACTAAATTCCGCTCGACAACAGAGAATTTTCTGCATCAATTGCCACCAGTTCGATTGAAATGGATGGATAGGAGAAAGGAGCCAGACAGCCAAGCATTCTGGTATTCTTCCCTGCCGGCACGTCGAACTTCGAATTCCCCTTTGTCAAATAAGCTACGCGAATTCCGCTCGCGAAATTAGCATGCATCAACGGGTTGTTTGATCATTGATTGGGATAATATTTACCGACCTGGTGGAGACTGTGAATAATTCGGGGGGATCACGCGTGGCTATTGTACCACTGAAAATTAACGATCGCTCTAGAACGCGAGAACTATCGATTCCAAATGCATACGTATTTTGATTGTCGAGGCAATGTTTTTCCAAGCTTTCGATCGAATCGGTAGTTTGATAAATACACCGTTCAGTATGAAATGGTTTGGATATCTGATCGAAGTGGCTTCGCTGCGCGTCTCTGCTCCGTGAAAAAGTGTGAACTATAAATAATTTTTAACGCCAGCCGAGGGGGAGATAATTGCTTCTCCTCGCGGCGAGCAGATAAAGTTTCAGAGTTGATGGCCAAAGAAAGGTCAGACACAGAAGGGAGGATAACGGTAACTGTGATAAAAAAGCCACCTACTCAGACAAGTTCGACTAGGATCCCTCTCCACGGTGGTGGATTGAATGGGAGTAATTTGTCTCCAGGATTTCTAATTCCAGAACCACGGACTTTGATGCCTGCTTTGAAGAGGATCTGACGAAACTTCGAAGGACTACTAGAGATTTATTATAGCATCAACGAGGCGACATACCTGTCTATGTTTAGAGAGTACAGTTTCAAAGTGAAATCGCCCAGAAATGAGAAAGAAACCATCTTGAAACCCGAAACACCAACGTGGACGATGATGAGAGAAAGTGTAAGTAGTAGAGGTCGTCCACAGTCAGACACAGGGAGCGTGATCAGCCACAAGTGTATGTAAACAGATAATTCAGGTACTTTCTGCTAGTGCGAGATAAATTTCTCCATATCAAAATAAACGAATTAAAGAAAGATCTACGAGCTGGTCTTGCTTCGAGATTATTCCGATCTGCACGTGTGTGTGCCGATACGTGTAAAGCCGAGCCATTTCTCTGCGATAAATCTCTGAAGGTGGAATGTTGATGGAATCGCAGACAGTGTTCAAGTAACGGCGACGAAGTAAATACCCCGTGTTCCATAAAGCAGCAATATCTCTGGTAGCAATGGTGTTATCCTGTGGCGTACTCCTCGCTCGAAATCGCGTCTCCGTTCGGCGAAACCGGGTCGCATCCATTTGCAAATTGAACTTCTACGGCCCGTGAATCGCTCCGCACGAATAAAGTACACACACGCCTACGGACGAGCACCCTATATATCCGCTGTGGAACCCCGACGTTCCCCCGCTGGCTGTCGCGCAATAGATCTTTGTTCCCGTTTCCACGCTGCCCGCCGACACGATAGATGTACGGATTTTAAAATGATGTACATCGATCGTTGGACCACGTGCTTCTCGTTTGTCGAAAGATAACGGCAATTTGTGGGTCGAGAGAGGGTGTCAAGATAAATTTCCCAGGGGGAGCGATCTGTCTTGCTTTGTAGCAACGCCGAATGTATTTTAATGAAACAGCGTTACGTTATTTAAGCGTTATGCGATACAAATATGGCAAAATATTTTACAGATTCTACGCTCTGTTAACGCAAAGCGCGTGCAGCCTGTGGCAATGAACTTTACTCTGTTCATAGAACCTATTCACCGTGCCGGCTATTGAATTTTACAAGGGTGTAATAACTGGTAAATGACTGGTTACGAAACAAGCCTGGCCCGCCGTGAGTCCGCCGAAGACAGTTGCCATTTACGGGAAAGGGCCCCAGGGTGGCGGTCTCGAAGCAATTTTTAAAGTCTCCGTTGTGGGGGCGCGGAGCGTACCCCCGCCAGCCGATTTCGTGACATACCTTTCCCAGGAGAGTCTTCGCGGAATTTCATCGCTGGGAGTGAAGCTCGGCCTCTGGTTCAAGAGCCTCGCCAGTCTGGTCAAAGGCTGGGAGCCGCCGATGCTGGAGGTGCTCAGTCTGCCGCTCCTTGAGTGCTCCTTCGAGGATTCTCTACTCCCAGAGTCCGAGACGTGGCGTTCTTCAGTGATGAAAGAGAGAGAGAGAGATAGAGAGAGATAAAGAAAGCGAACGAAGGCGTAGGCGTGACGCGCGACGAGAGCGTTCCCTTCGTTTCAGGTGGACGCGGTCATTGAAGCGAGCGATATTCGCAACCCCCCATAGATCGAGATTCAATGGACGATTGGTGCGGCAAAGTCGCGATAAATTTTAACCGCGTGTTTATTTTTAGGTACCTAGCACCGCCAGCTTTTCAAAGTGCGATGTTTTCGTCGCGCCTTTATTTCAGAATATCTGGCCCCGTCATCTTCCTTCCCAGGACCCATCTCCCACAAGGGTAGATCCGAGTTTATACGGGGAATGGAGCTCCGGGGATTGAAGACCTAGGGCTGCAAGTCGATTCCTCGGCTTACAGTATAAACCTCCGATGTCTTACCTATCGTGTCGTCCGTGAAGGATATCCTCGGCGCGAGCAGCTTGGCGTAATGGGAAGCGGTGCTCCCACGTTTTCCAGAATCTCCGCACTCTGCGGGGGATGGAACGGGTAGACCCGCTGACGCCGCTGTAAGCGTAGAGGGAAGATCGTGTTGTTTTAGAAAAGATGCTGCACGGGTGAAATGAAGCCGCAGTGCAAAGCCTGCGGTGGGTGGATCGACCGGAAAAATGGGATGCAACGCGGATTTGATGAGATGCACGAATAGAGGCAATGGAGATTGGATGGTTATTGAGAAGTCTTTTAATGAAATTTAGAAATGAAGATTGCTTTTAAGAGATTCACCATTGTAACGAGCGTCGATTTGAGCCTGAAGGATGCTTAATCCAGGCGCAACTATGGCTGGCAGCGTCCTCGAACGCAAGAGAGGAGCAGGACGTCCGCCAGGACCACGCGACGGTCTTGTCTCCGTCTTGCATTCTACCACAGGGATGCTGAAACAAATGAACATTCAGAATACGTTAGTAAAAATCTCCCTGGAATCATCGAGTCATCGAGCTTGTGTCAAGAAGTAGTCAAGTCAAGAATTCAATACGCGTAATAATAATTTCAAAAGTTTTTGAAATAGTTCACCTTCGTCCCACAAAGGAGATTAAATATTCCTCAATTTCCTTTCGCGCACTCGCCTGAAATTGGCTCGAGAAGAAAGATTAGTGACACCGACCCAAGGTAACCATTAGAATGAATCAACGAACCAAGTCATCTCGTCAGGAGATCAGGATTACGCTGTCCTGCCTCGCGGGAAGTTCATCCACTCGTCGAGCACTTTGTCTCCGTAGTAAAACGGCCTCGTTTTATCCTTCTCCGATAATTACGACAGTGTTTACAAAGGGGAGGAGCGACGTCGCGAGCCACGAGATTCCTCGTGCCTTCGCGACTCGATGGCAGTTTATTAAGCAAACGAAGACCGTCGGCAGAGCCATCGGAAATCAAGCCTGGATAGACAGCGTTCCGGATCTCGAGACGGAATCGAACGTCGAACCTCCAACACCGACGAATTTATTATTCTAAATATTAAAACGTTACTTTGTACAATACAAAATTGCAGAAGAAATGGAGATATCGGCAGAGGCTTCCCTTATCTCCAAAATAAGACGCCTCGAAGACAACTTGAACATTTCCAGGACAAGCAGTAAGTTCATACACGAGACGAGCTCCCAATCGAACGTGAACCGATATCGGCTAAAACGTCGTCGCCGCGGACGTGGGAAATTGACGTGGAGGAGAGGCGTATTCCTCCACGGTTGGAGAACTCCCACGAAACGGGAAACGTTCGCGGAACAGCGTACCTACGATTTCTTTGGGAAGCGAAAAGACAGACGAGTATCGTTCGAGGGCACTGTCTGCTATATTTCAAGGCACGAGCAGCGCTGAAAGAAACGTACGAGCGACAGGGGGGTTGTATCGATCCGAAAAACTTGCCCGAGGATTAAAACTATACCCGTACCGACGATTATTCGGCTTCCTTAAGAAACACGACCTCTTCGAGACGCGTTACGCGAGAATTCATCGAATTTTCCACAGTTTCAGGATAACTTGGAGTTGTTCAATGGATAGAAGGTCGCTTCGCGAGATCTACAGGGCCCTTCAAACTTGACGAACTTCTTCAAACCTCTTGCTTTCCCCCCAGGGGATATGTTTTCGACTTCTGACATGGACGGTTCTTCCAAGTTAGCACAATTCATATAAAAGCAGCCGTTCGAACTTTTCCAGTGAAGCTTCGACGGGTATACCTACTATAAAGGCAAGTTTCTCTGTCTTGATTGGATGTCGTGATTTCCTCTAAAAGGGTCTATTCACCTCTATTTATTTTACCAACAATGAATCCAGATATTTCGTCTGAAAATATTTCTGTATAGCAGACACTGCGTCTCGTGGCCCCCTTTTAAACGATTGTTTTCGTTCCATTAAATTAAACGACTCCCAGACACCAGCAAGCACCCCACGACTTGAAATTTTAGGGAACGTTATTCGTCTGTGTTATCGTTTGCCTGTATTAACCATTGCCAAGAGTTCTCCACCCTACTCTAGGTCCAATAACAATCCTCCACTAGTTTTAACTAGGTTAAAATATAAATCACATTAATTTCCATCTCTACGAAAATCTCCATTTCACCAGCAAGGGACATTCTACACCCACCATCGGTTCCCATCCACTTCCATCCCAATAATTCCTGAAATTATTCGCAGCGCGGGTGCTTGTCCCCTTTCATCTGACTGCCCCACTTCCAAAATTCGACGAGATCGAAAGGAACGTCGGGGATGAAAAAGGGAGCGCGGAAAGAGGAAGAAGGGGATAGCGGAAGCGAGCGTGTATCTCGTTCCGCATTCATTTCGCGGCGCACGGTCTTTTACATCGACGCGTTTCGATTCAATCCCTGTTCTCGCACCTCGAATCAGGCCGTTTTAACGCCCCCGCTGGCAAAGTGGTATTGTTCCTTGCCAAGAGGATTCCTCTTTACCCGAAGGAACATCGTGTCGGGCATGCGGGCTTGCAAAGCACCCTGAAATTGCCGGGGACCGTCTGTCTCCTAATTGTCGCGGCCGTCGAGCAAGCTTGTGAGTCCTTTAGCGAACCTCCGCCAGCATTTAGTCCTCAACGACACACGCTTTTTCTTTGGGCACCGACAGAGACGCGATCTTCCATTACGCAGAGAAATCAAAGTATACATGTGTAATTCGTCCCTGTTCTGGCACTTTGAAGATGAGTTGAATATCTTCCATGTATTCAGACGTGTGGGAATTTTATCTACACGTGCCAAGATTCTCTGTGTTCCTTGGAATGTTTGCAAATTTTTATTTCAATTTTTCTGAGCGCTTCCTTCTTCCTGTGACTTCCCCAAGTACTTAGAGATCTGAACAAGCTTTGCCCCAGCTTTAGAGGAAATGTATTGTGAATTTCCATTAAGAAGCAGTTACTATATCGTTACCACCTTCAATTTCTGTTGAATCGAAAACGATAGATACGAGATTGACGCGAGAAATAATCGCGCGTGGCCTCGCGGGATCCAATGAAAACGAAATTGCGAATTTTACGAGGCGCTCGGTGTCTGGCGCGAAAACAATTTCGCGGCGGCTCTGGACGCTCGGCCGCGTTTCCACGGGCGAGCGAACGGGTGATTCGAATTAATGCCGCGATTGTAATTAATCGTAGCGAGCCCGCGGAATGACTCGCCTATTAATCGCCAGTTGAGCGCGGTGATTATTACCGTGACGCGCGCAACTATTCGGCGGGCGTGAAAACGAATTTTTAAATAAGACCCCGAGCACCAGCCCGAAAGGGGGATCTACAAAAGCCAGCGGAGCGTTTGTTTGCCGCCTTTTCTCATTAAAATGTCGCGCAGCCTGCACGAATAACGACCACTAATGACGCAATTAGACTACGAAATTCGTGTTAATTACATCAGACAGCGGGGAAGGGGATGAATTTTTGCGCGCACAAGGCCCAAGGATGTCTCTCGAGTTAATTAGTCAAAGTAACACAAAGATCCCTTCATTCAGGAATACTCCCAGGCGTGGCTTACTCTTAGCCATTACCTTAGTAAACGAGTTTTCGCGGAATCTCGAGAAGCACAACCTTGAACATCACCCTTCGTACGAAATACCAATCCGACCAGTTCCTTTCAATGCACAAGTGGCTCGAACCCCGAAGCATCGAAATAGAATGCCCCAGCTCAGGGTAGTCCTGCACCCATTCGCCATGTATCTTCGAGAATCGAACGAGGGTCAATCGAACAAATAAATCTATCTACTGTCAGCGTTTCTCGACTTGGAAACATGATTTTAGGAAGGTGGCGAAAAACAGTGCATATTAAATTCTTGATCCAGGGAGACCAGCTTTTCCAGCGACGCCGTTCGAATCAGGTCTAAAGGAAATTTTTCAGGAAAGCGAGCCGCTTGCTTGGAACGCCGGCGAACACGACCCGTATCATCTTCCTCGTGGCGTGGAAATTTGTGCCACCCGCGGCGAACGAGGGAGGCGTGGAAGCCAAGGATTCATTGTCTTCCACTTTTTGCTTGCTCTAATATAAACGACCTCCCCTCTTTGCTCCCGATGACGGTGAACACGAACGAGGGAATATTTTTTCGCCAGGCTAATTTCTATCAATTACCAGCGTGGTACAGTCTCGTTAATTCGTGGCAATTAGTGGAAGGCATGCTGGGAATTAATGGCGCTTGGATTAACGGGGCTTGGTAGTCGAATATTGCGGGAAAATTTTCTCTGTTCAATCAGCGAAGTTTGCCAAGCCTCTGCAACAAGAAAGTTAAATCCAGGATCGTCTTTCCTTAACGCGAGGTTGAGGAATGGTAAAGAATACCAAGAAAGTGTCGGAGAATATTGAATAGAGCTTGCAGCATGAAATTACAAGACGACAGAGGGCCTGTTTCTCTTCCCGCGACGGAGTGCACCGCCAATTGAATTTTTTCCTCCTCTTTGGAGAATCCTTCGAGGAGGAGTACTTCTGCTCGTCAAAGCGCAACCATAGCGCTCTGAAGTTTCACTTCGTTCATTACTTGCTCGTTAGGGAGGCCTGATCTAATTCCAGCAATCACTCGAGTGCGGCTCTGCTCGATTTTCCATGGTGGAAAGTCGTCGGTGTCGAATCAAGAAGAATTAGCCTGATACATTCGTGCATCGACCACTCCGCAGAATGGAAGCGTTTTCGCAAACTTCTTTGCGGAACGGGAGGAACATTGAAGCGAACCTAGCGGAAATAAGATTTCGTTAGGATAAAGGTATGGGCGGAATTTTCGTATCGTAAAAATGCGAGGCGAGGGAAGCGCATCGCTGGTGAAGTACGCACAAGTGATATTGTCCAATTGCATGTAGACGGAGTATCCTACATAGCGAAATGTGCAGCGGTACTTCCTACTTCCTACGCCCAGAAACGCAGGGAGAAAATTGTACAAGGTGCGGATATATAAGAGAATGGGCGTATTCCTGTCAGTCAAGTACTACGAAGTGGAATTTCTTAGCTATAAGTGAGCGCGGTAAAGGATTTCTCAGACGGTGGAATGTGGCGAAGTATTCGCCACTCATCGATTCAGGGCGAGTACAGAGTACTTGGATAATGGGCGTACGAAGAGGTGGAGTTTCTTAACTTTAACTTGGCGGGAGAAAGAATTTCTCAATTTTTAATGAACAAAAAATATTTTCCTAACAACCACTCAGGCATTCCAAGCAAAAGTGAAGTAAAATTGTAGGGAACGAAGCTTCCCTTGGGAAGTGACTCGATAGCAAGACTCAGGCACTGTTTTCCCTCAAATCCTGAGCCATTAGACATGAACTTCCGCGATGCAACGACAGTGCAAATGTTTCGCCAGGCCATCCTGTGCATTCGCAACAAGAAACATCGCGCTCGAGCTGCTCGCTAGGATGTGCCATGAATGGCTGGGGGTGAACCTGACCCCGAATACGAGACCATCCAAACGAGACTGTTTCCCCTTTCCCCAGCATCTTCTCTTTGCCCGCAATTCTATTGCTTCCCGTGATGCTGGCGCAACGTTCCAGAGGAACAACTGTGTTACGCTCCCAGCGAGTGCTCCTAAACCGACAATAAAGCACTCCAAAGCTGTCAAAAGCTCACGTTTTAACGGGCGCATCAACTCCCCCGCCATTACACTTGCTACTGTCATTCCACGACAAAAGAGACGCAGAAATGCATTAATATTACAGAGAAGTATAAAAAGAAAGCTTCTTTTTAATCACATCATTGACAATTCAGCTCCTAGCGTGAAGACTTAAATTCTGCAATGTTACGTCTACAGAGCAGAGAAAGGCAATATTTTATTCGAACACTGGGGACGAGAAAATACGAACATATATATCGACGAGTTCTGTTCGAATGGATAGCCGTGCATGTACGAGGTTAATAGTCGAGAAATGAATTATGTCTGACGAATCGATTAAGAGCCCAGACGAGCGAGCGTCCTTCGATCGACTTAAGAGAGAAGCTTGACGTACTGATGGAACATCTTTCACAGGGTGATAGACCGTCATTTTGCCGAGACTGTTTACGAGGATCCGTTAAAATTTTAATACACCGGACGAAGTCACGCCCCAGTCGTTCCATCCAGCAGCGTTTTGACCATAAATCCTGAAATTTCGAGGCTTTTATCACCGTCTCGCGGCGAGCATCGCGTGATGCATTCTGGCTGCAGAATTTCCGCCGTAAATTCTTTGGCGCGCCCGTTAACAGCACAGAAAGACGAGGTTTACGCGAAATTCAGACTCGACGCTCGCGCAACTTTTCAAGCGACGAGTTTTTGGTGAAAATTAATAACGATAATCCTATCGGAGACTCTTGGAAACTTCTTGTCACCGTTCGGATTCAAATTACTTTAATATCAGTCAGTGTTGTTTTCTTTAAAAAAATATAATTCTATGTTTTTTAAACGGTAAGCCTCCTCATCCTCCATCGCTAAGTTCCTCTTTAAAAGCATACGACCATAGAAGTGGAATGTTTGCTCTATGGACTGGAGCGTATATTTGTCGGGGATCGAAGGTAAGCGAGCAATTTTTCTCGTGACAGACCAAACAGCCCTCCTTTGCTTTATTTTCCACGATTTCCTCGTGCAGCAACTGATTTCGTACAAATCCTTGGAAAGTTCCGCAAATAAACGATCCCAGAATCCGATGTAGAGGTGGAGAATGTTATGCATGCATCGTAACCATCGATTTTCATAGTTGCCCGAGCAGTGGACTGCATTTTTTGGCCAGCAAGTTTTCCCCGGTCCCTTGATGGTCAAGGATTCGCAGTGGAGAAAAGCCAGAACATACGTATATGTGTTCAACCGGATCTGAAAACGTGACGGAACTTCGAAACATTGTGCAAATCTCGTGGTCTCGGGGGCAGTCTGACATTTCCCACGAATCCTTGGCAAATTTTCATTTCGATTTATGCAAGTGAATTCAGTGGTCTGGAAGTGCGGGCGAGAAGGCATTCGAGTGTGTTCTGAATAAATGAATATATTTTGTAAATATTGTAAAGTCGTAAACGTTGGCAATGGATTTAACGTTCCTTGGTTTCAAGGGTTTAAAAAAGAAAATACCTGGCGAAAAAACTTTCTCAAAAGTTTGTTAACGCAAGTTTGCAGCGTTTATTGTACCATTAAACTTTTGTTTCTGTCTATTGTACTTTAGGAGTTATTCGCGAAAAAGAGGGAATGCCTAGTTGACTTTGAGATTAATTTTCACAGCCTTAAAAGGGGATTGAGCACGAATGAAACATACCGTTGTTCTTGTCTTGAGACACTGTATAAACCTACAAAGTTGGTGAGTGCGGATTCGCGGTGTTCCTTTGTAAGATTGAAGTAGAAATTGCACATCACGAATTGATCAGAATTGCCATGATATCCTCACGACAACATGTTCAAGACGCAGGTCGCGATTCTGGACAGTCGAGGGCTGTTAAATTTGATCGTTTTTCTTAGTACGAGAATGGTTCTTACAGGAAAGACGCGTCAGTGCAGATTTGGGAGCACTTGAACACGGGAAATCGGCGTTTCGACGGGGAATTACGATCCTATAAAAGCAAAAGTGTCCGAAATTAGAATTAGCCGGCTCGAATCGTGCACGGTACACACGCCGAGTTCTCTGGCGTCCATTAAGCTCGACATCCTCGTAAATCTGAATCGCGATGTCCGCGCGAAGTGGAGCGGCTAAGAAACAGGCACCGCGAACGCTTTACATTCGTACGATCAATTTTAATAGAACGCTGGCCAGGTATAGGGTGTAATAAATGCACGGGGATGTTTAAATGCTTGAAGGAACTCTGATCTCGTTTTAATTGATTCCCCTACCGCGGGAAGGAGACTGTATCAGAAAGAATCACGAACGAATCAGCGATTTCAATTAAATTCAACCCACCCTCGGAGGAAATGAAGAATCGATCCACAGTGACTCGCAAAAAATGGAAATCGCGGACGCTTAACGAGGGAAAATTGTGGAATGAGCGAAACGTCCGAGGAGAAATTTTTAAACGAGCCGGGACAACTGACGAGTCGGCGTGTCTCGCGAATTGAAAAATCACGTTTCCAGAGTGGCATTATCCTGTGACACAGTGTTCTGTATTATGGTGCAAGAGACTGAATGGGAACGAGCGAACGATGACCTTTCCGAATATCTCGCGAGTACAAGCGAAATGTATCGAATTAACTCATTCCTCTCTGGCAATCGTAAGGACGTTATTATAGTGGTAACAGTCACATCCTGATGACATTTTCGGGAATTATCTGGGACAGATAGAGGCGCAAAAGCGGGAACAAGTGAAACGGTCGATAATGGGGACTCCGTCGTAAGTAGTGTGAGCGCGACACTGGTCAGACACAGGGAAACGAAAATCGTTCGTTTCACTGACATCTATTGGGAATTTCATGCCTTGGCGGGTATTACGAGGTCTGTCGAACAGCCGAGTATTAAAATATGAGTATAATTAATTAAAACGATCTTAACACTGTAAGCTCCCACTGTTTTCTATTTTTCACATGTTACTGTAGTCCAACAGCAATTATTTATAGAATGAAATTCATGACATTTATAGTAAAATGTATTCCCCAGGAAGTGAATTGTTTAGAAAGACATACAGTTGTATCTTTCACTTGGAATTCCCTTTTCAAATAAATAACTTCTCGATCCCCCGTCATAGGTGCAAGTTTGTTCAAGACAGCGGTTGCTCGAAGGTTTCGATGAGATCAATGATCAGCCAAAACGATCCTAGATAAGTGGGAGGATCGTTGGGTTGACTGCCAGCCGCGATCAATAATCTTCCTACCCGTATAAATAGCGACTATCGATTTTACAGCCTGCCAGCAGGTCTTCCTCATGGCCTTCTATCACGATGTTAATATTTCAGGTAAAACCTCGTGAAAATAAGCACGGCTCTTAAAACGGAGTCGCATTACCAGTGATAATAAAAGAGATTATGGTAATTCGATCGTCTTTTACTCTTCTACCTCTGAGATTAACCATTCACCAGCAAAATCGCTCGAATTAATACTATTACCATGTACGTCTCTCGAACTCTTGCACCATCACCAGAAATAAAAATCGATCCACAGAGATTGAATCGAAAAATTTAAGCAACAAATTCCGCGATCCTCGAACTCTGTTCAGGATCGAGCGATTGTCACGCGAAGGGATCTTGAAAGTCAACAAAATCCGAGCATCCAGTTGCCGGAATTAACGAGGAAACAGGATGCAGAATCGAAAAATCCATTACACAAGCGGGACGAGCCCGATATCACATTCATTCGCTCACAGCGTGTTAGCGTCCGATTCAACCTTCCTTTTCCACGTTTTTTTTACGCGAGCTTGTTAACGATGCCACGTGTTTTGTCACGAACACGCCCACCATTTTCCATTTCCCTCCCATTTTTCCCTCCAGCGCTCTCCACCTTTTATTTTCGTTTCATTGTTCTTTATGATCCTCCACCCACGCAGCCTTACTTCATTTACTATTAAGACGCTCTTTTTGTCTTTCCCTTCACTTCTGTCTCATTACACCTTCGGTCGCGTATTCAAATATGCTGCTTGTGTTCTAGATCCCAACTAACTATTAGGTCCGCCATTGCGCGAGTCAATACCCGACACTTTAATCGAAGATAAGGACGGCGGCTCTTTAATCTGAACAACTGATGAAGCAGCTTTGAACACTGTTAAGCCGAGAAGAAGCTCCTTGAAATCTACTTTTAATCTTAATGAAAGCTTCCAGTTAACAGGAAGCACGCAGAATTTTTAACAGAATTCTCAAAGGATCGCAGAATCCCTCCGTTGAACGTTCATCTCATTTGCCTCGCATTTGAAAGCAGATGCCCCGGCTGTTTGCCTCTTGATTTTCAACGTCCTTCGAGGATCCTCGACGGAGCCGCGGAATCGATAACCAGGGTTATCGGATAACGACGTTATGCTCGCGAAGATGCTGCAACGTTCCAGCAGAAATTCCTCGCACAGCTATCTCCTTCTGAAATACATCCCCGTGAATTGTCCCTTCGAGGAAACGTAATTCTCTATACGTTTCCCGTTAAAGTGCACGATGCTCGAGTCACGGGCAAGTCAATTTTTAAAAGCCTCTGCAAGACCGAGCCCATCGTTTCACGATATATCCTTCGATTTCTACGCTAACATTCATTAATATCAAAGTCCTGGTCCCGGGGAAGTGGCGGCTACTCATTTTTCACAGCTTTAGAATATTATCGTCACTGTGCGTAGCACTTAAAAAACACTTCGCCGTGGAAAGTACTCGCGCGAATATTCTGAAGCAAGGAAGTAGCTGCTGTTGTCCAGCAAATCCAACAATCGCATTAACATTGCAAGGAGTTTCCACGGATATCACGTGTATGATATGGAAATCCATTGAAAGCATGGGAGGAAGGATCTCGCAAGTCAGATAAGCCGTGACTGTGCATTTACGCTGCTCGATGGACGTGTGTACTGTGTTGGGTGGATTTTGACCAGCTATAGCGAACTACAGTCGCCTCCTCCTGCGAGTGCAGAAGTTGGTCTTTCCTAGCGGAAACGAGCGTATTGATGCGGCTTCCTCTCCTCGGGGCACAAATACACTTCTCTGCTGTCTGTGTGTCACGGGTCGTTGGTTTTTTCTAAGACACCAGCAGGGGGAGAAGAGCGGCACGATTTCAGAGAACACGGCTTTCTTCGTGTCCTCCCGTCGTAGGGAAAACGATATTTTCTTTTTCGCTTCGACGATAAAATCTGGGCCATAGTGGAAACTTCTCTTCGAGGAGACTCTAATTTTCCACGTGCAACCGCGTTAGTGCAAGTAATTAAACCTGGGACAGAAATAAGATAGTTCCATTTAAGAATTTAAAATATTAATCTTAAGCTTTCTTTTCAAAAAGTAAAACGTGAATGTCGATTGTCAATAGGGTAAGCCAGGGCCAAGTGTCTCCCTGGAATTTAAAACATTGCCCGGTTAACGTTCGCTTCCTGCTCCTCGGCGAAGCACGTGGAAAGCGTCCGCCAAGTCGGTAGATCTCCTTAAACGACGCTTCCCGTAAAAGCTTTGCCGCCCGATAAAAGAAACAACAAGGGCAGAGGCCTTCGAATAACAACTCGCCCCCGAGGGATTCCCTCGGAACAGGAACGCGAGGGTGATTTCGCGAACGAGCGAGATTCGCAAGCTTTCGAAAACGTGTCGCGTTCCAACGGCCAACCCGTTTGTTTGCCGATCGAAATGCCCCTGTCGAGCCCTTTTTTCGCCCGTCCTGATTCCCAGTCGTAGCTTCCCAGGCGAGCACGTAGCCAACGGCCAAGCGGAAGTCACGCGAGGCTCGTGAAATCTGTATATTCGAACACTTTTATCCCCTTTCGATTCGCCTCGCGTGTAGATTGCTCTGTATTCGCGTTCGCGCCGGTTTGCGTTCAATTATTCAAGGAAAATTCATGAGCATGCAAAGCGTCACACTACGCACCGTGATATTGCAAGGTAAATTACCAGATACATAGGACTTTAGAATAAAGAGGAAAGAGTCTAGAGATTTCAATAGGAGATTTGGAGATTCCTTAAACAGAAATACGTATTTCCAAGTCGCTCGTACGAAACCCGATTTGAAACGAGGAGGAACATGGGAGCTTAGAAACTTGCGACGGGGTTCTGCGATGGTATTCCATGCATACTCTAAACTTTTCTCCCCAGTTATCTCGCGTATATACGTTGAACCTCTCAAAGTAGGTACACAGGCGAAACAACGTCGTCGTTTCCCAAAAACTTTATCCCACGAACGGCCGTAAATTTTCCACGGGACATGGCGAGCGTTTGATCCTCGACGATAAATCTCTGTCGTTATATCAGGGGCCATTCATCAGTGTGGGTGGTTACCGGCAATTCTCTATGATAATTATGGTAAACAACTGCGCCTAAAATCCGTGTCTTGGCGAGCTCAGCAACAATTAGAGCCATACCTCGTTGGACCGTCAGAGTTGCAACGAAGGGTCTGCTTGTTCGCGTCTCAATGCTTCCGCGACTGACGCCACTATTACGACGTGTAGTTGCTGAAAGTTGAGAGCGATGGAGGCAAGTTTGTCCGTGAACGGAAGTTAGGGAGTTTTGATGTAGCACTGTGGCCTCTTCGGATGAGTTACGCTGGAAAGCAAAGGCTGAGACGTGGGTCGCCTCGAGTTTGATAGAAATCTGTTACCTTTCGGATCGGAAAGTCCTGAGATTATCAGAATTTCCATATCCATACCCCATCGTGATTCCTATCCCACGCCAATAATATATTACAAGAGAAAGAGGAGCATAATACGACAGTTGATGGAGAAGAGAGTAATCATTCAGATTACCATAAAGATTCCCATAGTAGCCCTGGAACGTTCCTAAATCAAAACTATTGCAACTCTGAACATTTCTCAACCAGGAACATTTCTCCTCCGAAGATCAGCCCATTACGAGGACCGGAGGAACAAGTTTTCCCACCAGCGGCGACTTGTTACAAAGGAACGTTCTCCCGAGGTTATCCACCCCAGCCTGAATTTCTTCGCCGTTCCCAAAGTATTTCCGCGATGGAGAGGGGGCGAGAAGTTCTCAGAGGGTGGATAGTGCCGTTTGTGCCGCGCAGTTTCGGAATTACGCGCGAACGAACCTACCCGGAGGCTGGAACTGGCGATAGAGAGACGGGGAAAGAACGCCGACTAGCCTTTCTGCTCCAAGGATCGAACTTCCCAAGCCTCTGGAACCCCCGTGCATCGATTCGATCCCTGATCGAGCCAGGATCGTAATCGTGGGCTCTACCCTCGACGGCGACATCGTGGCTGGAGACGCTTATAATTTTTCCTGCGAATCGTCGGGCAAATCGAATTTGTCGCGGGATTCCCGGGACTACGGTATTACAGGGAATTAACGTCGCCCGAGAAACATTGCTCTGCTCCCCAAGGGTTGCAAATCATGGAACTTATTACAGCGCGAGGGTATGCTGTAATCTTGCCTTCGAAGGAGTTTGTAATAACTGTTGTACAACGGGCCCTTGATATCATTCGCCAAGTACATATAAAATGTTCCCTTGGTCGAATAATATATTTTGCGGTAAATTTAAAAAATCGTAATTTCACGGAGATGCGAGGGCAACGCAATCTCCGGTCCCATCGGTGTTAATATTTTTGAAAATACCACGCCCGTTTCATCCCTGGCAGGGATAATTCTCCGCCGCGGAGAAGGATTCCGCGTTTCCCGTGGATTTACGGTTACGTATTACGAGAGGAATCCGTTCGCGTCATTTTCCCGTTTCGCGCTGCACTTTCCCGCGGCTGAATTAGATCTGTCTTGCCCGCTGGGCGCGAGAGGAGCTCGTCGAGACTGAAAGAGACAGGGGTAAAAGGAGCTTCCGAGTCGAATGCGCCTGAAGGAGTTCCCGCACGAGCGGCCTCTTCGATTTTTCCGAGCTCGATAAGGATTCATCGGCAACAGCCTGCCAGAGAATCAAATTCCCCTCGATCGACGCGTCTGTTCCGTTTCCTCGGGAAAGTACTCGATAAGAACGAGTGTCTCTCGAGAAACATAAACCTCCTAGTACCTAATATAAGTAACTCAAAATACCCGTGATTCGGTACAGTAGAATAATTAAAAGGAATTACTTTTAGGTATATCTGTTTTCTACTTTTAAGTAATTTTTTATGTAATATTTCTGCAAAGTAACCTATAACGAACATTACTATTCAACAATTAAGACACCCCAATTCAATGTACACTTCGTGCGAAATGTTGCAAAATTTAGAAGCAGACAAGTGTATTGTACTTAACCAAACGTGTAAGTTCGCCACTTATCGACAGCCCCCATTGTTAGATGGTTAATCGCCCCTTGGCGAAGCGAGGGCGATCGATGTTCGCAGGAGGAGGGATCGCTTCGTCGTTCCCCTTATGAAAACAGAAGAATCCCCGACGCACAATTAACACGTGACGGGGGCGAGCAGGGACCTTCAGACTTGGCGTACACCCTCGAGAAGCCTCGCGTCAGCTCATCCCTTAATTGATTCTTCGATTCCCATCTCGGATTCCGGCCTGTTCACCAGACAAAGGGGCGTCTCGTTCGCTTTATTAACGCGGCAAGGTGAGGGGGCGCGGGGAGATCGGTGCAAAAGCGCGGTCGGAACGGGGTCATCCCGGTTCGGATATATAACGCGGTCACGATTCCCCGCGAACAGTTACAAGCGTGGAAACGAAATAAAACGAGCCCCTGGCCTAGATTCCGCCGTTCTCACCAGCCCATGAATCGACCGATTAGAGCGTGATCCCGAACCCTCTGTGGCCTGGTCCCTATCGAGCAACCAGCCGACTAGACAAACTGCAAATATTCTGTGTCAAAATCGTAGAACTTTTGATAGAAAGAAGATAGAGATAGAGAGGAAAATATTGGAAAAATATGAGAAAAAAATTTTGACCTTGAAAATCTATGTCAATCTTGATATTCTCGAAGAAAATTGCGGTTTTTCCGATATAATGTGTGGTTGAAGTTTTTCCTTAACTTGTTATACATCATTTCCTATAGATTTTGACGGGCTCAATTCAAATCTGGACGGAGAATTTTTCTTGCCCGCCAAAATTTGTTTGTCATACTCTATCAATATTTTTCCCTTATTCTGCAACATCTTAGCTTTAACTTCTAAAGAGATTCATCTCTCTATCTTATTTTCATCAAAAGTTCTAAGATTTTGACACAAAAACGCTCAGTTTGTCCCACTCGGTAAATCCCCTCGAATCCGCCGGTCAAAGTTTCCAAGGCGAATGCAAATGACCAAGGTTGGGCGCGCGAAAATGTTTCGTCACGTCGCATCATTGAATTAAGCACAAAGCAAAGATGGATTCTATGTCTTTGTTGTCTGAGATAACAGAGTTGCGGAGGGACGGACTCGCACTCCCGTGACCTGGCCAGCTCTAATCGCGAGTGACATCGCGATTAATCCTTGTCGTTGGTGGCGACGCGACTGTCTCTCAGTCTCCTGGGGATTTGCATGCTATTGTGATTCTTTGTTATCTGGGATTCGTTCCTCGTGCTTCTGTTTACCGAGTCGGAGTCTGTTTAATTGCATTAATTTGTACCGCGCGCGAAGCATTCAGTTATCGTCGCTTTTCTTGGGAGGGAAATTCTGCCGTGGCTGTGAAAATTCATTTAGAAAATTGTTCGAACGAGAAGCTACTGCAGATATTGCTGGTAAATGAGAATAGCTGGCTCCCCGTGGGGAAGCACGGAACAGGAGACAGCAAATAGTTATTCATCGTTAACGGAAGCTAACCGAACAATGTTTCGCTTTTATTTTCCCGGGGAGGAATTTCGAGAGCAAGTGCGACGAAAAGTATTCATCTCGTAGGCTACAGTAGCTGTTATATTGCTCCCGCGAGAGCAGTCTACAATTTCGTCCAGTTTATTAAAACTTTTCGCGCAACAATTAGACCGGCATTTGAGGAGGCTTCGGAACGTGCTTCGCTGTTTTCCCATTCTCCCGCTGAAAATGAAAATTCAATTCCATGGGAGGATAGCTGGGGATCCCGAGAATGTAGTTTGGGGAGTTTTGAGGAACTTTTAATTCTCTCGCGGTATACCAAACCCTCTCAATGGAAACTTTCCAAAGGAACCTGATCCCTGGGATCTTAAACGGTCCAAGGAGAGGGGTTTAACTGTAAAGTACCATCTAAGTAGAACGGACGCTTCCTGAACAATAATTTCGAGCTGCCTTGAGCTGTCAGGCAATGTCCGAGCTACGATCGAGCGGGGAACGCTGATTGAATTCGAAAACTGTGGGTAAAAGGATCACGGTGTCTTGTTTTCTAAACAAGAGACTGATGAACGCTGCCTCTGCAATGCCCTTGGGTGCTTTCATAATCGGAATTCGTGCTCAATTAACAGCGAATCGAAATATTCATTGCTACACTCACGCGATGCTGCAATTACGAAGTTCGGAGCATGGAAACGCGCGCATTATCACCGCTTTGTCAATGTTGGCGTCGCGGTAAATTGAAGGCAGCTCGTTATAAGCAGATGAGATCGCGGCGCAATATAAATAACGAGCAGGCGAGGCGTGACGGAACGCGAAAAACAGTGCGCAATAAAGTTTTATCGCTCCAAAGTTTGTTGGATCGCGCAAATCAGGGAACGTGACGTTTCGAGCACTGCGCCGACAAAATGCCCAAACGCGTTGCATGCACCGCGATGTGTATTCCTGGAAATGATACTGAAATCTGCAACTCGATCTCGCAATTACGAAGCTTTTTCCAATTTCTGCGCCGCCCAGGAGCTTCCAAGTTCAATCGCGAAATGCGGGATTATTCGTGAGGGACATGCTGGCCAAATTAAAGGGAAACTTTATCCAGGACGTTTATTACATCGCAATTACGATTCAGTAATTGAAAACCGCTGAAACCCGCTCTTATCAATCACATATCCGCGCGCCGAGCTCCCACAACCATTCCAAGATTTTCAGGGCGAAGAATAAGTCCCCCCTTTTCGTCCGGGTTCTCTAGTCGAATAAAAGAGGCGCAGAGAAATCTCTTCCTTTCTGGTCCGTTGATCAAAGAGCTGGCCTACATTCGGCTCGTTCACATTTTTAAGACGATCACAGGCTTCGAAGTGCGCTTAGAAACCATCGGAGATCCGGGGTAAGATTTCCCAGCTACTTCTTCCAAGTCGCTGCCACGACTGTTCGGTATCGAGATCTCGTCGTTTGACAAAGTTGAGAGGAAACGGGGTTCCAGCTTTTCGTTCATTTCCGAATTTATATTTTAAGAAATATAATCCGCGAAGCAATTATTTCTCCAGTGTATCATTTACTGGGACGCTATTACCTCTCTTTCGGACATTTTTAACGACTTCATTTAGTAGCTATATTTTTTAGCCACCCTCTGCGAAGCCACAGACGCTACATCACCATTACTGTCTTTATGCCTTACATAAAGTTTTTTTGTTACGGTCCATCAGACTTTCGCAGGCGAAGGTGCACCGAAAACCTGGGAAACGTTATCCAGCTGGGAGAGGCTTTGGGGGTGTTCGGGTGTTGCGAAAAATGCCTCGGATTGAGGTCGATCCCGATGATCCCCGGATCAATTATGGCATCGGTTTACGGCGATACCACGGATGTATCTCGCCCATGCTGAACAGCTTGTAAGACTTTATTAAGACGCGGCAATTTTAATGAAAAGTTCATCCCTCGACGATCAATACAGCGGAGCATTGGAATATTAAATGGTGTGTCAGAAGCGACGCGACTTAATGAATGTCTGTCTCGAAAAAGGGAAGCGTGGGCGCGTGTAGCCACGCTCGATTGTTTAAAAGAAGCTCGCGTGTCGGGTTTATAATGTTCAGCGGCGTTAAACGTCCCAAGGCGAGCGTATCAGTCCGCCCATTCAGCCAGCAGGGAAAATGGAACTGTCATTTTCCTTATTTCCTGGTGTCACCCGACATTCTTTAATCCGCTGGAAGAGAGAGACCAGCACGTGACAGGATGGATCATAATTCTTCCCTATGTGGAAATTATGCGAACGCGTGTCCCTTTCACGCCCCATCTCTATGTAACATTATCGCCCAAAATGTTCCTGACAAGAATAAGCTTTCGCCACCCCCGGGGAACCGCTCCACACAAAGGCCTGCCTAACCACTTCGATTTCCCCGTAAATGAAACGAATTCCCCCCGAAAAGGATAGCTCGATAACAGATATTTATTTATTTATTTTCTCGTGAACGGGTAAGGCCCATTTTATAGAGTAGAGTAGAGTAGAGAAACAACGTCACCATGAAACAAAACGAACAGAATGCAATATGTATAAGTACAATAATAATAATAATGACTTGAGTCGTATTAATGATAATATCTGCTAGGAACGATAAATCACGTAATACAGTAATTTACAAATGACTCGACGAATTCACCTTGAGCATACCGAACGTGGATGCAGTTCAGAAGATGCGCAGCTTTGCATAAGACTTTCTTCCTTTTAAATCTGTCGCGCATAGAAAGTAAATCGCGCCATTCCCAGCAGGTTTACTAAGCCGAAGGTACGATTAGATTCAAGATCGTCGGAGAAACGAAGCTCGAACGGTGATTCCTTCAGCCCCAGAGGACATGGAGAAAGCGGACTGTCGTCTCGTACACGGAGGTAGAATATACACGGGTGGCAATTTAAATCGAGTACGCTTGAGGGTCGTTCGATTGCTGGCTGTTAGAGAAATCAACGACCCGCGTCCAGTGTCGTCGCACGACGTTCCCAGACGCGTTACACGGATCAGCTGCTCGCCATCGAACAGAAATAAAGGGAAGAGCAAGTGCATTCGCGCGAGCGGGCTTTACACGTCAAAGCAAATTAGCTTGACGGGTGACGACGAGGGTGATGTCGGGGTCTGTTGGTTCTCCGCTGAAATTCCCGCCCCTTCGGGGAAAAATACACGGCGGAAGGGTGTTTCTGGTCAAATATCGACCCCCGTGCTTGTCCGACGGGGGACCACGAATATTTTCGTGATGTCACGGGATGAAAATCTTCCCTGACGTGGGACCTTCGACACCCGTGGGTGGATATCGTCCGTAGCGACGATCGATGAGGAAATTCCTGGGTGGGGAGAGGGCTTCCTTCGAAAACTAGGATATCTCCGATTCTCCGAAACGAAACTGGAAACTCGCGTTGAAGCTTTCGGGGCACCTAGCAAAAACGAAGGAGACAGAAAAGTTACGAGAATCTATTTTCGAACCTCTCCGCTGTATCGGTGGAACAAACAAAAGGTTAAGGATTAATCATGGGCGTGGAGTTTCCGATTCCTGGTACTCCGGACGGATTATTTGCGCGTCGAAAATAACCTCGCTTCGAGCAGGGTAATCGTTTAATAACGAGGAATGTTCACCATAGGATGTTGGGAATATACCAGCTAAGAGCGTTATTTATGGACACGCGTGATAAGAGTAATCCGTCGCGCGTCGGCGCGATGGTCGAAAAAACGCCAACCATAAAGCCACTTGATGGAGCACCGTGGTTATACGTGCACCGAAATTAATGAAGATTCGGGGTTATTCGTATGCACATTGGATCTTGAATACGGCAATCTTTCTTCCGGAATATTGCCTCGCGAAACCTGTGCGATAAAACTTCCCTTATTGCCTGCTGCGGATGCACGATGGTTCGCCACCCTCTCGCGCTATACTTCTGATAACAATAGGGGGAATCTGCTGCTTTCTTTACAGAACGCAGCGATTCGTACGCGCATCCCGAACAGACTCCGAGGAAATTATTATTCCCTTCATCTGCCTCGGAAGAATTCGTATTCCTCGAGATTTCTCTGCAAGCGCAATTTCATAAACACCATCCTCTGCTCTCCTACTTATAATAAAGCCTCGTAATAAGGATCAACTTGGTGTCTGATTTCGTTTCCATTAAACGAAACTTCCGTTACTGCGTGCAGCTCCACGAACGTACGCAATCACCGCGTGCTGTTCGAGGCTCCGTCAAAAATGTCAGCAACTAAATTACACGAGTCCTTGGCCAGGGAGTGGGAACGACTGGGAAACAGATTTAACGACGCGTCGAGCAGCGTCCATTCCATCGGGCTCAACCGAGCGTGACAGTTTCGACGTTTACGTGCACACGCCGAGGAGGCTGGTGGCGGTACGCGTGACAGGAGCATGTACACACGCGTGGCGACACACGCGCGGAATACTTGTCCCTTTTACGGCCACGTCGCGTACATAAATGCAGCCACCGACTTCCACGGCAACCTGGCAAATGGCCTCGAGTAGTAAGTTCCGCGAAACAGATGGTGTTCATTAAACGACACACCCTGAGCTTCGACGTCTTCTTGCACCCTATTCCTGGATGCCCTGGCGAACTAAGTGCTACGAAAATCATCCTGGAGCCGCAGAGTGTTTCCACAGGACTCGTCCTCTTCTCAGCTCGAACTTCGTGATAACGTGTACGATCGAATAATTAATCTCTGATTCCAATGGTCTTGGGAATGGGTGGTGGAAGAACAGGGTGGGTTCTAGCGCTCATAGTACTTGTTGGATGTAGAATCTTCTGTGGAGCTCATGTGAGAGAGAAAGGTAAAATGGAAATTATGGCTGTTTTTCGATTTCAATGAAAATCTGAAACCTCGTCGAATAAGTAATTGGACGTGGTTTGAATGTGGGAGTATCTACTGTGCGAGGACGAAATTATAAAACAGATGTGAAATTCCCAGCAAGAGGTGTACCTTATTTTCGCGGAATACGATGAAGCAGTAAACAAAATGCAGGATGAATATGAAAATTTCGTTTCAACTGTCGAATAATAATAGCGTGCTATTTATTCGAGAGAATATTAAACTTATATCCGTTCGTTACATTCGTTATTGAATGATTGTGCCCTCCGCGTTCCGCCTGTCAGTACGGTTAACCATCGGGGATGAAACGCTTGTATATTCATCAAAGTATTCATCCCCGTTCTGCTGCAAGAATGATTCATCCCCTCGCTAATGATACGAATGTACTCACCTTCGCATGCTCGAGTAATTAATTGATAAACAAGGATGCCACGCGGAAACGTTGCGCGATATCGTTTCGCCACATTGCGCTCCCCTCATTCTTCATTCCACCCGTGGAATTTATTTATTATGCCCGCAACGTTCCTCCTCGAGCCGGTGGAAATGTAGCCTGAACTCTGCTCGAACGCGACACGTGTCACGCTATTCTGAATCGATCGATTCGATCCGCCTCGAGTCCGCCGTACATTCCCCTTGAAAGGACAGCAGGAATTTCGTTTGTCGATTCATGAATTTCTGCAAGGTGCCACGAGTTTGCTGCTGTCTCGAGAGGAAAGGAGGGAAATTGTAGAGCGAAGTGTGCATGCTACGCTTGGTCATCGAATCCCTGCACTCTCGTGTGTACCAGTAAATAAACACGTGCCAGTGAATGAATATTTTTTATTAAAACCAGTAAAATAAGTTATTAATCAAATAAGCAGCTAATTAATTAGAGACTTCTTTTAATTTCTTTATCAGTCAGCTGGAAATCACGAAAGTTCACGAGCACGTGGCAGAAGAATTTGAAAAGTAGCTTGGGGCACGCGAGCACTGCAGATGTGCGCATGTATATGCCTCGCTATTAGCTGACTCTGCCCTGATTCAGCGAAAGAGACAAGCGGATAGAGCGGCAGAAAATGTGGAAACAGAAGGCCTTGGTCGCTGGCACTACAACTATTCCAATTAATCTCATTACTTGCACCCTGGTGTCAGACTTGGATGAAACATGTCCGAGCCCAGTCGACCCACTGACTCCGCTAATTAGCACACATTTTAATTGCAAATACGTGGCGGATTCACGGTGTCGCGGGGACGCATCGATCTCTGGCCCGCGGAGCGGGGATTTATTTATTCCTTTGGAGCGGCGCCTTTAATGTGTCTTATCTGCCGTCGCATAATTCAAGCTGATGGCGTAATTTATTACCCCGCGGGGAAACGAATGCGGCGGGCGATGAATATTCATTGAAATTACGATCGACCCGGGCTTTCTTCATTATCCGCGCTGTCGTCGCGATCGTCGCCGTTCGCCGAGCAGAAAATCGTTTGCGCCGACAAATCATTTACATTTTCGATGCCGGAAAGCGCGCCCGCGCGACGGTAAACGAACGGCTGCGGTCCTTTCAATCGAGAGTCTCGAGCCAATTTGCTCGATCGATGGCAATTTTTCTCTTATTGCCCGCTACGCCGTTTCTCCCGAAATCCGAGTCGTTTCTCACGATCGAATGATTCGAT